>JBCNJP010000024.1:20362944-20550367 GCA_039602395.1 Deinandra increscens subsp. villosa | reverse complement strand
AGTCAGTTTAGTCGGTTGTCTTCCTAAAGTGATTTCAAAATTCTTGCGGAGAGAATAAAGAAGGTGATGGAAGGTTTAGTGTCTGAAAACCAGATGGCTTTCCTTGCTAATAGAAACATCATGGATGGTCCCCTTATTGTTAACGAGATTATCTCATGGAGTAAGCGGTCGAAGTACTAAATTATGTTGGTTAAGGTTGATTTTGAAAAAGCCCTTCTATCGAGTGGGGCTTCCTTATGTCTTTGCTTGGTCAAATGGGGTTCCCGGATAGATGGTGTAAATGGATTATGGGTTGTATTGAGTCCTCTAGAGCATCCGTCTTGGTTAACGGCTCTCCGACGTGGGAGTTTCAGGTTTCGAGGGGTCTCCGTCAAGGAGATCCCCTCTCCCCTTTCCTGTTTTTATTGGTTATGGAAGCGTTCTCTTGGGTTCTTGAGAGGGCGGGGAGGGTTGGGGTTTTTCACGGCCTCCCGATTCCTAATGGGGTGCCTACTATATCTAACCTCCTTTTTGTAGATGATGCATTGGTCTTGGGTCATTGGTCTAGAGTCAATGCTACAAATCTGTCAAGGATCCTTCGTGCCTTTTTCTTAGTTTCTGGATTGAAGGTGAACTTGGCAAAGAGTTCTCTGTTTGGGCTGAACTGCGGCGCGAAAGATGTTAAAGAAGTGGCAACTATTTTGAGATGAAAAGTGGGGGAAATTCCTTTCAAACACGTGGGCTTGGCGGTTGGAATGAATATGAACCGGGTTAGTAGTTGGAAGCTGGTTATTGATTGTTTTGAGTCTAGATTATTGAGATGGAAAGCGGACCGTCTTTCAATGGGGGGCAGGCTGGTGTTACCTAAGTCGGTCCTAGAAAGCTTACCTTTGTTCTATTTCTCTCTGTTTAAAGCTCCGGTCAAAGTTATAAAAAGGTTGGAAAGCATTCGGGCAAACTTTCTTTGGGGTGGGAGTTTGGAAAAAAGAAAGATCCATTGGGTTAGTAAAGAGGCTATTGCAAAACCGAAGGATTTGGGTGGATTGGGTTTGGTTCCACTTGATGTAAAAAACATTTCTTGTTTAGCGAAGTGGTATTGGAGGTTTAACACGGAGGGATCTAAACTGTGGAGAAAGGTCTTAATAGGTTTGCATGGGTCTTGTCAGGTGGGTAGTCTGGTTCCTTGTAGACGTGGGGCGGCTGGTATATGGGCTTCAATTTGCAAAGTGGATAGGCTACTGGAAAGAAAAAGGGTGGAGATTAAAAAGCTTTATTAAGGAAGAAGGGGGCCGTTGGGTTTGGGATTTGGACGGAAGTGAGGGATCAAATGGTTTCTTAAGTAAAAGTTTGGGGATGGAACTGGTCAGGTGTTCCGCTGTGGATGGGGGGGGGGGGGGGGAGTCATTTCGGTGAGGTGGAGCAATCTCGTTCCTGCTAAAGTGAATATTATGATTTGGAGAACGGTTAATGAGAGGCTTCCTACTAAAGGCGAGCTTGTGAAAAGAGGTATAAATGTCGCTGACGCGGTTTGCCCTATGTGTGAAGACGTGGAAGAATCTGCGATGCATCTGTTTTTGGGTTGTAGTTTCGCCTCCACGATTTGGTTGATTATTGCTCAATGGTGTCGGATACCGATTGGAGCGTTATTGGAGTTAAAGGATTTCGTCGTTGAAGTGCCAAAAGGTAAGTCAAGGATGACTAAACAGTTTGTCTTGGATGTGGTCTTTAGAGCCACCGCTTGGTGTTTGTGGCGAGGCAGGAACGAACGTGTTTTTAATGGAAAGAAATCCTCAATTGGTGCGGTGGTTGCAAAGATAAAAGTTGTTAGTTACTTTTGGGTTAACAGTAGAGCTATTGGGTGGGTTGTTAATTGGGATGATTGGTGTTCGTTTGCCTTTGTAATGGTGTAACTGCTTTTCTCTTGTCTTTGGGCCCGGCCGAGTGCCTTGCTGGCCGGGTTTCCGGTTGTGTTTTTAATAAAAATTTTTGCTGTTCAAAAAATACATATTTTATATTATAATACTAAATTTTACTTTTACTGTTAAGTAACCTTTTCATTGACCTGACAAAGAAAAATATAACATAGTTTTATTTATTTATAATATTAGGTCTTCTTCTCCAGAGTAACAAGTTATCAACCTCCATTGTTGACCTGCACATAAGATTCGTCATCTTCGTTTCGCCCACATGATATTTATAAATTTAGAGGGTCGGTGTAAAAATTGTATGGGTTCGGTTACCAAATTTTTTGGGGTTCGGTTTATAAAAAAATCAAAAAAATAACACAACGGGTAAAACTTTCATGGGTGTCGGGCGAACCTCTAGAACTTGACCTAGGTCCGCCACTGGGTGCTTGGGTTAAATGTTCATGTTACTTGGTTAAAGAGGAACATGGAGTTATCTCTAGCATCTTTTTATTGGCTTTTTAAGGCACATCTTTTTATTTGTTCAATAGCATGTTTGTATATGAATCAACGTACACATCAAATAAGATTTCCTTAAAAAGAAAAGGGTTTGAATGATATTTTTTAATTACAGCTACACATCGAGGAAGCAGTGATTGATTCAGAAATTTTTATCAGAGGGCAAAAAAATAAATTAGTAAAAAGTGAGTTAAACATGACAAATATAAACCTGTTAAAACAGGTCAATTTATAACGAAAAACTATGGTAAAACAGACAAAATAATGATAATTTATTTGGCTAAATATGTTAAAAAGAACATACCAATCTCAACTTATTTTTGGTTGTTTTCATGAAATATGTAAATAGAATGAATTACATTGTTCCAACTTTATGATTTAGGCTGAATTGCTACCGGACAAAAAAAAAAAAAGTTATCTCTCCAACAAAATGGTTTTTGGTTCTTTTTGTAAAATATGTAAACTTCATATTTCATATCGGGCTCCTACAACTCTTCTTACTTCTAATAGTTGAGAATTAAGATACTAATAGTCATGATAAAACTATCAAAACTATTTCTCTTTAATTAATAGCAACCTAGAAGGATAGATAAAAAAATAAAATAAACATAAAACAACATACATACTAAGCAACTTGACTAAAATAATAAAATACGGTAACAGAGTCCAACTGACTAACCTATTGAGTTCACCTAAAAAGTAATTCTTTTAAAAATCAAATCAAAACCGATCATTCTATCGGATTCACTATTAGACTGGTCTAAAATCTGATCATAATTTTATAAAAGAGTAAATTACAATTTACGTCCTTTAAGAAGTATGCAAATTTCAATTTTTATCCTTAAACTAAAGAAATAGCAGAAAACGTCCTTTATATTTATGGTTTGTTTCAAATCACGTCCTTTCGTCTAACAGACGTTAATTTTTTCCGTTAGACCAGGTCATGTGCAAGGCACATGAGGGCAACATGGTCATTTTATTCTTTTAATATAGCACAAATTACATTTTACGTCCTTTAAGAATTATCCAAATTTCAATTTTCATCCTTAACTTAAAGAAGTAACAAAAAAAGTCCTTTAAGTTTATAGTTTGTTACAGCTTACATCATTTCTTTTAAGAAACGTTAATTTTTTCTGTTAAGCTATATCAGGTGCATTGCACACGATGACATAATTGTCTTTTTATATTGTACGGACCATTTTGTAAATAAATAAAAATATAAAACTTATATGAATATAATTTTATTTATAAAATAAATAAAAACATAAATAAAAAATCTGATCAGACCAAACTTCAATATCTCCAATGTCCACCACATTCTAATTCCTTCATGGCACCGCTGCTTCTCCACCAAACCCTCTGTCACCGCCCCACCTCCACTTCCGATCATCGCCACACCACACATCCAACTCCATCGTAATACCTCCTATCACCACCCATCGAAATTTCTGCATCGTAAATGCTTTGTGGGATCTGTATTTCTGACTTGTTGCTGAGGGAGTTTGATCTTCATGAACGAATAGGTTTTTATTGGTCGGGTGTAGGATGGATGGTGACATGATGTATTACGATGGAGGTAGATGTGTGGAGATATTGAAGTTTGGTCTGATCAGATTTTTTATTGTGATGGAGACTGGAGATATTGAAGTTTGGTCTGATCAGATTTTTCATTTATTTTATAAAAAGAATTATATTCATATAAGTTTTATACTTCTCTTTATTTACAAAATGGCCCTATAATATAAAAAGACAATTATATCCTCATGTGCAATGCAGTTGACATAGCTTAACAGAAAAAATTAATGTTTGTTAGAGAAAATGATGTAAGGTGTAACAAAGTATAAACTCAAAGAAACTTTTTGTTATTTCCTTAGTTTAAGGACGTAAATTGAAATTTTTGTAATTCTTAAAGGACGTAAAATGTAATTTGCTCTATATTAAAAGAATAAATGACCATATTGCCCTCATGTGCCTTGCACACATGACCTGGTTTAACGGACAAATATAATGTCCGTTAGACGAAAGGACGTGATTTGAAACAAACCATAAATATAAAGGACGTTTTCTGTTATTTCTTTAGTTTAAGGACGAAAAGTGAAATTTGCATACTTCCCAAAGGACGTAAATTATAATTTACTCTTTATAAAAGGTTAAAAACACATAGACTCATTTTATTTATATATATATTAAACATGAACGTACGTACTTAATCAATGAAAGTTATAAAATAAAACCTATTATTCATTATTGATAAATCATAAACATTTTTAAAATATCAAAAAGATAAAAAGCTAATTAAACATATAAAAGGTCAAAAGCTTAAGACATTACTTAAATTATAATATGATTAAAAAAACCAATGATCCCTAGCTCAATTGGCTACGGGGAGGTACCCAATACATTATAAAGGAGAGGTCTTGGGTTCAAGTCTCACTTGTAACAAAAAATAACTAAAGGGGGTTACAAGTTGGGCCAGGGGGTTTTCTCACCTATGGTGAGTTTCCTCCTGATGGGGATTGGAGATGATCGGGTAGGTGGGTAATGCCACTGTCAGTGATCCAAATTTGCCGTTCAAAAAAAAACATATATATCTCTTTGGAAAATGATTCCTCGGGTACTGTGAAGACTATCTCTTTATGTAGTAAAGTAATTAAAAGACCGTAAAAGCTCAAAACAAAGAAATCAAATTACAGAAGACAGTGTCATCGTCTTCTTCGTATTTTCCCTGTGATCGAGCTTTCATCAGTCTTCAAGCGCGGACCCACATATAAGGGGAAGGGGTCAAGCGAACCCCATCGGTTTTTGATTAATAGTAGAGCGCTATTAATGAAAATCCTAATGAACCCCATAAATATATATAATTGACCCCCACTAAGTAAAGATAAACAATGTCACAGTAGCGCAGTGGTAAAGTGGATATTTGTAAGTTCGCTCAGTTGTGCCCTGGGTTCGAATCTACCCTTCTCTGTTTTTGTATTTTTTTTCCTGAAATTAAAAGCCTAACTAAAAGTCTAAAATAATTCGCTACTGCCACAAGCCGCTCTTCTCGTCGCTCCTCTGACTCACATCTCTCGGATGTCGCTCCTCTCAATCTCTCGGTCTACGCAGCTACGCCAGCGACCGGCAGCAACGACCTCTCCGCATCTCCCTCTCGATTTTTCAGACCGGGACCAGTGGCGGACAGACCAGTGGCGGACACCCCTCTGCTCTGCGTTCCTTTCCCTCTCGATTTTTGACAGCCCTGGTATGTTTTTTAGGGCAAAATTAAGTGTAATCTCATGAATTCGTGACGCCATACAAGTAGCTTTCTGTTTTTATGTTATATGTAGAAGATCTGCATGCGTGCTTTGTTTTTTTATGTATGAAACCCTAATCACCTTCTCGGCTTGAAACGGCGAACAAACATAGAATTGCCCAGGTACTCCGTACGGGGTAACCCAATGGCAAAAGGCCACCGCCAGCTGGCCCAACCCAGCCGTACGGAGCCCTTAAGCACACCCAAGTAATCTCGAGTTCCGGGGAATACCCACCCGCCTGAAGACCCACTGGTCGTAAAACCCGGTCGCTCTCGGGATCGAACCAGAAACAACAAGGTCCTGGTCTTCCTTCATAGAGCCCTCATGCCTCAGAACAATATTGCTGGGAGCAAGGATAGAACCTGGGTCACTTGGACACAAGGTTATCACCTTAACCACTCCAACAACATGCCATTGACGCAGTTAATTTTTCTGAATGATCCGATCATAAGTCAGTTTTGTAGTGGGATTGGTAGGGTTTTGAGGAGAAATTTTGTTGAACAGATTGAAAAGGTAAATGGAGTAGATTTCTATGTACAGTGTATTTTCTATCATTATTTTCAGTTCATAATAAATTGATTTAGGGTTTATTATGCAAGGAATGTATCACATGAAAATAAAACCCCAACTTTTATTATTAGCCGTCGTTGTTCATGTCTCTGATAATTGTTCTCTGTCTTACTTCTAATTTGATGCATATAAATAATAGATGTTATAAAATTGATGTTGTGCATCAATTATAATGCTACTATCTTAACAGGATCTCTGATGTGTTAAACATTAAGATTTTTTTATATTAATGTGCTATAAAGCTGTTATAAACTAATGAACCATGATTTGAAGTTGGTATTTTTTGAAAGATACAACATTGCTTTCATCTATTGATTTTCACATACCATCTGACTAGTTTTCTAGTTCTCTGAAGTCTGAACACACATTAACTCTTGAGGGTTCAAAGTATATTTCGAGGTACATGTTAATATTGATAGTTTCATTGGGTTGAAGGTATAGTGTCTAAAAAGTTATCTATCTTTTATTGTGATAAATTGTTGAGGTTGTAAAGAAAACATGTTTCCAAATACTTATCTTTCTTTGTTACAATGTGTTTTGGAGAATGGATATGAACATGGGCGGACCCGACCCGACCGGCCGACCGACCCGGCCTGAAAATCTAACATCGATATTGATATAAAAAAGATGGCTGAAAAAAAATGAACCCCATCAAATAAAATCCTGGGTCCGCCGCTGCTGACGACCCCACTATTTTCCGCCCGTATCGGAGCTCCTCCTCCCCGCCATCTCCGCTCCCGCTGCGACCCTTTTCTTATCCTTCCACCCTCTTCCTCTCAAATTCACAAACCACCGTCGCCGCCTAATAGAATCCAATAATTAGGATACAGTGACGAATACGGAAAATTTCATTAGGGGGGCGATATATAGGTCAGGCTAAAATAGATTAAGTCAAAATGGGTCAGATAAACAAATGATATGTAATTAGGAGTAGATATAATCATACGAATTTAGGTTTTTAAAAAATTAATAAAATTTTATTCAATTGTTATCAATAAAATTTATTGATTACAAAAGTTATTTTGGAAAGAAAATAAAAATATAAACAGAATATTAATAGAGTTAAATTAAACTAAAGTATGATGAAAAATGAAAAAATAAAAATATGTTAACGGGAATTTATAAATACAATATTAATAGACTTGTCATGATTACAAAGTATATGGATATGGATATCAATGGCAATAAGGTAAATGTAATTGCAAGTAGGAAAGAGAAAGAGTTAATCGGGTCATTGGGATTCCAAATTTGTCAATAAATAATGACTAAAGTGCCCCAAGTTTAAGAATAAATGCTCACAGTGCCCCCTGAAGTTACTAATTAGTAACAAGATTGGTCCCTGAGAACAAATATAAAAGCCGTATGCATTGGTATAATTTGTAGAAATTTGAGGGCTACTGGCCACTGCTAGGATATGTGGTCTGACGAAATATTACAGAGAAAGTCCGGCGGAGAAGAATTGAAGGAAGACGAAGAAGTGGATGCACTGAATGAAGGGTAGAGAATCTGATCGGAAGGTTAGCATCCCTGCCGTCCATGGACGGATCTTACAGGCATTTCTGATGCATATATCGGCCGGAATCTGAGAAGAGAATTAGACTTTCAGATTCCTTTTCGCCATTGGATTCAAAGGTCCACGACGATGATGGATTGCGGACGAAGGCGGTGAGAACACTATCTGCATCGCGTGTGATGTGGGTGTGGGAGTGGGATGCGTAGGAACGATGATTGTTTAACATAATTAAAAAATGGATTTTTCTATCTAATGTTTGAATAAAAAAGATTTTGCAAAATTACTAAACTATCCCTGATTTAAGGATGCTTTTTAACCTCGTTAGTGATAAGGGATCTCCTATGAAACATGTTTAAAAAACTGATGTCTGATGTAACAACTTTACTTAAAGGTCTAATATATTAAAGCCGTATGCATTGGTATTATAATTTGTAGAAATTTGAGGGCTACTGGGGGGGCCTTCCCACCCCGTACAATAGGCATGCCTCTGCCACTGCTAGCATATGTGGTCTGACGAAACATTACGGAGAAAGTCTGGCGGAGAAGAATTGAAGGAAGACGAAGATGTGGATGCACTGAATGAAGGGTAGAGATTGTGATCGGAAGGTTAGCATCCTTGCCGTCCATGGACGGATCTTACAGGCATTTCTGATGCATATATCGGCCGGAATCTGAGAAGAGAATTAGACTTTCAGATTCGTTTTCGCCATTGGATTCAAAGGTCCACGACGATGATGGATCTGCGGACGAAGGCGGTGAGAACACTATCTGCATCGCGTGTGATGTGGGTGTGGGAGTGGGATGCGTAGGAACGATGATTGTTTAATATAATTAAAAATGGATTTTTCTATTTAATCTTTGAATAAAAAAAGATTTTGTAAAATTACTAAACTATCCCTGATTTAAGAATGCTTTTTAACCTCGTTAGTGATAAGAGATCTCCTATGAAACATGTTTAAAACATAAATGATGTCTGATGTAAAAACTTTACTTAAAGGACTAATCCGAAATTTAGATAAAACATAAAAGACCTTCTGTGTAAATTACTCAAAAGGTTATATGTCAAGCGAAAAAGTTTTTTTCTTTCATATATTTATTGTAAATCTTTTTAACAACAAATTTCATAAATGTTTCTTGTTTAAAATTTTTGAAAAAGACAAAAAGGAAGAACGTTTTTGATTAAAAAGTCAACGAAAACATTTGAAAACACATTTATATGAAGTAAAAGTAACTTAATTGAAATAAATAAAATATACAACGAGTTTTTTGTAGATAGAAAACGAAAAAGTGGTAGGTTAATTGGAAAAAGAAAATTAAAGAAATGAATAATAAATACGTTAACAATGAGGAAATAAAGTAAAACACTCGATTTAATAGCAAAAACTTCACGTGGAATATAAAAAAAGATAAATATTATATTTTTAACACCTAATTTTAGGTCTATATTTTATTTGATGATGATTTCGTATTATCGTGTCTTTTTGTCTATTACGACTTGAAGTCTCATCACACCATTAGAGGAAACCCCAAATAATCGGATAGAAACTCTCCCAATACAAACATCAGGTCTGTCTCCAATAGATGACCTCCGGGAAGGTGGCTACCGGGTAAAAATTGATCAAATGATGGATGGTAATAAGATAAACATATGGTCCCTAGTAAGGCTATGTGTACTCATAAAGCCCCTTCATGGGGCATTATATGACATGTGGATGCTGACTCAGCAAAGGAGCTTTATAATGTAAAGTGGTGTAGTCATAACCCCCATAACTCCCTTTCTAATTTATTGCCCAATTAATATTGAGCCAATCAGAAAAATATAAAAATAATGGAACCAATGAATGAGAACATGGTAGGCGTTATGCTCCTCACGCCCATGGATCAACTTTTCTAACATAACGCCCAAGGGGGTGAGAAGGGACGTTATAAGGGGCTTTATGTTAGCAATTTGATGGCATAACGCCCACATAGTCTAACTAGTAGACAAAAGTTTAGAGATAACTTCCAAATTGTCCCCACCCCTCTTCTATATATACAACCAATTTCCTTCTTTCTCCCACACCACAATTATCACCTTAATTATCAAAACACAAACATATTGCATTAAATGGGTTCCATAGCAGAAACCAGAAAGCCACATGCTATATGCATCCCCTACCCAGCACAGGGCCACATCAACCCCATGATGAAACTTGCTAAGCTCCTTCACTTTAGAGGCTTCCACATCTCTTTCGTCAATAACCACTACAACCATAAGCGCTTGCAGCGATCCCGCGGTCCTTCCGCCCTCGATGGTTTGCCCGACTTCCGTTTTTACTCCATACCCGATGGCCTTCCTCCTTCCGATGCCGAAGCCACCCAGTCAATCCCCGCCCTCTGCGAATACGTTCCTAAACATTCTTTTGAACCTTTTTGTGAGCTGATCGCTACGCTTAATGGCTCCAACGAACTGCCACCAGTGAGCTGTGTGATTTCTGATGGGTGCATGAGCTTTACGCTTGAAGCAGCCGAGAGGTTCGGGTTGCCGGAAGTTCTGTTCTGGACTCCTAGTGCTTGTGGGGTGTTGGCTTACACTCACTATCGTGATCTTGTTCAAAAGGAGTACGTACCCCTCAAAGGTAAACAAAATCCTCTCTTGTTTTTGTCTTCTTAATTAGTGACGAATCAGAAGGATTTATGTCATCCGTTTTAAAGCCGTGAGAAATAAGCGCAAATCTTTATATGGCTAGATTTGACTACAAGTAGTTGTTTGTCGAACGTCCTATTCAGGCTAGATTTGACTACAAGTAGTTGTTTGATTAGATTTGATTACAACTTACAAGAGCTAGTGCGGATCTGATTTCCTGATACCGGAATATGAATATCACAGTTATGTTTAGTGCCATTAGTAAAAAAATATATTTCCGACCGAAAATTGGTCACAAATCCACAAAGAATTGCCTTTTCCAATAAATATGTCTCTGGGACAGATTTTTCGGAAATTTAGTTTTAAATTATTTCAATTATTTCAGTTTCATTTGGAACAAACAAATGATCTACAGAGTTTTAGCGACTGATCCCCAAAAGAAACAATATCCCTACGAAACAATTCCTAATTTTTTTCAATATTCTTATTCAACAAAATACCATTTAGACTAAAGAGTAAAGACCCTTATTTTTCTTTTTAAAATACAAAACCTTATTTAACACCAATCCTCATATTTTATTTTAATGTCTATGAAAACTTCACCTCAACCCTTAAACCCGAGATCATTGGAAGAATGAAAAAGTTAGTTATATTATATGCAATAAATAACAAATATTGGAATTTGATAATTGTCTTATTTCTTTCGGCTAGATCTTCGGCTTCTTGCAATCTCCGGATTTAAAAAGAAGTATAAATGAATGAAATGATTGCATTGAAACGTATATGTGTAATATTATATTAATTAGGACTCGTTTTGGAATTATTTAGCCATCGCTAACGTTGCTTTCAAGGTCCGCACCATTGTTTGAACGGACCGGACAATGGCGAAGCTTGACTTTAGATTTTGCAGGGACGATAAGTCGTTGGACGATAATCCGAGGAGACGATTCTTAATATATATAAATTTTTTTTGAAAAAAATCATAAAAATAAGTACTACCGGACAAAAAAACAAGACTAAGCTTCGCCTATGAAACCGGATAACATCGTGTGAAGTGATAGAAACCTCTAGTTCAGATTCGCTTTCATCATAGTCACTATATTTTCCCCCTTATGCATTTGAGAGAGAGAAGAACTTTTTTTAAGGAATTGTTGGAAGCTATAACAGGTCATCATGTGCTATATCATTGAACTAACGACAAAGGACTATTAGGTAAATTGAAACTTATCTAGTCCTTGCATTATTTACAAATAAATTACCAGAGTATTTTCATTTATCATTTTGATATCCATATTCCATACGTTCATCTTGAATTCTTGATTGTATACTAAAAGCATTCCATCATGATCCTTAGATTCTTTTATAACATAGTTAATCCTAACACACTATTTTAAATAAATCCTAACGTACTGTTTAATTCTAACATATTTTTTAAAACAATAAGCAAGGTCTGAAAAAATAAAGACCCGCTAAGTTATAGATTCCTAACGCACCGAGCTAGGTTTACAAATACACTGTATAAAAAATTAAATAACCTTATCTTCATTCAAAAGCATTAGGTAAAAGTTAAACTAAACCAATAAAATACTAATGTCTTGTGTATTTTATTAATAAGCTAACGCATCGTTACTTAAACCCAACAGACCATAGACCCAAATCTAGTTGCAGGATCGAATTATAATAAATTATCCTCAATTTTGATAGAAAAAACTTACGGCTGAGGACACATAAAATATCTGAATGCTTTATTTTTATATTTCAATCATGCCCCTATTTTTTTTTCTCCCTAGGTGTGTAAGTGCCATCCCACTACACACTTGTATATTAGTGTGTATATTTTATGGAAAGTAAATCCCTTTTAAATGTTTGTAAAAATTGACTATTAAATTATTCTTTTAATTACCAATGATCCCTAGTGTGTATATTTATACAAAAAGAAACTCCAGTTTTACAAAAAGAAACTCCATTAAATTTGATTATAAATCATTTTTCATTTATATATATATAGGTCTCTTTTTTACATTTAATCCTCAATACTATTTGTCTAAGTCTTTCAGACATGAGCGACGTGACAAATGGATATTTGGAAACAAGCTTGAATTGGATTCCTGAAATGAATAACATTCGGTTAAAAGATTTCCCAAGCTTCATTCGAACCACAAACGTAAACGACATCATGCTCAACTATCTAATGACCGAATCTGAAAATATCCCTAGAGGCTTAGCAATCATTCTCAACACGTTCGACGCTCTAGAACAACATAGCGTTACACCCTTACTTACGATGAATCCAAAAATCTTCACCATTGGCCCACTACACATGATGCAACAATATGCTGATCATGATGAAAGGCTCAAAGACATTGGGTCCAACCTTTGGAAGGAAGATGTGAGTTGCATTGATTGGCTTGACTCAAAAGATCCCGGCACGGTTGTTTATGTGAACTTTGGAAGTATTACAGTTATGACGAAAGACCAACTCATCGAGTTCGGGTGGGGGCTTGCGAATAGCAAGAAGGATTTCTTGTGGATAACCCGACCGGATATTGTTGGCGGCGATGAGGCCATGATGCCAACGGAGTTCGTGGAAGAGACCAAAGGAAGAGGAATGGTTACTAGCTGGTGCCCTCAAGAAGAGGTACTTTCGATTCCTAATATTTTCTCAAAACTTTTTAGTTGTAACCCAATAGTTTAAAAATTATATTTGAGTTCACATGGTTGTCTTTTTTTAACACCTTTCGTTTTTCTATTAACCTTTTCTCACATTATTAAATTACCCTTTGAACCAATTATAGTGCTAGGCAAACCATATATAGGAATCAAAACATAAAATAAATAAAAAATTCCCAAAATAAAATTAATTAACATGACAACAAGAAGTCACTATTACTAGTCATTTCGTGAATGACAATCGACACCCATTGTCATTGACATAGCAGAGAGGGTGGAGTGGCTTTCCCACTTACCACCCAATCCCCACTACCTGTTGATGCTTAGTCTCTTCTCTCCAAACACACGTTTGTGACTACCCTCACACAAACAACATACTGTGTCGTCATTTAGAGGGTGGGGCGTGTTATGGTTACCACCCCGTCTCCATTCCCACCTCCCTTGTTTTGGCATGCAATAAACAAAACAACATTACTTGTTCCCTAATTTCAACTACTATACACTAATAATAATTAAACTCACATATTAAGAATGAGAGTCTAAAGTTATTTTTGTTGATATATGTGTGAAGGTTATGAAACATCCATCAATAGGCGTATTCTTGACTCACAATGGATGGAACTCAACAATTGAGAGTATTAGCAACGGCGTTCCAATGATTTGTTGGCCTTTTTTTGCAGAGCAACAAACAAACTGTAGGTATTGTTGCGTAGAATGGGAGATTGGAATGGAAATTGATACATATGTGAAGAGAGAGGAGGTAGAGGCGCAAGTGAGAGAGATGATGGATGGGAGAAAAGGAAAGATAATGAAAATCAAGGCTTTGGAGTTGAAGAAAAAGGCTGAAGAAGCCGTTGCTATTGATGGGTCGTCCTATATCAACATGGAGAAATTAGTTAGTGATGTTCTATTAAATAACTGAAGCCCGCAATTAATATTATGTCGCTAGTAATGTATGAAACAATCATATGGTTTTAAATTGTTTGTTTTTATTGGGTGATTTCTATTAAGAAAATATAGACATAATGTTCATCTTGTTGTTTGGGAATTGAAAGTCTAGCATGACTAGATCTCATTCCTCAACGATTTTTATATAAAGAAAGAATAAATGTTTTGATAATCCAACTTAAAGCGGTTTATTCATTTTACTCAACATGTATATATATAGGAGTATATATATGAGATATTTCAAATACAAAAGATTATCTCTAAAATACAACGATCTAGAGAAAAACCTAACAACCTGAGCTAGTCAGTAGGTTAACTCGATGTGGTGCTAATACCCCCTTCCCCCTCTCCTCTCAGGGTTGGTATACGAAAGGGCTTGAATAATGGATTTAGTAGTGCCTTAGGAGCAACCTGAAGCTCAGTAGTTGATGTCGATGTGTTTAGCCGTAGATGAGAAACAAGATTTTGACTAAGAAAGATCGCATTGATTGAGATTGTCACAAAGCATAATTAGCAGGATGAGTGGAGTCAATGAACCCCGGGGGTTGTTTCATGAAAACCATTTGGGTGAGATGACTGTTAAGAAATGATTTCTTAACATCTAGTTGGTGAAGAGATCGACCACTATCGTGCATGGCTTATGGATAGAATGAGACGAACTATGGAAGCCTTAATAACATAGCTGAACATGTGAGAAAAGTCAAAACCCCCAATCTGGGAGTATCCTTGAGCAACAAGAAGATTCTTTACGGTCTATGGAGCAATCAATATGAAACTCAATATGAAAACACTCACTTTGATCCAATGACATTGGTCAATGTTTAATATGGAACAAGTGTTTTGTTTTTATGCAAGGCTCAGCTTTCCTTATCCGTGCCATCCCGCCATTGTTCAACTTCAAAAGCTTTTTACAACCCTTAGGTGATTTATGTTGTCCGGAATTGATCTATTAATGAATATAAACACAATCTGATTGATAGAACATGATTTACCAATTGAATTGGATGATTACAAATGGTTTCATGCTTTTGGTTTTATAACCCTAAAAACCAAACGATGTCTTGCTACTAAATAGTTGTACCCCTTTATTTGTTTTGGGGACTTGACATAAACAACAACTTCACTGTTAAGATTACACAAAGATCATCCGGTGGAGAACATCGTTGGTTCTTTTTTTCCTTTTTAGGAGTTAGGACAAGGAGCATATCAGGTATAATTAAAAAGTGTTTATATGTATGTTTTATGGCATAAGTTGAACTAGCAAACATGGGAATGACTCAGAGATGCAGCTGGATTGAAGCTACGCAAGAAGAACTCTGTGAGTTGTTCAAAATAGAAGTATGTAAACAGGTTGATCTACCACTTGGTAGAGATCATATTTATACAAAATGGTTTTTTTTTTTTTGGGTAAGGGTTACCCCGGTGATTCTATTGATACCTAAACAAAAAGTACAAGTAGTGAGGTGAATCCTCACTAGTTCATACATGGGACAGGCCTCAGTATGTAAACAAAAGACAAACAAGTGAAACACAACCAAAGGAAACAACCAAGACACCACTAATCTAACCAACTAGGACATAGCTAGAAAAGTATCCACCAAAATCAGCCACCGTCATCAAACACAAAAGCTTCACGACGGCTCCAAAACCGAGACAAAAAAAAAACTAAGGGCAGAACTCATTTGAAGAAACCACGCTTGAGTAAAGGAGTGCTTGCTCCTTTGGTAGAAGAAGTACATGCAGCACCAGAAGCCATAAATTTACCTGTTCCACAAGTATCATCTAACACATCTTCCACCATATCCTCATACCCATCATATCCATCATAACCATCATAGTCGTATCCCATATAGTCATGCTCACCTTTATCCTCAAAAGTCTTAAAAGAGTTACTAGTATGCACCTGAGAGGTATAGGCAACAGCTTTACCCGAGGGATGAGGCCCAGAAGCAGAAACATTCTTCTTATCAGTCTTTGTAACTTTAGGGGCATCATCCATAGAACTCTTCCCTTTATCTTTAACCGGTCTATACTTAAAATTAGGCTTTTGGCCTTTCAGATGAAACGCGGGTTTATGACCAACTTTTTTCCTAGTGACCTTAATGAAACCATCATCATCAACAACCGGATCACGAACAGGGTTAGTCACAATGTGTTTAGGACAAGAATTGAGCTCATGCCCGAACACACAACATGTAGTACACCGCGGAGGTTTCCATTCATACTCAACTTTGATGTTCTCCTATATGTACATATCACCATTTATGTCAGGGACAACAATAGTAAGGCAATCCTTAAAATCCGTATCCGTTAGATATTTCTACAAGAGCACGAGCAAAACTACTACAGCCCTAGTTATTAAGGCACATGGAAACAGTACACGGATCAAGAAATTTGGGCTACCAATTTTCGAAAAAAGCATACCACTACGTCAAAATTCACCTTTGGCCACGGAAAAAAACCGTGACAAAAGGTGTTTTGTCACGTTTTTTTTTTCCATTCCAAACGACACCATAGGTGCCGTGACCATATGTACCCTACGGCCACGTTACAATATCAGTGGCTGAAGCCACCTATAAGCGTGGCTAAAGGGTACCAATATTTGTTGTTGTAATCAAACAATTCTTCAGAAAAGCGTGGCGAAAGGGTTCCAACGGCCACATGTGTTTGGTTAACGTGGCCTTTGGTATTTTATGGTCACGTATATTCGTGTTTTAGCCACATACATTATAAAAATACGTGGCCAAATGGTTGCTGAAATCATACATTTTGTCATAGTACGCGTGGCCAAAGGGTGGCAACGGCCACGTTAAAATATCAAAAGCGTGGCCTTTGGTATTATATGGTCACGTATATTTGTGTTTTAGCCACATATGTTATAAAAAAACGTGGCCAAATGGGTTGCTGAAATTATAATTTTTGTCCCAATACGCGTGGCCAAAGGGTGGCAACCGCCACGTTAAAATATGAATAGCGTGGCCTTTGGTATTATATGGTCACGTATATTTGTGTTTTAGCCACATATGATATGAAAAAACGTGGCCAAATGGGTTGCTGAAATCATAAATTTTGTCCCAATAAGCGTGGCCAAAGGGTGGCAACTGCCACATTAAAATATAAAAAGCGTGGCCTTTGGTATTATATGGTCACGTATATTTGTGTTTTAGCCACATATATTTGGAAAAAAAAAGTGGCTAAAGGGTAGTTGAAATCAGATATTTTGTCCCAATACGCGTGGCCAAATGGTGGCAACGACCACGTTAAGATATAAAAAGCGTGACCTTTGGTATTATATGGTCACGTATATTTGTGTTTTAGCCACATATAATTGGAAAAAAAAAAGTGGCCAAAGGGTAGTTGAAATCAGATAATTTGTCCCAATAAGCGTGGCCAAATGGTGGCAACGGCCACGTTAAAATATAAAAAAGTGTGGCCTTTGGTATTATATATATGGTCACATATATTTTCTTAATTACAATTAATTATATATTAATTAATTAGTATAGAGAAACCTTAAAAATCATATATTATAATTAAAAATTAATGTACATACACTAATCATGACGCTGTTCAAAAAGATAACATACGACACTAGCTAATCAAAGTTTAATTTCTATAATAATTAATTATAATTTCTTGTCCGTGCTGATCAGCTGCTTCTGCTGGTGCCGTGTGATTTTTCTATTTATCACATTTTGATTCTTCAGCTGGTTTGGTGCTACGTACACTACTTTCTGCATCTTTTTCCGATCATTATTTACCTGGAAACATGACAAATAAAACCGATCAGATATATATAATATATATATAAAGTTAATTAATTAGCGGATACGATTAATTAATGTAGTAATTACCTGTGGTTGTTCCAATACTTTTTGAACCGTAGAATGATCAACCGGCTGTGATCTATCTGACTTGTTATTAGAATGAAGGATCATTCGGTTCATCGGCCATGCAATAATATATTTATTTTCAACCTCCGAAAGCGTTGTTTTACCATCTACTGGGAATGGTAAAAATGTTGCACCCTTTTTGACCTGATAAACTCTAATTCTACGGCAACCAGGAGCTAATGGACTTCCATGAATCTTCTCATCTTTTTGTTTTGGTAATAATTCAGCCATTCCCACGACGTTCAGTGGATCCCATTCCATGTGCAACGTCGCAGTTTGGCTCCCCTGATCAGAAGTGACATAATAATAATAATAATATTATTAATTATAGCATATATATAAACAATTAATTAATTAAAGTAAAAAATAGAATACAAAAATTGTGGTATATACTAATCTATACCTCTTGGATTACTGGCTGCAGATCGATAGCAGCTGCAATGGCATCATAATTATTTGGTTTTTCCAACTGAAGATCACTCTTCTTAGGAGGTACTTTACGAGCTGCAGGTTTTGCATGTCTCTTATTCTTTTCCTAAATTGACACCATGTAATTAACTGATTAGTAACATATATATTAATTAACGATAACGTCAAAGCGATTTGTCAAATTTCTAAATTAATTATATATATATATATATACCACTTCCTGCTCTGATGCCCCAGCATCACTGGCTGCAGCAGCTGCTGCTTCTGTCATTTTTCTCTTTCTCACCTAAAGACAGCATCAGCATTTAATTAAATGATCATATAGCAATTAGTTATAAGGGAAGTACACAACTGTGTAAATTAAAATAGTTACCCTTTCCTTTTGCGACGCTGTTGTAGATGGAGGAGTGTGTTGTGATAGAGTCGCAGAAGAGACCTACAATTCAATTAATTAATAAAATCATATCGATCATAACCGGCTAAACATTAGTTAACTATCCTGATGAACTTTAACTATCCTGATGAACTTATCATAGCCGGCACAGTTAATTATTAATTATATTCCGGAACAACTCTAACTATCCTGATGAACTTTAACTATCCTGATGAACTTTACCTATACTGCTGAACTTTAACTATCCGGATGAACTATAACCAACACGGTGAACTATAACTAGGGACGCATGTTCATCCAGATGAACTAGCTAGAATCTTCCGGATCAACTCTAACTATCCCGATGAACTCTAACTATCCTGATGAACTTTTTACTATCCTGATGAACCTTACCTATCCTGAGGAACTTTAACTATCCGGATGAACTCTAACTATCCGGATGAACTATAAGTAGAGACGCATGTTCATCCAGATGAACTAGAATCTTCCAGATCAACTCAAATTCAGAACTGTTTCAAATCCGTACCTTATCGGCCGACCTTTGAGATGAGTTTGATTGAGTAGATTGTTTCCGCGATGTATTGCGCGCAGAATTGATCATGTCCTACGTACAATTAATTCAATTAGTTAATTAATTAATAAATATATATATATATATATATATATATATATATATATATATAGTTTGTCCCTTACAGACGCTCTATGAACTTGTTTATCTTGAATCACAGACTCCATAGCCGCCATAAGCTTATCAATTCTCTCATCCTGTGATTTAACCATATCAGTGAGGCGCTCAACCTCTTGATCCTTTTTCTCACGCAGCTGTCTTTCATTTTTTAGTTCCGCCTCAAGTTTTTCGATCCGTTCTTTCGATCGCCCTTTTGGAGCACCCCAATATCCACGGGAAGTCACTCCATACCCAATACCTTTTAGGTATCCACCCCTTTCCTTGCCAAGGACCAGTGTCAGGGCATCCGTTCCCGGTTCTACTGTCACAGATCCCGCATTTATCTTTGTTTCATTCTCGGCCTGCAGTAATATAATTTAGTTAATTTAATGAGGTGCTGTTAATTTTTAACATGTGAATAATTAGGTATATATATAGCAATTAAACTTACTATATCATCTGCTATGCCCTTCACCACAGGGGTTTTGTATTCCCCCTCTTTATTTACCCTTCCTTTCCTCCACATAAACGCTCGAGAGGGGCAATCATCAGCTGCAATTTCTTTGTTTTGTACCTTGTATTATAATAATAATATATATCAGACTTGAAACATAAACGTTCTTAACCATGACTGGGTGTAACACACTTAGCTTATTACCAGTTTTTCTCTCAGAAAGACGTATCCTCCCCGCCCCATTGAATGATCATAAGTATAATTTGCTCGAACCTCTTTTCCAATCTTTGACGCAGCCTTTCCAACAGAACAGTAGGATATATAATTATAATCTCATTAATTAACACTTATTAGCTTACTTAATGAAATCTGCAGTTTGAATTGAATAAAAACCTCGAATTCTTCAGATCTTGTATATGCTACAAATCTGTCCCAGTCTTCTTTTTTCACAATAGTGCGATACATCTTTGGAACTTTCTCAAGCACGGTGGGTTTTGCTAGGTTGGGACGAATGTGTTTTTCCAACATATTTCTTCTAAAACTCCTTAGCAACCCACCAAGCCGTACCATTATAGCTCCCCTTCGACAGTCATCAATTTTGAAATATTTCTATAAAAATAACATATGACAGGATATTTTAGTCGCATGGAATTCAATAACAAACCTAATATGAGAAAATGTTTAATCTGTTTCATAACCTGAATCGCTGCCCACATTTTGTTCTTGTCCTCTATTGGCACCTTCCTCCATTCTAGATACCTCAATCCAACCCCTGCCCTTACAATGTCTCCCATAAAACTCGAAAATTTTGCTCTATGGACCCCGCCAACCCTTCCCAGCGCATCAAATGTTAGTGGCCATTTTTCCTCACCATTTTTCTCAAATCTGGCACGCCACTGTACCAACCGCGTCATCCCCCTCTTGTTTGCTTGGGGAGCAGAGGCTTCCACATTCTCATTGTCGACTACTTGGGTATCAACTTGGGCATCATTTTCGACTTGGGCATCAATGTTTTCCATGTCCTCTTCACCCGAATCATCGTCAGTATTGTTATCCATTTCCTCTTCATTATCCGAATGATCGGCATTGTTATACATTCCATCATCTTCCGAATAATATTCATTGTCATATGCTTCACCTTCAATTTCCATTGTTAAATCAGATGAATCCTGTAGATGACAGTGAAATAAATAGAGAATTAATGAAATAAATGCGATGGAATAATTAAGATGAAATAATTGAGATGAAAATGATCTACTGAAGATGACAGTGAAATTAATATATACTGACGGGAATTAGGTAGTGATCTTCTGAAGATGATAGTGTGATGAATCCGGAACTGATCAATCAATTAGGTAGATGAACTTTTAGTGATATGGAAGAAGAGAGTAATGAATCGTTTTGGTGATAAAGTTTTGGTTAGAGGGAGTTGAATAGGAACTGATCAATGAATTTTGGGAAATTTGAAAAATGGTGGGAAGTAATTTGGGGATTAATAGGATCGATCCGGGTGAAAACATCTCAGCTAATAAGGACGTGACAGCATTTATCGGATTTAATATAAACTCAATTAATACGATTTGCGTTAATATTTATCTTGAATTTTAAAGAGTTAACATGGACTCAAAAAGTTAAAACCACCAAACCACAGGAACGCAAATCGTATTTAACTTTATTTTAAACATACCTTTAAAATAATCTTTAAATGTAAAATGGAATACTAAGCAATAAATTTAATGATAATTGTATCCTAAAATGACCCTCATTGCCCCTAAACACACCTTATTGGGCCGTCATTGGTCCTAACCATGCTTATTGGTTACATACACACCTTACTGGGACTCATTGGTCCCAACTGGCCCTCGTTTCCCCTAAACACGCCTTATTGGGTCTCATTGGTCCTAAACACAACTTATTTGTTACATACACACCTTATTGTGCCATCATTGGTCCTAAACATGCTTATTGGTTACATACACACCTTATTGGGACTAATTGGTCCCAACTGGCCCTCGTTTCCCCTAAACACACCTTATTGGGTCTCATTGGTCCTAAACACAACTTATTTGTTACATACACACCTTATTGGGCCATCATTGCTCCTAAACATGCTTATTGGTTACATACACACCTTACTGGGACTCATTGGTCCCAACAGGCCCTCGTTTCCCCTAAACACACCTTATTGGGTCTCATTGGTCCTAAACACAACTTATTTGTTACATACACCTTATTGGGTCTCATTGGTCCTAAACACAACTTATTTGTTACATACACACCTTATTGGGCCATCATTGGTCCTAAACATGCCTATTGGTTACATACACACCTTACTGGGACTCATTGGTCCCAACTGGCCCTCGTTTCCCCTAAACTCACCTTATTGGGTCTCATTGGTCCTAAACACAACTTATTTGTTACATACACACCTTATTGGGCCATCATTGGTCCTAAACATGCTTATTGGTTACATACACACCTTACTGGGACTCATTGGTCCCAACAGGCCCTCGTTTCCCCTAAACACACCTTATTGGGTCTCATTGGTCCTAAACACAACTTATTTGTTACATACACCTTATTGGGCCATCATTGGTCCTAAACATGCTTATTGGTTACATACACACCTTATTGGGCCATCATTGGTCCTAAACATGCCTATTGGTTACATACACACCTTACTGGGACTCATTGGTCCCAACTGGCCCTCGTTTCCCCTAAACTCACCTTATTGGGTCTCATTGGTCCTAAACACAACTTATTTGTTACATACACACCTTATTGGGCCATCATTGGTCCTAAACATGCTTATTGGTTACATACACACCTTACTGGGACTCATTGGTCCCAACTGGCCCTCGTTTCCCCTAAACACACCTTATTGGGTCTCATTGGTACCTAAACACAACTTATTTGTTACATACACCTTATTGGGTCTCATTGGTCCTCAACACAACTTATTGGTTACATACACACCTTATTGGGCCATCATTGGTCCTAAACATGCTTATTGGTTACATACACACCTTACTGGGACTCATTGGTCTCAACTGACCCTCGTTTCCCCTAAACAAACCTTATTGGGTCTCATTGGTCCTCAACACAACTTATTGGTTACATACACACCTTATTGGCCCATCATTGGTTCTAAACACAACTTATTGGTTACATACACACCAATTGGGCCATCATTGGTTCTAAACACAACTTATTGGTTACTTACACACCTTATTGGGACTCATTGGTCCTAAACACATCAAATTGACCCATATTGACCCCAAATTGACCCATTATTTAATTTTTATCTTAAATCTTTTTATATAATTTATTTAGAATTATAATTCCCCAAAATTTAAGGGGGCGTTTAGTTGTGGAAAACAGGGGGTGTTTTCCATTTCTGTTTTCCAAGAAAACAAGGAAAACAGAAAATAGTGTTTTCTGAATTTTAACTAAAAATGGAAAACACCTTTTTTACTGTTTTCTAGGAAAACAGAAAATAGTGTTTTCTAAATTTTAACTAAAAATGGAAAACACCTTTTTTACTGTTTTCTGTTTTCTGTTTTATATTTTCGTTTTCCAAATATATACAAAAGAAAATGGGCGTTCATTTTCTAGGGTTTATACGCACAACCGCTCGACCTCTCCTCCGTTACCTCCGTCGCCGTCTGCTCCAACGCATCGTCGACGGAAATCTAATGTAATGTAGAGATAGAAAACAGTTGATTTGAACATGTTTTCTAGTTTTCTAATTTTGAAAATGAAAATTCCATCTTTCAATCGGAAATGGGCGTTCTGTTTTTTTGTGTTTAGGGTTTTTGATCGTCTCTGCATGAGTTGTTGATCGGATTGCAATTGTTGATCGTCTCTGTTTTCGAGGATTAGGGTTTTTGTTTAACAGATTGATTTAATAAACAAAAATAGATAAACAAGTATATAACAATAAGTGGATTTCATACTACTGATTCCAATTCCATACACAAAATTGTTTCCTAATTTACATGTTCATTCCTAAAAAAAAAAAACAGAGCAGTTGCGGGTTGAGGTTCACGGGAACCTAGATTCCATCTCCTCCATCAACTCCAAATGCCTACTCATTGCTTCTTGCCTCTGTTGAACCAACATTTGAAGTCTGGCATCGGAGACGCGTATCTCTTCTACCAGAAAAGTAGCCATCTGGTATCTTGATGGACTTGGTGGCTCTGTAAGTACCTGGTTGAGCAGGGCCATCCCGTCTAAGACACTCTGTCTCTCTGCCCTGATAATCACCTCGTACCTGTCCAGGGTAGCAACAATCTTTATCTGCAAATAATGTTCAACTAATTCTTTCAAGCTTGCCATTTTCAGAAGGATTTGAGTGTTTTGAGAAAGGGTTTGTTAAGGATTTTGAGAAAAGGTTTGATAAGGATTTTGAAAAGGTTTTGATGTTGGAGGTGAGAAGTTTCTCATTACTGATCAAGTGGTATGGTTATATGTGCAAATCACTTGAGTATGCGTCTTATCAGATGTGTAATCACTAGAGTATACCATAGGTCTTATTTGATTAATTTCAAAATTACCCACTGAGTTCATGAGGACTGCACATTATAATTGTTGGACTTTTGGTTATCCTACAAAAATTATTTTCACACGTTCTCCAACTGAAATTCCTACACGATATCAAAAAACCACTAATATTTTAATCACACGATCTGAAATTATCCGAAATTACTGTCACACGATCTCAAAAATCAAATTAACAAGTCAAAATTAAACGAAGAAAGTCAAAATTACCCACTGAGTTCATGAGGATTGAGGGAAGATGAACTAGAGTTCTTCAGGATTATAAAGAGTTATTCAGTAATAGAACCGGATGAACTAGAGTTTCTCAGGATCAAGAGTAATTTTCGTTTTAATTTATTTAAATATGATTCTAACTGGGCCCGCTAAATTTTAAAAGAGGCGGGGTAAATTAGAGCGAACTCAATTGAAAATTTCACATATCAATCGACAGAATTTTCCCTCCGTCCTATTACTTCTCCAATAAACAGGTTCACAGTAAAGATTATTGAAAAGGATTTTTAGTATTGATCGTTTTTAATCATCTTAATTTGTTGTTGTATCTGTTAGCAAAACAAACATGGATAAGTCTTGGATGAAAACCCAGTAGAACCACGCAATCATATGCCGATGGAGTTAAATCATTCTTATTGTTTGCAGTTACCAATTTGGAGAGTAATGAAATTCCATGTCCCTGTGTTAATTGTCTAAACCATTACTCTTTTAAGGTTGATGATGTAGAATTTCATTTATTTTCAAAGGGATTCGATCAGACTTATAGAAGGTGGATTAAACATGGAGAGATAGACGAGCCCGCAGGAGAGGAGCTTCACACGGAATCATTTTTCGATTCCGGAGTTCCATTGGATGCAGCCGAAACAATAAAAATGGTCAGAGCTACTGAAGAAAATTTCGATGAGGACCATGAGAAGTTTCAAGAACGACTCATGGATGCTGAGAAGCCTCTGTATGAAGGATGCCATACCTTCACAAAGTTATCTGCCTTGGTTCAACTACTGAACTTGAAGACTAAGCATGGAGGATCAGATAAATTTTTTAATGAACTTTTAGTTTTGCTGAAACAGATGCTACCTGAAGGTAATGAGATTGTGAAGAATACATATGAGGCCAAGAAGATTTTGAAGTCAATGGGTGCAGGGTACACCAAGATACATGTGTGTATCAATGATTGTATTCTGTACAGGAAGGAGAACAAGGACCTAACTGTATGTCCAACTTGTGGTGAGTCCAGGTGGAAGGTGGATGAGAGGACTAAGAAACTATACGACAATACTCCTGCAAAGGTAATGTGGTATTTCCCCATCATTCCAAGATTGAAACGACTGTTTCAAGTGAAAACCACAGCGGAGGATCTAAGATGGCATGCCACCAGTTCCAAAACACCCGGTGTGTTACGACACCCATCCGATTCACCGGCATGGAAAGCCATCGATGACAAATATCCCGAAATCGCTGACGATCCTAGAAGTCTTCGTCTTGGCATTTCAACTGATGGGGTCGACGTAAATAGAGGTAACAGAAATCACAGTGTGTGGCCGGTTCTATCTGTCATTTACAACCTTCCACCATGGTTGTGTATGAAAAGAAAGTTCATCATGCTTTCGTTATTAATATCGGGAGCGCCTGGAAACGATATTGATGTGTTTTTGGAACCATTAATTGATGACTTAGAGCTGTTATTCGAGGCAGGTGTGGAAACATATGATGCGTATGCGCAAGAACAGTTTACTATGCGTGCAGTTGTTTTATGGACGATTAATGACTACCCTGCACTTGGTACACTTTGTGGTTGCCCGTACAGTGGATTCCGTGGTTGTGTGGTATGTCGGGAAGAAACTAAATGCATTAGGCTTCCTTTCTCAGCCAAGCAGTGTTATGCTGGTCACAGAAGATATCTACCATATACGCATGCCTTCCGAAAGCAAACAGAGGCCTTCAGTGGTAAACAAGAGTTGGAAGTTGCTGCTGATCCTATGACCGGAGAACAGATATACGAAGAAGTTCAACTTATCAGGAACAAATGGGGAAAGGGATTAAGGTGTACTGATTCAGAAATCCCAGAGACCTCAACCGGAAGAGGGGGGAAGATTGATAAGAGAAAAAGAAAGAACAAAGAGAAGCCACCATATTGGAAGAAATTCAATATATGGTTTCGAAGACTTAGATACTGGAGGCATAATAGTGTCCAACATTGCATTGATTTCATGCATATTGAAAAGAATGTGGCTGAGAGTCTTGTTGGAACTCTGCTCAACCTTCCCGGAAAGACGAAGGATGGACTGAATGCGAGAAAGGATCTGAACTTTTTGGGGTTAAGACCAGAGTTGCAGCCTAAACAGAACAAGAACAACATAGTACTTCCTGCAGCGTGTTACACGTTACAAAAAGATGAAAAGGAAAAGTTTTGTGACACGTTGTATAACTTGAAGGTTCCACAAGGCTATTGTTCTAACTTTTCTAGTTTGGTTAGTCTAAAGGACAAGAAACTTGTGGGGCTCAAGTCACATGACTATCATATGCTGATGCAACAGTTTCTGCCAATTGCAATTCGGTCAGTCATGCCTGAACCGACAAGATATGCTATTATAAGGCTCTGTTTTTTTTTCAAATCAATATGCAGCAAAGAGATCAACGTCGAAGAGCTAGACAAATTGCAAGCAGATCTTTGTGTCACACTATGCCTGCTTGAGAAATATTTCCCGCCATCATTTTTTGATGTTATGCTTCATTTGACGGTGCACCTTACTAGGGAGGTAAAATTATGTGGCCCAATATGCTTTCGATGGATGTATCCATTTGAAAGGTGTATGAAGGTAATTAAGGGCCACGTGAGAAACAAAACTTATCCAGAAGGGTGCATTGCTGAGGAGAACATTGTAGAAGAAACGATTGAGTTTCTCAGCGAATACCAAAAAAACATCACAACTATTGGTGTTCCAACTAAAAAGCATAGCAGTGCGGATGGAAGTCCTGGGTCAGCTGGTAGATCAGTTGAAGTCTCTCCAGAGCTCCTATCGAAAGCGCATTTATTTGTGTTGCTAAATACGCCTGAAATTGAGCATTATATCGAGTAAGTAATTTAGATTATTAACCTTTTTTTATCTGTTTAATTAATTATAAACTTTTATAGATAACTTCAATTCATGTAATTGCAGAGAACACATGAAATTTTTGGAAAAGGAACATCCTGGTAGTAGACTAAATGACCTGACTAAGAAGCAGAGCACAACATTTGGTAAATGGTTACGCAACAAGGTCAGCTAAATTTGCTTATTGTTTTAATTCCGGATGAACTGTAACTTTCCTGAACAACTGACCTGAGTTGTCCGGAACAACTCTATTTTCTATCCGGATGAACTATAACCTTCCTGGTGAACTGAAACTATTTTCTTATAGTTTTAATTCCGGATGAACTGTAACTTTCCGGAACAATTGACCTGAGTTGTCCGGGATAACTCTATTTTCTATCCGGATGAACTATAACCTTCCTGGTGAACTGAAACTATTTTTCTTATAGTTTTAATTCCGGATGAACTGTAACTTTCCGGAACAACTGACCTGAGTTGTCCGGAATAACTCTATTTTCTATCTGGATGAACTATAACCTTCCTGGTGAACTGAAACTATTTTTCTTATAGTTTTAATTCCGGATGAACTGTAACTTTCCGGAACAACTGACCTGAGTTGTCCGGAACAACTTTATTTTATTTTTGGAAGAGCTATAATCTTCCTATTCCTAATGAACTCTCCTGATGAACCTACTATGAATTTCAGGTTGAAAAGGAGATGGCGGAGTCCCCAGAAACTATATCAGAGACCGTTAGGTGGATTTCACATGGTCCGCACAGAAGCGTGAGGAAATATGAAGTATATGACATCAATGGCTATTCATTTCGTACAAAATCTCGAGACGGTAGGGTTTACCAGAACAGCGGGGTTGGTGTAGAGGTAAATGACATGCACATCTCTAACGAGGTCTTAACCTATGGAAAAAAACCTTACTATGGGGTTTTAAAAGAGATATGGCTACTAGATTACCATATTAAAACCATCCCTCTATTTATGTGCGACTGGGTTGAGAATACACAGGGGGTCAAAAAAGATAGTCTTGGTTACACTTTGGTCAACCTTAAAAGACTAGGTCACAAGGAGGACCCGTTCATTTTCGCGTCACAAGCACAACAGTTGTTTTACGTCAAAGACCAGCTGGATAAAAAACTGCATATTGTCTTTATGACACCTCCCAGAAATTACAGAGATTATTATGAAGACGATGCCAATGAAGAATTTAGTACGGTAGTTTTTCCTCACAACGATAATGTATTGCCATCCGTAGATGCACGTCACAATGTTTACCATAGAGCTGACTGTACTGGAATGATATTACGAAAAAACAACGGTTAATTGATCATCATTGTAATGTTTTTGAATCTTAGCAAACTACAGTATCAACAATATTTGTTTTTTTTTCTTTATGTATTCTGGAATATATATAATTATGGATCTTAATTTTGAGTCAAGTGTTTCCTTTTTTTGATTGTGCCTGCAGGTCTCCTCTCTTTGACCAAACCAGAGTCAATAAAAGTCAAAAATAAACAAACAAAATCAACTGCTGCTTTAACAAACACAATTACATACATAATCCAAAGGTTATGATTCCATTAATACATTGATCTATAAAATTACAACTGAAAAACTACTAACTTAAAATGGAGAAGAAGCGGCTGAAGAAAAATCCCTCTTTTGCTTTCTCACATGCACTTGCTTCTGATCAAGTGAAAAGAGAGAACAAGTCCCTCTTTGCTTTCTCACATGCACTTGCTTCTGATCAACTGAAAATGGTGAAGAAGTGGCGAAGAGAAATCGGGTTCATGGGGCCAAAAGGGAGAGAAGCACCTGAAAAATACAAGTCCTGCAAACCTCAACATGTGCCCTTACTGCTGACTGTTATAAAATTACACAATAACTTAAAATCTGCTCGCAGTAAAGCATTTGTATGAACCATTAGAGACTCCTCGTCTCCATGGTTTCCACAATAACTTAAAATCTGCTCGCAGGAGATACAGAGTGCAATCTTTCCCTGCACAAGATAAAATTACCAAATCTGAGACGAAAATTTCAATCGAATTTCAGTGGTGAAGATGATAACTTACCGTTTTCCACATACGGATGATGCCAATTCCACATTTTTTGCCGTCGATGATGGACGAAAAACAGAGAGAGAAAGACTGGGAGAAAAGGGTCATGGTGGAGATGATGATGAAAACTGATACAGAGATAGTATATATCGATACTCGAGGGGCGTGGTAGATGGAGATTTGAAAGATAAAGTAAATGAAAAAGTAAATGAAATAATCATGATTACAAGCGCCGTGTCGACTGTTGGTATTCTTTTAGCCACCTAAAATTAATATACCGTGACCATTTGTCATAATTTGTCACGCAGCCAATGTTTTAATATGAGTGGCCATATCACAAGATAATCAAACATGATAAACATATATTATAACCATCATATATATATTATAACTACTAATATCATAACTAAATAAACATATAAACTATTGTTCTTAATTTGTTCATAATTAAACATAAACATCCATTAATTAATAATCCGGATCACTGCAATCTTCGGATATGTATGATCCTGATGAACTTGCATCGTCATCATCATGATCATCATCATCATCATCATCTTCTTCTTCTTCTTCATCTTCTTCATCTGCTTCATCTGCTTCTTCATGATCTTCTTCATCATCTTCTTCATCTTCATCTTCTTCATCTTCTTCTTCATCTTCTTCTTCGGGTTCATTGAATTTTGTATCAAGGACACGAAATAATTTCGCTGTCTCAACATGGTAGGCAAAACAATCAGGAATCTTCTGCGCATATAGTTGCTTCAGGATGTTCTCATCGTTGTGTTTAATCACAGATTTGTGGGACTTGAAGGATCTTCTTCTCCTGTTACTGTAAACCAAAAAAATACGGTTATGCTTCACATACCAGTAATTAAGGGAGCGTTGATTATCGGCCATTTGATACAAGAATTGGTGTAAACGAATTGGTGTAGAGAATTTGAGAGAATTGGTGTAGAGAATTTGAGATCAAGAAAGGGATGGCGGTAAAAAGGAAAATAACAATGATGATGATATATAGGGTAGCAGATTTTAACCCGCTCGAATTAATGGTACAATTGAAAAAAGCGCGTTGTTTTAGAGGGAAACAAATCTTCTATTTTTCGCCACGCATTTAATATTTTACCGTGACCATAAAATACATTTTTGTCACTCACAACCTACCATTTAGTCACGGTTAATATATGTGGCCATAGGTAATAGATTTTTGTCACTCACAACCTACCGTGACCATTAGTCATCTAATATTTAGTCACACAACCTAATAACAGTGGCCATATGTACTAGCTTTTAGCCACATAACTAAGTAAAAAGCGTGGCCATTGCTCACATTTAGCCACGCATAAATAGTTTTGTTTTCTTTTAATTTACTAAGTAATAAAATCTACTCTTCCGTCACACAACATTATTTAAGCGTGGCCATACATTCCTTTTTGGTCACACGAATAAAAAATCATAAAAATTCCGTGGCCGTTTGGTGCATTTCGCCACTCTTTTTTAAGTGTGACAAATAAGTGCCACATGTTTTTGTAAAACAGTGGCTAAAGCCACTGCACCTGATTGTTGTTGTCACATAAACAAAAAAATACGTGGCTAAAAGGGTCCAAAGGCTATATATTTGGCCACGGGTACAAAATATGTGTGGCTAAAACGAGAATTTCTTACCTTTGGCCACGCTTTTTTCATAACAGTGGCTATGCGTTATCAAAAAAACCGTGGCCAAAGCCACTTTTTGACGTAGTGTACTAAGACCATCATCAGTATAAGCAGCAAGCGGGACATTATGGAGCTTTATCCAAACCGCAACCTCTTTAATATCCTCCTTTTTAAGCTGAGTTGTTGGAGACCAAACATTTAGAATAATAGGCCGGTTTCTAATCAGCCAAGGAGCCCCTAAAAGAGCACTCATCATCCCCTTCCTGTTTGCAAACTTAAAAAAGAAGAACCCATTAATAGTCTTTTCAAGTCCAAACCTATTCCACTTTTGCTTCACATAGTAATCAACCACAGGGAACGCAACACGGTCACCTAGAAAATACCCAACAAGAGTGAATCCCAATTTATCTTGAACATTACGGACCGATTCTTTGGGTATTACCACATCAACTCCTTCTTGATTCGATTCAGACACAACAAACCTGAAATTGACAGCTTGCCTTTTTGGATTAGTAGGTTGCTGAGTCTGACCCTTTACCGAATCAGCATAAGAACCCCGATTTGCCACCTCTTTGACTCCGTCTTTCACAGCCTCATTGTTCGAAGTCTTGTGCACATCAGCAGCACCAGAATCAGTCTTACTTTGTACATGAATATCATTCCGATCTGTTGTATTAGTCTGATCAGCAAGTTTAACACCAACCTGTTCATTAGCATTCGACAAACCCATTCCTGTGTTAACCGACAAACCAGAATCAGCACCCACATTCACCACATTATTCTCAACAACGAATGAGTCATGATTATCATCTCCACCAAAAACACCTTCTTGAGTTGGCATCACTGTTGTTTTGTCAGTTACGATCAAATTGATCGGCGTTTCCGACAACCCTTCCGGCAGAGATGGAACTGCGTGGGAACCAACTCCCAATTTCGATGTTTTTAAAATACCTGCACCACGTAGCACTGGACCATCTATGTTTTAAAATACCAACCCCCAAAATGGTTTATTTGTAACAAGAAATATGATCACGGTGTTGTGATAAGAAACAAGACAAGATTGGTGGCTAAAGCTTTTACTAAAAAACGTGAGATAATTTACGATGAGGTTAATGTTCCTGTTACGTTTAGAAGCTATCAGAATTAACTTCCTTTACATCCTACAAGAACCTATAGGTTTATCAAATGGATGTCAAAAGTGCGTTTCTACAAGCGAAGGTTTGAGAAGAGGTCTGTTGATCGAATCCTGAAATCGTAAGATAAATACATAGACAACAATATAAACATTACCTATTGTCATCTGGTTTAGTTTAGCAACATTTAGATTATCCATCTGATCTCCTCGCTGAGTTCCCGTTTAGGGTGTATAGTTAGGATGGTTGATGTAGGTTGGGGCTTACGAATTTAGAGATAGCAGAGAGAAGGGATACAAATTTTATGATGTGGTGATTAACCTGTTACTCTTTTCCTTTTATCTCTATATATACACCCAAGGGGAAACCCTAATTCTATTGTATGGGCAATTACGTCCATCGAATATATGCCTAATAGGGTTAATAAGGTAATTGATTAATTAAGATAAATGATTAAGGCCATACTAAATCTATATATCTATATATATATATATATATATATATATATATCCGAAAATACATATATATACTAAATCTATATATATATATATATATTCCAATATTCTCCCACTTGGCCGAGTAATCATTTATGATGGGTTATTAGATAAGCCTGATCGGGGTTTAATACTCATTTCAATTTTAAACCAAAATTGCAGCTAGAGAAATATAGTTATAGAATTGATAATCCAACTCAAGACCACCATTAATCATACTATAATCCCAAATTTAAAGTTCAACTTGAATTTAGAATCAATAACAAAAATAAGCCCTTAATGTTGACTTATATGTAAAACTGTCTATATGACATTTATGCATGCATAACATATTCAGAGACAAAATGAAATCAAAACGGAGAGAAAAGTTTAATAAAAGATAAGAAAGTACGATATGCTAGATAAGGTCTTTAGTAAAGCCCATCCTCGAAATAAGTTATTCGAATACTTTAGGTGGGAGACCTTTAGTCATCGGATGCGCAAGCATATCCTTAGTACTTATATACTCAATACAAAGAACATTTTCCTCAACTCGTTCACGAACAAACAAATACTTTGTATCAAGATATAGTCCAGCGCCAGTCGAACTGTTACTGTTCAAGAAAGTAACGGCAGCTGAATTATCACAAATCACAATAAAGCTTCAATGGTCTAGAGATGGAATTAACAACTTTGAGTCCAATGATCAAATTTCTGAGCAACATTCCATGACAGGTTGCGTTATAAACAACAATGTATTCTGCCATCATAGTGGATGTCGTGGTTAACTGTTGTTTATGTCTCTTCCATGAGATAGGCCCGCCTTCTAACATAAAGATGTATACCGAGGTGGATTTCTTATCATCTTTGCATTTAGCAAAATCAGAATCAGAATATCCAACTAGTTCTAGATTATCACTTCTTATGTAAGTCAGTTTATAATTGAAAAGTCGTGAGCATCGGATCGTCTACTCAATCTAGCTATAATGGATACAAAATGAGTAATTAAGAGTTGTTTTATTGATCAAAGAACAATTACAACTCTGGACACTTAGAACAGAGACACAGAGAATCACACCACAGAAACACACACTTTAAGATTCACTCTGTCTATCACTCATACACAAAACAATGACCAAGCTCACTATTTATAGCTGCTGACCGAACCCTGTCCGAACTCAAGGTTCGGCAGGTCCGAACTCCAGGTTCGGACCAGGTTCAGCTGGCAGTGAACCTGGCCTTGAACTTGGGTCTTGAACCTTGGTTGGATAATTCACATGACGCACATATCAGGTGTCATCGAACTCCCCCTCGTCGTTGTTGATACCTGATATGTGCGTCGTGTGAAGTATCAAGCAATGTTCAAGATCAAGCCAAATTATGCTTGGCTGATGATGTGTTGCAAACACATCCGGTTTTCCTAAGTCGTTTGTTATGTATTTGAGTCAAGTTGAGTCGGTTTTCATTAGTTTTAAGTGTTTTTAGTTAAGTTGTGTCTTTAAGTCAGTCGTTTATGTTTTTCCCAAGTTTTACAGGAGTTCGTTGGATTACCGAGGCCAAGAGAAGAATAGAAGAAAAAGAAATAGAAAGTGCTGAACAAGCTGTCCCAGGCGTATCGCCTGGGACCTGATGAGCAGTAGGCGATACGCGCGGAAAAGGGAAGTCAACGAGGGTCTTAAGTCGGTTTGACCGACTGTTTTGTCGCGGCATAGGCGGTAGGCGTATCGCCTAGAGATGATACACCTCCAAGCGATACGCTTGGAGGTCTAAAACCCGCAAAAGAAGCAATTCGAGTATAAATTCGATTTTAGGGTTCTAATTCGATATTCTACGACTTCCAGACGATTTGCAGAGCGACCAAAGGCGATTTCGAAGATAGAGAGGGCTGGAATCAAGTGGAGATCAATCGGGGCTATCACTTCATCATCAAATCATTAACCCGGTTCCATCTTTACTTTCGGTTTCTAGTTTTTACTTAATTAAGACCATGTATTGCACTGAGATTTCAGATTCTATTTGTGATTTTGCTGTTATCATGGTGGTTGGCTAAGTAATATGCCACCACCTAGACCATTATGACTATTGTTTGATATTTACAACTTCAATTTCGGTTTTTAGTTATCTGATTGATGTTTGATAATCTTTTCAATCCCATTGACTTGCTGTGATGTTGCATATATATACTTGATTTAGATTGTTAGTTATTAGCTAGATCTTGCTTTGCTGGCGGATGTCTTCCGGTTTGGGTAAAGTAGTTAAATTGTAGGTTATGCTTGCAAATTGACATGATTGCTTGTTTGTAGTCATAGGTTTGGTTGATATTTAATATTTTGAATCTTGTGTGTAGCTAGCTAAATAGACTTAAAAGGGTGATAGCTATTGGGTAGTCGGGTTGGTTAATTGCCTAGGATAGAGTTGTCCCAAAAGGAAATTCCCTAGGTCAATTGTCTAGCTTGCTATTCTAAATCATTGCAGTGTGTTAGTGGTAGCTCCTGTTAGCCTAAGGTGCCTTAGATTAGCTTCGAGGGTGGTTAGGTTTAGCTGAAGTAGGAAGCACCCAAAAGGTGAACTCTTGTCCGAGTGTAGGATTATCTGTTAGGAAGGACTTAAAAGGTGAACTAACTGCCATCAGGATTTCTATAACCGAGTTGAGTTGTGAGTGTTGAATAAGAGTCTAGGTCTAGGTGGTGCCTCTTCCTCATTTGAATCTCCCCAAAGTTTCCTGCTTTCGTCTGTTTGCTCGTTGCTTATTTAATTTTAGTTAATCAAATCTCAAAACAAAAACCCAAATCAATTTACTCAAATTTCCATTTCTTAGGTCTAGGTTAAGTCTTTGTCTTTAGAGTGTCCTTCGGGTTCGATATTCCCGGTCTTCCTTAGCTTTACTATAATCCGACAGGTACACTTGCCTTAGGGTTCGGTTCAGTTTTAGGGTTTTCGGTAAAATTTAGGTGTGTCTAGGTCTAGGTTTAGGTCTAGGTTTTAATAGCATTTTTTTGGGTACGTTCCGAGCACATCAAGTTTTTGGCGCCGTTGCCGGGGACACTTGGCAATAGCAAGATTAACTTAGGTCGTCGTTAGGAAATTTGAGTCTTTTCGGTTTTTCCGTGTCTAGAGTCTTAGGATTTCAGTTTCAAGTCTAGATTTTTTGGTTTTATTTTAATTGTTGAGTCAGTCTCCCCATTTTATGCCACACACCCGTTCACGAGGTCCCCCTGAGCTGTCCCCATTTACTGATCCCGACGCGGATATTCGTGAAAGGTTTCGCCTTCTACGCACCGAGCTAGAGGCATTCATCATTTCCACCGCTCAATCCAAACCATCTTCTTCCACACAAACCACACGCGACACCAAACCCATTCCATTCCCCGCTCTTTCATCTATGGCGGCACGTCGCACCGTCCACGAGCAGGCTAGCGCCGGAGTCACCGAGGCCCGGTTTGCTATTGCACAGCCTGCTATTGCCAACACCGCGAATTGGCAAGTTCCGTCCCGCGTCATCAACGCTTTGACGCATTCGATCCAGTTTCATGGACGTGAGGACGAAGATGCACCGACGCATATTTCCCGTTTCATTCGTATCTGCAACACGTTCGGGCTCACCGGAGTCGCGAACGAAATCATCTACTTGCGTCTATTTCCATTCTCCCTTACGTCTCGAGCCGCCGAGTGGCTTGAGACGCTTCCGCCTAATTCGATCGCCACCTGGGACGATCTGACCGCGAAATTCCTGAAGAAGTACCATCCTCCAGCCAAGGCTTCACGTACTCGGGAGAAAATCCACTCTTTCAAGATGGACCCCGATGAGCCTTATTCTGTCGCTTACGAAAGATTCAATACCCTTCTGAGTAGATGTCCGCAACACGGGTTGACGGACTGGGCGATCATAGAAAAGTTCTATAATGGACTTCCTTATTCTGTGCAGAAGGATTTCAATATTTCGGCTGGAGGGCATATGATGGAGAAGCTCACTGTGGATGAATGCAAATCATTATTTGAGAGCTTCGCACTTGCTGAACAGCAGGCACCCGGAGGACGGAGAGCCACCTTGGCCCCGACTAGATCACTCGTTCCATCTACATCTACCCGGGGTGTAAATCACATTGGCTCAGAAACCATGTCGCCTAGGGAGTTAGAAAACATTTATAAAACCTTAGAAGAAATCAAACTCCACATCAAAGCCAAATGTGAGCTGTGCAGAGGCGCTCATGACACTCGAGACTGCCCGCTTGCTCCCGCTGAGCAGGTGGATTACATTGGAAACCGAAACCAGTTCGGTAATTCGTTTCAGTCTGGGTGGAGGAGTGGCCAAAATTCAGGATGGCGAGAGGGAGGAAATCCACCTGGTTTTCAGCCGAGGTATAATCAGAGTGGTGGAGGAACTGAAGGGCCAACTATGAAGGAGCTTACAGAGCTGGTCATGAACCAAACGCAGATTTTGCAGCAGATGAACGCAAGAGATGAGGCCACACAGAAGAAGCTGGCGGAGCATGACACATTATTGAGAAATCAACAAGCTTCGTTTCTGGATTTGCAGAGGTCGGTTGGAGATATTGCAAAGCAGCTGAAAGAGCTGAATTCCCGTGGGGGTCAGTTTTCTGGTAGTACTTTTAAGAACCCCAATGCTAATGTAAATGCCATCACCACTAGGAGCGGGAGAGTTGTAGAGAGTCCATCGCCGGCGGTAGTTGATGAGGAGCCGGTCGATGAGGAGATTGAGTTGGAGAAGCCTGGCGGAAGGATGCACGAGAGCGTAACGCCAGCAAGTACCGCGCCGAACGTCGAGGCTGAGGTAGTTGGAGAGAAGCCGCTGAAGTGGGAAGCGGTGAAGGAGAAGAAGAGAGTACGGTTTGCGCCTCGACCGATTACAGCCGATGATCTGAAGCGAGTGCCGTATCCTGAACGTCTGGTTCAACAGAAGAATGCGCGTGAGTATAATCAGTTTTTAGAGCTTCTTAAGCAGCTTAGGGTCACTTTACCTTTTACTGATGTCATTAAACAAATGCCTAAGTATGCTAAATTTTTAAAAGATATGTAAACTAATAAAAAGACGCTTGAAAGTTTTTCAGATGTTACTCTTGATGCTAATTGCTCTGCTGTAGTTCAGAATAGGTTGCCTGAAAAATTGACTGATCCTGGTACCTTTACCATTCCGTGCTCTTTTGGTGATTTATCTGTTACATGTGCTTTAGCGGATTTAGGTGCTAGTATTAATGTGATGCCATATTCTGTTTTCATGCATCTAGGATTAGGTGAGTTAGAGCCGACTAGGATGACGATCTCTTTAGCAGATAGGTCGGTGGTTAGACCCAAAGGAATAGTGGAAAATGTGCTTGTGCAAGTGGATAAATTCTTGTTCCCTATAGACTTTGTGGTAGTTGATACTGCATATGATGCTAGCTGCCCGTTGATTTTAGGAAGACCTTTCCTTAGGACTGCTCGGGCGTTAGTTGATGTTTTCGCAGGCACGATTACTTTGAGGGTAGATGATGAATCAGTTGAGTTCAAGATTGGTAAGTCAAGTGACAAGAACAACGAGTCCGTGTACTTTCTAGGTTCTTTTATATCTTTGGTGGATAGTTGTGTTAGTTATGTCACTGGTGAGGACTTGGTAGTTGGAAATAGGTTGGAGGGTGCGGTTGTAGTTGAGGATAAGTGTGGGGAGAATTTCGGGGGGTTAGATGAGCTAATTAATAGAAATGCGGATGTTGACCCATTAGTAGAACCCGTTGAGGATTTAGTGGTTGGAGAGTGTTTGGTAGTTAAGGATAGTTTGAGGAGAGCCACACTTGGTGACATTGGTGAATTTGATGATAGGATTGTGCTTAGTCCAAGTGTGGGGAGGTTAGATGTGATTGTTGCTACCCATGACCCGGAAATGAGTTCTCTAGGAAAATGTCGATTTCTCCCGGGTAGGTATAAGCATTGGAAGGTTAAGAGGTTGTTGAGAGCAGGAAAGTGCAGGGCTTTATGGGGTAGGAAGTTGGTTAGAAGTTGTGCTGATAGGAACCGGGTGGATTCAAGTAGTTTTGTGTTAAGAGATGTGAAGTCAAAGCCTCCGGATGGTTTTGGAGGTTGTTCTTATGTTTTGTACTAAATGATGAAGTTCCCGGGATGTATATTAGTGTATTTGTGTGTTTAATTTTCTGCAAATTTTAGTTTTTGTGTATTTTGCGTATTTTGCGTTTTGTGTTTTAGTGTTTGCAGGTTATTCTGGAGATTCGGAGCTTGGCAATTCTGAGTTGTGCAGGTCAAAACTGCAGGTTTGTGAGGAAGGTTTCGACTATAGGCCTGTTTTGGAGAAAGAGATAGAAAATTTTTGGAGGTCAATTTCCAAAAATTCTCTGGAAATCACGCTCCAAGCGTATCGCCTGGAGGTTGGTAGGTTATAGGCGATACGCTTGCATCTTGCAGCGGGGCCGGTTGTGTGCAGTTCCAGGCGTATCGCTTGGGAGATTCATGGTGGTAGGCGATACGCCTAGGGGAGGTAAGTCAGAAAAATTTTCAATTTTTAAATTTTTATTATTTCTGTTTACCGAGTTTGTGGTGGTTCGCTGCGGTCGATGTGCTGAGTCTCTGGAGTTTCAGGTGAACACGTTTCAACTTCTTTTATTTTAGTTATTTTATTTCTGATTTGTTTTTGTTCCATTCCACATTGAGGGCAATGTGTGATTCAAGTGTGGGGATGGGATACTTTCGTATTGAGTCAGTCTTAGTCAGTCTTTTATTTTTGGTGTGTTATTGAGTCATAAAATTGAAAAAAAGAAAAAAAATTTGAAAATTTGTTCAAAAAAAAAAATGTCCAAGATTCTGGCTGCAATTAAATGGAAAATGATAGGAACTGGGAATTGATTTTCTAATTTTGTGCTTAAATGTTAAATTAATGAAGAATTTGGAAAAGTGGTTAAGTATGGCTGAATGGAAAACATTACTAGTCTATGATGTGTCGGTAGGCCCAGCTGACCTAGGAGTAGCTTAAATTGCCTATGTGTTTATTTGTTGTATAAATATGCTAATCAGTCTGCTAGTGGGTTCCCATTTTAGGAGTGATAGGGATGCTGAATCTGATGATTAGGAAGAAAGAGACCGCTTTAGGCTAGATACTCCTATGTCCTTAGAATTTCCAATGAGCATGTAGGTAATAATCTGGTTAATGAATTAGGGTGAAGGGGCAGAATACTCATGTACGAACTAAGGATAGTATCCCGTGGTAAGTACCTCTGATGATGTTCCGGATCTCGCGGGCAAAATACTCATGTATGATTTCGGGGGTAAGACCTTGTGAAAAAAATACCTCTGGTGATGTCCGTTGGTAAGTTAGGTAAAATTAACCAATTATAGTAAAAAAAAAGAAATAAAAATGAAAAAAAAATGAGAAAAGTGATAAATCAGTGAATAAATGCTCAATAATTTGCATATAAATAATAGTTATTCTTTGGACATCTTAGTATCTGGTTTAAGGGGGGTTGGAGAAAATATAAAATTTAAATCATTAATACCCTTTGCTTTGACTGAATATGATTCGGTAGTAGGTTGAGCTAGAGCTTTCTTTAGTGGGATCCATAGGCGACTGAACTTATGTCTGGTAATTCATAAACACATGGGGGCGAAAGAAAAGGTTGGTGGTTGGGTTTAATCGGAGAGAAATATCGGCAATCGTAGCTAGTGTGTTATTACGTTATGGATTGTGGAATTGTATGGTGGCTGTTGAATTTTAAATGTTGAATGTTTTAGAAGTCAATTTCCTGGTTATGATTCCAATGCAGTATTTTTCGAGGACGAAAAAAGAGTCAGTGTGGGGATGTTTGATGTGTTGCAAACACATCCGGTTTTCCTAAGTCGTTTGTTATGTATTTGAGTCAAGTTGAGTCGGTTTTCATTAGTTTTAAGTGTTTTTAGTTAATTTGTGTCTTTAAGTCAGTCGTTTATGTTTTTCCCAAGTTTTACAGGAGTTCGTTGGATTACCGAGGCCAAGAGAAGAATAGAAGAAAAAGAAATAGAAAGTGCTGAACAAGCTGTCCCAGGCGTATCGCCTGGGACCTGATGAGCAGTAGGCGATACGCGCGGAAAAGGGAAGTCAACGAGGGTCTTAAGTCGGTTTGACCGACTGTTTTGTCGCGGCATAGGCGGTAGGCGTATCGCCTAGAGATGATACACCTCTAAGCGATACGCTTGGAGGTCTAAAACCCGCAAAAGAAGCAATTCGAGTATAAATTCGATTTTAGGGTTCTAATTCGATATTCTACGACTTCCAGACGATTTGCAGAGCGACCAAAGGCGATTTCGAAGATAGAGAGGGCTGGAATCAAGTGGAGATCAATCGGGGCTATCACTTCATCATCAAATCATTAACCCGGTTCCATCTTTACTTTCGGTTTCTAGTTTTTACTTAATTAAGACCATGTATTGCACTGAGATTTCAGATTCTATTTGTGATTTTGCTGTTATCATGGTGGTTGGCTAAGTAATATGCCACCACCTAGACCATTATGACTATTGTTTGATATTTACAACTTCAATTTCGGTTTTTAGTTATCTTATTGATGTTTGATAATCTTTTCAATCCCATTGACTTGCTGTGATGTTGCATATATATACTTGATTTAGATTGTTAGTTATTAGCTAGATCTTGCTTTGCTGGCGGATGTCTTCCGGTTTGGGTAAAGTAGTTAAATTGTAGGTTATGCTTGCAAATTGACATGATTGCTTGTTTGTAGTCATAGGTTTGGTTGATATTTAATAATTTGAATCTTGTGTGTAGCTAGCTAAATAGACTTAAAAGGGTGATAGCTATTGGGTAGTCGGGTTGGTTAATTGCCTAGGATAGAGTTGTCCCAAAAGGAAATTCCCTAGGTCAATTGTCTAGCTTGCTATTCTAAATCATTGCAGTGTGTTAGTGGTAGCTCCTGTTAGCCTAAGGTGCCTTAGATTAGCTTCGAGGGTGGTTAGGTTTAGCTGAAGTAGGAAGCACCCAAAAGGTGAACTCTTGTCCGAGTGTAGGATTATCTGTTAGGAAGGACTTAAAAGGTGAACTAACTGCCATCAGGATTTCTATAACCGAGTTGAGTTGTGAGTGTTGATAAGAGTCTAGGTCTAGGTGGTGCCTCTTCCTCATTTGAATCTCCCCAAAGTTTCCTGCTTTCGTCTATTTGCTCGTTGCTTATTTAATTTTAGTTAATCAAATCTCAAAACAAAAACCCAAATCAATTTACTCAAATTTCCATTTCTTAGGTCTAGGTTAAGTCTTTGTCTTTAGAGTGTCCTTAGGGTTCGATATTCCCGGTCTTCCTTAGCTTTACTATAATCCGACAGGTACACTTGCCTTAGGGTTCGGTTCAGTTTTAGGGTTTTCGGTAAAATTTAGGTGTGTCTAGGTCTAGGTTTAGGTCTAGGTTTTAATAGCATTTTTTTGGGTACGTTCCGAGCACATCAGGCATTCTATCCCAAGAATACCGAACAGGCGAGAATAACTGACGTGTACCCCTTGACAATGTACGAAGTCAGGATTGGAGCTACCAATCTGGGCAGGGTTGTCAACCCAAATAGATCTATTCACTAGTTATCGTTTCGAGCAGAACTAATCGAATTCAATTAATAGTGGGATTCAGTTGTACTAACGTTGATAACGATAAAGTACCAGTTGTTTGGGATACAGAATGGAACATGTAGTCATATGGCTAACAGGTAAACCATAACATTAATTAAAAAGCATTTTATCAGTTCATGATTTCTCCCCATAAGTGTAAAACAGTTGTAAAGAAAAGGGGCCGTGAAACTCACTTGATTCAGTGATGATGATGGATTGCCGAGTGACAACTAGCACGTAACATCCTAATAAAATATAAGACAACATGCATAAGGGTCCACTTAATCATTTGAGTAACGAACGTTACCCAAATGATACCGGTCAAGTCTTGACGTATAATCCCGTTTGTAGCATTTGAAAACCCGTTAGTTAATCAGTTTACAATCAGTAAATGCTAATGTTCATGTATAAAGGCATTTAATGCAAAATGAGTACGAGGAATAAACATGCGATAACATATCGTGAAGACCAGTTCAATCAAGTATTAAACATCGTTTTAAATATTAATATTTATTATTATTTTAATGTTCGCTCGATCGATTGAATAATTAATCGTGTTAAGTTATAATATATATAACTAGAGTTGATAATTATTATCGAAATAATTATTCTAACTTGTTGGAATAATTTATCAAATTATTACAAGTTAACGATTTAATGAATAAACACAAGTAGGTTAATATTAAAGGTTATTTTAATATTAAACTCATGTTAGGGAAAATTAGGGTTTCCATGTTAATATAATTATAATTATTATTAAAATAATTATCTTTAATAATCATGATGAGTTTAACTCAATTTAGGGTTTCTAAACTCATACGGATAATTATATGTCGAAAATAATTATTTACGATTCGATACGACGTAAGACGTTTTAAATCATTTAAGATCTCGCTTCAATTTCAAACGTTTATAAATAAACACTTGATTCGGTTAAAACGTTTTGATTATTTTGATTTATTTAAAATAATCAACAATGTTTAAAATTATGTTTTTCATAATTTCTATAAGTCTTTTGATTTTAATTTTTATAAAATCATTTTTAAATAGCTTTATTTATTAATTAAAGCTAAGGTTTTAAATTTAAAGACTTTTTATAGAATCATTTACCAACATAAAATGTTTCCATTTTTGTATAAAAACCAAAGTTTTATACTTTTTGTCAATTGTTCAAAAATATGATCTCCTATCATTTTTGAAAATAAAATATATCTATATATATTTTATCCATTTTATTTTTATAAAATCTAAATAAGTCTTTTTAAATCTTGTCTTTTAGAAATTTTATTTTTATAAAGTGTGACCATTCTATCAGTTAAGTTCCATGGTGGATTTTTATGGTTTAGAGATTCAAGTAATTTTTATAAAATCACTAGTTTTCATCTTTACCCATAAAATTCACCTAAATGGTTTTATGTTATCATTTTATGTCCAACATTTTTATATAATCATTCTAATATCCAACTAAGTCCATAGTTGTCTTTAAACACCAAGTTAGCCCATGAATGTTTGCAAAGGGGAAAATCATAACTTTTATAAATTATAAAAGTATACAAATTATGCAAGTTGGTGACTAATTTTTTTTTATAAAAGTAAAAGGTAGTAACAAGTTTTTATAAAAATTAAAGGAGGTGTTAACTTTTTATAAAAATAAAAAGTTGATGGGCCGACATAATTAAATTAATACTTTGGCTTGGAATTTATATTGGGCCTAATAATTAACGGAAAAATGTATTTGGGCTTGATTGTCGGTTTTGGGCCGTGCGGGTCCAACCGGGGCACCGGCTCGAGGTCCGTGCCCGTTGTGCATCAGTTGGGTTCTCGGATCGCCACGATCACTCGGATTATCAAGATTATGTAACGGGTCAACGTTTCGGGCTCGATTTCATTGTTTTTGGCTCATTGGGCCTATTGGGCCTATTTGGGCCCAACTGGGTTAATGGTTGAGGTTTGGCTTAAGTCTTGACAACGATTTCGGTTTGTGATGTTTTTATTTCGTAATACAATAATTCGATTCGGTTATAACAGTTTTTCAGAAATCGGATATAGTTTTCAGTTTTGTACACATGTTATGGTTTACGTTTTCAGTTTTGTCAGTTCGTAACAGTTTTAAGTTTGACCGTCCAGATTTTATAAAACCGAATAGTTTTAAACATATGATCGCTTATCAGTTTCCCGTGTCGGTTATATAAACGCACGACACCAGTTCCAGTTCCAGATAAAATATAAAAATACATTTTATATTTATTTTCCATGTTATTGAAATTCCATAATTAACCCATGGAATCTCAATGAAATTCACGGGTATACGCTTCTAGTACAAACGCGGGATTAGGTTTACGTCATCAGTTAACGGTCAGGCACAATAATCAACAATTTAAACAGTAATTGGATCGGTTAATGCACATTAAAACTTAATTAAAAAGTCAAAGCAAAGAGGTTTGACCTAGGTTTTCGGACGAGGTGTCACAAATGTCATAAGATATTTTGATAATGGTACAATCATGTTTTCCTTAGACCTGCGGTTCAAACTAGAGCGAAAGTTTGCTGAAAGGTCACTCTTTGATTTAATCTAACGCTACAACCTTAATAGTGTCATACCCCCAATTTCCACTAACGGAGTCTAACCGTGTGGGTTGTGATTCAGACTAGGATCCAAGTCGTCAGTTACATCCAAGCTATAAATGAGATTATATATTCATACAATGTATTTTACAAACCTGAGTTCAAATAGAAATTCAGCGGAAGCATTTAGAAGTTTATAAAGTTGTTATTTTGCAAAAGTAATTACTAAAAGTGTTTGAAATACATTTCCCAAAAGATTTTCCAAAAGAGAAGTATTGCCGACACCCATGCCTCCAAGATCCCCCAAGCGACCGGAAAAACATTCAATAATCAAGTGTCTGCCAAAGCTGGTGAGTTCACTAAAGGCGCCTACACTTCACCGTGTAGACCAAGAATGTATACGAATAATGAAAGACCAATTTGTAAGTTAAAAGTGTAGGTTTCAAGTAATATATATATCGTTAGGTAGCTAGCCTATGCTTATGTACACCTGAAAGTTCGGGACCGAAGCTGACTATGTGACATAGGTATTAGCCTGTACGATTTTCCTTCCCCGTGTCTTCCCTGATCACGATAGTTTTAGGCTAACCTTGTTCTCAGTCCGACCGCCAGTTAGGAGGGTGCATCATGGGCACCGCTGAGGCGAGGTGTCAATCCCCAGTAGTACTGCTCAACATTACCTCGCTATTCATTATTAACAACCCGATAAAGTAAGGACTTTTTGTAATTAAAAATGCATTTCAGTGAAACACGTGATATAAGTTGGATAATTACTTAAACATACAAAATACCTTTGTTATTACATTGCCACCCTTTACCAGATGTAACTAATTGTGTGTTATCATCCTCAATCAGATATAACTAAATTAAGTAAGTGAAACTCACCTTAAGTTGCACTGGTACACAACACTTGTGATTTATGATAAGCAACTCGTCCTAACCAAGTTAGAGGTTGTCACTAGGACGAGTTGCTTATCATAAAGCACTTATATTATCAAGAATTCACATTGGTCCTAAAACCTTAACACAAGTCCCAAACATGTAGGAGAACCTAGATGCACAATTCCAATACAATATGAGCAAATGAAAAGTTCACATTAAAACCACTTAACACACCATTTGTAGACATGCGTAATTTGCTTCACATTTGGAGTGACCAAATGTAGCTCTTAGAATGCCTACGAGTAGCCAAATTAAAGCTAAGACATACCCGAGAATCATGCCCAACAAAATTTCTTGGAAATGTGCATCTAGGTTCTCCTACATGTAGCCCAACAAAATTGCATAAGTTTACTATAGCTGAATTTTGACAGCCTTGCACACCTAACTTGCAGCAGCATTTTTCAGTGACCAAATGTAGCTCTTAGAATGCCTACGAGTAGCCAAATTAAAGCTAAGACATAGAAATTTACTATGGAAAAATAATCATTTGATTTGGATGAAAATTAAGTAAGTTATTACTGTACAAGACGACCCAAATTTTATGGCAGAATCTGTCCCAAAACGGGTCATTGTAAAAATTTTGTTTCAAAGGTTTTGGTTAATAATTTGATCTTCAAACTTTTTGTAAAGCTTTGTAATACCATAAACAACATTTCACCTATGATTTACAGCCCTCATAGCATCCGTATGATGTTCATAACAAGATTAAAACATGAAAATTGCATATAATCTACATACACCTAAAATTCATGCTCAACTACCCAAACATTCATCAAAAACACCTTATGGCAGATTTTGCCTCATAAACACAGCCCCTATATTGACCCAATATCATCCCCAAATCAATATTTGACTTATTTTAACACAATACATGTTTCATGAGTATGTTTACACATCAAAATGCACATAATCACAAGATTAACACATGCCTTTAACAAATTTCAACATGAAAATTTCTAGGGCTTACTAGGTGAAGAAGAAGGAGAAGGATGATGATGATGAGATTGAATTGGAGCTTCCCCTAGCTTTCTTGAAGCTTGTATGAGATTAGAAACACAATTTCTTGCTTATTTTATGGATGATTTCAAGAAAAACACAAGAGTGTGTGTGGTTGTGTGTGAACCGTAAGAAATGAGAAGAAGATTAGAAATGATCGTGAAAGGGGGAAGGAGGGGATTACTTGGGCAAATTTTTTGTTCAAAGAAATTACACATTTAGTCCCTGTAGTTTCATTTCATATGAAATTAACCAAAAGCAAGTAATAAGTGGGTTTAAACCCAAAACTTGGTAAATGGAAGACTAGAACTATTTCCTAGTGTTTATAACTTATTTAACATGTAATACGTAGTCAGGAAAAGTCTAGTTATCGTGTACGCACGTAAAAATTAGTTCGTGTACAAAACACGGTTTCTCAAGAAATGACAATTTCAAGTAACACATAAAGTCACAAAATAAATTACTAAAATTAATTAACAATTAAATATATAGTTTTACATAAACATTCAAATAACATATAGTGGAACATAATAAGTTAATATAATTTATTTATGTTGTGATTATTTATTTCATATAATGCAACCAATCAAATGGTGAACGGCAAATGGCCCGGTCACGTAAACGCACGTGACACTAACATGATATGAAAGGCATAACTGGTTTGTTAACGAGACTAACAGAAATAGTTAACGGTGTTAACCTGGGAATTTGGTAGTTGTCACATTATCCACAAGTTGAAAGAATTTTCGTCCCGAAAATTAACCTAGTGCTCGAGGTGCGCTGGCCAATTAGATGAGATGAAGGAGAACAGAACTAAGAAAATTTTCAGTTGTCACATCATCCCCAAATTGAAAGGGAATTTTCTCCCGAAATTTACTTTAGTGTTAACAGTTACAAGGTTCGGCCCTGACAGTATCATTATGAAAGAATCCAAGTTCTTTATTCCAAGGTGAGTGATGGACGATATTTGTTTAAAAGGCATTGAAAGAACATTTCGTATGAGCGTATAGAAGGTGATTTTCTGAATAAGCGTCTCCCCGAGCGAGTCGAATTATGTCGCGTGGTTAAGTAACACAATGACATAAATGTTTGAAATATAAATCTTTAATGTGACGAAGTGACAATATATCTAAGTAGCCTTCAGCTCTATTGTCTGATACTACGACCGGGATTTCATTAGTTATTTCGTTATCACCTGCGGCATTTGCATTCACCAATAACGTAGGTGAACCGAAGACAACAGAAAGTATTGTGTCGGAGGACACGGTAGAGGCATGAGGTGTTGTATAAAGTTCAAATGTTGTTGGAACTAAAATATATGTGACTGACGCCATCAAATCTGTTTACCGAAGCATTCGACTGAAGAATCCATGTGAATTGATTCAGAGATGCGGGTTGTGATGCTCGAGGCTTGCAGTTTGGACCGAATACCGTTTTCCGGAAAAGTCAACCGTTCGGGTCAACGGTCAACGTAAAAGTCAACGAAAGATCGGTTCGAGCGAGTCAAGCTTCGGATTAATTAAATCAACTTTGATTTACTTAATATTTATGTTTATCTGCTTTACTTGTAGTTTTGTTCATTTGTTATGTTTTCATGTTGTTAGTCACCCTCACTATATATATAGTGAGGGTTCCCCATTCATTCGTGAGAGAGTCTAGGAGAGTGAGGAGTCTCCAAATGGATGGATGATGACTCTTTAGGATGTTGAGTCTTCCATTTTAGAGAGAGAGAGTGAGTCATGGATTTATAGAGAGAGAGTGTTGTCATCATTTCTTGATTGTAATCATTCGATTAATGAAATCATTCGACTTTGTTCATCATCTTTCTTATGTTTATGATTATCTTTTATTCATCTTCATCTTCATCCTTTTTTTTGGGGGGTGGGGGGTTCGAATCTGAACCTCGTTCTTGCTCAAGATCAGGATTCTTGATGTGAAAATTGGTCATAACAAATGGTATCAGAGCGGGTACCGATCAGATTCATCTCACCATGAATCTGGTCACACGAATCTGGATTTTGAGCTTGAATTGAGTGAAGATGAGAAAACTCACTTTTTGAAACTTTTTCTTCTATTTTTCTTATTTTTTGGATGATTCTGGACAGATTTGACGTTTTGGATGTTAGATCTGGGTCCATTGACTTCATCTTGATGTTATTTCATGTTTTACTTCTGCAAATCTATGAGAAAATGAAGATCCGAGCTGAAAAAACGAAACTGTTTGAGTTTTTCCCGTTTTTAGGGTTTTTGAAGATTTTGGGGTTTGATTCTGCGTTTTTGGTGTTATTGTTGATGGATTTGGATGAAACGAAGCATGAATCTTAGTGGAAAACGCGTTCCGGATTCATTGGAAGCATCCGTTTCGTCTGAATCTCAACCATTTTGGCAGATCTGGAAAAACGCACACTAGTGTGTGTTTCGCGGTGTTCTTCATGTTCTTGATAATTTCCAGAGTTTGGGGCTGAATCGATTGGTTTTTGCAGCTGTTTATGGATTGTTTGTGGCCAGAACTATCTCGTGAATGGTTCATGTCATCATATAAGTCACGAATCTGTGATCTACACTCGTTTGAGACATCGAATCTGCATCAGGTGTGTTCATCAGTTTTCATCAAGTTCTTGAAGATTTGAAGATGTTCTTAACGACCTGGACTCAGCTTGAAGATGCTCTTAACGATCTAGACTCAGTTTGAAGATGGCCTAAACGACCTGCTTGTTCCTAACGATCAGGTTCTTAACGATCTGGGTTAACGATTAGGTTGATGTACTTAACGATCTGGGTTCACTTGAAGCTTGTCATAACGATCTGACCTTAAGTCTTAACGACATGGTCCTAATCTTAATGACCTGGTGAGCTGATCGTTAAAGGTAATCTAACGACTTGATTTTTGGGTTTCCGTTCAAGACATTTTCAGAAGATTCTAATTGGCTAAGGTTGTAGAGCATCGTCACACGAGTCTAACGGTATAAGAATCGATGAAAATGGTCGAGTAATCACTGAGATATGGGTAGAATACGGTTTTCCGGTGAGATACGTGTTTCCGGTTGCTTCTCCGACTGATCTAGGGTTTACGGGATATGAGGATAGTGACGATGACATGGCGCATGCTCATTGGGTGCACGAGAATGTTGTAGCCGACATTCTCTCTCCTCTTGTCGGAATTTCTTTTTCGTTGTCGAGCTGTGATTGGGTGTTGGAGTCAGCGCGTGGGGACCACCGCTATATAGAGCCGTTGATGGCTTCTTGTTTGTGGCACTCTAATTGGCTGGCAAAACCCTCCCACGGATCGGTTCCTGCCACCGTTGGATCTCTTCTATCTGTACCGTCGGATCAGTGATTGTGTTTCTTCTGCTGAGCTCTGATTGGCTCTTAGCTGCTCTCACGGATCTCGGTCTCCCAGCCGTAGATGATCCATTTTTCTGGACTGATCTCGCCCATTGATTTCTTTTTGCTGCTGGAATGTGATTGGCTTTCAGCCATGTCACACGGATCTTAATCCCAGATCAGATCTGGACCGTTAATCAGCACTGATTTTCGGCCCTTGGATTTGATTTGTGTTTTTTGAGGATTTAATTAACCTAATGGAATTTTTGGCATTTTTCGTTAAATACGTGGTTTTTCTTGTCGGTTTTTAACAAGATAACGCTGCGACGGAATTTCAGAAAATTTTTATTAGTTGTGGATTTATTTCATTTTAATGGGGTTCTCGTTTATTGATGTCGCGCAACGTTTGCTATCGACCACTGACGGGTTAGCTTTATTATCCGGTTAATTTTTCAGCTTATCCGTTATGTCTCAAGGTTTTATTTGTAGCTGATGCAGCGCTGATGTCAGCTAACCGGATTAACTGGAATCTCAGTTAAATATTGGAATTGTCCGTTAAATATCTCGGAGAGCCGTTTCTTGAAGAAAATTGATGGAATTTTTTCGGATCGCGCTGTTTTCACCAATAATTCTCATAAATCTTCACGGAATATTTTTCCGAGCTAGATTTTCTTCGCCCAAAATTACGAAGACTCCGGTTATGATTATTTTTCGCTCGGGATCTCACTTTTCTCCGATTCGACACTTTATTTTCGCATCCAACCCAGTCACGCGGAACACAAGATTTATTTATGGATCATTCACAACTGTCAGCATCTGATTTCCGGTTTTTTGCAAGATTGTCCGATTTCAAGATTGTTTATCTGGTTTCTCTAGGCAACCGATCGCGACGGTTCGACTCTCCGCATTTGATTTTACGCTTCTGACTTGATGTTTTTGGAGAGATTTAGAGAAATAAGAGGAATTATTATGGATTTGGATATCGGGTCGATTATCCGGAGTTAGAGCATGTTCGATGTTTGATTGGTTTATCTGATTCAGTTTGTTGCGGTTATGACTCTGATGTTTAGCATTTCTCAGTATTATACCCAACCGCGTGAACCGAGTGAGCGGAGCACTTGGATCTCGACTGGAGAAACGAGAACAGAAGAAGCTTATTTAGAGGGGGAATTTCTACGACACATTGTCTCCGGTTTATCAGTTTCTCATTGAAGATGTACGACAGAGCGATTCTTCAGCAGTTGAACAGATTTGAAAGCATCAGTCAAGGGGGAATTGTTGGAACTAAAATATATGTGACTGACGCCATCAAATTTGTTTACCGAAGCATTAGACTGAATAATCCATGTGAATTGATTCAGAGACGCGGGTTGTGATGCTCGAGGCTTGTAGTTTGGACCGAAGACCGTTTTCTGGAAAAGTCAACCGTTCGGGTCAACGATCAACGTAAAAGTCAACGGAAGATCGGTTCGAGCGAGTCAAGCTTCGGATTAATTAAATCAAATTTGATTTAATTAATATTTATGTTTATCTACTTTACTTGTAATTTTGTTCATTTGTTATGTTTTCATGTTGTTAGTCACCCTCACTATATATATAGTGAGAGTGCCCCATTCATTCATGAGAGAGTCTAGGAGAGTGAGGAGTCTCCAAATGGATGGATGATGACTCTTTAGAATGTTGAGTCTTCCATTCTAGAGAGAGAGAGTGAGTCATGGATTTCTAGAGAGAGAGTGTTGTCATGATTTCTTGATTGTAATCATTCGATTAATGAAATCATTCGACTTTGTTCATCATCTTTCTTATATTTATGATTATCTTTGATTCATCTTCATCCTTTTTTTTTTGGGGTTTTCGAATTTGAACCTCGTTCTTGCTCAAGATTAGGATTCTTGATGTGAAAATCGGTCTTGACAAATGTTGACGTCTCTGGATAAAGAGGTATGGGCACATGACGCTACAAGGCATCATAGTACACATAGCATGGCGAGTAAATGTAGTAATCTCATAAAGAGTCACTCTGCTCCATCAAGCTGGCGTGACTAGGGTAGCTTGCTAGACTAGTTTTAAATCTAGACGTACCCGATTTAAATAAGTAACGGAAGGTCAGAAATGCAATAGCTGGACGATCAATTGAAATATTTCACCAATTTCCACTATGAACCAAGATGAGCATGGATCTAGAAAAGTAAACGCTAGAAGGAGTGTTGAAAGAAGTCACATGGGCGTTCTAGAAAAAACATGTGGTTTTTTATTTTTAGTGCAAAAGTTTGGTTATTAAAACGTTGTTGTTCATCTGGGTCGAACCCAAAATTTGACCATTAATTGTTCCTCTCAATTTAGAGATTTAGGAAAATAAGTTTTATTTGGTTAAACTGTGTATGTCCCTTCTAGAGAAAAATATATAAGGGACATGTGCAATTATAGAGGGGGTAACTTTAATTTGCTTTACTGTGGGCATAGCCCCATTAGATGGAGTTCCCAAAATAAGATTTTTGTGCATGATTCTAAAGTAAATATGTGGTTTAGTACTGGTCCCACCTTCCACATGCCGCCAGTGCTTATGTATAGGGTGTACTGCAGCTAACCTACCATACTACCAGCACCTTAAGAGTGTACCAGTTACCTTACCATTTCTAGCTATCAGTCAAATCTCATTGAATAGTATACATAAAAACATGGTATTATTAGTTTTCCCCAATACGTTTGAGTTGTATAGGTGTGAGATTATAATCACAATACGTCATGTGAAAAATTTGGATTTATGACAAAGAGACTTTTCCGTGGTTTCGGTCAATGGGGTTTTCACCCACGGTGAGGATAGTCGAGAGTTTATTAGACGCAATGCGAACATCAATACAATTTGAATTTCCAAAGTGGGTTCAAGAGATAAAGTAGTCTATCATGTTTAAGTTTAAGCTAGGGTGTTAGAGCATAAGGTGTACGTACCACAGTCCGTACCAGTTGGTACGGAGTCAATGTACCCATGGTACGTTGGGTGGTACGCTACACTTATTAATAAGTATATATAGTTCATGTTAGAGAGAGCTCAGTTACTTCTGTCAGTCTTATCTCTGTTAACTGTGTGAAATTGAGTGTGTTCCCTTTATCTCTATAATCCTTGTAATCTCTAAGTGAAATCAATAAGAAAAGCTTTATTTACCTCGTTGTTATTCGATTGACCGAATCATGCAGTAGTAAGATCCGTCCAGGTACTTACAAGTGGTATCAGAGCAATCCAGGTTGCTCTACTACTTTAATTTGATCAAATTCGAACTTTTCTAGTGAGAGAAAGTGGGTTTTGATTATATTGCATCAATTTTTTCTCAATTCCAGGTGTTTCTGGTACTAAAACTAATTTCTGAACGTTCGTAGAGTGTTTTCGCACATCACTATGTCAAATTCCAGTTCAAAAAGTCCAAAATTCGAAAAATCAGTCAATTTCATGATGGTACGCTGCCGGTACGCTGGTTGAATATTCTAGTACACTGGTTGAATCTCTTGGTACGCAAGGAAATCTTCAAAGATCTGCTGGTACACTGGTCATTGGTACGGAAGACAATCTTCAACGGTGGTACGCGACGGTTATTCTTTGGTATGCTAACAGTTACACCGTACAAGTTGGTCCGTCCCTGGTACGTTGATTGGTCTCGTACGCTGATTGATTTGGTACGTTGAAGGGTTGGTACGTTGTTGGTCTGCTGAAGGTCATTGGTACGCTGGTTTTCTTGGTCTGCTACTTGGTCCGCTGGCAGAAAAGTGACGTTCACTAAAACTGACGTAACTTGAGTTCTGTTTTGAGTTACAGAATCTAATACCAGCCAAAACGACCGTCTCGACGAGATCTATACTTTTACTGCCTAACATCCAGTACCCTCCGGTTTTTAACCCCAAAATCCTCTTTTAAGACCTTCGTTTTGAGTTCGAAGTTTTGACGTTCATTTTTTTTACTTCAAAATGAGCGATTTTCAAGTATTTTCAGCTGTTCAAACTTCAATGCAAAATCTGTTGAACTATGATAATGAAATTGGAACAAATCAAAAAGTTCCCAAATTGTTAAGATTGGAAGATTATCACAACTAGAAGCAACGTTTTGAATCATACATTAGTGGTCTTGATATTGATCTATGGATACCCATTAAACAAGGTTATAAGTATCCTATGAAGAATGGAGAATCGGTCATGCGTAGTGATCTTGATGCTGATGAAAGGAAAGATGATGTTCGATAAAAGAAAACATATGGTAATCTCACGATGGCATTACCAAGAGAACTCTTGCATCAATTTAAAAATTGCACGACATCTAAAACCTTGTGGGATGCATTAAAAGATAGGTGTGCCAGAAATGAACAGTATCAGAAAAGTTGAAAGAAAGTTTTGTTAAAGGAATTTGACAATTTTCAACACTGTGAAAAAGAAAGTATTTCAGACCTGGTTTCTAGGTTTTCACATCTTGTTAGTGAACTTGGAGAACTGAAAGTTACAAAAGAGGATGATGATTTAAAAGAAAATTTTTTGGAAGATTTACTGAATAGCTGGGAAATTTTTTTTCTTTTATTGACACATGATAAAGATTATTCTGGATGGTCTTTTCACAAGTTAACAGGAAAGTTGCACGCTCGTGAGTTAGAAATGAAGGTGAAATGATCTACACCTGCTCTAAATTAGAATCCAAAATTGTATTATGGAGATAACTCAGCTACTGTGAATGCTAAATCAAAGTCACATTCTAGTTCAAGTTTGAATCCTGCTCCAACAGCTTTGCTTACTGGAACTTATGATAGTTCTGGTTTTTCTTCAGGCTATAGTTTCACTATTCCTGATAGATCAACAAACAGTTCTATCCCTGTTCAAACAGCAGAAGATTTAGCTGTATTATTCTCTGCTTTCATATCATCATCTTCTGGATCAATTTTTAGCCAAATTGGTCAATCTGGTTTGTTTACAAACGATTTAACTCAGATGGATGATGATCAGTTGCATAAATTAGATTTGGAATGGCAGTTTGCTATGCTAGTTGAACGAGGAAGAAGATTTATGAAGAAACATGGAAAGAAATCGATTATTCAAGGAGAAAAACTTGGTTTGGATAAGCCAAAGCTTAAATGATACAAATGTTCCAAGCTAGGACATTTTACTCATGAATGTAATCAATCATCATCTGAACCGAGTACTTTGGATAAGAATGTTCACAATAAAGAAGCAAAAGCTATGATATCTCAAGATAAAGAAGGTTATGATTGGTCTATGGTTTTCCGGATGAATCTACATTTGTATGTCGCTCCCAAGCAATTGATGCTAGTATGGAATCTATGTTTGAATCTTATTTCACTAATGATTCACATATAGCATTGATGGCACACGTTCAAGTTGAATCGAGTGAGTCTGGATTTGAAACAAGTGGATAGGAAACGAGTGGTTATGAATCGGTTTGTGGGTTTTGTTCATAAAAGGATAGAAAGATTCAAGAACTGATTAAAGAGGATCAATGTCTGAGTGCTGAAATCAAAAAGAAGGATGAGGAGTTGACAATTTACAAGCAAAAATGTGAAGAGTCTGTTGAGATTTTCAAGACAAGTGAAAAGTTTGTAAAAGAAAAGAGTATGTTGATGGAAGAGTTTGAAGAACTTAAGAAACATTTATCAAATGGATGTATTCAGACTGATCAAACAGAAATTACAACTTCAACATGAGAATGACGAGGTCATGACAAAGATTGTCAAGTTAAAATTCTCAAAATGAAAAATTGGTAAAAGAAGTTGAAGAATACAAGCTTCAAGCTAAAGATGTTTGTGAAGATTTCGATAATCTGTTTAAGAAATTAACAGCAAGGGTGGAATCGCTTAAGAAATCTAATGATGAACTTCAGAAAGCCTTTGATGAGGTTACTACTGCTGAAAATAAACATCAAGTAGTTCATTCTGAATTACAAGATAAAGTCACCAGTCTGACAAAAGAGAACAAGTTATTGAAAAGGAATGTTGAAATTTATTAGGAAAAGGTAGATAAGATTACACAAGAAGTGTATGGTGCTCATGATGGTATGAGAAGAGAAAAATCTTTATTCAAAAGAACATCTGAGAAATTGATTCAATTTGAGAAAAATTTAGGTGATGCACAAAAGCAGATTTCAGATTTAAAGATTGACATTTTAGATCTTGATCGACAACTACATAACTTGAAGAATTCACATTCTTTTGCAAGTTATTTGTGTCAAGATGATAATTTCAAGAAGGTGTTCGGAGGAGAAGACTTTAATCAAATTCCTCATTTTATTCAAACTGATTCTCTTGTTGATCTAAGTACTTCTGATACAAAGCATAAATATTATGAGTTTGCTACAAAACAGTCTGATTTGAAGACATCAAAGAAATCAAAGAAGGTGATAGAAAAAGATGAAAGTTTGATTGATAAATCACCATCAAAGTTTGTTCTGGTGGGTTTATTTCTGAAGAGGGAGTTATTTCTACTAGCAAAAAGGTTAGAAAAGATGAAAAGCAGTTGAATGAAGAAGTTTTTGCTGCAAAGATGGTCGAAGCTAACAAATTAAAGGATATCAAAGCTTCATTCAATCAAGGTGCTAAAGCTGGTCCCTTGGGTTCTCAAGTTGATCTGACAAAGCTACCAGGTTACAAAAAAAGGTTTGAGACAAGGGCAAGCACTTTAAGAAGAAAGGGAATAAGATTGTGATAAAGAAAGTTCAGAAGGAAAAGAAGGATACAAGTTTGGATCAAATTTATCATTTGGCCCAAGTGTTCATTTCTACAATGGAAAAAGGATTAAGAGGTCAAAACCAGAAGAAGGATATTTCTGAAGGTTCTTCCAGAGATGGTCAACAGCTTAAAGAATCTTCCTCATCTGGTTCAAATTTTACTCCTTGAAGTCCTACTTCACAATGGGTTCATTCTAATCGTTTTCAAGTCTTTGATGATTTTCATGATGAATTTGAGTCTGATGACAAGTATCATGCATTTCAGGGCAAATCCCATTCTAAACGCTCATATCGTTTGTGCTATCAATGTCGTCGTCATGGCCACATGGCACGAGATTGTCCTGAAATAGCAAATGGTTCTTTTTCTGGAAAATCTGCCACATTTATTGATGTATCTGGCAGAGTTTTTACTGAGTCAACACCTACACCAATCTAAAAATAAACAATTATTAAAAAAGCTTCAAGTGTTGGTGGTTCATCACGTGATGATGACTCGGTTCATTCTGAAAACTAAAAAATGTAGTGGCGACCTAAGTCGGTCAGCGCAGATGCAAATGATTTTGTTGAAGACACTGGCCGACCAGAAGCTGTGTGCTTCGGGTCTTTTGAAAACTAATTGTTTTGTCCAGTGTGCATGTTTCTTCAAGAAGACCTATCGGTGATTATGAAGTTCAAGCTTCAAATGATTACTGATAGTGGAGTCTCCTGCGTAACTTAAATTCAATGGTTCATCTTACAAAATTGAAAGTTTTCCTAAACGCTAATAACTGGAAGGTATCAGTATCGATTGGTCAATTTTTCTTTCTTTTACATTTCGTATGTAGTTTAGGGGGAGAAAATTGAAAAATAAAAAATAGTGTTTTTGTGTTTTGTTAAAATGAAAAATCCAAACTAGAGTTTTCATTTTCAGAGGGAGAAAAAACGGAAAATACAAAAACATTGAAAAACAGAAAATAAAAAAAAACATTGAAAAATAAGAAATTGTATCCAACATAATTGGGAAATAATGATACATTAGCTTACGTGTCTGACTCATGGATAAAAAAGATGAAAAAGCCATAAGATCATTGCTCGATGTGCTTGGTAGGCTCGACATTAAATCAGAAAATATTCAGATGTGATATTCATTAAATACTAATGCTTGACCAAGTGGACAACATCTTGGTGCGTATCTCATGATATCAAGAAAAAGATATGTGAAAAAGATAATGAGAGGTCTCTGTGTATACATGTGTTCATTTTGCAAAGATTTAAACTTGTTTGATTTTCTTTATTTTGTAAAACGATCGGGCTTTCTTTGCGTATTGAAAGATCGACCTGATTGTTGTTCGTTTGACGTTCTACTTTATTTTCTTTGGTGTTTCGTATAACTCATTGGACTTTCTCTGCGTGTACGGGAGTACCGACCTGATTGTTGTTGTTTGACTATTCTAAGTTCACTGAGAACTTGATTGGTACTTCTGATAAACATAAATGCACTTATAAGAAGAAGCCTGTCAAACATGTGTCCAAGTCAAACCATGATGCTCCAAAACAAAATGAGTCCAGTGATTCTGTGGGTGACAAACCTGTCACTGAGACTAAACCAGCTGGTTCTGTTAAACTGACACCTTTGGAGGAGGCTTTGAAAATAAAAGAAACTGAAAAGAAAATGAAAACTTTTGAAAATGAAAATTTTGTCAAAGGTCAAGATCTGTTTTTATGAAAAGGACTTGGTAACTGAAAGCAATCAAACCACACCTGATGTTAATGCAATTCCAATTGCTCCTCCTAAGTCAGTGAAATTTAGTGGTGTTGGTTTTGGATCAGCTTCTGAAAATTCCGAGGTTAATCAGAAGAAACTTCAGAAAGCTCAAAAAAATGACAAGAAATTGAAAGGTAAAACTAAGACCGGTGAATCATCTCAGAAATTGAGAATGTATTGTCTCAAAGGTAGTAATACTATTTTTTCTGATGAGATGTTCCCATTGTGTTGTGTTGATCCAACACAAATTTCTAAGGTTTTCTATGCTGAGTCTGAAAAACAGGTTGTATCTGATCATGAAACTGTGGCAAATGTTTGATTACCTGATTATAAATCAAAGGCAAATGATCAGGGCTCTCGAAACAGATCATACTCTTCAAACAATCAAAGAGCTGATTTTAGATCTTCTTCCTCAAATGATCAAAAATTTAACTCAAAGCCAAAAACTTCCAAATACTCACCAAAGAATTTTTACAACTCTGATGGTTAGTTTTCCACAAAAACAAATATTTTTGATTATGAATCATAGGGTTTTTGTGAAGATTACAATTTCTATGATGATTTTGGTCAATTTGAGCAAAACAAAATCAAAAGGGTCAAACCAAAAGGTTATTCTGATCAATGTGGAGTCGATGAGTATGGCTTTTATAACGAATTTGGGTATATTACTCCTTTGCTTAAACCTCTTCCAATCTCCAAATCTCGGAGGTTTAAGACTAAGGCACCCAAGAAAGTTTCTCAGCCCATACGCGTGATAGCACCTCAAATGATTCAGGAAATAGTTTTCCTATGCTTTTTGTTGATCGTAGGAGGTGTTATCATTGCTATCAATGTGGTCATCTACGGAATACATGTCCCATTTTGGCTAAGAAACGTGCTTCCGCTGTTAGTAAAGATACATTTGATTCAGATTCAAAGTCTGATTTGAAGCCAAAGGTGATAGATGGAAAATTGGTTACCAAACAGGTTTTCAAAAGATAAAAAATTTTCAAAACCCAAAAGTCTTTTGGTAATTCATCTACTGGTGATTCCACTGATCATCTATTCCTACTGAATATTTCTCCAAAGATACCGGTCAACCCAAAGCTGAAAGCTTGGGTCCTGATTCCAACTAATTATTTGCTACCATATGTAGGGTGCTCGAAAGCCAGCTGTCAACAACTTCTGGGTAGTTGATAGTGGAGCATCCAGGTACATGACTGGTAATATTTCTCTGCTTTCTGATGTCAAACCAATTAACAGCGAGAATGTTACCTTTGCTAGCAATAAAGGTGGAAGAATAACCGGAGAAGGAAAGATGGGTAACGATAAGGTCTCGTTTGATAAAGTTCAATCTGTGGAAGAACCGCAACAAAACTTGCTTGGTGTATCACAGATTTGTGATAAGCAATACACTGCAGCTTTCACAAGTTCTGAATGCTTGATTCTGAAACCCGGAATTCAGATTCCTGAAGATTGGATTGTGATGCGTGCGCCAAGATTTCATGATCTGTATGTGCTGAATATGAATCAAAATTCATCTAATGTATCGGCTACATGTTTTATTTCAAAAGCCACGGAAAAAGAATCGATTTTGTGGCATCGTCGTATGGGACACATCAACTACAGGAAGATGAATTACTTAGTTATCATAATCTGGTAGATGGCGTTTTGAAGAATCGTTTTTTCAATTAATGATGTGTGTGTTTCCTGCAAGAAAGGAAAGCAACGGAAAAAGTCTCATCCTTCCAAACGTCTTAATTCGATTGTAACACCGTTGGAGCTGCTTCATATAGATCTCTTCGGTCCTATGAATGTTCCTAGCGTTGATGGTAGTTTTTATTGTTTGGTGATCACGGATGACTTTTCACGTTTCTTATGGGTGGCGTCGATGCATTCGAAAGATGAAACTCCAGCTGTTATTCAGAAGTTGTTATCCAAGTTCAGATCGGTGTACAAGTAGAAAATCTGTCGCACTCGGACTGATAATGGTACCGAATTCAAGAATGCTAAAATGACAGCTTTTTGTGATTCTCTTGGAATTGTATAAGAATTTAGTGCACCGTATACACCATAAGAGAACGGAGTTGCTGAAAGAAAGAATCGAGCACTGATTGAGACAACACGAACTATGTTGTCTGATGCACGTTTATTAATCAAGTTTTGGTCTGAAGCGGTTCACACTGCATGTCATGTGCTAAATCGTGTACTGATTGTGAAGCGGTTTAACAAGATAAGTTATTACTTGATTAAGGATCATAAGCCGAATTTAAGTTTTTTTGAGCCGTTTGGGTGTCTATGCACTGTTCTCAAGGAAGGTGGGAAGTTTGAAGAAAAAGCTGTTGAAGGCATTTTTATTGGATATCAACATTCAATGAAACGGGTTTATTTTCCGACTTCAAAAAAAATTGAGAGTCACTTGAATGTTGATTTTCAAAGACATACTTTTATAACACCCAAGACGATTTATATTCCTGCTTTTTGACTACAAAAATTGTTGGACTCTATATGCCCAAGACACATATTAGATTGATGTGGCTAGTACGTTATGATCCAAGTCGGGTCATACCCAATAACGAGCTAGACAAACACCCATGATATTTATTTATGATATGATCAAATAAATAAATATTATCTCTTGAAAATATATTTAGAAAATGGGTTTCTAAATTAAGGCAGTTAAAAAATAAATAACTCATATGGATGATTTATTTGGAGAGTATAATCATGAAGTTATTTAATGGTTAAAATAAATTAGTGGGTATTTTATATTTGAAGTAATGGTACTTCTTTTATAAAATAGATGAACATTTAATATGTTTTTCATATACTTTTTTTTGAATGGCAAATTTGGATCACTGACGGGGACATTACCCACCCACCCGATCATCTCCAACCCCCATCAGGAGGAAACTCACCAGTGGTGAGAAAACCCCCTGGCCCAACCTGTAACCCCCATTTATTTATTTTTTGTTACAAGTGGGACTTGAACCCAAGACCTGCCATTATAAATGAGGTAAGACATTGGGAGAAAGAAGTAATCATTACTTTGCATGTAGGAGACTTGTAAGACACAAAAGGTGTTTCTCTCTCATATTCCCAAGGCCAAAAATTCGGCCCATGCATGCTTAAACCACCCACTTGATTAGTTTAAAAGATACTACAAGTAACATACTCTCTCTTAATGAGTTCTCAAGCAAGAACCGAAACTTTAGAGTGTTTTCTAGTGTTCTTCCTTGCTTGGATCGGTCCAAGAGGAAAGCAAGAGCCTTCAAGAAAAATCCTAGCAACCAAGGTGTGTGTTAGAAGCTCATGGGTATACAAGCTTGAAGAAAGGTATACCTAAAACCCACTATGGTTGTGTTTTAGTTTGATAGCATACACTCTATATTTGGATCCTCCTTTTGTCCTGGTTTTATTTTGCATGTTAAAATCGGTTTTAGCATAACATAATTTCACGAACGAACATTTATTCTGCTGCGTTTTACATATTAAGTGGTTAATTTGACTTTGATAAACCCGTACTAAACCCTTCAATGGCATCTAGAGCCGCTTATATAGATGTATGCTTCAAAGAGTTAGTTGGTTAACTCCACAAACTTTCGGGTTTTTGGTTCCTCATACCACAAATCCGAATATTTGTATATGGTTATCCCTTTGTCTTTCAAGAGACTTCACTTACATGCATGTGGTTATCTTGAAAGATTAGTGTATTTTAAGTCATTTGGATGATTTGTTGTTTGGACAACAAACCCACATTTTCGGTTTTGTGTTGGACCGAAAATGAAAGTGGGTTAAAAGGGAGCCATTTTAATTTCTTGAAGATATACATACTTGGATGTATATTTTGGTGCATAAGACTAGCCTTGACCTTGTGATTATTTGTGGTGAATGGTTGTGTTTGTGTTATGTATTTAATTATTTCAAAGGGTTGTAACAGTTAAATAGGGTTTTCATGGTTATGTAATTTATTTATTTTTCATGCGGTATGTAAATTAAATAGATTAGGAGCATTTTATTTTACAAGAAAAATGTAATAGGTTTTACTCTTGTAGAATGTAAAATGCATAAAGGTGGGTTTTCGGTTGGGCCAAGGTTACGGCCCAAAGGCTCTCGCTGGCCAATTTGGGATTCAAGCCCACTATCCGAAACCCACATATTTGAGGCCCAATAACCATGGAAGACCGAAGCCCAACGGGGATCTGAAATTGCTTGGTCGTGTGGATCTTCTACTTAGTCGTATAGAAATCAATGTAATATGAGTTGAAACACAGAGAGTAAATACAAAAGAGACTTGTATTAACCACAGAGACCACAGAGTACACTCAGAGAAAATTATGACACGGAAGCTCCCAAGTCTATACAAGACAAACATATTTATAGGCTGAAATCACGACTGGCCGAACCTCAGGTTCGGCCAAGCTTCGGCGGCTCCGAACCTGGAGTTCGGCCAAGGTTCGGCCAGACCTAAACTTGCACGTTCCGTCTTGTTCTCGATACTTCACATGACGATCAGGAACCATGTATCAACAAACTCCCCCTCGGCATGTGCAGTATCATCTTCTATTAATAAAACTTGTATCTTGTATCTTCAATCAAACTCTTCCTCGATCTAGACGAAGAATTCAATCTTGAATACTTGATATTGCAACGTGTATAGCCTCTTTATCAACAACCATCAGAAGACTTGAAGTTGTGATGTTCTCTTCCACTTAGAAACCTGCCAACATAAATAATCCTGGCGCAAAACGTCTCTTCGAGACTCCAAGATATTTTGATTTTGAAAATGATTTCGTAATTCGTGTTGATCAATTGAAAACAAATCAGAAACAAAATCTTTTTGACATTTAGAAACTTTATATCAAAACACACCTAAAATCTTTTTGGTATTTTCTGATAAGAAAGTAAATGCCATACAGAATCAGACACTATTTTTATCTTTTGAGAGAAAGATCACGACTTGGGATCATATTGGTCATAACATGCTGAACTACACTTCAATTTCAATTATTGTAGCACATAAGCCATGCCGATTGCAGATATACTTTGTCCAACTTTAAACTCTGGCACAATCATACTCATAACATCTGGATATGTTAATGTATTTATTAGATTTGCATTGACCAGTGTACCCCACACTATCAGACATACTCAGATATGCTTTGCTTATCACATTTTGTGACTTCATTTGTGATATTAATCACATAATGATTGTAACCATGATATAGTCAACTGTGTTCCATGCAAAAAGAAATAAGAACGTTAAATCGTCTACCTTAAGGTCGATCTTTCGATACGCAGATAAGGCCTCGGATTTAACAAAATAAGAAAATAAAACAAGTTGAAATTGTATAAATCAACAACAATCAGGTCGGTACTCCCGTACACGCAGAGAAAGTCCGATGAGTTATACGAAACACCAAAGAAAATAAAGCAGAACGTCAAACGAACAACGATCAGGTCGGTCTTTCGACACGCAGAGAAAGTCCGATCGTTTGACAAAATAAAGAAAATCAAACAAGTTTAAATCTTTGCAAAATGAACACATGTATACACAGTGACTTCTCATTTTATTTTTCACATATCGTTTTCTTGATATATCATGAGATATGCATCAAGATGTTGTCCACTAGGTCAAGCATCAGATTTAGTGTATATCACATTTGTATACTTTCTGATTTGCCGAGCCTACCTTGCACATCGATCAAATGGTCTTATGGCTTTTTCACTTACTTTATCCATGAGTCAGACACTGTCAGCCAATGTACCATCATATCCCATTCATGTCAGATACAATTTCTCATTTTTCAATGTTTTTGGCTTTTTCAAATTTCTCCCCCTAAAAATGACAACTCTATTTATAGATTTTCATTTTTACAATTTGAAAAACAACACACTATTTTTGTATTTTTGCAAAAACAAACTCCCCCTCAGAATGAGACGGAGTGAAAAACCAAGAAAAATTGATCAACCAACACGAATACTTGCAGTTTAAGTTTTTTTGAAAACACAATTAATTTTGAAAGTCAGATTAATTAGAACAGATATTTCACAATCAGCAATTATCCAATCACTGAAAAGTCTTCTTGAAACACCTGTTGACACCAAATAAATCATTAGTCGCTCTGGGATCGACCCGATGTAACATTGTCGGGTCGCCCGGTGTCTTCCACAAAATCTTTGTTGGCCTTGGAAACAACTTTTGGTTTCCAAATTTGTAAAATTTTCAATTTTTGATCAGAACCTGAATCAGACTCAACCGACGTACTTGGTTTAGACCAAGACGATTTACGATTTGATTTTATCTTTGGGGACCATGGTTCATCTAAAATTTGACCTTTGTTATCCACATATTTGGCAGTTTTGTGGATATATGCAGTCGTCGGACAATCAGCAGCTAGATGTCCTGGTTGACGACATACATAACAAAGTCTTTCTCGAAACACATTTGAAAATGATTTTGATTTTGAAAAACCCGATGAATGCTCAGAATCAAAATTGTCAAAGAAATCATCAGAGGAATCATACCTAGGAGATGGACTCCTTGAAGATGACGATCTTCCAGAATAGTAAGTGAATTCCTTCTGAGATGGTGATTTCTTTGCATTCTTTGCTTTAGGAGCCTTGGCAACTTTCACCGGTTTCTTTGTTTGAATCAATTCTTCCTTCACAACAAACCCCACACCTTTGTGTTTGGAGCCTGAAACCTTTGAAGTACTTGAGGAAGAACCCGAAGCTTCTCTCGCCTTAGCTTCACTAGTAAATTTGGCTTTGATATCCTTCAGCCTGTTCTTCTCAACCAACACTTTTTCTTCTTCAGTTGCAGATGAAGAACTTGACACAACCTTATCAAAAACCTTCTCATTCTCCAACAAAACAGAGTTTGACACAAATTTTGGAGCTTCACCCAAAGACTTTTCCTTCTTTTTGGACTTAGATTTGTTCTTCTTGGGTGGAGTAGCAAACTTAGAATAATCATGCAATTCATCTTTTGGATCAATCTGAGCAGCAGTAACTTCAGTTAAATCCACTGGTTGAGGAACCAAGTGAACATCAGCCTTCTGAGAACTTTCTGAACTCTGATCCTGCTTGTACAAAAAGTTTAGCATTGTTGGTGACAAATTACAATTTTTCACTTGCCGCTTCAACTCCAAAATCTCCAGTTTTAAATCATTGATCTTTTGTTGAGCTTCAAAAACTTCTTTCTGTGACTTGATGAACTTTGCATTGAGATCATCATATTCATAAGTTTGTAACTTTCGGATCTCACATTCAGCAAATAATTCTTCAAGAACACTTTCTCTCTTTTTCTTGTAAATCTCAATATCTTTAGTCAAAACTTCATTCTTGTCACGATAGAGCGTATTCTCATCTTGAAGCATAGAAATTTTGTTCTGAAGCTTTTCAACAGTAACAGCAGTTGTAGCAATAAGAGCAGTTGCTTCTTCATACTTTTTCTGAACCGGATAACTTTTCTCAAACAGATTCTCAAAATCTTGAGCTGCATCTAAAGCTTCAGCCTTTGCTTTCTCACATTCTTCAGCCAATATTGCTTTCTCTTTTAAAACATCTTCATGAACATGAACCAACTCATAATACTTCTTTTGAAAATCTTCCAATTCTTGCTTTAACACCACTATTTCTTCAGTCGATATTTGACGACTTTGTTCAGAACTTGCAATCTCCTGAAGAAATTTCTTACATTTAAGACATTCAGTTTCTTCAACTTTTGAATTAGTAGAAACTTGAGGTTGATCTTCTTGAACCAAAGATACACTTGAATAAGAATCAGAATCAGTCAAAATGCTATCATCATCAATATGACGAACTGTCAAAGCAATTGCAGGTTTAGTATGATTCTTTTTAGTTTCAGTATCTACATTCCACGCAAATTCACTTGAATGTGGAAAAATATTGGTCCAATCATGAACAAGATTAGCAGATTTCATCTCAACCTTCTCAGATTTATTTGGTGAATGATAAACTAGATGTGCATGTTGACCAGTCTTCAATTTATGATCTGCAGAACTTGGACATTCTCGAGCAAAGTGACCATAAATTGCACACTTGTAACATTTTACCTTAGATTTATCCAAACCAATCTTACCCTCCTGATTCAATCTCTTCTTTCCAGTTCTGTTGAAAAATTTCTTCGTTCGTCGAACCAGCATTGCATACTGCCAATTTAGATCCATTTCCTCCAAATGATCATAATCAATCTGATCATAATCTTCATTTGCTAACTCAGCATTACTCACAGCACCCGTGATAACACCAAAATATGAAGATATCAAAGCAGACATTAATGCATTATAATCATCAACAGTTTGAGCAGATAATGCACTAGGAGTCGAAGAACTCGGAATTGAAACAGTACAACCAGCAGATGAATAACTTGAAGATTCAAATTTACCTGCCAGAAAGGCTGTTGGGGGTGCAGAATTAAGAATATTCGATTTCCCAGCATTCATTGTAGAATCATTTTCACCATGATACACTGCAGGATTCTGAATTTGTGTAGGAAGAGACTTGTTCACCATCAATTCCATATCCCTAGCCTGAATTCTTTGAATTAAATCATTGAAAGACAATCCTTGAAAATCCTTGTCATGAGTAACCATCATAACATAATTCTCCCATTTTTCAGGTAGAGCTTCCAAAATCTTCTCTTTCATATCAGCTTCGTCTTTAGTAAGATTCACCAAGCGCATTTTACTCATCAGATGAGCAAATCTTGCAATCAGATTGGGAATTGTTTCATTCTGATAATGTTTGAAACTATCAAACTCTTTCTTCAAAACCTTTTGTCGACTTTTCTTGTACTGGTCATTGCCTTCACATCTTTTCTCTAAAGCATCCCATAGACTTTTCGATGTGTAATTACCAGCAAATTGATGAAGTAACTCTTTAGGCAAAGCCATCGTTAAAGTACCATAAGCCTTTTTCTCTGCTTGATAAGCTTTCTTTTGCTCAGATGTCATTTTTCTTTGAAGAACAGGTTCACCGGTTTCATCTTTAGGATAAACATATTGATCAGTAAATGATAACCACATATCAATGTCATTCGTGTCAACATATGCTTCGAACCGTTTAACCCAACTATGATAATCTTCCAACTTTAGCAATTTAGGAACTTTTTGACTTGTTCCAATTTCATTATCATAGTTCATCATCGTTTGCATAGTCGCTTGAACTGAGTTTTGAATAGCCGCGAACGCTTGAAAATCGGACATTTTCGAAACACAGGTTACTGTTCACTCCGAACCTCGTCCGAACTTAATATACCCTCCGAACGTTCTCCGAACTTGATCCGAACTCAGAAATACAGTCCGAACTATCTCCGAACTCTCACCGAACCTTGTTAACTCCGAAACCCTCCGAACCTAGTCCGAACACACACCGAACGAACAATATGGTCCGAACGCTCACCGAACAAACTCCGAACGAACTCCGAACTACAGAAGACTCTCCGAACGAATTCCGAACCTGGCGTTCGGAGCAGTTAGACCGAGCTTACTCCGAGCTTGAAATGCGGAGCAGTTACGCCGAACCTAGAGTTCGGCCGAACGCGAATTTTCAGAAAAATTTGGAAAAACACACTAAAATCGACACCTCTCGAGCAGTAAACACTCAATCAACTGAAAATGAGCAACCACATACATATTTGACGTGAATCATGATGTTTTGAACGATAATTTTGAGAAATGAAGATGATAAACGAATTTTGAAACTCAAAAACGTGAATTTGAACTCGAAAACACGAACAAACACTGATCTCCGACTAGTAGAACAAACCAAAAGCTCTGATACCACTTGAAATTGCTTGGTCGTGTGGATCTTCTACTTAGTCGTATAGAAATCAATGTAATATGAGTTGAAACACAGAGAGTAAATACAAAAGAGACTTGTATTAACCACAGAGACCACAGAGTACACTCAGAGAAAATTATGACACGGAAGCTCCCAAGTCTATACAAGACAAACATATTTATAGGCTGAAATCACGACTGGCCGAACCTCAGGTTCGGCCAAGCTTCGGCGGCTCCGAACCTGGAGTTCGGCCAAGGTTCGGCCAGACCTAAACTTGCACGTTCCGTCTTGTTCTCGATACTTCACATGACGATCAGGAACCATGTATCAACAGGATCACAAACGAGGATGCAACACGCTTGAAGCATTCGGATGCGGGATCAAGTGGGAGTTCACCGACACATCACATGTGTCATTTTGTCCCTTACGAGAGACCTTGACACACTTGTTTCGGCCAACAAGTGTTGTCAATAGTTGGCTAAGGCTATGCACCTACTTTATCATGCTTGTGTGGTTGTTTATTTTGTTGTTTGGATGATATGTGGATATACATGCTTAAACAAACTAATAAACATTAAACAAGCTAAAACGGTTCTAAAAGTGTCATTAACAAGGAGAAAATAAAATGGATTTTATTAAAGGATAATGATTCAAAATAAATGGATTTTTATTAAAAGAACCATGAAATATGTATTTCACAACACTAGGGTACCACGCATTTGAATGCATGCGAATTGCATGGTACATAGAGTTTTCTAAACTAGAATTTTGAAAACTAAAAGTCCCTTTTAAAACAAGTTTTAACTTCATCCTTTTCTACGACACTCAATATACTTGTGAACTCTTTATGGGATAAAGGTCACCTAACCACATTGAGGGAACTTGTGTAGTTGAGGTGAGTTTACCATATTTGTGGGATAAAGGTCACCTAACCACTTGTATGAATAAACTCACACGTGTGTGTAAGTAGGACGAACTTGATTTGGAGACCATGTGATTAGGATCACCGAAGCATGGCAGACCAAAGACGTTGATGGGATTAAACATGCCAACTAAACATATGATGTTTAACCGATCCCTTACTTCTAGAAGTTGCAAAGGGGTTGCAATTGTCAAACGTTGACTACCTTGTTGATTTAATAGTCGGGATAAAGGTCACCTAACCGATTATGTAAATGCAACGTTGGATTCTAGATTTTAAATTATTAATTGTCTATGAGACATAAAAGGGCATTAATAAATTTAAAATTAATATTCATATTGAAAATACTAAGACTTGAACTTTGTTAAATTTTGTAGATGGCCAATAATAATGACGCAAACCCCCCACCCGTCCACCACCTATCGTTAAGATCCATACTAGACAAAAATCGTCTCAACCAAGACAACTTTGTGGATTGGTACCGCAACTTGAGAATTGTTCTCAAGCAAGAAAAGAAGTCTTATGTGTGGGACGATCCCATTCCCGATGAACCCGATGAGAAAGACGTTGAGGCCTACGCCGATTGGGTGAAATACACCGAGGACTCCATGCAAGTTTCTTGCCTCATGCTAGCGAGCATGATCCCCGAACTCCAAAAGGACTTTGAGAATCACGGGGCATATGACATGATAACCCAGTTGAAGGAAATGTTCCAACAAAAGGCAAGGGTTGAGTGCTTCGAAACTGTTCGAGCACTCCATGCATGTCGTATGGATGAGTCCCAATCGGTTTCATCCTATGTGCTTAAGATGAAGAGCCACATTGATCGTCTCGAGAGGCTTAATTGTCCCGTTTCACAAGAGTTGGCTATGGATTTGATCCTCAACTCTTTGTCAAAGAAGTTTGAGACTTTTGTATTAAACTACAACATGAATGGTTGGGACAAGACCATCCCCGAGCTTCATGGAATGCTCAAAACGGCCGAGCAAGGGATGGGCAAAACGGTTTTTCCCGTTCTAACAATCAATGAAGGTGGCAAAAAGAAGAGGCCTCGCTCTAGCCCCAAGGAAAATGTTGTTAAAGGAAAGGGGCACGTCAAAGGGAAGGGAAAGGGAAAGAAAGAAACCCCAAAACCAAAGGAAAAGAAGCAAAAGGTTGCTACGAATGATCCATGCTTCGAGTGTGGTGAGGTAGGGCATTGGAAGAGGAATTGTCCTACCTATCTCAAGGAATTGAAGGCAAAGAGGGATGCCGGTCAAACCTCTGGTACGATCTTCATGATTAATATTGAGCTTAATGCTATTTCTTCAAACACATGGGTATTAGATACCGGATGTGGAACTCATATTTGTAATTTGTTGCAGGGGTTCAAAAGAAATAGGCAAGTGAAAACGGGAGACATTTACTCTTCATGGGCAACGGAGCTAAAGTTCATGTTGAGGCCCAAGGAGACTATCTTTTGAAGCTTCCAAATGGTTTGGATGTAATTTTGAATAATGTATTGTATGCTCCTAGTTTGACTAGGAACATAATTTCCGTTTTCCGTTTAAGACATCTTGGATATGATTTTAAAGTTGTATCAAGAAACTCAAAAGAGATTTGAGTAACACCTACATTTGGCATTGCCGCCTTGGGCATATAAATAAGAATCGCGTACTAGCATTACAAAAGAATGGTCTTTTGGAAATAAACGAACATGATTCATTTGATGTATGCGAATCTTGTTTACAAGGTAAAATGACTAAGGCACCTTTTAGTGGGACCACCGAAAGGGCAAAAGAGTTTCTAGGGATTATACATTCGGATGTATGTGGACCTTTTAAGCCAATGGCTAGGAAAGGTGAAAGATACTTCATCACCTTTACCGATGACTATAGTCACTATGGGTATGTGTACTTGTTGGCACACAAGTATGAAGCTTTTGAAATGTTCAAAATATTTAAAAATGAAGTAGAGAATCACTTCAACAAAACAATAAAAATCATCCGTTCGGATAGAGGAGGTGAATATCTAAGTGATGAATTTCAAAGTTATCTTAGGAGTTGTGGGATTGTCTCACAACTCACTCCACCTCGAACACCACAACATAATGGTGTGTCGGAAAGGAGGAATCGAACCCTATTGGATATGGTTCGATCTATGATGAGTAGAAGTTCACTACCTTTATCATTTTAGGGTTATGCCTTGCTCTCAGCGGCCCGTATTTTAAATATGGCCCCAACCAAGAAAGTGGAAAGGACACCCATTGAATTATGGCATGGAAGAGTTCCATCTTTATCATATCTAAGGGTATGGGGTTGTGAAGCATATGTAAAATTTGATGCTTCAAAGAAATTAGAACCCCGATCCACTAAGTGTATATTTGTAGGATATCCTAGGGATTCTATAGGATATTACTTCTACAATCCAACAGAGCAAAAAGTATTTATTGCTAGAAAGGCTGAATTTTTGGAAACTAAGTTCCTTATGGAACAAACTAGTGTTAGAACGGTGGAACTTGATGAGGATCAAGAACCACAAGCCGATACACGTTTGGTTGATACTAGCCCACAACAAAAGGTTGTTGAAGATGATCAAATGGTTGATCAAAACACACGCAACGTTCGTAGATCTGGTAGAACTAGTAATCCACCTGAAAGATATGGATTTTTCGTGGAAGGATGCTATGTTGTAGATTCTGAAAAACCAACCACATACCATGATGCAATGTCCGAATCTGATTCGGACAAATGGTTGGAAGCCATGAACATTGAGATGCAATCCATGTATGACAACCAAGTTTGGGACTTGGTTGTGTCACCTCCTAATTCCAAAGTAGTTGGAAGTAAATGGGTTTCAAAAGAAAGACCGACATGCATGGTAACTTGGACACTTATAAAGCTCGACTTGTAGCAAAAGGTTTCACTCAAACTCAAGGGGTTGATTATGATGAAACTTTCTCCTCAGTGGCAATGCTAAAGTCGATTAGGATAATGTTTTCCATAGCCGCATACTATGATTATGAGATATGGCAAATGGATGTCAAAACGGCTTTGATTACTGCGTTCCCCGCCACGCATTCCTTGCCTGGTTGATTTGTAGAGAGAAGTTACTTACTCAAGATAAAATTCTTGAGTGGGGCTTTGAGAGGAGGAAAAACATGAACATGATGTGTTGTATGTTGTGTCAAAGAGGGGTGGATTCACATAAACACCTTTTCTTTGAATGTATCTATTCCTTAAAGGTTTGGAAGAAGGTTTGTTTGAAGTCTTGCCTGGTTAATGAGTCCCCGTGTTGGAGTGATTTGGCTGGGTATCTCCGTGTCAAGCCACAAAAGAGGATTGATATTATAGTTGCTAAGCTCGTTCTTCATGCAGCTGCTTACCATATTTGGAGGGAGAGGAATGAGCGAATTTTCCAAAATAATGCTCGTCCTCCGGATAAGGTAGCTGAGGTGATCCTTGAAGATGTGCGTTTGAAGATTCATGGGTCTAAGTTTCGTGACTCTTACCGTGTGAGAGAGGTTCTGGACGTGTGGCTGCAACGAGATGGTCGGTTTGTAGCAACGTAGACATGCGGGGCTTGGGGGGCCTTCACTTCCTATTTGTTTTTAGATAGGTTGTTGGTTGTTCTTTTGATGTTGCCGTTTGGCTTGTTTGTGGGTGTAGTGTTTCTTTGGTTTTCTTGTTTTTGGGCATGTCCAAAGACTTGAACTAGCTAGGATCCACCTAGCTACTTGTTTTTTTCTGTTGGGTATATATATAGAATCACCGGGGGTAACCCTTTACCCAAAAAAAATGTCAAAACGGCTTTCTTAAATGGGTATCTTGAGGAAGATGTCTATATGGCTTAGCCTGAAGGTTTTGTGGATCCAAAACATCCTAATAAAGTGTGCAAGTTAAAGAAATCAATCTATGGATTGAAACAAGCATCAAGGAGTTGGAATCACCATTTTGATGAAGAAATTGAGAAATTTGGATTCATCAAGAACGCTGATGAAGCTTGTGTGTACAAGAAGTCTAGTGGGAGCATTATCACTTTTCTAGTGTTATATGTCGATGACATTCTATTATTTGAAAATGACATTCCAACCATGGAAGGTGTAAAAACCTGGCTTGGAAGTTGCTTTTCCATTAAGGATCTAGGTGATGTCGCCTATATTTTGGGAATAAAGATCTATAGGGATAGATCAAGGCGCTTGATAGGTTTGAGTCAAAGTGCATACATAGATAAGATCTTGAAAAGGTTCAAGATGGAAAACTCTAAGAGAGGTTTGGTACCTATTCAGAGAGGGACTATATTAAGCACGTCCCAATGTCCAAGCTAAAGGGATGAGCAATGTAGAATGAGTGGAGTCCCATATGCATCCACTATAGGATCCATCATGTATGATATGATGTGCACTAGACCGGACGTGTCATGTGCTTTAAGCATGACAAGAAGATACCAGCAAAATCCAAGTGATAGTCATTGGATGGCTGTCAAGAGCATATTAAAGTATCTTAGGAGGACTAAAGATATGTTGCTAAAATATGGATCTGGTGAGGAGGAACTCGTTGTAAAGGGTTACACGGATGCGAGTTTCCAAACGGATCGAGATGATTCTCGATCACAATCGGGGTACATCTTCATTATGAATGGAGGAGCCGTCTCTTGGAAGAGTTCAAAGCAAGAGGTGGTTGCATTGTCCACTACGGAATCAGAATACATCGCCGCTTCTTTGGCCGCGCAAGAAGCCGCTTGGTTGAAGAAATTTATTGCCGAGCTAGGGGTTGTTCTTACCATTCAAGAACCCCTAGAGATTCTTTGTGATAACACGGGTGCGATTGCTCAAATCAAGGAGCCCTGTGATCATCAAAAGACAAGGCACATTGAGCGAAAATTTAACTACATAAGGGATGAAGTTAAAAAGGGAAAGATATGTATTCGCAAAGTTCACACCGATCAAAACATTGCAGATCAACTCACGAAGCTCCTAGAACGGCCAAAGCATGAGCGTCACACTTGTGCCATGGGACTTCGATATTCTAGTGATTGGAATTAGTCTAGTTTTGTATTTGGATATCAGAACGATTGTTATTTTGACACATTTATATGATTATGGTATTTTCATTTAAATTGTGTAATGTTCCAATTTTTGCATGTTTAAATATATGAATAAGTTGATTATTCTAAAAGTCCGTAGTCGGTCATATTTGTGGGAACAAATATGAAGGTAAGACTATTATGAACTTGGATTGGTGGATATTCATACGATATGAATATAGAGCGATTGGATGCTGCCAAAGTTCATAGATATTTGTGGGATACAAATATTGGACTAACCCGCTCTCAAGACTTACTACATGGAATCTTTGTGATCGATCATAAGTAATATTGAGTAAAGGCGAATATCATAGTATCCTCTGACCTGAGATACATATTGGGTCTTGATATTCAATGAATATCGTACTTTGACTTAGTTCTTCGCTGTCCTGAAACATGGCAGTACATAAGGCTAAGCTCAAGTGTAGTACTAGGTAATTGTGAGATACGTATGTAGTCGAGATGGGATTGGTCCCTCTTATTCGTTGAGAGTTAGATGTCTAAGGCCTGTAATAAAGTTAAATCAGCGGAGAATGATCACTCTGTGTCTCCAGGATTTAACATGGCATCTGTGACAAAAGGATAAATGATTAATTCACCTAAAACATTTTCAAGTAAGGGACTTGAGGGAGATGATGTTATTGAATGGCACTTCGTCATACGTATTAGGGGTAGTAAACCGTTGTTAGGCGGTATTGCTATTTGCATCAATCTTCTATGAATCTTGTGCAAGTGGGAGATTGTTGGACTCTATATGCCCAAGACGCATATTAGATTGATGTGGCTAGTACGTTATGATCCAAGTCGGGTCATACCCAATCACGAGCTAGACAAACACCCATGATATTTATTTATGATATGATCAAATAAATAAATATTATCTCTTGAAAATATATTTAGAATATGGGTTTCTAAATTATGGCACTTAAAAAATAAATAACTCATATGGATGATTTATTTAGAGAGTATAATCATGAAGTTATTTAATGGTTAAATAACTTAATGGGTATTTTATATTTGAAGTAATGGTACTTCTTTTATAAAATAGATGAACATTTAATATGCTTTTTCTATATTAAATGAGGTAAGACACTGGGAGAAAGAAGTAATTATTACACTTTACATGTAGGAGACTTGTAAGACACAAAAGGTGTTTCTCTCTCCTATTCCCAAGGCCAAAAATTCGGCCCATCATGTTTAAACCACCCACTTGATTAGTTTAAAAGATACTAAAAGTAACATACTCTCTCTTAAGGAGTTCTCAAGCAGAACCGAAACTTTAGAGTGCTTTCTAGTGTTCTTCCTTGCTTGGATCGGTCCAAGAGGAAAGCAAGAACCTTCAAGAAAAACCCTAGCAACCAAGGTGTGTTTTGGAAGCTCGTGGGTATACAAGCTTGAGGCTTCGGTTTTCAGAGCTTGTCATTCAACTTCCTCATCCTCTTCTTGTCCACTTGTTTGAAGAAAGGTATACCTAAAACCCACTATGGTTGTGTTTTAGTTTGATAGCATACACTCTATATTTGGATCCTCCTTTTGTCCGGGTTTTATTTTGCATGTTAAAATCGGTTTTAACATAACATAATTTCACGAACGAACATTTATTCCGCTGCGTTTTACATATTAAGTGGTTAATATGACTTTGATAAACCCGTACGAAACCCTTCAAGAATTTATTTGATTCTTTCTCGGTTGCACATAATGATTTTGCTGATGAGCCTACTGAAGATCTTTTAACTGCTGCTATACTACATTCAATAAATAGTCATGGATCGTGTATACCGAAGCTTCCAAGTGTTTCTACTACAGCTTCATCAAGTCAGCATGTTTCTAACATAGAAACAATGAGTTCGTCTGATGATGATGAAAGTACTTTTCATGAAGCTGAATCTGCACCAGTGGATGATCCAATTAGTTTACGAAGTACAAGTTCTTCAGTCCCGGTTTCTTTACCGATTGGTGATCTTTCTAGCTTAGATGAAGCAGATGAAAATTTAAATATTCTTGTAGACAATATTGTGGTTCCCGACACAACCACTCTTCGGATTCACAACATACATCCTCAAGAAAATATTATTGGAGATCCGATTTTGGAGTGCGTACACGACATCAATTTTCTGATTCTCTTGATGCTTTGATTGCTGAAATTCGGGATTCAGGGGTTCAGAATGAAGTGTTTGATTCTTGTTTTCTATCTCAAGTCGAGCCTACCAATGTAGACCAAGCGTTGCAAGATGCTTCCTAGGTAGAGGCTATGCAGGAGGAGTTGCAGCAATTTCAAAAATTAGGCGTTTGGCATCTCGTTGATTTACCCACTAACTCAAAAGAACCTTGTGGAACTAAATGGGTTTTCAAATGCAAAAAGGGCGATCACGGAATCATCGTCAGAAACAAAGCTCGATTAGTGGTTCAAGGTTTCTCTCAGATCGAAGGCATTGATTTTAATGAAGTATATGCTCATATTGCAAGGATTGAGGCTATCAGGATCTTTCTGGCTTTCGCAGCATATCACGGGTTCAAAGTGTATCAGATGGATGTCAAAAGTGCTTTTCTCAACGGGAAAATTCGTAAAGAGGTGTATGTGAAGCAACCGCCTGGTTTTATGATCCAGGTTTTCCTAACCGGTTGTACAAACTAGATAAAGCTTTGTATGGTCTTCATCAATCTCCACGAGCTTGGTATGAGACATTATCTACACACCTTCTTGAAAATGGGTTTAAATGTAGCAAAGTTGATTGCACGTTGTTTTCAAAGAAGTTTGGGAAGGATCTGCTGCTAGTTTAAGTTATGTAGATGATATTATTTTTGGAAGCACTAATGACAAATTATGCAAAGAATTTGAGCGTGTCATGAAAACAAAATTCGAGATGAGTTCCATGGGGGAGATGGGTTTCTTTCTGGGTCTCCAAGTCAATCAGTCTGTCAAAGGCATATTTTTGCATCAAACAAAATATGTGTCTGATATTTTGGCTCGTTTCAAGATTGAAGATGTCCGGATTCCAAGTACACCTATTCAGGTTTCTCATGGCCTTGAACCAGATAAATCTGGTGACAATTTTGATCCAACATTGTTTCGTTCTATGATTGGTTCCCTTATGTATTTAACTGCTTCTCGTCTTGATATAATGTTTGTTGTGTGCTTATGTGCTAGGTACCAGGCAGCTCCCAAAGCTTCACATATGTTAGCAGTAAAGTGGATCTTTGCTTATTTGAATGGCATCTGGTACCGTAATGATAATAAGTTCGAGTTATCTGCTTATTCAGACTCGGATTATGGCAGCTGTAAAATCAATTTCAAGTCTACTACCGCCGGATGCCAGTTTTTGGTGGAGAGGCTCGTGTCATGGTAATGCAAGAAACAAACTTCGGTTGCAACGCCTACTGCGGAGGCGGAGTATGTGGCTGCTTCCAGTTGCTGTTCACAGGTTCTGTGGATACAACAACAATTACGCGATTACGGTTTGAAATTTCTGACTACTCCCATTTATATTGATAACTCGGCTGCTATTTCAATCACGAAAAACCCCGTTCAACATTCGAAAACTAAGCACATTGACATAAGATATCATTTTATCCGTGATTGCTATGAAAAGAAACTGATTGATTTGCAGAAAATTCACACGGATTTTCAAAGAGCTGATTTATTCACCAAAGCGTTTGATAAAACTCGCTTTCAATTTTTAATGTAAATCAATGGTGTTACTCGGTTAAATACCAAGTAAACTGTTTCAGTTGACGGCTCTTGATTTTTTTTATGTTTTCCTTTGTTTTCTGCTTTTTAGGGGAAAATTATGGAAAAATACAAAAATAGTGTGTTTTCTTGTATTCAAAAATGAAAAAGCATAAAAAAGAATTTGGAAAAATAAAAAAATTGAGAAATGTTATCCAACCTCATGAGAAATGATAGTACATCAGTGAATGTTACTGACCATTGATAAAATAGATTGAAAGGTTGTAGGTTCTTGCTTGTTTCATTGAATGTGTCAATCAATATCTGATACTTGCTAGTACGATATAAACATAACGCTAGCCTGAAATCTGTGGTGTAACATGATTCTTGTGGTTGTATAATCCTGATTATAGCTGAAAAATACAAAAATAGAATATATAAGTGTTCTAGTGTATGCATGCTTTCTTTTGAAAGATTTAAACTTGTTTGATTTTCTTTATTTTGTCAAACGATTGGACTTTCTCTGCATATCGAAAGATCGACCTGATTGTTGTTCGTTTGACGTTCTGCTTTATTTTACTTTTGGTGTTTCGTATAACTCACCGGAATTTCCCTGCGTGTACGGGACTACCGACGTGATTGTTGTTGAGTTATGCAATTTCAACTTGTTTTGCTTTCTTATTTTCCTAAACAATCGGACTTTCTCTGCGTGCTCACAAGGCAGACCTGATTGTTGTTTGCTTAGGGTTCTGCTTTCTTTTTGCATGAAACACTATGAACAACTTATAACTGTAAATATATTATGTGGTGAATAAAAGAAAAAACAAAAAATATCATAAGTTAGATTGTCAATTACTTGAATTTGTGGGTACCATGATTTTTGTGCTTGAAAAATATAACTAGTACATATCAGAAAGCAGTAAAAATTGATTTGATTTGACTGAAATAAACATGAAAGTGTTGTGTTCGTGAACTACTTGGCTTGCATGCTGATTAGATTGAAATTGAAGTGTGTTAAGTGCATCTCACTAATATGATCTCATGTTGCGATCTTTCTCACAAAAACATAATTTATTGCATTTACATTTCTGTTTTAGCATAAATTCGAAAAATCAAAAAGATTTTAGTGTGTTTTGATATAAAGTTGTTAAAATTCAATAAGATTTGATTTCTCCTTTATTTTTGGTCAACTGAATACTGGAACGACAAAATTTTTGTTAATAGAACCACAATCGAAGCTTGAATCAGCTCATCATTTTTCAATTTGAAAAATCTTGAATTTTTTAGTGTAAAATATCAAAGATAAACGGTTGAGGTTAAAATGGTCATTTGTCCAAATTGTGGTCCGGACGTACCATGTGGTACGCCGGAACAGACCACTTCGCATATAAAAGGGCGAATCTGGTACGTAAGTTTCATACCCACGTACCACTTCCAAATTGCTCTACAAGCCCTAATTCGCCTCCGATCGTTTTTCATTGATTTCTCGCCCTATACCGAACCTTTGCTCGTGTTTTTTGTTGCTACAGGTAGGTACAATGATTCCGCACATGATGATGGTTTTCGATTTTCATATCATGTTCTAAAATTCATGAATCTGACGATTTAAGATTTGAGTTTTGGCGAGTTTTAAACTTCTCTGGTTCAGTCGGTTAACGACCATCTCCATCAGTTTTAAACACATGGTTTTGATCGGTTTTTGATATAGAACTAAACCCTGTTGGTCGATTTCAAAACAAACACTAATTTGAGTGTCAAAACTGCGAAAGTCCTTTCGGCTGTCTGTTCTTCCACCGTACCATGTGGTACGCACGTACCAGATGTGGTACGCTGCCAAATGTGGTATGCATGTGGTACGCTGGACTTTTTTGATACCTCGGTCAACAAATCTGGTCCGTCCGTACCAGATTGGTCCGTATGACCAAAGTGGTACGTGACGTGGTACGTTGGCTAAATTTTTCCAAAAGATTAAAGTTTGAGCGTTTTAAGTTAAATTTGCGTCAATAGTGAGCGATTTTGATTATGTCTCATGATTTTAATACCAAGTGTCGTTTATGAATGTTTCAGTTATGGCAGCTTTAAAGTCGAATGACGAGCATAATATTTGTGCGTATTTAAATGCATCTGCATGGTGGAAACCTCATTTTGGAGGAATATTCGATTTTCTACAAAGATCGAGAATCTATTATGCTGCTACGCATGATTGTACACCATACAAAGATCTTCGTACAATGTTCTAGAATTATGCACAAATTGATTGTTCGGTTGTGCCTTCAGTGATACGTGCAAGGATTAATCAGACTGATATCATTGTTTTTGAAGATGATGTTCGAAGGGTGTTAAGATTCAATGATCAAGCAACATTTCCAAATGAATTTGACGAGATAGATATGGTTGCCTTGCTGAGAAGGATCAAGTATGATGGGAATCTATATGCTTCTTGGTTTCTTAAATAAAATCTAAGTCCTCCATATATATACTTGATGCATGTGATAATCCAGTGTTTTGGAAATCGATTAAGGGGTCATGAGGTGTTTAATATGAAGATTCTATCTTTCTTCACCGCTTTAGTGATGAACCGAGAGTTTAATTTCTCAAGATGGATATTCGATTACATGAAAGAGGATATTATATCAAAGTAGAACAAGAGTGTAATGTATCCTAGATTTCTTCAAATGATTCTAAATGATTTGCATCCAAATTATCGGAAGAATCCACCTTCTATTTTGCAATTGAAACATATGAATGAAGTTGCTGTTGGTAAGTTACCGGTGTATCAAAAGAGAAAAGGGGCAAATGTGGCTCCTTCAGTAAAGAAATTAATTGGTCACTTGGCAAAACCTGATTATGTGGCTCCTGCTTATGGTGCTGCAAAACATCCTGATATTTCTGATGACGAGTTAGAATATGATGAGAATGGTAATCCAGTGGAGGAAGATGAAGATCAAGATGATAACCAAGATGTGCATGTTCAAGAACCTGTAGAACAACAACCGGTTGTTTCTAAACCTGTGCAACAACAACAACAAGCAGAGCGAGTTCAACATGATCCAATTACTTCAAAAAGAGAAGATGATGTGGCTGGTTTAAAGACTGTTTTTGATAATGATGATGAGAAAAGTGATGGTCCAACTAGTTCTGAATCTAATTCTGATTCTGATTCTGGTGATTATGTTGAGATATTTCATAATTCTAGAGGGATTATGGTCAAGAAAGGATCAAAGGCTCAACTTGCATATATGAAATCAAGGAAAGAAGATATTTCTAAATATGAGCATTTTACAAAGCGTTCTGCTGATAGAGAATCTGATGATGATCCATCTTACACTCCGTCTATGGAGGAATCAGCTAGAAAGACTGTGAATGCGGATAAAGGAAAAGCCCCGATGATAGTTACTGGCCAGCGAGTGAAGCATATGTCTAGACCAAAGATGATGGTGAAACAGGGCTCGTTCCTTGCTGATGCGAGAAAATCTGGCAGCAGTCCGCCTAGCAAGAAGCAAAAAAGTTACTAAACAGTCTTCAGTTCCAAATCAACAAACCACAACCACTGCTAATGTTCAGAGTTCTGGTGTTCCACCGGTTCGAAAGATAATTATCAGAAATGCTTCAAGTTCTGTTGCTGCTTCAACCACTGCTACTCCTACGTCATCAATAATTTCTTCTGCTGATTTAAAGCTTGCATTACATAAGACTATACTTGATGCTTTAGAGTCTACTAATAGTCAACAAGAAAATGAAATTCAAGGGTTAAAAGACACTGTCAAAGAGTTGATAACTTGTAAACGAGAAAAGGATCGGGAGATTGCTCGATTACAACAGATTTCTCTTTCTCTGGGTGAGCAGTTAAATTGTTTGCTCAAAGCTTTACCTGCTCAGGGGGAGATGAGGCCAAATCCAGATGATGCTTGTAGAGAAGATGATGATCATGTCTCCAAGTATTTAAATGATACTGATGATCCGGAAGGAGGTGTTGTTGGAGATGGTTCTGGTGTTGTTGGTGCAGCTGGAACATCTGTATCGGCTGCTGCTGGTGGGTCGGCATCTCAGGGGGAGTCATCAGGAAAAGATGTGTATGGTGTAACCCCAATTACAAGGGTTGTTATTGAAGAAAGAGAGTTTCTACATCAATATTCGAAAGAGCAACTTGCTACAATATATGCTCTGAATATTAAAGATGTTGAGAAAGTTCCTTTTGCTGAGCCTTACAAAGAAGATGATTCTAATGATGATGTTGAATATGAAGAGGAGCATGAGGAGCTGAAGACATGACTGCAGAAGAATATCCAGATGATCCAAAGGTTTATGGCAACTTCACTGATAATGATCAATCTGGTAGATTTAATTTCTTTGCTAGAGATGCTGAGGAAGAAGTTGAGAAGGAGTTGAAAAAGAAAGAATCTGAGAAACAAACTGAATCAGCTGAATCTGATAGTTTTTCAGAGGAACAAGAGAAGAGAAAGTTGTTTGATGAATGGATGAAAGAACAAAGGGCTAAGAAGATACCCTTGGTGAAACCTACAAAGATTGTTGATCAGAAGAAGTTCTTTGAAAACAAATGTGAAGCTACTGGGAATATAATCAATTAGATGTACGACTCGCAGCTCAAGTGTTATGCTGTAAAGAAGGAATTTGGTATTATCTACTTGAAGAAGGCGAAAAGATTTGATACTTTGCCAGTCTGCGATGTGAGGCAGCTGACTAGAAAACCATTCTTAAACTTTGGTGAACATCCTTCGGCTGAATTCTTCAAAAATAAATTACATGAAGAATGTCAAAAGAGATTCAGATTCTTAAATCCGCAAAGGCCGAAGTACACAGATCATCCAACAAAAACTCATCCAAAAATTAGAAAAGCAGTTGTGGTGTTAATGTATAAGAAGCTAGTTTAACTGAAGAAGATACCTTTGAAGAAGCTTGAGCAGAATTTCGTAAAGACTCTGAGATGGTGGTATTATGATGAATGTACTGGAGAAGCAGTGATCATTGTTAAAGCAGACATTGACAAGCTCTATCACAAGAAGATACTATATCAGGCTGAGGATGCTGAGCAAGCCTTGCAATTTCAAAAAGTGATCAGAGTTTGTTATGCATTTGGAATTCATGCTGGCAACAACCGAAAGCAATATTGGAAGAAGAGTGAGACAAAAGCTTCTGAAGACTAGTATAAGACAAGGGGAAGTTTGTTAGAACAAGTTAATATGTCTAATGCTAGGTCTAGGCGTTTTGTCATTGTTATGATCAGTTTGTAAAGTCTGATCCCAGCTTACCAGTGTACGGACCAGATGGTAGGCAGCCACGGACCATCTGGTACGTAGATAAGTTGGTATGCATGGAAGAATACTATATATAGTTTTAGCTCTTGTGTTTCAGAGTAGCTGAGAGAGTTGTTTGCTTAACTGTGTGAGATTTTAGGTGTTTACTCTCTGTTCTCTCTCTGTAACCGTTTAAGCTTGATATCAATCAAAGAAACTTTATTTACCTTGTGTTTTACCGAATCGATCATATCATGCATTAGTAAGATCCGAAACTGTGTTTTACAAATCAAATGAGACATCTGCTTTAGACTCTGAAGTTGACAGTTAACAAGTTGTTTTATAACTTCTCAGATTTTGATAAAATTGATGATTTAGTTTCTGAAACTGAACCTGAGATTTCAAAGAATGTTTCAAAACAAACTTAGGATGAAATTATTAAAAAATTCAATTTTGATCAAAGGAAAACAAAACTCAAAAAGTTGAGTGAATTTGAGCAGAAAACCATTGCAAGATCAAAATCTGATAATAGAAAGAAAGTGAAAAATGGTGAGATTGGATATGAACCCCAACCTTTGAATTCCAAACCTAAAGTTTTTGAAAAGGGTTCAAGTTCCGAATCACCGAATGGTCAGGTTGACAAACAAACGTCAAAGGGAAGTCTATTGACCAGCTTGATAAAAATGCAAATTAGATTACTTATCGCTTGAAAGTATCTGAAAAATGTATAGCGATAAGGATTTTACTTTAAAATTGGTCAATCCTGATGTGATTAACAAAGTTTTCAAAGGGGGTATGGTCCTAAATATGATCCGAATGCTCCTAGTGTGTCCATTAGGAGGGAAAATGAAAAGATCATTATTCCAAAGGACACACTAGATTCTGAGCAATCTGTTTTTAAAAAGTCGGATCATCATTCTGATAATCGGTTGGTTAATAGGGTTCAAAAATCTGTCAAGAAATCACCTATTGTTTCCCAGTCACCAAAGGCTCACAAACCAATTTTTCATGAAAATGCAAAATCTAGTTTCAGAAAGCCAAATCAATTTTTCTAGAAAATCCAATTCCAAGATGACAGGTTTTATGCTAATTTTGGCTTTGGGCCGAATCCTCCAATGTATGGTAGGGGCCCAAATTGGTTTGATCATGAGTATGGTGGTAGGTGGGATGGTTATCAGAATTTTGATAATGGGTATTATGCAGGAAATGCATATTATGATGATTTTTACGCCGAAACTGCAAATGGTTATGACTCAGGTTTCTATGATGATTTTAGTGATCATCAAGTTTCCTACCACCAAAAGAAGTTTTCTAAAACAAAGAAACCAAAACCTGTCATAGAAACCATTTATGATGACGGAACCGTCGATGAATTTGGTAACCCAGTTTCTATTATCATTACCGACCGACGCCGTTGGTTTAAGCGCAAGAAAAGATGACACATGTAAAAAAAATGTCACTTGCTGAAAGAAAAGTCTGAAAAATCGGGTTCTGTATCAGATGGTTATCAATCAGACAAACCTGCCTCTGTTGGACCTCAAAAACGAGTTAAATTTGTTGATGATAAAGGATTGCTTTATAATGATTTAAAACCTACAAACATTCAAAGCATGATAAGAAACAAGAAGGTGATTCTGAAAAGATAAAACCAATCTTAAAAACTTCTGAAGCATCATCGTCCAATCAACACAGATATAAGTGGATACTGAAAGGTGCTTCCACTTCAGGTCATGTTTCGTTGAAGATGACGGACGACCTAAAGCTTCAAGCTTGGGTCATTCCAGAACTAATTAATCTCTTTGATGTGTGCAGGGAGCTTCGAGACAACTTGTGAATAATCTATTGGTCATCCACAGCGGAGCATCCAGGCACATGACTGGTGACATTCCTTACTCCATGATGTGAAACCATTCAACGGAGGAAATGTTACTTTTGCGGGAGATAAAGATGGAAAAATAGCGGGTATTGGCAAATTGAGCAAAGGTGCGATAACATTCGACCGGGTGAGTATGTTCAAAAGTTGGAGTACAACCTGTTGAGTGTTTCCCAAATTTGTGATAAGCAATTCATAACTACTTTCACAAGGACTGAATGCTTGATTTTGAAACCTGGATTTGTGATTCCTGATGATTGTATAGTGATGTGTGCACGAAGACTGTCAAATTTGTACGTGTTGGATATGAATTCAGCGAAAGCCAATGTGGTAGGTCAATGTTTCATGTTCAAAGCTTATGAAAGAGATTCAGTTCTCTGGCATAGACGCATGGGTCACATTCATTACAGAAAGATGAACGAGTTGGTGCAGAAGGATATTGTTGAAGGGGCTCCAAAACATCAATTCATTTTCAATGACGTATGTGTCAGTTGCAAGAAGGGGAAACAACAAAGAAAGTCTCATCCCTTGAAGAAGTATCATTCAATTAATGTTCCACTTGAACTGCTTCACATGGACTTGTTTGGTCTTGTTAACAAACAACATTTCAATACATTGGTATTATTTGGTAGGTATGGATGAATACTCTCGATTCTCATGGGTGGATTTTCTAGTGACAAAGGATAAAACGTCAAGAATTCTTATCAACTTAATCAATACGTTAGAGTCTTACTACAAGTTGAAGGTTAGAAGAATTCGTAGTGACAACGACATGGAGTTTAAGAACACCGAAGTTAGGCTGTTTTGTTTAGAGAAGGATATTGTACATAAAGTCAGTACACCATATATGCCTCAACAGAACGGTGTCGCAGAGCGTAAGAATCAAACGATAATTGAGACTGCAAGAACTATGTTAGCTGACTCAAGAATTCCAGTGAATTTATGGACGGAGGCAGTTAATACGACATGTTATGTGCTTAATCGAGTTCGGATGGTGAAACGGCTTAGAAAAATGTGTTATGAGCTATTGAAGAATTACAAGCCGAATCTGAAATATCTGGAACCATTTGGGTGTCCCTACACGATATTATGGTCTGCTGGAAAGTTCGACATGAAGGTGTTTGAAGGATTCTTTGTAAGATATTCAAATAGAAGAAAGGTGTTTTCAACTAGACGACCGGTGTAATGGAAGAATGTCTACATGTTGATTGTAAATCTTATACATTAACACCCACATGTGTCGGTCCAGATTGGATGTTCGATTACAAAAGCTTATATGATTCATTTGATTCAAGAGGAGGTTTAACCGAAGAGAAACTTTCAACCATCTACATTAATTTACAAGATAGTGCTCCGGTTATGAATACTCCTATTCCGATTACTCCGAATGTACTAGCAGAAGATTACTTGACCGAAACCATGGTTAACACAATTGAAGCTGTTTCTAATATGACTTTTGATGATAAGCATGAGTTTCATGAAGCTAATTTGGAACCTGTTCATGTTCCTGTTCCACAAACTGTGTCTAATGTAAATGATACTGGTGTGGTTGAGGACTATCATGTCAACAACTTGGATGAAAATATTATTGTTCCGACTCCTCAGACGCTCTGAATCAACACTTATCATCCTCAAGATAATATCATTGGTGATTTGGATGAAGGAGTACGTACCAGAAGGAAGATTGAAAGTATTGCATTACTCGCAATCAGGGAATCAGGGATTCAAGATGAAGTGTTTCACTCATGTTTTATGTCCCAGGTCGAACCAACAAATGTTGATCAAGCACTTAAAGATGGTTCGCGGGTGGAAGCAATGCAGGAAGAACTTCAACAATTTCAAAACACAACGTTTGGCACTTGGTTGACTTACCTGAAAATAGCAAAGAACCATGTGGTACCCATTGGGTGTTTAAATGCAAAAGAGACGACCGCGGAGTCATTGTCCGAAATAAGGCTCGTTTGGTGGTCCAGGGGTTTTCTCAAGAGGAAGGTATTGAATTTAACGAGGTGTACGCGCCAGTTGCATGAATTTAAGCAATTCAAATTTTCTTAGCGTTCGCGGCACATCAGGGTTTTAAAGTATACAATATGGCTGTAAAGAGTGCTTTCTTGTACAGAAAGGTGAAGGAAGAAGTCTACGTTAAACAACCTCCGAGATTCTATGATCTTGATTATCCGGATAAGGTTTATAAGCTCGACAAAGCGCTATATGGTTTACACCAAGCTCCTCGAGCATGGTATGAGACCTTGTCGACTTATTTACTTAAAAACGGTCTCAAGCGCGGGTTGGTAGATTGTACCTTGTTCTACAAGAAGACGGGAGAAGATTTTCTGTTGGTACAGATTTACGTCGATGACATAATTTCTGGTAGCTCAAATGACCAGCTTTCAAAAGATTTGGAAAAGTTGATGCAAACGGGGTTTGAAATGAGTTCGATGGGAGAAATGGCATTTTTTCTGGGTCTTCAAGTACAACAAATCAGACAAAATATGTGAATGACGTTCTTACCAGATTCAAGATTTCCGATGTTCACGTTCCAGGAACTCCGATACAGGTTAATCATAGCCTCTCACCGGATGAGGAGGGTGAAGAACTTGATGCAACTCTTTACCGGACCATGATTGGGTAATTAATGTATTTAACTGCTAGTAGACCTGATAGCATGTTTGCTGTTTGTTTGTGTGCTAGGTACCAGGCAAGTCCAAGGCTTTCACATCCTAATGCGGTCAAAAGAATTTTGGCTTATCTGAAGGGTAATACTAATCTCGGGATCTGATAACCTCATGATGATAGGTTTGAATTGTCTGCCTATTCAGATTCTGACTATGGAGGCTGCAAGATCAATTTCAAATCTACAACAGCTAGCTGTCAGTTTTTGGGTGAACGACTAGTGTCGTGGTAGTGTAAGAAGCAGACCTCAGTTGCAACATCCACTACAGAAGCCGAGTATGTAGCAGCCGCGAGCTATTGCTCTCAGGTTTTGTGGATACAACAACAGATGAGAGACTACGATTTGCAATTTCTTACTACTACCATACAAATAGACAATTCTGCTGCAATTTGTATTAATAAGAATCTCGTCCATTACTTTATACGTGATTGTTATGAGAAACACCTCATTGATTTGCAAAAGATCCACAAAGATTTTCAAAGAGCGGACTTATTTACAAAGGCTTTTGATAAAACCCGCTTCAAATATCTTTGGCAAATCAACGGAATTCAAAAATCTCAAATTGAGTAATTATCGGTTAATCAATTTTCTGTTTTGTGTTACATTTTGTTTTTAAGTTTTTCCTGTGCTTACTTTTCATTAAAAAAAATCCAAAAATAGAGTTTTGTATTTTTGTGGGAGAAAAATCAGAAAAGCATTGAAAACATTGAAAAAAGTAAAAAATAAAAAAGTTGAAAAATCAAAAATGAGAATTTGACCCGACCTAGCGAGAAATGATATTACATCAGCATAGGTTATCAACCATGGATAAAATAGAGATAAAGGTTGTAGGTTCTTGTTTGGCTAGTAGAATGCGTTAAGGCAAATCTGATATATGCAAGTATGATATAAACATAATGCCTACTTAATAATTGTGATGTTACATCATGAAGGTTACTGTATGACTTTAGTAATTAAAATTAGAAAACAACAAAAACAGAATAAGAGATGTTCTGGTGTATGCATGTTTTCATTTTACAAAGATTTAAACTTGTTTGATTTTCTTCATTTTCTCAAGTGATCGGCCTTTCTCTGCGTATCGAAAGATCGACCTGATTGGTGTCACTTGAGGTTCTGCTTTTATTTTCTTTGGTGTTTTGTATAATCCATCGGACTTTCTCTGCGTGTGCGGAAGTACCGACCTGATTGTTGTTGGATTATACAATTTCCGTGTTATTTTCTATTTTTTTTGTTTTCCTAAACAATTGGACTTTCTCCGCATGCTCACAAGGCCGACCTGATTGTTGTTTGTTTAGGGTTCTGCGTTATTTTTGCGTGAAACACTATGACTGATAAATCTCTGTTGAAAATCAGATTCTGTGTAAAAATACAAAAATATGAATAAGTCATGTTGCCAGTATTCCTTATTGTGTGGGCTTTCACATTATCTATGCCTGATAAATCATACCGATAACATATTAGAAAGCTATAAAAGTTGATTTGCCTAAGCTGAAATAAACTGAAAAGTTGTATTCTCGGCCGACTTGGCTTGCTTGCTGATTAATTTTGAAATTGAACTGTGTCTGATATGATCTCATGTCTGGATCTTTCTCATAAAAAGTTTAAGTTATTTGTATTTCATTTAGGTTTGGTTATTTTCTTGATTGTTGAAAAGTTCAAAAAGATTTTAAGCATGTTTTAGCATAACCTTGTGAAAATTCAAAAAGATTTTCGGTGTGTTTGAAAATTTTATAAAAATAAAAAAGATTTTATTTTCGATTTTATTTTCGATTTTATTTTCAATCAACCGATAATGAAATTTATCAAAAATATACCGGGAAAACCAAACGGTCTTGAAATCATCAAGCTCATTAATGATTGATTAAAAGTTAGTGGGTAACTGATAAAATTCAAAGCTTTTGGATCAATTATGTAAATATCTCAAATTCTCTACATCAATTCGTTTACACCAAATCGCACGCATCAAATGGATATTCAACGCTCCCTTAATTACTGGTATGTGAAGCATAATCGTTTTTTGTTTACAGTAATGGGAGAAGAAGATCCTACAAATCCCATAAATCCGTTCTTAAAAACAACGATGAGAACATCCTGAGGAAACTCCATGCGCATAAGATTCCTGATTGTTTTGACTACTTTGTTGAGGCAACGGAATTATTTCGTGTCCTTGATACAAAATTTAATGAATTTGTATCCGAAGAAGATGAAACCGGAGAAGATGAAATAGTCTAATTTTGGGAGTTTTTAACTTCTACTAACAAGATTGAAGTGAAATATATGAATAAAGAAGAGAGTGAATTTTTTCTGTGGATGAAATTGTTGGATGTTATGATATGAATTTTTTCAAACAATTGAGTGAAATTCCCCTGATTAACAAAGATGGAAATGATTCTGGGAAAGATATTCTACAAAAGGTGAAGGATACCGTTGCCGATTGGTTTCAAGATCCTGCGAACAGTGATCGAATTGAAGAAGGACATGATGATGATGACGATGACGATGCAATTCCGGATACATATCCGAAGATTGCAGTGATAAGGATTATTAATTGATATATATCTTTATGAACAAATTATGAACAATTTCTTATATGTTTATTTTGTTATGATATTATTAATTTGAATTGAATATAAGATGGTTATATTATATGTTAATAATGTTTGATTATCTTGTTTGTGTGGCAATTTATGGCAAATGCTCATGATATAATATACAATTGGTGGCTAAAAGAACACCAAAAAACCGACGGCTCTTGTAATCATTATTACTTCATTTACTCTTTCATTTACTTTATCGGTCTAATCTCCATCTACCACAGCCCTCGAGTATCGATATATAGTGAACTCTGTATCGGTTTTCATCATCATATCCACCATGCGCCTTTTCTCCCAGTCTCTCTCACTATTTTTCATCCATCATCACCATCTTAAAATGTGGCATTGGTGTCCTCCGAATGTGGAAGACAGTAAGTTATCATCTTCACCACTGAAATTCAATTGAAATTTGCGTCTCAGATTTGGTAATTTTTTTTTGTGCAGGGGAAGATTGCACTTTGTCTCTCCTAGGAGCAGGTTTTAAGTTATTGTGGAAACCATGGAGACGAGGAGTCTCTAAATGGTTCATACAAATGCTTTACTGAGAGCAGGTTGTAAGTTATTATATAATTTTATAACAGCCAGTGGCAAGGGCCACATGCTGAGGTTTGCAGCACTTGTATTCTCCAGGTGTTTCTCTTCCTTTTGGCCCCATGATGCTGATATTTCCTCAACCGCCTTCTCCCTTTTGATCAGAAGCAAGTGCATGTGAGAAAGCAAAGATGGATTTGTCACATTTTTTGGCCCCACGAACCTGATTTTTCTTCAGGTGTTTCTGTAGGTCCGAGATCAAACCAAGAACACGATATCTAATCACAAACGAGTGCGGAAACCTCGTGAGTGATTGATTCAAGAAACAAGTAGAAGAAATAGACTCAATCTATATAAGAAAGATTGAATCTTGAATGAATATCACTACTTGTTGAAGCTGATCGTAAACTAGAGAGAACACAAGAAATCGTAAACTGCAAATTGTATTGGAAAAGCTTGTTCAATCATAAACATAAATGGGTTTATATACTACCCAAAACAAACCCTAACATAATCGTAAACAAGAAACTGGCCCACATGGCCCAAATCGTAAACTTCAATAAGCCCATAAACCCATTAACAAACAAGCCCAACTCTAAAATAAGCTAGCCCAAACTAATGTTCATGCCTTAAATAAATATAGCCCAACAATCTTCCCCTAGGGATGAATCAATAGACCACTTACGGCAGCAGCAGATCGAATCTGAAAGTATTCTGAACGTTGTTCGACCACCATCCGTTCTCCACGATCCGATTCGCCGTTCCATGAAAGATCCCCACCCTTATAGCATTCTCCATGTCGTTCTCATCCCCGAGAATAGGTTGGGAGGCGAGGAGCTTTATATCTCTTTCTCCAAATCTAAGCAAATCAACCGGATCATAGAAACGAAACTGCCTCATTCCTCTACAGAGAACCACCACCTCATGAGTTGTCGGATCATAACACCAACAGTCAAAGTTTTTGACCAAGGTACCATCTTCAATCTCATCCAACATGTTAATCACTCTTGTGCGTTTGGTGGGTGGTCTCCTTGCTTCACCAATTGGTTCACCAGTCACTGGGTCAGTTCCAGTCTCAACCCATTTCACTTGCTTCAACTCAAAGTCTGCAAAATTGCTTTCCAACTGGCTCAACAGATTGTTTCGTATAAGATCTCCATCGGTACTGTTCCATCTGTTTATGTAGGGAGCTCGAAGCAGACTTCTAATCTCAGGCTCAGTCCAAGAATGGAATTGAGCACGAGTTCTGTAGTATTCAACTGGACTATAGCCTTCACGAATCACAGCAAATAATTTCTTCTCGGTGTCATAATGCCAGCACAAGATGTTTTCACGACTCCCCCTTTTGTCTATTACGCTTTCACCAACATCAAGAGAGTATTGAGTGGGGGCTAGTCCTTGAAAGAATTCTCGGAACCAGTTGTCGTGACCTTCAGGCGCTTTGGAGATGACCCTTCCACCTCGGACATAATCAGACATTGCAATGGAGTCATCTCCATCATCTTCTTGAGCAGCACTGGTACCTTGAGCTCCTTGAGATGAGCTTTGACCTGCGGCACCTGAAGTGTTGGACTCCACAACACTCTTTAAACCAGTAAATTTCTTCTTTAAGTCCATCAGGGCCTCATAAAGATACTTCATTCTGTTCTTGTCTGCCACTTCCTTCTCTTGTAATCTTCTGTTTTCAGCCTGGAGAGCTTTTATCTCATTCTCTCTGATTCTGTTCTGAGACATCAGATAGTTAATATGAGGATCAGCGCTTATCCTCATCTCAATTGGTAGCTCAGCAGCTTGAAGTGGGCGGAAACTTGGTATAACAGTTGGCGGCAAGCTTGTTCCACTATGGACACTTATTCTGACTGGGCTGGGTACTACAACAGAGTTATCAACCTCCATAGATTGCCTTTCTTTATGAACAGGGCTACGTTCATTCAGAAGAAGACTTTCAGTATGAACCTCGGCAGGCTGAACTTCAACATTATCAGCAGCTGTTTCTTCTTGAACACTGGGACCTTCAGAACTGGGCCCTGCTGGTTGTACTATCATTAAGCTTGAGCTTGTCTTTGTAAATTTGAACCTTACGCTCCTTGGATCAGACCTCTTCCTTGGAGATGGTTCACGAGCAGGAATGGGTTCTTCAAGAACATCCTCAACATTCAGATTTAGCTCGGGAGGGGTTGTATCACTGCCCGATGAACCGATCATGTCATCCCTTGACCTTTTAAGGTTAAGGGGCCCCAAATCCCCATAGATATCATCATCTGTCATCTCTTGACCAGCAAGAATGTCATCCATCACGTTTTCTTCATCAGAGGGTATCGTCACATCTTCTTCTTGCACATTAACAGCTGGAGTTACTGTTATGTCTTGATCTTCAGCAATTGATGCATTAACAGTTGGCACATCGGCTTCAGGCTCAGGCTATTCAAACTCTTGTTCCCTGGCCACCTCGGGAAATGCACCCCTCTTTACCCATTCAAGTCTTCCTTGAAAACTGTTTTTACCCTTTCTATCTTGGGTTTGTAGACCAAAAACCCCACAATCCATCACTTTTATATCCAGCTTCTCTATTCTTTCTTCAATCATTGGGTATTTCTTCATGACCACCATTTGTACAAACCTTGGTGTCATCAGGAACTGTTCTCTGGCACTCAGGTCAGCATTGCCTATCCAATCTAATAACATCATCTTTGAGAAATTGAAGTTCCAAATCAAAGCCAATGCGACGAATGCAGTTCCATGAAGCTTGTTGAGCTGATCAAAGCTTGTTCTTTTGCCTAGAAAAGATTTCTGCATGTAATGAGCCAGGCATCTCCAGTAATGCGGCAACAGCTTCTTAAAGATAGGCGGGAATTTTCCTTCATAGCCCATGGATTGAGCACCCGCCAAAACAGCTTCCTTCGAATATTCAATCGGATTGATAGCACGATCATTGATGTTCAGCCCTTTTCTAATGTCATCCTCCTTAATCACAATCTCCCTGTTCTGAATCCTTGCAGTAATTGTTGTTTTATCTGTATCAGCTCTAGCAGTACCCCAGAACTCCCTCACCAGCATCTCATCAATAAGCACATTCGTCCTCAGGGCATGGTTTATTTTGCAAGTATTCATTCCGGCCACCAGAGAGTAAAACAGTTCCATATGCTTCTCCGGAGGATCTTCAAGATATGCTGGAATGCAATGATCCGGTTCAAACTTAATCTCTTCGTCTAGCATCTCGTCTGCCATCTGAGAAAGACAAGACACATGTATCAGACTTGTTCATCAAAGAGCAATTAAGTTTATTAACCTTTGTCGAAGTTTAATTGAAAAACAAATTTTACTTTTGAAGTTAACAAAATTTCAATTTAAACTCAGGGAAAATAACTGAATTAAGCTCACGCTCACAAAAATTCACAAACACCATTAAATTTTTTTTTTATCTTAAGTTCAAAGAGATTAAAAAAAATTAAGTGTTTAAGATTCTAAAACACATTTTAGTGTGTTTACGATCTACTTTATGGGTTTACGATACAAAAGCGGGTTCACGATCGGGTTCAAACTAAGTCCAATCGTAATCATCTGATCCAGTCGTAAATGCCATAAATTCGTCAAGGCCCAATCGTAAACTGCTTTGTCGTTTATGCGGATCCTAAATGCCCCGATCGTGAACATCGAGTCGTAAACACAGATCGTAAACCCTCCAAACGTTGTCTTCTTCACGAGAACGGTCGTAAACACCAAGATCCGCCATTGATATACCCTGCAAAAACTCGTAAACAGATCAAACATCTCAAATACACCAAGTAAACATCTTGAACTACCTTCTAACAGTTGCAAGCAAGAAATCGACTTCAAAACTTGTTTTAATCGACTCGAGCGCAGTGAAATCAGAGAATAGTCACGGTTTAGGTCTCAACAACACAAAACCCGTGAATAGATTGACGAAACAGGAATGAAAGGGTCGATTGAGAAGGGGTTCTTGATCGGAAAGTGATTCCGAAAGTGATGGTGAGCCTGGATTAGCCAACAGTGGTCGGAGATGGTTTTCCGGCGAGTGGGACGGTGGTTCTAGGGTTTCAGCGGTGGATCGTAAACGCAGAGGGAACAGAATTGTAAATGGGGAAGTGGATCGGAAATGAGAGGTTATAAGGGGTTGATTCAAAAATTTACACTTTGGCCCCTCAACCTTTTAAAAACATTTAAGTTCACCCCAAACTTACAAAATTGATAAATCTCATTAACAACTTGATAGATTTTGACTTTTGAGAATTTACAAAACTTCCACTCAGACTCAAACCCCGAGTATCTGATCATGATCATGAAAATTTAAAAAGTTAAAACAGATAAAAGCCCCAAATTGAAATATTTACAAACTAACCTCAGAAATTTTAAATATTTACTTGCCTGGTGCTGATAATTGATCATTGATATTATCTGACGAGTCTTTGACTGAAGAACCCTTTTCAGCTTCCGTTACTTGACGCTCTAGACAATCGTCAGGTGATTTGAACACATAAACTCACATCCAGTTAAGTGCTTAAATATGGTACAATTTTACCGATATGTTTAACCGTCCCCACACCCAATTTTTCATAGCAAAACCTACCCAACCTCAGAGTTTATTGAGGATTCACAAACCCCCAACTTGAGGAACCATGCAACACTGCTTTGACTACCACTTATTTCAATTTTCATGAATTATTAGTTGGTGATCAGGTCGGCCGCATAAGCACGCAGAGAAGACCAACAGAATAATTTTATTTTCTTTTCTTTTCTTTTTCACAATTTTCATTTTTTTTTTGAATTCTTTTTCTTTTTCTTTTTCTTTTTCTGTGGTGTTGTCGTTTACAGTATAAGCATGGCGTGTGAGAGAGTGAATACTAGGTAAATACCACTCTCAACCCATTTTTGCCGGGACTCAGTTTTTTAAACCATGTAGACTAGGATGGGAATCTAAACATTTATAGAGTTTAAGATTACTGCACTTACATAGATAGTCATAGTTTTGGTTGAGCTTACCGACATATCATCTTTGAGCAGTCTTTCACATCAGCCTTACACGTGTCAGTCTCCGACCGTCTTTGAACATTTTCGCACGTCCTATCAAAAGACATCATAAAAACTTTTTAGTTCAACCAGCACCATTTCTTCCCCTGTTTTTGTGAGACTTTTGAAATAAGACTCAGTTTTTCAGTCAATTTCCATTTTTTTTAATTTTTTTTTATTATTATTTTTTTAAATAAAATAACAAAGACTTTGTACAGAAACAAAATGATCAGATCATTCCTCGAAGGCAATCATCTTTAGGCCTTCAACACATGATTCAAAATTTGGACGAGGAAGGAGTTTTGTAAAAATGTCCGACACATTCTGATCGGAGCTTACCTTTTGAAGCTGAATTAACTCCCGATCATAGCAATCACGAATAAAATGTACCTTTATGTCTATATGCTTGGTTTTGGAATGTTGGACGGGGTTTTTTACAATTTCCAGAGCAGCAGCGTTATCACAAAAGATAGGAGTGTTAACGAATTCCATACCGTAATCTGTGAGCTGATTTTGGATCCATACTACCTGTGAAGTACCGGCAGATGCTGCCACGTATTCAGCTTCGGCAGTTGATTTTGATACGGTATGCTGCTTTTTGCTCTGCCAAGAGACGAGCCTATCTCCCAGGTACTGACATCCTCCAGTAGTAGATTTCCTGTCAAGGTCACTACCTCCATAATCACTGTCAGTAAACGCATATAATTGAAAATCAGTGTTCTTTGGGTACCAAAGACCAAGCCTAGGCTTGCCCTTCAGATACCTAAAGATACGCTTAACAGCAGATAAATGTGAAAGTTTAAGATTAGCCTGATAGCGTGCACACACACAAACTGCATGCATGATGTCTGGCCTGCTGGCTGTCAAGTACATAAGTGATCCAATCATCGACCGATACTGGAATTCACTCACTGATTCCCCATTGAGATCAGCTGACAGAAGTGGCCTGGATGCCATGGGAGTGGAAATGGGCTTGCAATCCTGCATCTTGAATTTCTCCAGAATCTCATTCACATACTTTGCCTGATGAATAAGAATTCCCGATTCATCCTGTTTTACTTGTAATGCAAGAAAGAAACTCATCTCCCCTTGGTCACTCATTTCAAACTTTTTCCTCATAATCTCTTCAAATTTCAGTGCACAATTCCTCGTTCGTTGACCCGTAGATAATGTCATCTACATAAACTTGCACCATGATTATGTCCTCCTTCACCCTCTTCCTAAACAACGTTTGATCAACCACTCCTCTTGTGTATCCATTCTCCACCAAGTGATTGGACAGAGTTTCATACCAGGTGTGCGGAGCTTGATGCAAACCATACAAGGCTTTATCCAGCAGATAAACATGGTCTGGATTTTCCTCATCTATGAACCCTGGTGGTTGAGTTACATAAACCTCTTCATTCATCTCTGCATGAAGGAAGGCAGTCTTCACATCCATCTGATGTACCGTAAAATTGAGATACGTTGCCACAACAAGAAAGATCCGAATTGCTTCCAATCTAGCCACCGGAGCGTATACCTCATCATAGTCAATCCCATGAACTTGCCTGTGCCCTTGTACTATCAATCTCGCCTTGTTTCTGACAATTATTCCGGTGTCATCCTTTTTGTTCTTATATAACCACCTCGTAGGAATAACCTTCTTGTCTTCTGGCCTCTTCACAAGTCGCCACACTCCCAGCTTTGAGAACTGATTCAATTCATTGTGCATGGCCTCCATCCAATTTGGATCTTTGAGAGCAACCATCACATTAGGAGGCTCAATCTGGGAAATGAAACAGGAAAACATGCAGAAGTTAATGTTTCCCGTGCGGCTTCTAGTGGTGACCCCTGCTGACACTGGCCCAACCACGTTACTGAGTGGATGATCTCTGTTTATTCTACTCTCTTGGACATCAGGCAGTGAAGCAGTAACAGGCAGGTTAGTATTAATAATATTATCAGACATACCTGGGCCTTGAGAATCCACTGGAGCATCGTGTGTTCCTGAACATTCTGGAACATTTGCATTAGAATTTCGTGAAGTCTCTGCCGATGCTCTTTCCTCATGTGGCCTCACTTCAGAACTCGGAGCAATGATATCTTCTTCTTCTCCCAGATTGTGGAAAACATTGGAGAAGTTGAATCCTTCAAACAGTGATCCGTAGTCAAAGACCCAATCTGGTCCAGTACCCGCATCAGTTGGATTATCCTCCATCCAATCCACATCAAAAGTCTCAATAATCAATTTGGTGGTTTTGTTGTACACGCGATAGGAACTATTTGCTGAGTAACCAACAAAATAGCACTCATCCGCTTTAGCTTCGAATTTCCCTACATCGGACTGAATTAGCACTGTGCATGGACACCCGAAGGTCTTGAAGTACCCCACCCTCGGCTTTTCTCCATAAACAATCTGATATGGAGTCTTCTCATGTCGCTTGTTCAGAAGAACTCTATTTTGCACATAACAAGCTGTATTCACCGCTTCAGCCCAAAAGAAGATTGGTAGTTTCGCTTCACACATCATTGTTCTCGCTGCCTCAATGAGTGTCCTATTCCTTCTTTCTGCAACTCCATTCTGTTGTGGTGTATAGGGAGCACTGAACTGCCTTTCAATACCCTTCTCACCACAAAACATGTTCAACTCTGCATTCTTGAATTCTGTTCCATTGTCAGTTCTTATACCCTTCACTCTCTTGTTCAGCTGGTTTTCTAAAAGTGTGACGAACTGTTTTACAAGGGCCGGAGTTTCGTACTTGTTTGATAAAAAGAAGACCCAAGTAAATCGCGAGTAGTCATCTACTATTACGAGACAATAAGAAAACTTGCTGATGCTTTGTACCTGCATGGGACCAAAAAGATCCATATGTAAGAGTTGAAGTACAGAAGAGACAGAATTTACAACCTTTGGACGGTGTGGCAACTTGTGCTGCTTCCCCTTAGCACAAGCCACACATTTCTCCACAGATGAGAAATCTTTGATTGGTAAATTTCTAACGTGCTCTCCTTTAGCCAGCTTAGACAGATTCTTCATATTGGCATGCCCCAGGCGACGATGCCATAATAACGCTAGATTCTCATTCTGCTTCGAGATAAGACAGGCTTCTTCAGTAGTTGGAGGTTTTCCCAAATTCAACTGATAGGAATTTCCTCTTCTTGGAGTACGCATCAAGATGCACTCCTCTGGAATTTTGAAACCTGGCTTGAGGATTATGCATTCCTTTTTGATGAACAGGACTGAAAAGTCTTTATCACACATTTGCGACACACTGAGCAAACTGTGAGATAGTTCCTCCACATAGTGTACATCAGAAAAAGTCAAGCTTCCACTCTTCACAACCCCTTTCTTACTGATTCTTCCACCTACCCCACCTGCAAAAGATACTCCTCCGCCATTGAAGTCTTGTACCTCTTCCAAAAGGGATAAGTCTCCGGTCATGTGTCGGGAGCAACCGCTATCAACATACCAGAGATTGTCGATAGTTCTACTTGGCTGTCCCTACAAAAATTAGAAATCAGTGAGATTCAGGTACCCAGGCCATAACAGATCTGGGCACTCCTTTGGAGTCAGTGTAATTAACCATTTGAAGGACCATTTCGGGTTTTGGTTCAGATACATTCACATTTTGAATGTTGACTTTTGGTCTCCAATTAGGTTGCTTTTGAGATTTAGAACTGCTAGCAGAGTTCTTTGCTGGTGACGGTTTCTTTGATGGAGATGTGACCTTTTTACCGTTTGACTTAACAATAGGTGTCCACTCAAGTTTCAATTTAGTATAAACCATTTGTTTTGTTTGAGTGACATCTTTTGTTTTTTTAATAACTGCTTTGCCCTTAGGTTTAGCAACATGGTTGACTTTAGGCACTTGTTTCTCAAAAGGTTTTGTTTTCATTTTGTCTTTTCTTTGATAAACTCCCTTAGATTTGTAAGATGAGTTTGGAGGTCTAGTCACATTCCACTTTTCTTCAACATGCTTTGTCATCGGAGCTTTTGTGTTCAAAACCTTAGACTGTTCAGTCTTCATTGGTTCTAAACTCTGCTTCCCCGTAGACAAAGCTTGTTGTTTTTGGTTTTTGTTTTCTCCTGCCATCATTTTCTGCAACATACTGGTCCGTGGGTTTTGCGGACAGTATGGTTGATAAGGTCTATTTAAGCAATTTGCAGTAAAATGTCCTGATTTTCCACATTGAAAACAATTCATAGGTCTAGGCCCATTTACATGACTACACAAATATGAACGTCTTGGGTACGATGATTTCCACTCTGGCTTATCATCCCATTTGTGTATAACATGTTTTGTATCCTTTTCAGGTTGTGTGATCAAACAAAATTGTTCTGATTTAGACTTGTTTGTCCTATTAAAAGCAGACACAACCTGAGGATAAGCCACAAAATCTTTGGGTTTGGTCTCACGTCCTACTTTAGTGTTAGGCACACGCATTTTAAAACCATGAATTTCATTACTAGAATTTGAAACATGTTTTAAGGACTTGGACACAACTAATTTCATAGACCTAGACTCATTCAATTCAGACACTGATGCCAGTACATCATCTTTAGGTAAATCAGAAACTACACTACTTGACACATGACACTATTTAACTCTCAAACATTCTGCATCCTTCCCAGATACATCTTCAATACCTACTTCATCTGCACATGAAACAAAACTATCAGCAGGTCCAACATCATTGTTTAATGACTCCTGGGAAGTACTTGATTCACAAGTGTCAGTCATAATTTTATCCTGATTACCCAACCCATAAGACATGTGTTTCTCATTTTCTATTTCCTGAGGGGTCAAGGGTGTCACTCCTACCAGAACACTATCTAAGGGAGGTCCTATCTCATGTGTTCCTGATTCAGATCTGTCTATCTGGTCCTCCTCAAAGATTATTCCTATGATATCTCTAGAGTTATCTTGAAGAATATTGTTCTTACTTGTGTCTGGGAAACTAATTCCTATTCCACCCTTGTCCTTTCCCATTCTAACATCAGTTATATAGGAGTTCAAAGATTTTCTAGCCTCAAACATTATTTTGCTTTTTGTTTGATTCATATCAAATTTAACCTGCAACTCATTGTACTTATGTGTGATCTCATCTACCTGATTCCTAAGCTCAGCTATTTCTAACTTAGCATTGTCATACAGGAGAGTTTTCTCAGTTGCCAGTTTTTGATATTTTACTATGTCTACTTTTTGTGCTTTAACCTTCTCCTCATTTTTCTGCCATCTACCCTTAAATTAACTCCGTTCACACTTTATCTCAAACAATTCTATCTGATAGTTTTTACAGATTTGTCTAAGACAAGGAATTATACGAGCACAAGTGGGATCAGAACATACCTTGAGGTTTTCAGCTTCAGCAACGAAGGCTTCCTTATCTTCCACAGGATTTTCATCAGTAACCACAAAAGCATGCTCTTCCTCTTCATCCCTTTCCATGGCAGCAATCATTGCATGAGACATACTAAACTCTTTCAATTGAGGCGTCCAATCATAACCACCTCCTTCTTGAACAACCAAAGCCTTTGCTTCTCCCTTTCCTTTGACCTCAGCAGCATTCTTCTCTTCGACCTTCTCTCTCTTAGGCTTAGTGCACTCCCTAGCAAAATGCCCGTACTCATCACAATTGTAGCACCTTAACTTGCTTTTATCAAACCCCATCCTTATCTTGTCTTGATCTTTCCAGACGTTTCTCCCAGTCTTTGCCATGAACTTCTTTGCTCTGAAGACCGCCATTGCCATTTGCCATGACACATCCAACATCTCAACATCTTCAGGATTTATCTGGTTTAGCTCACCCGATAACATATCAGTTGGCACAAGGGTTCCAGCCATGAGAGCATGGTAACTGTTCATAAAACCCATACCGAGAGCAAAATTGGGATCATTTGTATCATTAGGGTTGACACCTCCACTTGAACTTCCTTGAGGTTGTGTCACAAAAGCAGTTGACTTTGCGACTGAGCTTGATCCATTCCCAGTTGACTTCCCCTCATGCTTAGCCTCCACATCTTGTGACAACAGAGCTTGATTTAGCTTCCCCGCCAAACTAAGAGAGCTTATATGGTTCAACTCTCTCTGCTTGTCATCGATTAGCTTGGACTTGAGTTTGTTGATTAACTCATCAAGAGATAGTTCACTCAGTTTGTTGTTGTCCTTTATGATAGAGATATTGGTGTTCCAAGATTTGGGTAAACTATTCAACAGTTTCAGATTCTTGTCTTCCTTGTCTGGTTCAACATTATAGCTGGACATTTCAGCCATCAGAGATACAAACCTCTGCACCTGTGCTTCAAAAGATTCACCTTGTACATGGTTGAACAGATTAAACTTTTGCTTCAGCATTTGCTTGCGGCTTGCCTTTATGTCAGGATTCCCTTCATAAGCCACAACCAAAGCGTTCCAGAGTTCCTTAGCGGTCTTGTAGTGTTTAAAACCTTGAGCAATATCTGGTGTTAATGCCATAGTCATGATGGCAAATGCTCTTTTTGCTTTGTTGCATCTTTCCCAATCATCGTCATCATACTCATCTTCTGTCTTGACCTTCCCTGCATTAACTCCTTCTGCGTGAGTAGGTGTGAATGGTCCATGAATAACTGCCCTCCATAGTCTTAGGTCAACACTCTTCAAGTGATTTTCAAATCGATATTTCCATTCCAAGAAGTTATCCGCCGAAGTGAGTCTAGGTGGGCGAGTGATGGATCCAATCTCAAAATCCAATTTCTGATACATACTTGGTTCGAAATCCATCACGATAGCTTAGGGAACAAAAATTTAAAGTCCAAATGTCCAAAAACTGAGATTACGATAAAAACCACAAGATTACGATCGTAAATACTTGATTACGATCGTGAACACCGTTTCCGATCAAACCTCAAATCGTAAACACTCAAACCGACTGAAAATATCGTAAACTCGATTACGATCCCCGATTACGATTGACACAAATTGTAAACACCCATTTCCGATCAGAAAATGTCGTAAACGCCAATTCCGATCCAACCAAATCGTAAACACCGATTACGATTACAAGTACAATCGTAAACACGTTTTGCCGGATCGTAAACACCGTAAAAAAGCAATCTTGATGTCGTAAAACCAAATCTGATGAATATCTTCAAACAATTCAGTCGTGAACACACAAAAACCCAGAAATCTTGATCGAGAACCCGAAGAACAGCAGCAGCAGATGTCGTAAACTCCAAATACCCTTTGAATCTTCAAAAACTCGAACTATAACCCAGAAAACAGCTTGAATCAATATCGTGTGAGCCTCGAATCACTGATTCTTGGCTCTGATACAAATTGTAGGTCCGAGATCAAACCAAGAACACGATATCTAATCACAAACGAGTGCGGAAACCTCGTGAGTGATTGATTCAAGAAACAAGTAGAAGAAATAGACTCAATCTATATAAGAAAGATTGAATCTTTAATGAATATCACTACTTGTTGAAGCTGATCGTAAACTAGAGAGAACACAGAAATCGTAAACTGCAAATTGTATTGGAAAAGCTTGTTCAATCATAAACACGAATGGGTTTATATACTACCCAAAACAAACCCTAACATAATCGTAAACAAGAAACTGGCCCACATGGCCCAAATCGTAAACTTCAATAAGCCCATAAGCCCATTAACAAACAAGCCCAACTCTAAAATAAGCTAGCCCAAACTAATGTTCATGCCTTAAATAAATATAGCCCAACAATCTCTCCCTTTTGGCCCCATGAACGGGGGTTTTTCACAGACCGCTTCTTCACCCTTTTCAGTTGATCAGAAGTAAGTGCATGTGATAAAGAAAAGAGGGACTTGTTCTCTCTTTTCTCTCTTTTCACTTGATCAGCAGCAAGTAGCCGTTATGTAAGGAATATTGCGCTTGGAAGATTTCCGGCTGAATGCCAATTTTGTTATGTTCCGGCTGAAGTTGAAGTTGAAGCAGAATTCTCACTTCAAGCGGAACTGGCAATTCAAGATGAAAGAAGCAGTTTTGTCCTTTAGCGAATATTCCGGGTGAACTCAATTATCCACCAGATAATGAGTTCAACCGGACTTTTCCTGAGATGTCTTTTCAGCAAGTCCAATCCTGCAAAAGCTTCTCGTATGCTTCTATATCTGATTCAAGCCGCTCTCCTAAAGTAGTATGTTGCTGCAAACACGCAAGATATTCCAATTGCCGATGTTTATTCTTTTGGTAGTTTGTATTTGACTTTTTAGTTTACGGTCTAGATTAAATCGCATGAGATCAATGGCTGTCATTGATCTCATCAGCACTATATATAGCTTAGTTAGCTCTTAGTTTACACATAATCTGTTCTTAAACAACTTGTAATAGTGTAGCTTTGAGTTAATGCAAATAGTGCCGAGTATTTGATACTTGTTGTTACTATCTTTCTGCAAATCAAGCATTTACATTATACACAAGAACTAAATATTGCTTAAGTAAAGTGAAATATAACTTTAATTCCGCAGGGTTATATTTGCAAGTAAATGGCTTTTGTTTTAGTTCAACTCTAACTAATAACGATCCTACAAGTGGTATCAGAGCTTTGGCTCTCACTTTGAAGACTTTCAGTGCTTCAAAGTTGATACTTTACTTGCTTACTTTACAAGCCTTGCTATTTCATCTTTCAAAAGGTTTTCAAAATGTAGATGTAAAACTAGACCAAGTAGATGTAAACAGAAAGTTCCTACATTCTCTGCCTTCTGTGTGGTCAGTTTACACAGTGAGCATCAGGGAATGCAAAAAATTGAAAAAGATGAGGCTCAGTGAACTTCATGGCATAGTCAGTGCCTATGAAATGGAACTAGATCTTAAACAAAACTCATCTTCTGAGTCAACTCAGCTGTTTTCATCTGCACTAGTAACTACCGATTTTAACAGTCAAAGGTCTTCAAACTCATCATCATATCAGTCACCTATTGTCAGTTTCCCTGAGACACCAAGGTGTCAAGTAAGTTTTTCAAACACGTTTAAAAACTCTCACAATGCTCATATAGCAACTGACTCTTACCAAGGCTTCATACCTGAAGATCTTGAGTGTATAGGTGGTGATGATTTTGAGGAAATGGACATAATGACTCAACTTGCTATGGTGTCTGTCAGAGCTCAAAGGTTTTACAAAAGAACTGGTAGAACCTACAAGGGAACAAAAGGTTCTCACATAGGCCTTGAAAAAAGCAAGGTGAAGTGCTATAACTGTCACCAACTTGGTCACTTTGCAAGAGAGTGCTCTCAACCAAGAAGAGAAGGACAGAACCAGAGTCATGTCCAAGTGAAAAATCAAGGAGGAAACAACTCTAACAACAACAATTCTGGTAACAACTCAGGCTCTCACCCTACTCCACCAAAGCCAACCGGAAGTCAAAACCACCAAAATGTGGTTGCTGTTGTTGCCAATCAAACCTCATGTGTTGAATGGGAAGATTTCGTTGCTGAGTTTAAGCCTATCAACCATGCTTTGATGGCCAAACAAGACTCCATCTCAGATCAGGTAAACTCCATCCCTGAGAAAGGTTTAGAAAATCTATGCAGCCCTGCTTGCATAGAACAAGTGGCAAAGTACCGAAATCACAACACTGACTTGATTGATAAAGTTTCAAACCTAAATGAGTTAAAGGAATGTTTCAAGAAAACTGAATCATCATACATTTCAAAAATTGAAAATTTACCCAAAGAGTATGAACAGTTAAAACAAACCAACTCGGTGCTTGAAACACAGCTTGATGACTTGCTCTCAAAGCTTGAGAAATCAAGAAATGAAACCAAAGATGCTAAGGCTGAGGTTGATGTTCTTGAGATTAAGCTGAAAGATGATAAATTCCAGGCAGCAAACAAAAAGGCTGAGAAACTGTGGATGGGAGGGATGTATGGTAAAACAGGTGTTGGGTATAACTGTGTTGAACCACCAATTGAATACTCACCTGTAATCAAACCAATTGATGCTTTAAAATCTGAATGCAAAGTTAGTCTCACAGTTGATGACATTTCATCACAGTCAAGTTCTGAAAACACTGTTGAGTCTAAGAAGACTGAAGTCACTATTGCAAGCACATCTGCTTCAGCTGACCAATCAAACATTTTGAAACCATCAGTTGTTGTTCCTCCACCAACTGTTTATGAATTCAAGGATTCAAAGGTTGGAGGAAAGCAACCTGAGCAACCAAAGGGAAGTCAAACTCAAAGGCTTGGTCAACAAAATTTCAACCAAGTAACCAAACTTGAGTCTCCCAGAAAATTTGAAACCAAAGTTGTTCAATGCATGTGCTATGGTGAACAAGGTCACCTAGCTGCTGTATGTCAGTTTAACCCAATGAGTAAAGTTAAACCATTTCAGAAACCAAAACTTGTTTTGAAACACAAGGCTGACTTTCAAAAGAAATTCACAGGAAGAACTTCACCTGTGAGAAACCATACTTTGAAGCATTTTGGATCTGATTCCAACAAGGTCTTAATTGGTAATGATAGAAATGGAAGTTTCTCTGTTTTAAAGCAAAATCGTTTTTTGGCTGAAGTTCAAGCGGAACATTTCTTCGCTCGAACTCATGTTCAACCGGAAAATAAAACTCAACCCAGATCAGCTATTGCTCCAAATCAGAGACCACATGTACACTTTGCTGATGGGTTTGAGCATTTTTAAGCTCAAGAAAGAAGAAATCACTCTAGAGGAAAGACCACCTCTAGAGAAAACTTTTCAAGAAGCAAAAAGTCTAACCAACCTGAAATTGTTTTTGCTACTAGTTCAAGTGGAAGTTACCGTGTTCCCCCTCAGGGGGAGAGTCCAAATCAAAACAAACACTTTCCTCAGAGATTTTCAAAATCCCCTGAAAGAACTAAGTTGGTTAGCCAAAGAAATGAAAAACCAAAGAAAATAACCAACAAGCAAAGAAAATTTAAGGAGTACAGGGAAAGAAAAATTGCTAAAAGGAAAAACACTAAAGGTGGAGGATTTAGTTAAACAAATACTCAATATGAGAACTTCAGTTTTGACAATGATGATCTGCTTAATGAAGCTCCAGTTTTAAATACTTTAGTACTCAAGGAGTGTAAGTATAATGATGCTTATTGCAGACCCAAGACCACTCGGGCTTGGGTCCCCTATAGAAATTAATCAATTCTGATGTGCGCAGGTGCAAAATAAAGGCCAAAACAGCCTATGGGTAGTTAACAGTGGATGCACTTGCCACATGACAGGGAATAAGCAAATTCTGGAAAATACAAAAAGAATCAATGGAGGACTAGTTGCCTTTGGAAGCACAAAAGGCCATATCACAGCACAAGGTGATGTGACAAATGGACTGGTAAAATTTGACAGAGTCAATTTTATTGATACATTGAATTTCAATTTGCTTAATGTCTCACAAATGTGTGACAAGAATTTAAATTTAATGTTTAATGAGAAAGAGGCCATAGTCCTCAAACCTGGTGTCAAAATTCCTGATGAACTAATAATGCTTAAGGCACCCTAGAGAGAAGGATTATACATTTTGGATATGTCAGTCGCTACACCCTCATGTGGCACTGCCTGCTTTGTATCCAAAGCCTCTGTTGATGAAAGTGATCTGTGGCATAGAATGTTAGGTCATGTGAACTACAAAAACATGAACAGAATTGTGAATCTTGGCTTGGGTAAGGGTCTTCCTAACACAGAACCTCCTTTAAGCCAAAAGTTGAATCTTCTATTTCAAAACCTCTAGAGCAGTTGCACATGGATCTTTTTGGTCCAACTAGAGTAATGAGTTTAAGGAAAATGTCATACTGTTTTGTAATAATTGATGATTTTTCTAGATACACTTGGGTTTTCTTTCTTAAAACAAAATATGAAACTGCTGAATTGTTGAAAACACTTGTGATAAATTTAGAAAATCAATCCAATCTTAAAGTCAAAACAATTAGGTGTGACAATGGCACAGAGTTCAAAAATCATGTTTTGAATACATTTTGTAAGGAGAAGGGAATTATGATACAATTCAGTGCTCCTAGAACTCCACAGCAAAACGGTGTTGCGGAAAGGAGAAATAGGACATTGATTGAAGCTGCTAGATCCATGCTAGCAGACTCCAAGCTCCCTGTGATATTTTGGGCAGAAGCAGTGAACACTGCCTATTATGTCCAAAACAAGATTTTAATTGTCAAGGGGAAAAACAAGACACCTTATGAGCTTTGGAGAAAAAGAAAGCCAAACATTTATTTCTTTAAACCATTTGGTTGTCCTATTACAATATTAATAACCAATGAGTCATTGCCCAAATTTGCTGAAAAGGCAGATGAGGGATATTTTGTTGGATACTCAGGTGTGTCAAAAGCATACAGAGTGTACAACAAGAGAACCAAAATTGTTGAGGAAACTATAAATGTATCTTTTAATGAAAAATCTACCAACAATTTTGAATCTCAGCCCACTTGGTTATTTGATATTGACGCACTAACCACTGCTTTCAACATAACTGTTGATAAGCCTATGAGATCTCTAGTGCAGGAACATAACTTATATAGGTCTACTGATGAACATTGGAAGAGCAACTCTGCTGGAACTGAGAAGCAAAACTTCTTCTCTTCAATGAGCATCAAACCTGTCTTGCAAGACAATGGAAAGAAACCTTATGAAATAATTCAAATTGAAGAAGAAATTGTTCCGGTCGAAGTTCAAAGGGAAATTTCTCCGGCTGATGTTCAAACGGAAATTTCTTCGGCTCAAGTTCTACCGGAAAAATTTATTTCAGAAATTGTTGAGAACAACGATTCCGGATCAACTGAACCTGAAAACTCAAATGATGAATTCAGTTTCGAGCATCTGACCCACATTTCAGAAGATAGTTCGCACAATACAGTTGAAAGTTCAAATCCTGTTTCACAAATTGCTGATATTGAGCTTGATTACAGACTTCCTCAGCTCAATATACCCTCAAATGGAAGAAGCCATGAGTTCCCTATGTTTCTAGACAGAAGAATCAACAGAGATCATCCGGTGAGAAATATTATTGGAGAAGTGTCAGCACCTGTGCTGACAAGAAGTAGATCTGCTAATGCAAAGATTTGTTTGCATGCTGCATTTTTGTCTCAAGAAGTGCCCAAGAAGGTAGCAGATGCCTTGGAAGACAATAATTGGGTCGAGGCAATGCAGGAAGAGTTATTTCAGATTAACAAGCAGAAAGTTTGGGAATTGGTAGATCTTCCTGATGGAGCAGAACCAATGGGCACAAAGTGGGTATTCAGAAACAAGAAAGATGACAGGGGTATTGTTATAAAAAACAAAGCAAGACTGGTTGTGCAAGGCTATGTGCAGGCAGAAGGCATTGATTATGATGAAGTGTTTGCACCAGTGGCTAGATTGGAAGCTATCGGAATCTTCTTAGCCTATGCTGCCTTCAAAGACTTCCAAGTATTTCAGATGGATGTCAAAAGTGCCTTCCTGTATGGCCTACTGGAACAAGAAGTATATGTCAACCAACCTCCTGGTTTTGAGGACCATCACCATCCTAACAAGGTGTGCAAGCTAATCAAAGCTTGTTATGGTCTCAAACAAGAACCTAGAACCTGGTATGAAACTCTTTCTAAATATCTTCTAGAGAATGGCTACAGGAGAAGGGCCATTGACAAAACACTTTATGTTAAAAATGTTGGTAAGGATATGTTGATGGTACAAATCTATGTAGATGATATTTGTTTTGGTCAAAAACTGCCTAAGCAATTAGTTGATCAAACTTTGTAAGTGAGGTAGAGTGTTTGATGAAATTAGCAAGAAAAATGCAAGTTTGAGTGTCGACACGAGGATGTAACGAGGGAAAATCCAGGAATCCTTGAGTATCCTCAAGGAGCCTAGCAAAAAACCTCGGGGGCCGATTCAAAGTACCTGCCTCCTAAAACTTTTATATGATGAAAGTATTTAGTACAGATGAAATGAGCTCGTATTCTAAGTGTTACAGAGAGTTTTGATAGCGAGTATCGTGTGTTGTGTGTGTCCTCCTGAATGAATGACCTAGAGCTCGTTTAAATAGTCAAAAATACATTAACTAACTAGGCTAAAAACTAGGGATTGAGTCTTCATGTCTTTGTGAACGTTGGAGTCAGTTACAACACGTCCCATAAAGCCTTGACCGAGTCTTTGGCCATCATTTACACGTCCCTTAATACCTGCAATCAATTAAGACACATGGACAATTGTAACGGTTAATCAATAACTGTAGTTCAGGATCCTTTGAGCTTCTAGCGAGCATCCTGAAATAATATAACCAACTGTCCTATATTTTAGGGATTCTCCCAACTAAGCCAATATGAACGTTGTGGACCACTTAGTCCACGTTCTATATCATTTGTCCGAGTCTTTAGGCTTGTCTACACGTTTCTTTGACCCTGCAATTAATAAGACACATGGGAAAAACAAACGGGTTAGTTGATAACTGTAATTCAGGATGCTCGAACCTGCCAGGATCCTGAACTTGCGTAAGGATATTGAACCATTTGAGCTTCCGGCCAGGATCCCTGATTATCAGCCCTAACAATATTATTTTTGGTTCATCTAACACTGTTTTGTGCAAGGAGTTTGAAACTTTGATGCAGTCTAAATTTGAGATGAGTTCCATGGGAGAATTAACATTCTTCTTAGGACTACAAGTGAAGCAAGCTGCAGATGGAATCTTTCTAAACCAATCAAAGTACATTCAAGACATGTTAAAGAGATTTAACATGCTAACATGCTCAAGTGCTAAAACTCCTATATCCACTTCCCACAAGTTAACCAATGACTTAAGTGGCAAGCCAGTGGATGTGCACTTGTACAGAGCAATGATAGGCTCACTGATGTATCTCAATGCTAGCAGACCTGACATCATGTTCAGTGTTTGCTTATGTGCTAGATATCAGTCCTCACCAAATGAGTCACATATGCTAGTTGTTAAAAGAATCTTCAAGTATCTAAAGGGGCAACCAAACTTGGGTTTGTGGTATCCCAAGAACTCTGACTTCTATTTCAGAGCATTCACAGACAGTGATTATGGTGGTTGTGACATTGATAAGAAATCAACATCAGGTGGATGTCAATTCCTAGGTGAAAGACTTGTCTCTTGGCAATGCAAGAAGCAAACTTGTGTTTCCACTTCAACTGCAGAAGCTGAGTATATTGCCGCCTCAAGTTGTTGCAGCCAAGTCCTTTGGATCCAAAATCAAATGCTTGACTATGGGATCACATTCATGGAAACTCTTATTCTTGCAGACAACAACAGTGCCATCTCCATCATCAACAATCTAGTAAAGCACTCCAAAACCAAACACATTGACATAAGGTATCATTTTATTAGAGATTGTGCAGAAAAGAATTTGATCAAATTATTCAAAGTTCATACTGATCATCAGTTGGCAGACTTGTTTACAAAAGCTTTTGATGAGGCAATATTTTTCTATCTCATCACAGCCATTGGGATGATGAATTTTGAATAAAAACTTTTCACAATTTTCAAATAAAAGAGAGACATGTGCTTAAGAGCCCGTCTCTTGATACAAAAAGAAAAAGAAAAAGAAAATTTCTTGTGATAATTTCAGTTCATAGTCAGTAACCTCTGTTACACTATGAAAATTTATCACAAATTTTCAAAAATCTTGTGTTTTGGTGTTCAGCCTCAAGTTCCGGTTCAACCTGTGAGTAAAACAACTTTTGAAACTCACCGGGTGAACTTCAACCGGAGAAATGCTTTGCAAATGACGTGGCAAATGATTTTGAAAACAATTCTTCCAAGCGGAAAAATCATTCGCTTGAAGTTCAGACGGAAGAAATTTAGTTTTTTAAATAAAGGAGAAATGGGTTCCGCTTGAACTTCCGGGTCAACAAAGTCAGTCCCATTTAATTACCCGGAAGGCACAACTTTCTAAGCGGATATACATTTATTTACCCATTAAGTTTTTAACTGATTAAAATCCGAGGTTTCAGTAAATTTACTTTTGGATAAAGACATGCTTTAACCAGTTGTACCGTATAACCCATAAAGCACCTGTCCCATCAGTTACTGAACCGTCTGTTTTAACTCTCTCTCCTCCACGTCATCACCGAAAAGGTAAAAAGCCTTAATTTACCGTCACTTTCCCCATTTCTCTCAACCCCACTCAGAAATTACTCCCAAATTTCTCTCAAACTCTCTCCGATAAACCTCCGTATAACCGTCAATCTTCTCAAACCTGCATCAACAATGGCTCCAAAAGCAAAGGCGAGTGGCAAGAAACCCATCGGTGACTCCAAGTTTCCTGTAGAACACAATTTGGTGGCGTACCTAGAACCACCAAGCAAAACTGATATCTACAATGGCATGATTGACTTCATCAAAAGATCTCACCTTCATCACGCGCTCACTATTGAAGCATAAATATTTGAAGAAGTTTTGGAAGATTTTTTGTCTCATGCTAGGGTTACCGAAGGCGAAGATGGTAGTGAAAAGATTGTGTCGAAGGTTCAGGGCACAGAAGTGGAAATTGATGAAGCAAAAGTGCGAAAACTGTTGAATTTAAGGGATGACAGTGGATATGAAGTGGTCGACTCCAAGAAATATCTTCGACTATTTAGGGATATTTGATACGGTGGTTCCCTGCAAAGCAAAACTATCAAAAAAGGGCAATTACCTTACAAATGGAGGTTCTTGGCCCATACAAATTTGGTGTGCCTATCTCCAAAGAAGGGTGGATTTGACGAGCTTGCCAGTGAACAGGCTTCCGCCTTCTATGCTTTGGTAAAAGGTGAAACTTCAATTTTTCCAAACTGATTTTTCAAACCCTAAAATCCAACATCCATTCTGAATATATCTACCAGTACCCTAGATTTTTGACATACATTCTCAAAGAAGAGTACACCAAAATCTTCTGGCTTGGTACAATTTTGCAACCAAAACTTCTCAATGAGAAAACTTTTTCAAACTTAGCTTTAGACAAGACTGCATTTCTTGGAAGGGACACTGACTATCCTTTACCAACTCCAAGGCAGTTTCCACATGAACCTGCTACTGCTGAGTTTCAACCGGAAACTGTAGCAGCAACTGAGCCCCATGCTCAAGATGACAGAGCTATAGACCCAATAGCTTCTGATCCCACATCTGTCCCAGCTTCCTCTACTCTCAAAACTTTTCAATCCAAAAAGAGGAAAGCTTCCACAAACACTACCACTACCACCTTATCATCCACCTCACCTCCTGTCATATTCAAAAGACAGAGAAATGTGGTCACTAGGTCTCCTCCACCTAGTACCACCAACCAACCCGAAGCTTCTAACCCTGTTCAAGGCAAAAGGCCTAAACGGAAGCTGGTTAAATTGGGATTCTCTCTTAGGGATGAACCTTCATTTGAGGGGGAGTCATTAGAAGCAGATGTACAATCCCCATCTGAACACTTTTCACCCCTGCATCCCCTATCACCTAGGAGTGACAATGCACCCACTCTTATCCCCTATCACCTAGGAGTGACAATGCACCCACTCTTGGTTCAAATGAGGGTGTTATTAACTCACCAACATCATTACATGAGAACATACTGATGAACCAGGACACTGTTGCATTGAACCCCCACTCCTCACCGGAGGTGAATCTCAGGAGATCTGAAGAGATTCATGCAGAAAGGGCTGTTGCTGCCCAAGGATCCCTACTGGATCTTGGTGTCAACAGTAACATCAATAAGACCCAATCCGCGACAATCTTCTTTGAATCAGCACCTAGAAGTCCTTCATTGGATCCAAGGGTTGCTGAAACAGATGAAGAGAATCCCAGGTGCCAAGAACTCGTGGGTACCACTGCTGATCAATCTAGGATTGATAGCTTGGTTTTGTCCAAGGATACTGGTAAAAAGCCAGTTGAGGACAGTTATACACTACCTGAATTGACGAAACTGTACCTTACTCTCTAAGCACAGGTTGATACTCTGAATGCAACTGTTGCTCATTTGGTGAAAGCTGATCCTACTAACACTGAAGCATGTCCTTCAAACCCTCTCAGAGAAGCTGATGAAGCTGTTATTGCTGATGAAGCTGATACTGTCAAATTGGGGGAGAAGATGCCCTCAAGGCTTGTGAAAGAATTGGTATTAACCCCTTCACTGTTGAAGAAAGTTGGGTGAATATGAAATGAAGTCAACTGATTGCTATTTCTCCTTTTGAGGACCCCAACCTCACTGAGCTTGTACATTCATCAATGCTGATTGCTTGTACTCTCCCTGAGCACATAAACATGATCACAACACTTCTCAAAGATGTTATCTTTCCGGCTGATAGAGCCAGTGATCAAGTGGTAGGAAACATTGCCTCTACTAGCAAGGCAACTATTGATGTTGAAGAGAGCACTGCAACTGTTGCAGTTGCTTCAATGACTGAAAGAGGAGATGAAAACTTGATTAGTGAAGAAGAAGGCACAGAGGTGTTGGAGATAGCTGACAAAGAACCTGAAGTCACCAAACCTCAGGTGGTGACTGAAGGCCAAATTCATGTTCAACCGGAAGTTCAACCGGAACGTCAACCGGAAACTCAAGTGGAAGCTGAACTGGGTGTTCAACCGGGATTTCAAACTGTGACCCAGGTGGAAGCTCATGGCCCTAGCAGTTCAATCTTTGGTACTGATGGGACTGATCAGCCATTTGTGGATCAACTGGAAGAACAAAGAAGTGAAGGAGCAGAAGACATAGCCGCAACTTTGATAGCTTTAAGGAGCACAGAACCAGTTCAAGCGGAAAAACCTGTTCAAACTGATATTCCTAAAACCATTCAACAGGTGGTTCAAACTCCTGAAGCTGAGGCTATAGTGAAAATGGTAGAAAATGCCAAAAGGATAGCAGAAGATGAGAGGCTAGCCAAAGAACTTCAAGAGGAATGTGATCTGTATCTGCAAAATAAAGTATTTGAGAATTTGCTTGAAGAGGCTAAGACAAGATCTTTCAACTGGAGGCTAAAGGATTACAATTTGGATGCAGTGACTGAAACTGATAGGCAGAGGTTGATTTCCATTGCATCTCAATTGCCTACCAGGCTGACAAAGAATGATGAGAATTACATTCTACTGAAAAAGGTACAAAGGGCTCTTGTGGTTAGAAATTTGAAGACAGAGGAAGAGGTAGCTCAGATGCAAGTTAGGGAACTTTGCAACTTAATTGATACTATCTTTTATGAGCTTAAAGGAGATATAGCTGCTATTAATCCTAACTTGGTGTTGCCTTCACCTTCATAGCTCATCTCAGGTACAACAACAAATGTAAATGTTAAACCCGAATTTACTAATGTTGCAGATGTAAGTTAGGGAACTTTTCAACTTAATTGATACTATCTTTTACGAGCTTAAAGGAGATATAGCTGCTATTAATCCTAACTTGGTGTTGCCTTCACCTTCAGAGCTCATCTCAGGTACAACAACAAATGTAAATGTTAAACTCGAATTTACTAATGTTGCAGATGTACAACCTCCACCTTCCTTCACTTACAACCCAAACCCCATACCTACAACAGTTCCATCAATTCTACAGTCACTTGCAATCACACCCTACAAACCACTCTCCATCTCCAAGAAAGTTGCAACCAAGCTTGCCAACCCCAAATACAGAACATATAACTTTACACCAATTGTTCCCCTCAAGAAGAAGCCTCCACCTACTATGGATTTTTCTGACATTTTCCCACCTACTCCACCTTCAAGTCCCACACCAGAAGCTATTAAACCACCAACACAAACCTCCCTACCTCCTCTCACCATTAAAGAACCTTCTGCCACCATCACCAAACCTACTGAAGCTCAAACTGGCCCTTCTTCATCATCTGCCAAAGGCAAAAGACCTATTGTTCAAGAATCTGCAAATGATTCTGATGAAGAAAGGATGATGAGAAAAAGGAAAATGATGCATGCCAAGAACAAAAGAGATCAAAGGCAGAGAAGAAAAGCTCCACCCAGAAAGAACATGATTGTGGGTTGGACAGTAGATGAAGCCACCTTTGATTTCACCTTCAATTTGGCAAATGGCACAATTCAGGTGGTAAATGCTCGCAAGGCCACTACATATCTTACTTTGCTGCAAATGACAGATATCATTCTAAAGCTTAGAGAGATTCTGAGTCCTTCAAGAGCTGAGCATATGTTAAGGCTCCTCATTGAGCCAACTGTGCTGGACTGTGGAATGCTCTACAGAAGCAATTTAAATGGTGACTCAGCAGAAGAAGAAGAAGAAGAAGAAGAACCTGCAAGTGAAATAAAAATTTTCATTTGGGAAGAGGAAGAGAAGCTATTTTATGTTCACAGAGCCGATGGCACCTTCACAGTTTATGTGTCCATTTCTGTTCAAGAAGAATGGAGCGAAATGGACTGGGAATCTTTCAAGCATGTGACGGTGACCAAAACAAATTCAAAAGAGCTTTCTCAAAACCTGGATGCCAACATCAGAACCACTGACAAGTAGAATAAGGAGAAGGAGATTTTTGGGTACAAGTCAATTTTTGAAGATAAACATTGGAATTTGACAGCATCAGCTTAGGGGGAGATTGTAAGGAATATTGCGCTTGGAAGATTTCCGGCTGAATGCCAATTTTGTTATGTTCCGGCTGAAGTTAAAGCGGAATTCTCACTTCAAGCGGAACTGGCAGTTCAAGCTGAAAGAAGCAGTTTTGTCCTCTAGCATATATTCCGGGTGAACTCAATTATCCACCAGATAATGAGTTCAACCGGACTTTTCCTGAGATGTCTTTTTAGCAAGTCCAATCCTGCAAAAGCTTCTCGTATGCTTCTATATCTGATTCAAGCCGCTCTCCTAAAGTAGTATGTTGCTGCAAACACGCAAGATATTCCAATTACCGATGTTTATTCTTTTGGTAGTTTGTATTTGACTTTTTAGTTTACGGTCTAGATTAGATCACATGAGATCAATGGCTGTCATTGATCTCATCAGCACTATATATAGCTTAGTTAGCACTTAGTTTACACATCATCTGTTCTTGAACAACTTGTAATAGTGTAGCTTTGAGTTAATGCAAATAGTGCCGAGTATTTGATACTTTGTTGTTACTATTTTTCTGCAAATCAAGCATTTACATTATACACAAGAACTAAATATCGCTTAAGTAAAGTGAAATATAACTTTAATTCCGCAGGGTTATATTTGCAAGTAAAGGGCTTTGTTTTAGTTCAACTCTAACTAATAACGATCCTACACGTTATGATGATTCAGATAATCTCTCTAGTGCACCATGTGAGAAAGCAAAGAGGGATTTGTCTTCAGCCGCTTCTTTTCCCTTTTAAGTTAGTGGTTTTTAAGTTATAATTTTATAGATCTATGTATTAATGGAATCATACCATTTGGATTATATATGTAATTGTGTGTGTTAAAGCAGCAGTTGATTTTGTTTACTTAATTTTGACTTTATTGACTCTGGTTTGGTCAAAGAGAGGAGACCTGGAACAATCAAGACAAGCGAAACACTTGACTTAAAATTAAGGTCTATAACATTCCAGAATACATAAAGAAAAAAAATATTGTTGAGACTTTAATTTGCCAAAATTCAAAAACATTACAATGATTAATTAGTCGGTATTACCTAAAATCATTCCAGTACAGCCAGCTCTATAGTAAACATTAATACATTATCGTTGTGAGGAAAAACTACCATAATAAATACCTCATTGCCATCGTCTTCATAAGAATCTCTGTAACTTATGGGAGGTGTCATAAAGATAATAGATAATTTTTTATCCAGATGATCTTTGACGTAAAACAACTGTCATGCTTTTGATGCAAAAATGAACGGGTCCTCCTTGTGACCTAGTGTTTTAAGGTTGACCAAAGTGTAACTAAGACTATCTTTTTTGACCCCACGTGTATTCTCAACCCAGTCGCACATAAACAGAGTGATACTTTTAAAACGGTAATCTAGTTGCCATATCTTTTTAAAATCCCATTGTTTGGTTTTTGTCCATAGGTTAATACCTCTTTAGAGATGTGCATGTCAGTTGCCTCTACACCAACCTTGCTGTACTAGTAAACCCTACCGTCTCGAGATCTTATACGAAATGAATAGCCATTGATGTCATATACTTCATATTTCATCACGATTCTGTGTCGACCATGTGAAATCCACCTCCCGGTCTCTGATATAATTTCTTGGGACTCCGAATCTCCTTTTCAACCTGAAATTCATAGTTCATCAGGAAAGTTCATTAGGAAGGTTATAGTTCATCAGGATAGAAAATAGAGTTCTTCTAGACAAGTCAGATAACTTGTTCCGGAAAGTTTCAGTTCATTCAGATTTTAAAAAAAAAGAAGAAAATAGTTCTAGTTCATCAGTAAGGTTATAGTTCTTCTGGATACCAGGTCGAGTAGTTTCGGACAACTCTGGTAAGTTGTTCCAGAAACTTACATTTCATCCAGAATTAAAACAATAAGAAAATAGTTTGAGTTCACCAGGAAGGTTATAGTTCACCCGGATAGAAAATAGAGTTGTTCCGGACAACTCAGGTAAGTTGTTCCGAAAATTTAGCTGACCTTTTTGCGTAACCATTTACCAAATTTTGTGTTGTGCTTCTTCGTCAGGTCATTTAGTCTACTACCAGGATGTTCCTTCTCCAAAAACTTCATGTGTTCTCTGCAAGTACATGAATTGTAAGTTATCGATTTTAAACAGATCAAAAAAGGTTAATAATCTTAGAAAAGAGCTCCGCAGAGACTTCAACTGATCTACCAGCTGACCCAGGACTTCCATCCGCACTGCTATGCTTATTTGATGGAACACCAATAGTTGTGATGTTTTTTTGGTATTCGCTAAAAAACTCAATCGTTTCTTCTACAATGTTCTCCTCAGCAATGCACCCTTCTGGAGAAGTTTTGTTTCTCATGTGGCCCTTAACAACCTTCATACACCTTTCAAATGGATACATCCATCGAAATCATACTGGCCCACATAATTTTACCTCCCTGGTAAGGTGCACCGTCAAATGAAGCATAATATCAAAAATTGATAGCGGGAAATATTTCTCAAGCAGGCATAGTGTCACACAAAGATCTGCTTACAACTTATCGAGTTCTTCGACATTATTCTCTTTGTTGCATATTGATTTGAAAAAAAAAACAAAGCCTGATAATAGCATATCTTGTCGGTTCAGGCATGATTGACCGAATTGCAATCGGCAGAAACTATTGCATTAGCATATGATAATCATGTGACTTGAGCCCCATAAGTTTCTTGTCCTTTATACTAACCAAACTAGAAAAGTTAGATCAATAGCCTTGTGGAACCTTCAAGCTATATAACGTTTGACAAAACTTTTCCTTTTTATCTTTTTGTAACGTGTAACGTGCTGCAGGAAGTTCTTTGTTGTTCTTGTTCTGTTTAGGCTGTGGTTGGCGCGCCATAAGCTAGCTTATAAGCTAGCTTATCGGCTAGCTTATAAGCTAGCTTTTTGACGTTACCAAACGGGGCTTTTTTAATAAGCTAGCTTTTTTTAAAAGCCCCGTTTGGTAACGTCAAAAGCTAGCTTATAAGCTAGCTTATAAGCTAGCTTTTGAAAAGCTAGTTGGAGTAGCTTTTCAACTAGCTTTTCAACTAGCTTTTATAATATTTCCAATTTTACCCTTCCCTAACTTATAAATAAATATCTTTATTTACATTTATGACATGTACTTTTATGTCATTTTATATTTTTAAGCTAGTTTATCAGCTAGTTTTTACCAAACGTTATTTTTTATCAGCTAGCTTATAATTTATCAGCTAGCAGCTAGCTTATCAGCTAGCAGCTAGCTTCAGCTAGCTAGCTTGTCAGCTAGCTTATCAGCTAACAGCTAGCTTATCAGCTAGCAGCTAGCTTTTCAGCTAGTGCGCCAAACACAGCCTTAGGCTGCAACTCTGGTCTTACCTATAAAAAGTTCAGATCCTTTCTAGCATTCAGTCCATAATTTTTCTTTCCGGGATGGTTGAGCAAAGTTCAAACAAGACTCTTAGCCACATTTTTTTCAATATGCATGAAATCAATGCAATGTTGGACACTATTATGCCTCCAATTTCTAAGTCTTCGAAACCATATATTGAATTTCTTCCAAAGTTATGGCTTCTCTTTTTTCTTTCTTTTTCTCTTATCAATCTTCCCCCTCTTCCGGTTGAGGTCTCTGAGATTTCTGAATCAGTACACCTTAATCCATTTCCCCATTTATTCTTGATATGTCGAACTTCGTTATATATATGTTCCCCGGTCATAGGATCTGCAGCAGCTTGCAACCCTTGTTTACCATCGAAGGCCTTTGTTTGCTTTCGTAAGGCATGCGTAGGTGGTAGATATCTTTTGTGACTAGCATAACACTGCTTGGTTGAGAAAGGAAGCCTACTTCATTTAGTTTGTTTCCGACATACCACACATCCATTAAATCCATTGTACGGGTAGCCATAAGGTGTACCAAGTGCAGAGTAATCATTAATCGTCTATAAAACAACTGCACGCATAGTAAACCGTTCTTGCGCATATGCATCATATGTTTCCACACTTGCCTCAAATAACAGCTCTAAGTCATCAATCAATGGTTCCAATAACACATCAATATCGTTTCCAGGCGCTCCCGATATTAATAACGAAAGCATGATGAACTTTCTTTTCATACACAACCATGGTGGAAGGTTGTAAATGACAGATAGAACCGGCCACACACTGTGATTTTTGTTGCCTCTATTCACGTCGACCACATCATTTGAAATGCCAAGACGGTGACTTCTAGGATCGTTAGCTATTTCGGGATATCTGTCGTTTATGGATTTCCATGCCCATGAATCGGATGGGTATCGTAACACACTGGGTATTTTGGAACTGGTGGCATGCCATCTTAGATCTTCCTGTGTGGTTTTCACTTGAAACAGTCGTTTCAATATTGGAATGATGGGGAAATACCACATTACCTTTGCGGGAGTATTGTTGTATAGTTTCTTAGTCCTCTCATCCACCTTCCACCTGGACTCACCACAAGTTGGACATACAGTTAGGTCCTTGTTCTCCTTCCTGTAAAGTATACAATCATTGATACACACATGTATCTTGGTATACCCTGACCCCATTGACTTCATAATCGTTTTGGCCTCATATGTATTTTTCACAATTTCATTACCTTCAGGTAGCATCTCTTTCAGCAAAACTAAAAGTTCATTGAAAAACTTATCTGATCCTCCGTGCTTAGTCTTCAAGTTCAATAGTTGAACCAAGGCAGATAACTTTGTGAAGGCACGACATCCTTCATACAAGGGCTTCTCAGCATCCATGACTAGTTCTTGAAACTTATCATGGTCCTCAGTGAAATTGCTTCTGTAGCTCCGACCATTTCTATTGTTTCTGATGCATCAAATGGAATTCCGGAATCGGAAAATGACTCCGTGTGAAACTCCTCTTTCGCGGGCTCATGTTTCTCTCAATGTTTAGTCCACCTTGTATAAGCCCGATTCAATCCCTTAGAGTACAAATGCTTTTCTACATCGTCAATAGGATAAGAGTAATGGTTTACACAATTAGCACAGGGACATGGAATTTTCTTCTCTGTAAAGAAGACTTTCTCCTGAAGAAATGATGTTGATCGGCTAAACATGTTATCTAGGAAGAATAGAAGGCCTGAGATAAGTTACCTCGGAAGAACAGACTGCCCGAGATAACTTATAGTTATCTCGGAAGGTCATTTTACCTCGGAAGCCTATTTTACCTCGGGTACACAGTTTTATCTCGGACAGTGGATATGCCCGAGATAACTCAAGTTACCTCGGTAAGGCGAGTTATCTCGGATATCAACTTGACCTGCTCCACTTGTCTCTGACATATCTGATCCAGTTACCCACCAATCTCCTGACATGAAGCTGATACGATTATCTTCTAGACTAGTTTATTATTATTCTAGTTCATGTATCTTTACTTGACGGTCTAGAAGATCATTAGAGAAATCAAGGGTTCTCCAGATTTCTTAGGGCACTATATATAGACACTTGTAATTTAGCTTTATATAAGCAAAGTTTAAATCACTCTGATATGTACTTCGAAATATGCAAGTTATAATACAGTGCTCAGTTTTACTTATATTATTGTTATACTTGTCTTATATTAAACTTCATATTACTTTACCAGAAACAGAGCATACGAATTAACTTGTTTCCGCCTGGTTAATTCTAAAGTAAAACCTTGTAATTGGTTCAACTCTGTAACTAGAATCCGATCCTACAAGTGGTATCAGAGCCTTGGCTTGTGTTTTTAAAACTTGAACTCATATTCAGTTTTTAAAACTCTGTTTTACCTACATACTCTGTTTTTAGTAAAAAGTCAGTCTTTCCACTTTTTCATTCTTAATCATGGGAGAATCACGGAATGGTAGTTCAAACAAACCACCATCATTCATGCCCGATGATTTTGATACTTGGAAATTACGAATGATAGGTTATCTTCATCATTCTGATTACAGAATGTGGAAATCTGTTATGTACGGCCCTACTGTCCCTACTGCAAAATCTGATACTACACCGAGTGTAGATATATTAAAGGCTATTGTTGACTATTCCGATGATGACCACAAGTTAGTTGAGGGAGATCACAAAGCTTTATGGGCATTACAAGCAACACTTCCAAATTCTATTCTCCTAGGTTTCAAAAACTGCAAAACTGCTTTCGGTTTATGGAAAGCTTTAAATGAAATGTACGAAGGAACTTATGAGGTTAAAGAAAATAAGAAAGATGTTCTAAAACAAAGATATGAAAACTTTTCTCACAAAAATGGAGAAAGTATGAATGCTTAATATCTACGTTGTTAGAGCATATTCCTATGCTTCGTTGTGTCTCGTGTATTGTATCTAGTCTAGAGCATCTATGAGAATCAAAGTAGTCATCTTACCATTGGGGCCGTACCATATGGTCCGCCGTACCAGTTGGTACGGATGTACCACACTACAAGAAAAATGACTATCAGGGACTAAAGTTTTAGGGACTGAATATTCAGTCTTTGATAAGCACTATCTAAGACTAATAAATCAGTTGCTAATGATATCAGAGACTGATACGTTTATGATCGTGATAGTGACTGGTAATTAGTCTCTAATAATATGACTGATTATTTGAGACTATATTTCAGTCATAAATTGCGATGTAAAATTAAATATTTTGGAGTGGAAATGTTTGGTTACTGAATTTCAGTCCCAAATAAGGGTAAATTTTAAGGACTGAATATTCAGTCTTTGATAAGCAATATTTAAGACTAATAAATCAGTTACTAATGATATCAGAGACTTAAAAGTTTATGACTAGTGATAGTGACTGCTAATTAGTATCTAATAATACGCCTGATAGTTTAAGACTAAATTTCAGTCATAGATATGGAGGTAAAATTAAATATTTTGAAGGGGAAATGTTTTGTCCTTAGTTTCAATCCTTAATAAGGGTCATACATTTATAGAAAAAAAGACGTTATTGCAAGCTGATATTTCTTTGCAAGTTGCTTTATATCATAAATATGAAAAAAGAGGTTTTATTTTTTAAAAAAAATAAACAAAGAAAACAAAACCAAAATATACAATTATGCTACTTTCATTAAGATTATTTTTTAAACATTAATTCACAAAATTTCTAGAATAAATACTTAATATCGTTGTGTTCATCAAATATGTATGCAACATCTAAAAATCATCCTCAATGCAACCGCCCAGTTCCTCGAATCAGCAACAGCCTTGGGCTCAACAGTTTTCGATTCGAGCTTTATTTCTGAAGCTCGAGCACGTCTCCTTGAAAAATTATTTAAGCTCGAGCTCGGCCCGGGCTTGCTCGTTTATAACTAATTTTTAATTGTTTGAAATATTATTATAATTAAATTCGTATAAATTTAGAATTATTTTTTTAATATAGATATAATAAATATTATTTACTTATTTTACATTAATTTTCTTTTAATTATCTTATATTTAACTAACTCGGGCGTTGGTCATTTTACTTTTATAATCTTTTTTTTAGATTGTTTTAATATTTGATCCGTTGAACACTTGAACCATTAAAAAGGCCATGAAATAATTTTATTTATATATTGTTTTATCTCTCTCTACAAAATGGTTAATATAAATCATTTAATAGAAACCTTGTATAAACAGAAGATCAAACCGACGAAGTACGAACTTAGGGTTTACGTCTTTCTGCTCCCATAACTCACGAACAAGCAGAAGATCTATAACCCACTCCCCCTCATCATCCATGGAAATCGGAATGCCCTGTGCATACACGTTTGATATCCCATCATCCCTTAATCACTACTTCACTAAGCCTACTTTCACGCCCCTCTTCGTTGCTGAACCATACGAAGACAATCAACAAGTTAGGTGTTCGAGCAGGTCGTAAGGTACTATTAATCAAGTTCTCATTCATCATATCCGCATATACACACTGGTACACGATTAATTGTAAACCCTAGTTTGACTATTGGCTTAATTTGTTGCTAATTTCCGTTTTTACTAAATTGTGGATGAATTGTGAACTCCTAAATGATTAGGCTAGACATGTTTGATATGAAAATTGAACTCCTCTAAATAACCAAATTATGGATGAATTTGTTGCTAATTTCCGTTTGACTATTGATCTGTTTGGATACAGTAGCCATATAAAATGATCATATGAATAATCTGTGTAATATTCTTCTCTGAATTCTCAATTGAAAACTCTTGCATCAAAATCACAGCAAGAAGCTTATTTTTTTTTAAACAGGGGCATCATAGATTCTTTTAATAGAGGTCAAAACATAATGAATAATGTGAGATTTGGTGAAATAAAGAGCAACAATTTATAACTAACAGAATCTTCATTGAGATAACTAAGAGAAGCTTTGATCCCTAAAGTTAGACAATATCAAGTTCAAACACTATATTTTTAAATCAAATATTCAGACCAAAATGCGTAATAAAGCTAAGTATTGATAAAACGTAAGTATTCATAACTATTTCTGCAGAATTACAATGTGGGAGATCATGTTGTTGGTGTTGATGGTCCTGACACGTACAAGGACCGAAGAAGATTCTGCTGGAACTGCAAATCAGTTGGTTACACAACGGTCAGCCCGTAGACGCAAGGGTAACCACACTAGAGCTACTATAGCTACTGGTAAATGCCATAGACTATTGATTATTTAAATTTTACAACGTACTTATAATTTGTTTATCTCTTGTTAGTATAAGCACTTAACAAACAAAAAAAAGATATAAAATTTTCTATACTCACTTTACAAAGCACAAATAGTTCAAATGTTATGAGTTTGCTTAGTCTATAAGCTGAACAATATATATTTTTTTGTTTAACATGTGCCCCTCGTGTATGAAAAGCCCACCGCTTTTGCGATTTGCGCTTTTTTTTTGGGACCTTGGCGCTTTTGTGCGCTTTGAGCTTTTAAAAACCAAGGTGATAAGGATTAATTGCTGTTTGAAATCACATCTAACATGAAGTATGATTTGACTTTTTCTTTTGATTTATTATATGTATTTAGCTATAAATTTTGATGCTATGTGATAATTCTATTAATGACATTTATGTTTAGATTCAATAGCAGAAGAACATGTTGATCCACGGGTAGATCAACATGTAGAACAACCTGTAGATGAACCAATTGTAGATCCTCCAAAGAGGCGTGGGCGTGGTCCAAATCTTAATCGTAGTGCCACTAATGATCTGCCTAAGGGTTCTAAACTATTTTTGCAAATGGATGATGCTACAAAAGGCTTCATTGGGGCATCAGCTACAAAATTTGCAACAGAGTGTGGGATTGTAATTCGTTCTTGTTGTCCAATGAACTTTCATAAATGGGATTTGGTACCAAAAGAAGTGAAAGATGTAATGTATGAAAAATTACAAGTAAGTTCTATATAATTATACTTATAGTTATAAAGAAGCTATTCGGATTATATATTTTGGTTTGTATTATTAACAAATGTATTCAATGTAGGGAAAATTCCATTTGTTGCGAGAAAATAAAGTTTTTATGGAGTATGTGAATACTCGATTACATCTCCAATGGAAACGCACCCGGGGTACTTTGAGTGCGCACTGGAAAGCGAATGGAGGAAGAACCAATCCACAAGTAGCACGATCAAAAATGAAATCCGATTGCCGGAATGAAGAAGACTGGAATCACTTGTGTGACTATTGGGAGCTAGAATCGACTCGGGTAAGCTAAATTTACCTAAGGCGTTACAAGAACATCTTTCATTACAATATAGTATTCAGGCACCGAAATGGACTATTCAAAATACATATGTTGAACTTGTTCACTCAAATTCTGAATTCGGACATAGTAACATGTATGATATTTCATTTTGTAGAAATATAATGATCAGATGGAAGCCAATCGCGCAAAGCAAGTTATCACATGCCGAGGAGGCTCTCGTTCAATCGCAAATCATGTATTTCACATGGTAAGGTTTAAAGTTTCACAGTTTTAAATACCCTTTCAACATTATTTCATGTATCAATCTGATTTTAAAAGGAAAGAAAGGTTTGTAGGTCAAATTCATGAATCATAGTATGAAGAGGAGTAAATTAGAATTATGAAATTGTGTACATGTATTAGTAGAAGCTAATATTGAGGCTATATAAAAAAGAGGGAAACAGTATAAAACAACAATAAGAGATGATTAAAAAAGACAGATCTGACCCATGCGGTTAGGGCCTGCTTCCTAAACAACCTTTTGTTGGCTTGCAAAATGTGTTTCAAATAAAAAAGTTCAAAAGGCCTGCATAAATTTTAGATCATTTTTTGTACCTGTATATGCTAATAACAGCAGAAAGAAATTTAATATAGAGGAAAAAATGGGACCATCCTATGAGAGTGTCATAAATAAACTGATTACATAAGACTTTGGGAAAGAAATTTACATTAAAACATAAAGAAATATATAAGAAGCAACAAAAAGTTGAAGCATTGGATGAGAGTAACATCATACAAAAAAAGAGTTGGAAAATTGTTTATAAGCACATATGAAGGCCTATATAAAGTACAATTATGCAACACATACTTGGCAAATAATAAGATATAATAGTAGACAATTTTTTTTTCTTTTACAAACTTAGCATTATTTTCCTATCCCTCAATAGTACATATATCTATACGAGTTGGTGACCCGCCCGCGCGTTGCGGCGGGTCACCTTTGTTGTTTGTTTATGTTAGTTGCAATGTTTAGTTAGGGATTACAAATATCATTACAAAACTTTCACATCCCAAGTACTTACAGTACCTAAGTTAGTAGTCTGATACATACAAAACACTAATGGCATCATAGTTTGTTGGCTTATGTTAGACGGTTAGATAGTATGCTAACATGTACCAGTCTGCTGACGTGGTCTACTTCTAGATGAACTTGCACCAGACATCTTAATTAGCAAATATAAAGACATAAATAAATATATGTATAAGTTTTATAAATTTAAACTACAATCTGTCATATACTAATATAAGACACACGTATGAATACAACACAGTAAATCAACTTCAGGAAAGGTAAATGCCTGTCATATAAATAGTAAAACTAATTTGTATTTATGGTCATGTAAAACTAATCAAATGTCAGACAATGTAATAAATTAGTTTCTTACCTCAACTTGTAATTGTAAAAAGCATTCTTTACTATTTGTATAAGATCATGTAAAGTCAATTAAGTATAATGACTTTGTGTTCTGCTTCTTATTGCAAGTTTTAGGTATAATCATATAAAGTTTACATATATTGTTCTTTTCTAATAGTTAGAAGTTAATTTTAACTATTTATAAGATATGTAATGATTTTGTAATGGAAACATCTAAGAAGTCTTTTCAATCGTATTACATATAGATTACTGGAACAGCAGCCCCAACTAATTATAACTCAATTACCTAATCGTAGTCTTGTTTCAATTAAGTTTGGAACCACATATACTTGTTTAGCTTTACTAAAATCTTTGTTACGGAAGTGTCTAAAAAGTTTTTTTTATACATTGTAAGTTTCTCTTATAATCACAAACAACTCATTTTTCTCTAAGTAGGTCTTATTTCAATTAAATTTGGAACCCTGTATTCTTGTTAGGGTTGAACAATAACTTGAAACACATTAAAACAGTATCTAGTTATAGAGTTAAATCCATGTCTTTCTATAGTTTTGATGAAAAGTCATCTAAATCTAAACTTCAATTATCCAATAGCAAAATCTTAGTAACCTATAGATATAATTTAATTAAGTTCCAAAGTTGTATTCTTATTTACAGCATCAAACACTTATTCAAAATATGTCAAATACCAATAGACATTTACACAAACACCTTGAATGATAACAAAGGGAAAATGTATAAAGGCTCTAATTAAAAGTACATTTCTAACAAATCAACATAATTAACACCAACAGAATTACATGCAAACACAAAGCTACATTTTAACTCAGAAATCAAACACATGCGAAACACACAATTACACATCACAGTCCTTAACAAAAATGAAACTGAATAAAACAGAACCAAAGGTATCGATCCTGGGTCAGTCCACAGACAAACCAACAGAAATACCACTAAACCAAACAGAAAATGATGTTAATAAGCAGCAAGACATATATTCAATAAGTAAAACGTACCTCAAAAAAAAAATATAAAGCAATACACCTGTCTTGGACAGGTGTCAAAAACTCATTTACCAAGAAAAGCAGCCGGCGCATTGTAATTGGCAGCCAGACCCCACAGTAAAATGTGAGTTCTCTCCCACAATCTCAATTGTAACATATATAAATATGTGATATAAAATTAAAAAAAAAATCTACGGGAAACATAAGTATGCAGAAGGTATAATAGATACATTACATAAGCATATGGTTAAGAAACTCAAATAAATTATATAAAGATTACTAATGTTACAATTTGGTAAAATAAAATTATTAACACCAAGACATTAAATGTATAATAAAATCAGGTAAAGTTTGATATGAAAACATAAAGAGATACTACAAAATCTAATAGCAAATAAGTTTACATTCTAAATTTAGTTAACAATAGTGAGGTAAGACTTGAAGACTACATATAAGCAAGAATGTATTTAAATCTGTACATAATCAGCTAAAGCAAACAGAACACAACTGTAATAAATAAAGGTTGTACAATGTTATTTTTTATATGTTAGATGTAACTTATTTTAAATAAAAGTTGTTGGTGCTGATTATTTTCTATGCTTCATCTGTGATTACAATTTACTGTTCGACGCCTAAGAATCCCCTTAGATTGACACCTTAATTACACTTAATTGTTGGTTGTTTTACTTAAAACTTTAGGTCACTTTCAATTTAGCCTTAAAATTCATTTTATATCTGATTTTTTCTGTTTTAGCTTTAAATGCTAACGTGTTTGTGCAGACAAGTCAAAAGAATGAAATGCCACCTAGCCCTTTGGAAGTATATCATAAGTTGCACTTCAACCCCTCGAAATTTGGATGGCAAAACGATGACGCACGTATTGAATACGTAAGTTACCTACTCTCTCATGGACTAATGTGTTCCATTCCCAGTTTGTAACCATCCAAAATTCATTGTCCACTTTTAGGGGTCTTATACATGTTTTAATACTTGTTAATAATAGTCTCTCATCAATAACTTAACTCAGTATAAAAAAACAAGCTTAATATGTTAGTAATAAACAACCTAAAAAAAATATAAAACAAATCAGGAACAAAAAAACAAACAAGCAGAAAGACCTCAACAAACGCAACATAAAAGAGCAGCCCCCATCGGTAAAAATAAAATAGTATTCATCAATGGAATCCCCTAACTGCTTGACCACATGACTCCCATCACTTACAAGACTTGAATACCAATCTTCATTGTGAACACAAGCCACTAAGGGCCTCCCCCATGCATGACAGCAACCTTGTAAGTAGTCCCAAACCAAAAAGGCTAAAAATAAAATATTTGAAGCAGCTAGACATCCAATAACCCAACTGAAATTAACAGCCCAAAGAGCAACAACTTTGCAGCCAACTTCTCAAAGAACCCATCCCATACATACGGTCAGAAATCAATCACAACGACCCAACCCATGACCACATCCCCATCCCTTTGAGACAGAATCATAGACCAGCAATAGACGTGAGAAGGTGTCCAACCCAAAACCCAAATGAATGGTCAGTAGTCCAAGTCTTAAATGTTAATAATCTGATCAAACATGGTTGTGATTGTAAAATTTCATGCCTTAATGGCTGATTTTGTTCTTATTCTGTTTTGTTCATCAGTTCATGCCTCCATTTCTCATTTAGTCATGACTGATTTGTTCATGTTCAATGAAGTATGTTCACCATTTCTCATTTCTGAATCTGTTTTAATAGTATGTTCATCAGTCATGACTGATTTGTTCAAGTTCATTGATGTTTTTTTATATAGCAGTTTATGACTTGACATAGCCAACAACCACTAACCTTCTTCATACAAACAACCAAACACTAAACAAGCATGAATATGATTGCCTAAAAGGAATCCACCTGTAGCCAACAGCTCATGCATTTTATCAAGCAACCATCCTATCCAAATTAAGCTCTCACACAAATTTAGACAATCATGTCTATTAAAACCCACCATTGGAACCTGCTGCTGATCACTCACACACCTATTTAGGTCTGAATATTCTAGTTTAAAGGCTGAATTTTCTAGTTAGTTAAAGGCTGCAAATTTGAATTAACTAAGTAGAGTTCTGCAACTTGAAGGCTAGCTGAAAGTTTGAAGGCTTAAAAGTACTATATACTTGTTTTAACTGTTTTAAAACTTGGCTGCAAATACCAGCAGCAGACCCAAAACCAAACATCCCAATACTTATAACATGGTTGAAATATTACTTACCCAGCAGCAAAATCTGATCTTATTCTTAAAAGTATTTTAACGTTGATTTCATTTTCTTTCTAACAGGGAAGTATCGTTCAACAAAAAAACGAGGCAATCAATAAGTTAATTTCGCAAAATGTGGAAATTACTTGTGCTATGGAACATGAGATAGAGAAGCAGGCAATTAAAAGTGTTTGTGCTAAAACAAAAACTACTAAATCTGCATGGGAGGTAGGTGTTGGACCTGTTTTAAGGAAAAAAGATAACTGGATGACATCATCAGGATCCGAAGAGTCTCAACCGGCTTCAAGTGAGACTAAGAATCTTAAAGATCATGTTGTTGAACTCGAAGAGAAGCTAAAGAAGAATACGGAGGAGCTGGATCATAACAAAGAGAAACTGAGACAAAGCGATGAGAAGTACGAGAGATTGGAGAGGTATATAAGTACAAAGTTTGGGGATTTTCAGAGCTCGATATTGGCACCTTTAGGTAGCGAAGCAAGTGGTTCAGGTGCACAACTCAACGAATTTGGCGATGATGATCAAGTCTAGTAAAGACACGCATCCTTTAAAGTTTAGTAGTTGACTTATCTAATATCTTAGAGTTGGTCGTTTGACTTTTACTTTCGCTTATGTCTGAACTTATTGTTTTGATGTTATTGTTTTAAGTATTTTGTGATAAGTTTCCTATTTTTTTATTGCATTTTTCATGTACAAAATAAAATATATAGCAATTGTGTGAGGAACTATGTTTCAGTCCTAAAAAACTTCAAATTCATATTTGGGACTGAACATAGATAGTTTCAATATTTATCTTTTCAGTCCCTAAAAGAATCACAATAAAATTCAATATTATGTTAGAGACTATTTTTCAGTCATTGAAAATACATATCTGGGACTGATTTTCAGAGACTGATTTTTGGACCCTAACCAAGTTTATTGGAGACTGAAAAGTAAATTTATTAGAGACCGATTCCTAGTATCTGAAACATCATATCGAAGACTGAATAAAGGCGAAATAAATATGGTTTAAAGGACTGATTTTTAGTCCCTAAAAGATGCAGCTGGGAGTGAAATATCATAGTTTTAAAGACTGATTTTTAGTCCCTAAAGAAAAGTATTAGGGACTGAAATCCTAGTATTAGAGATTGATTTCTAGTATCTGAAACATCATATCGAAGACTGAATCAGGGTGAAATATATGTAGTTTAAAGGACTGATTTTTGGTTCCTAAAAGATGCATCTGGGAGTGAAATATCATAGTTTCAAAGACTGATTTTTTAGTCCCTAAAGGAGAGTATTAGGGACTAAAATCAAATGGTACAAAGTGATATACCAAGGACTGATTTTATATGTATCCGAGACAGAATTTTAGTTCTCGATGGTCCCATGCATCAGGGACTGATTTTTAGTACTAAATATATTATCTAGTACTAGGTATCCGTAACTGGCAGTTGACTGAAAAAATCAGTCCCTGATAAACATTAGGAACTGATTCTAAAGTATTAGAGACTGATTTCTTAGTCCCGGATACCCTGTTTTTTTGTAGTGCCAACTGGTACGTAATGTGGTACGTTTCTTGATTAACGACTACTATAAATAGTCCGTGTTAGAGAGAGTTCAGAACTTTAGTCATTTCAATACTCTTAACTGTGTGTGTTCTTGAGTGTTTCTCTCTCTACATTGTAATCTCTGTAAGTGAATCAATAAATCAAAGCTTTATTAACATCCGTGTTCATCGTTTAACCGAATGATGTAGTTGTAAGATCCGTTCCGTGGTTTTACAAGTGGTATCAGAGCATTTGGTTGCTCTACTGCTGTGATTTAGCAAATTTTCAGATTCTAGAGTGAGAAACATTGGGGTTTTCTTTGTTTTCATCATTCCTGTCCAATTCCGAGTGATTTTGAGCTTAAAACTGATTTCCAAACATTCCTAGGGTGTTTTCGGAGTCTACTGCTACGAAATACAGTTCAAATCGTCCATTTTCTCAAAATTCAGTCGAATTTAGCGTGGTACGCCGTTGGTACGCTCGAAGAACAACTGGTACGCCTTTGGTACGCTCTGTGGTATGCAAGGCAATCTTCAAAGATTCTGGTACGCTGGTTTTTGGTACGCAAGGCAAATCTTCATCTATGGTACGTCGACGATTACTCCGTACCGGTTTGGTCCGTGGTTGTTATTTGGTACGCTAAGATTATCTGGTCCCCTGTTGGTACGCTAGTCAGTCTGGTACATTGGTAATTCTGGTCCGAGATTTGGTCCGCTCGTTGCTTTAGTCCAGAGTTGGTCCGCTGAAATAGTTTGGTACGCTGAGACTAGGTTTGGTACACTGGCAGAAAAGTTGTATTCACTAAAACTGACGTAGCTTGAGAACGGTTAAGAGTTACGAGAGCTAATACTATCCAAAACGTTCATCTCAACAAGATCTATACTTTTACTTTCCTAACGGCTAGTACCCTCTGGTTTGACCCCCAAAGTCCGCTTGGAAGACCTCCATTTTTTAGTTTGAAGTTTTGACATTCGATTTTTAACTTCAAGATGAGTAATTATCAAGCATTTTCAGCTATTCAAACCTCGATGCGAGCCATGGTGAACTATGATAACGAAACCGAAACAACTCAGAAAGTTCCTAAGTTACTTCGGTTGGAAGATTATCATCACTGGAAGAAACGATTTGAATCTTACATATACTCACAAGATGTTGATTGTTGGATTCTGATTGAAAAACAATATGAGTATCAGTTGATTGCTAATACTTTACCAAAATCGATAAATGATTTTGAGCAAGAAGAAAAAAAGTATTTGCAAGAGAAAAGAAAACTTGTAGTTTTCTCACAATGGCATTACCTAAAGATTTGATGCATCAGTTTAAGAATTTCCTAACTTCTAAACAATTATGGGATGCTATTAAAGAAAGATGTGAGGGTAATGATCAGTACAAAAACACTCGAAAGAAAGTTTTGAAGAAAGATTTTGATAATTTTGGGCTGTATGAGAATGAGAATATCATAGATTTGATTGCAAGGTTTTCACATTTAATCAATGAACTTGACATTGTAGGTGTTAAGAAAGAAAATGATGAATTAAAGGAGAAATTCTTGGAAGATCTACCCGAATAGTGAGAGAATTTTGTGATGATGTTGTCTAATGATCCAAACTACTCAAGTTGGACATTCAATCAGTTGATAAGCAAATTACAAGCTCAGGAAATGGAATTACTTTTGAAAAAGTCAGCAACTCCATCTGTTCAGAATCCTGAATTATATTTTGGAGGAAATTCTGCTATTGTTCATGCTAAAACAAAGTCACATTCTATTTCAAGCAGTAATCCACCATTAACAGCATTTCTTGCTGGAAAGACTGATAATACTGGTTATTCTTCGGGTTGCAGTTCTTAAATCCCTGATATATCATCAAGCAAATCTACTTCTAATCAAGCAACAGAAGATCTAGCTGCTTTGTTATCTTCTTTCATATCATCTTCGTCTGGATCCATGTTTAATCAAGTTGGTAATTTTGGATTGGTTCCAGATGATTTAAAACAAATGGATGATGATCAGCTTTATAAATTAGATTTGGATTGGCAGTTTGCTATGCTTGTTGAAAGAGGAAGAAGGTTTATGGATAAACATGGAAAGAATTCTATTATTCAAGGAGGCAAACTGAATTTAGATAAGTCTAAATTGAAATGTTACAAATGTTCAGAATTAGGACATTTTGCTTGAGAATCAAGCAATCTTCTTCAAAACCAAGTTCTTCGGATAATCATGACCATAATAAAGATGCAAAAGCACTGGTGGCCGAGGAAGGATATGATTGGGCTAAGGATTTTCCAGATGAATCTGCATTTTTAGTTCAAACTCCAGAAATTATGCATTGATGACTACTATGCAAGTTGAATCAAGTGATTCTGAATCTCAAACAAGTGCATCTGAAACAAGTGATTGTGAAGTTAGTGGCTATGAGTCAACTTGTGAATTTTGTGTTCAAAAGAAAGAAAGATTCGAGATTTTATTTCTGAAAAAGAAGGGATGATTGTGGAATCACTTCTGATTACCAATTTTCAACTTCAGAAAGCTTATGATGAAATCATGGTTTCGAACAATGATTATCAAGTCATTCAGTCGACTTTACAAGATAAATTCACCAATCTGACAAAAGAAAATAAATTGTTGATAAGAAATATGAAATTTATCAAGGAAAGATGGAAAAAGTTACACAGGAAATGTTCGATGCCCATGATAAAGTGAGAAGAGAAAAGTCTTTGTCTAACAGAGTTTCAGAACAACTAATTGAGTTAGAAAAGGCTGTGGGTGAAGCTCAGGAAAAGATCTCATATTTAAATGTTCAAATTCTGGATTTGAATCGTCAACTTAATAATTTGAAGAATTCACACTCTTTCACAAGTTATTTGTGCAACGACAAGAATTTGAAAAGAGTGTTTGGCGGTGAAGATTTCAATCAATTAACACCCCCATTGGTTCAAACTGATCCTCTAGCTGATGTCAAATCGTCTAAACAATTGGTGACTATTCTGAATTTGTTCCTAAGAAATCTGAGAAGAAGCCATCAATGGTTTCAATCAAAAAAGTGAAAAAAGAGGAAAGTGTGATTGACAAATCTGCTTCTAAATTTGTGAAATTTGTGTCTGGTGGGTTTATATCTGATGAGGGAATCATTCCTGCTAACAAGGTGATTGAGAAAAATGAGGGTTTTTCGAGTGAAGCACAAGCTGCTGCTAACTTGATAGAAGCTAACAAGTTAAAGGATTTTAAAGCGGCATTCAATCAAGTTGATAAAGCTGGTCCTTCTGGTTCTCAAATTGATTTATCAAAGCTACCAGGTTATAAATGTCCAGTTTTGGGGAGTGAGGGAAAGAAGTGTGAAAAGAATGTCAAGAAGAATATGTCCAAGAAGGTTCCGAAGGACAAGAAAGACACTAGCATGCAACAAATCTATTATTTGGCTCAAGTGTTCATTAAAACAATGGAAAAGGGATTCGGAGGTAAGATTCATAAGAAGGCTTCGTCTGAATATTCTTCTCGAGATGCTCAAAAAGTTAAGGATTCGTCGTCATCTGGATCTAATTCCACACCTCGAAGTCCTACATCGAAATGGGTACATTCTGACCGATTTCAAATTTTTGATGATATGTCTGATGGTTCTGAGTTCATTGATAGATGTCCTTCAGTTCAGGACAACTCCCAATTTCAACAATCCTATCGTTTGTGCAATCAATGTTGCCAAAAGGGACACATGGCACGGGATTGTCCTGCGACTGTAAAAAGTTTATTTTCAAACAAATCTGCCACATTTATTGATGAATCAGACAGGATTTTTACTGAGTCACCACCTTCCAAATCAAAATATAAAATGAAACAATTTTTCAAATATGATTCAAGTATTGGTGGTTCATCATAGGATTATGAGTCAGTTAAACCTGAAAAGGCAAAAATGCAGTGGCGACCTAAAGTGGTCAGCAAGGCTTGTAAGGGAATAATTTGTGGCTTGTGTATTAAATCATCACTTAGCGGAATATTTTGAAGGCCTAAGTGTTAGAATAGGTAAAAATTAGCTGGGTTATTGTTATATTGAGTCATTGGGCCAATTTAAACATGTTTGGGCCCAATTAGAAAGAGTTTAAGGGGTGTTTAGTGGGCCTGTTTAGCCTAATCCGAAAATTAGGTTTAAGATTTGTTTATCTATATAAACAAATCTTAATACCCATATTAGGGGCTAGCCAGTTGAGAGAGACATAGGAGGACTGTTCGGTTTGCATCAAGGTTGTGTACCAGACGATCACAAGAGTTGATCGTGTGCATAATCAAATAAAGGTTTAAGTATTTCGTTTATTGTTGTTTACATGACTTTTTGATTTCTCCATCTCTATTCTTGAATCCAACGATTACTTGGATTCCGCACTCGTAATCGTTGTGTGATATCGTGTTTGGACCGTTTTCGGGACTTACAATTGGTATTAGAGCCAAGAAACTTCGTTTCGAGGCTCTCACGATATCAGATTCAAGATTCCTTGTGATTTTCGTTCGGTTCTTTGGGTGATTTTTACCTTACGGTTACGTTTGTGTACCTTGAACGTATTAGGGTTCATAAAGTTTTATTAAAAAGTGCTTTGAAGATTCGTCAACTTCAAAGATTATTTTACTGATTTGGATGCAAGAATTTCGAAATAGATCGACAGATTGTTAGGATTTTTTTTCTTTGTTTTTTTGAGAAGTTCCTCGTGAAATTAAAAAAAAATAGGAACGAAACATCTGGAGTTTTGTGTGTGGTTGTCAAAATTTAATTTGATTAAATTCGTGATAAAAAATTAAAGAGATTTGAAATTAGTGGTCCACATCATCCGGTTTTTGAAGCAATAAACGGCCACTCATTTTAAGTTGGTGTAAATTTATTTTGACGGGGTTTTGATCGTTGAATTTTTCTGCACCTTGTGGAGTAATTCGTTTTATTATTTAATTTTCATATTTTTTGCTCCAAGTGTTTCAAGGTGTTACTAACGGTTGTGCTTGTGAGTTTCTTGTGATCGTTGTGCAGGTTACAAGTGTTGCAGAAGCAAGAAGCCCGTGTTCTATAAGCTATTCGATCGAAAATTTGTGGCCTGGACCCTTATTTCGATCGAAATTTTTGGCTTTTCGACCCTTTTGGACACTTTTCGATCGGAAAGTCCCTTCGTGACTTTCGATCGAAGAGTACTTCCCGGTTCCCCACTTTTCGATCGGAAAGTCCCCTCGTGACTTTTCGATCAGGTCCGTTTCGATCGGAAAGTCCCTTCGTGACTTTTCGATCAGCTCCGTTTCGATCGGAAAGTCCCTTCGTGACTTTTCGATTAGCTCGCATTTCGATCGGAAAGTCCCTTCGTGACTTTTCGATCAGCTCCGTTTCGATCGGAAAGTCCCTTCGTGACTTTTCGATCAGCTCGCATTTCGATCGGAAAGTCCCTTCGTGACTTTTCGATCTGCTTACACTTCTTGATCGAGCCGAAACTCTGCCCGATCGAAAAGCTGACTTTCCGATCCTGTTGAGACTTTTCGATCCATCTCTTTTCAATCTATTCAAGTCTTTCAGTTCGTATTTTAACCAGAAGTTCATCCAAAGACGACAATGACAAGTACTCAAGTTGCTTCTCCTCCTATGAGTGATCAAACTCAGATATGTTCGAACTCGGCTTGCTCCGAATCAATCGAACATTATAAGCAACTGTTTCGAACTGAAGAAAGAGACCGTCTCAATGCAGAGTACAAACTAAAGACTCATCTAAAACAAGTCGAACCCTACAAAAAGAGGATAGAGTCTTTAGGTGCAGAACTCAGTCAGGAGAAATATCTTTTCAGGATATTCCGTGAAAAAGAGGAGGAAAAGTGGAAGATCAATCATGCTGATGGAGCTTGGATCTGTAACTACAAGGAATGCTCAAACCCCATCTGTTGTGCTTTAATTAAAGAATGGGAGAGCAAGTTTACAAATGAATGTGAAAATCATGCAATCACTGCTAGAGACCTTAGGGAGTCCAAAAGTAAGACCAGAATATTTAGAGAGAAACTTGAGGCCATTCAGGTAGATGTTAAGAGTCTTCAACGTCAGGTAAGTGATAAAAGCACCTATCTTAGGATTGCTAATTCTAAAGTTGAAGAGTTAACCAAAGAGATAGAGGAACTAAGAACCAAACTTGACACTTCCCAATCGGCCCTTGAGAAACATCAAGTGATACAAAAGAATATGATGGATTCTCATCATGCTTTATTCAAATCTGAAGAGCGACTCGAGCGGGTAAAAGAAACATCTGGCCTCGGGGATGGAAATTTTCCTCCCCCATTGCAACATGAATACATAAAAGTGCCCCAAACTGCAGATGAATTGTTGAAAGACTCCCAGAATGAAGCAACCATGGTATATGGGCCTCAACTAGTACATGAAGATGAAAAGACAACCACTCAAGCAACTCAGTCTAATAACACTACTGAGTGTGCAAGTTCAAGCTCTAGTGAAGTGAAGAGAGCTGATGAAGATAAGTTGGTTCCTTATCCAAAGATCGAGACTCCTTATTCCAAAGTTGTGGATGAGGTAAAGCGGGAACGAGTGGTGATGACTACAAGGCCCAATGGTAAGATCTTCATGACAGCAGGGTCCATGTTCATTCCGATTGAAGGAGAAGAGCGACCCTCATTCAGCACTAAGTTCAAAGGCTTGGGTCATGATGGTGGTTTATCTTCTTACATTAAGAGTATAAAGCCCAAGGTCACCATCAAGCCTCCAACTTCTGTTCCTATCAAGATTGAAAGGCCCAAAACTACTATCAAGTATCCAAACTCATCAGTGGGCTCATGCAGTGGCTACACAACAGTCTCAAAGAAACCAGTGGGCCTAAAAGTTCAAATGTCTGGTTCTGCTCAGTTTTCAACAAACCAGAAAAGATTCAACAGAAATGCATCAAGGTCTGAAAGATCTGAGAACTGGAGACCTGGAGTCTTTCTGAACATGCAACCGAATCTCAATGCCTCTCCATCAAAGCCATGCAGCTCAAACGGTCACACTTCTGACTTCTACCTGAAGAAGCAAACTTGCCTTAATTGTGGCAATCCTGGTCACATTGCCCGAAATTGTCTCTATCGCCCCTATGAGCCATATTATCCGCAAAGTCGGAGTGTTTCGTCTCAGGATTCAGTAAAGTCTAAGCCAATGAAGGTGCAACCGCCTAAGGCTATGAAGACTGTTTCTCCTAAGATAAAACCCTCTGATCAACATTGGGGCGCTGCCAAAGAGCAAAGAAAATTTTCAAATCAAAAATATGTTTTTCCAAATTTTGAAAATTTTCATAAAAAGGTGAAGAAACCGATTTCAAAACAACACAAAGTTGACAAACCTAAAGTTACTCCTCCAAAGGTAACTAAAACTGTTTTGAAAAGGAAACCTGAAATGAAGAAGGTTGAAATAACTAAAGTCACTACTTCAAAGGTGACTAAAACAACTTTCAAATCACCTGGTATTTGGAAACCAAAATCAAAGGCAGCTGCAACTCAAATTCTTGATTTTTCGAAGGGCATGTGTTTAAAAGAAGTAACTTTCATTGATTCTTCAGGTATACCCAGAACCACAATGGCCTGGGTACTTATGGCTAACTGATCTCTCACATTGTGCAGGAACAGTCAAGGAGGACTTTCATTAACCTTGTTTGTTTGTGATAGTGATTGTTCCAGGCACAGGATAGGAGGCATCTCTCTACTACAAGACATGAAGGTTTCAATGGAGGGTATGTCTCTATTTGAAAGGTAAATCTGAAAAGATCAGCAGAAAAGGTAACATTGTCTGAATTGTTTGTTTTTTTGGCTAATTTGATGTGAAGTATGGTTATGCATGAAACAAAACCCAGTTCTGAAAAATTTTCAAAAGAAAAAAACTTTGAAGGTTAGCTTGGCCAATTTTGTCTTATAGTGTGTTAGTGTGATTTATAAAAAAAAAAATTAAAAAAAAGAAAAATTAAAAAAAGATGTGTGTTGTTCTTAAAAATCAAAAAGCAAGGGGAAGAATAGAAAAGATGAAATAGTAGACCCCTCAAAAATAATTGTGCTTTTTAATTTTTAATCTTTTGTTTGTGTGTTTGAGAAGGTGGGAAGTGAAATAAGCTTCCGTTTTGGAGATGACTGACACGCGTAAGGCAGATGTGAAAGACATGGCCCATGGTGATATGTTGGTAGGCTCGGCTCTTAAATCTGAAAAAGGTATGCGTTACACACTCAAAGATAACGTATGGCAGTTTGTTGGGTAACAACACTTAGGTTAATTGCATTTCTATTTGACTGCATGTTCAAGTTCCCGATACACACGCTTGTCTCCAAGAGTGTGAAAATGAGCTCAAAAAGTCGATGTCCCCTCTGCTTTGCGTGAGCAATGACCTGGGGATGCTTCGCGTGTATGTAAGGCTCTCCTCTGCTTTGTGTGAGCAATGACCTGGAGTTGTCCATGCATACGTGCTTCGAGATCACCTAAAATAAAAAAATATATAATAAAAAAAAATTATATGTTAAACCAAAAAGATGCCAATGCGCACAATCAAAAGAGACCCTCTAGTGTCCAAAACCCCGAGCCTTTGTCCCTGATGAGAGCATTATAAAAAATGCTTCAAAAATTCAGTTGACTTTGTATATTATACCCAAAAATCTTTGTGATCTATTCTTTCTCTTCTCAACCAAGTCTCTAGCTCAGTTTCAAACTTCTGGTTCAGGTTGTGAAAATATGTGGTAGGGAATTTATGTGCTTGATAGTGTGCAATAACATGTACCTAGGATTTGTTGAAACCCACTTGTTGTTCATAATTAATACACAATAAAAGATAATAAAGTGACAAACAGCCTGAATAAGAAAAGGGTTTGAGTTTAAAGTGGATCAGTATATTGGCAATCACCTGGACGTGGTCGAGTAACAGAAGCTGAAAAGGGTTCCTCGGTCAGATTCATACGGTTTGATCTCAAATAAAACCTTCTCGTTTAGAAATTTGGTATGGTTGTTTTATTTTTATTTTTCTTTTGTGTTATCTTAAGTTCTTATTGATTATTTTTCAACCATGGCCAGGTTAATTTAAAGGTTTTTAATAAGTTTTATGGGTTTCATGCAAGAAAGTATCACCCCTCCAGAATCTCAGGGGAAGAAAATGTGAAGTGAGTCATTGGGTTCAGGGGAAGTGTTTAAAGGAAACTAGCAATCAATGTTTGGGGTTGTGATTAAGAATGTTGTTCTACTGCTAACCCAGTAACCAGGTATCATATGCTGGTTAGTGTTTGTGTTTGTTCCATGTTGTGCTTGACAGGTTAAGTCAGAAAAAGACAACTCATGGACAAGAAGGTCAAGGACTCAGTTGTCCAAAGCAAGAACTCTGCTGACTGATCAAGTTGAAGAACCAGCCGGAAAAAAAACTTACCCTATGCTTAGGGGAAGTTTGTTGGTTGTTCAAGTAAAGCTTCCAAAGATTCAAAAGACACTGTTCGTATGTTGAGGGGAAGCTAAATGAAGTCAGTTCAAGAACTACTCAAAAGATTGCCAAGATAGAGGTTTTCAAAATGTCAAGACAGTTAGTACTGATTCAGCAAGGACTCAACATTGTTCAAGAAGGAGCAAGTATTTGAGAATCCTCCTCTCATTACATGCTTATCATTTGGAGTTCAAGCTGATGCTGATAAAGAGAGAGAGCCATCTAACATCCCATATGCTGCCCATTGAAGATTGTTAAAGAAAAGAATCTTCTTCAACCCATGCTCAAGCCAAGGAGAAGACTGCAAGTCTGAAGATTGAAAGTAGAAGACATTTAATAGCACAAGCCAAGGGGAAGATTATAAGGGAATAATTTGTGCCTTGTGTATTAAATCATCACTTGGCGGAATATTTTGAAGGCCTAAGTGTTAGAATAGGTAAAAATTAGCTGGGTTATTGTTATATTGGGTCATTGGGCCAATTTAAACATGTTTGGGCCCAATTAGAAAGAGTTTAAGGGGTGTTTAGTGGGCCTGTTTAGCCTAATCCGAAAATTAGGTTTAAGATTTGTTTATCTATATAAACAAATCTTAATACCCATATTAGGGGCTAGCCAGTTGAGAGAGACATAGGAGGACTGTTCGGTTTGCATCAAGGTTGTGTACCAGACGATCACAAGAGTTGATCGTGTGCATAATCAAATAAAGGTTTAAGTATTTCGTTTATTGTTGTTTACATGACTTTTTGATTTCTCCATCTCTATTCTTGAATCCAACGATTACTTGGATTCCGCACTCGTAATCGTTGTGTGATATCGTGTTTGGACCGTTTTCGGGACTTACAAGGCTGCAACTGATTTTGTTGAATACACTGGTCGACCAGAAGTTGTGTGCTTCGGGTCTTTTGAGTATTAATTAATCATTTAAATCCAGTGTGTAGGTACTTCTAGAAGACTCATTGGTGATTGAAAAAGTTCCTGATGGAGAAGTATTCTGTGTTTTAACTTAAATTTCAAGAAATATCATATTTGAAACTAAATTTTCTGAAAGTCTAAACTGAAAGGTATCAGTATCGATTGGTCAATTTCTTTCTTTTTGCATTTCGTATGTACTTTAGGGAGAGAAAATAGAAAAACCAAAAATAGTGTTCTTTGTATTTGTTAAAATAAAAATCCAAAAATAGAGTTTTCATTTAAGGCGGAGAAAACGGAAAAATACAAAAACATTGAAAAACAGAAAATATAAAAACATTGAAAAATGAGAAATTGCATCCGACATATTTGGGAAATGATAGTACATTGGCTTACGCGTCTGAATCGTGGATAAATTAGATGAAAAAGCCATAAGATCATTGTTTGATATGCTTGGTAGGCTCGACATTAAATTAGAATGTATTCTGACGTGATAAACAGAAAGTATTCAGTTGTGATAAACACATTAAATACAAATGCTTGACCAAGTGGACAACATCTTGATGTGTATCTCAAGATATTAAAGAAAAGATATGTGGAAAAGAATGGGAAGTCACTGTGTATACATGTGTTCATTTTGCAAATATTTAAACTTGTTTGATTTTCTTTATTTTGTCAAACGATCGGACTTTCTCTGCGTGTCCACAAGACCGACCTGATTGTTGTTCGTTTGACGTTCTGCTTTATTTTCTTTGGTGTTTTGTATAACTCATCGGACTTTCTCTGCGTGTACGGAAGTACCGACCTGATTGTTGTTGGATTATACAATTTCAACTTGTTTTATTTTTATTTTGTTAGATCCGAGGCCTTATCTGCTTATCGAAAGATCGACCTTATTAAGGTAGACGGTTTAACGTTCTTATTTCTTTTTTCCATGGAACACAGTTGACGATATCATGAATTTAATCATTATGTGTTTAAATCACAAATGAAATCACAAAGTCTGATAAGAAAATACATATCTGAGTATGTCTAATAGTGTGGGATACACTGGTCAAAGCAAATCTAATCAATACAATAACATATCCAGATGTTATGAGTATGATTGTGCCTGAGTTTAAGATGGATAAATTATACCACTAATCGACATGACTTGTGTGCTGAAGTAATTGAAATTGAAGTGTTGTTCAGCGTGTCATGACCAATATGATCCCAAGTTGTGATCTTTCTCACATAAGACAAAAATAGTGTCTGATTCTGTATTGCATTTATGTTTCATGTCTAAAAATTTCACAAAGATTTTCGGTGTGTTTTGATGTAAAGTTTCAAAAAGCCAAAAAGATTGTGTTTCTTATTTGTTTTCGACCGATCGATACAAGATACAAAATTCTGATTTCAAAACTATATCTTGGATTCTCGAAGAGAAGTTTTGCGCCAAGATTAAATAAAATTTTAAAAGGAAAGGAAAGCCGTGTTTCTGTCTTCTGAAATTGCAGGTTATTCTGTGTGACAAGACTCAAGCATGGTGAAAGGGGGAGTATGAAATATCTTTCACAAGTGGATCTTGAAGTTCAAAGATTTTTCAAGAAAGATCCAGCCATGCAAGCTCTATTTCTGACAAGATTTCAAGTTGTAGATTGGATGCAGCGATGCTGAAGATTGAAGACTGAAGTTTTGTTAGATAGATAGATAGCTATATACACTACACGTTAAGGGGGAGTTTGTTAGAGCATATTCCTATGCTTCGTTGTGTCTCATGTATTATATCTAGTCTAGAGCGTATGTGTGAGTCAAAGTAGTCATCTTACCATTGGGGCCGTACCATATGGTCTGCCGTACCAGTTGGTACGGACCTACCAACTAGTACGTAATGTGGTACGTTGCTTGATTAACGACTACTATAAATAGTTCGTGTCAGAGAGAGTTCAGAACTTCTGTCATTTCAAACCTCTTAACTGTGTGTGTTCTTGAGTGTTTCTCTCTCTACATTGTAATCTCTCTAAGTGAATCAATAAAGCAAAGCTTTATTTACTTCCGTGTTCATCGTTTAAACGAATCATTCAGTAGTAAGATCTGTTCCGTGGTTTTACATACATTTTGTTCAACTTCTTGATGAATTATAGGGAAATGATGTGAAGATGGAAAATGGTGATGTGATCAGGAAATTTTTGAGATCACTTCCTGATGTCTGGACAGTATATACTGTAAGCATCAAGTACAACAATGATCTCAAAACTTTAAAGTTAAGTGAAGTTCATGGAATGCGCAGTGCACATGAAATGGAAATAAATGAAAAATCTAGTACTTTGAACAAACATGTGAAGTTAATAATTCCAACATCTACTGAACCCATTACTGCTCATGAAGATAGAAGTCACTATATTAAACAAACTCCTTTGATCACATATCCTACATCACCAAGAGGTAATGAAATCATGCCTCTCTTTTATAACAACTTTGCTTATATTGCAGATAACAATCAGAATGGGCTCACTAGATCAGATCTAGAATGCTTCAGTGTTGATGATCTCGAAGAGATGGACATTAACACACAACTAGCAAAGATCTCCTTACGTGCACAACGGTTCTACAAAAGAACAGGCAGAAAGCTCAATGGAGATAGAAATGCTCAAATTGGGTTTGACAAAAGCAAAGCCAAATGCTACAACTGCCACCAATTAGGACATTTTGCTATGGAATGCAAGTAGCCCAGAAGAGAAAACACAAGCCAAGATGGAGGAAACAAGTATCAGAGACCTCACAATGCATACACACCAGTCACCTATCCGTCACATGACATAGGCTCAAGAACAAAACCAACAACACCAAGTGTATCAACTGAAGGTCCTACTGCTCCCTCATCAAGCCCAAAGCCATGCAACTACTGTTGTTGCTAATCAAACCAGTTGTGTTGATTAGGAGGAAATCATGCAAGAATTTTCTCCAATCAATCATGCTTTAATGGAAAAAGAAGTCTCCTACTCTGCTGAAAACTCCTCTACTTCATCCATGGATACCTCTTCAAACTATGAGGTAAACACCGAAATCCCAAATGAAGTTCTTTCTCTTCTTTACAAAACTGAATGTGTTGAGCAGATAGAAAATTATAGAAAACATAACCTTGAGCTCGTTGAGGAAATGGCAAGTTTAAAAGAAATCAGAGAATACTCTAGAAAGGCTGATATTGCTTACAATAATAAGATTGAAGAACTAATCAAAAGCATTAGTGCACTGAAACATGAAAAATCCAATCTTATTACTCAAATCAAGGATCTGCTCTCCAAATTAGATTTTGCAAACAAAGAAAATGAGGAAATAAAATCTGAACTAAGTATCTGTGAAATGAATTTTTTTTTGCTACCGCTGACTGTGAAAAATTACAAGAAAGTAATGAGAAACACCTAAAATTATGGCAAAATTAGAAAACAACAGGAAATCATTTGAATAATAGAATTAGGTATAATCAAGTCACTTATCCTGATTCAAACACTGAATGTGTGAAAAAGGTTAAGAATGAAGAAACTAAGGTTCAAATTACACCTGATCCCATTATTAACACTGGAGAAGAAATTTCAAAATCCAGTGACATGTCTGAGTCAGAAACTGAAAAGGTGTCATCTGTAGCTACTCTCTCAATTGAACCTCAGATTCATAACAACCTTGTTAAAAACAGGAGAACTCTTTGGAAATTGAAAGACACCAAAGAAACTGAATCTTGCTCCAAGCAAAATTCCTCAAATGAGAAAACACCTTCAGTCTCAAAACTTTCTAAATTTAAGATGATAAAGGAATGTTTGATATGTGGAAAAATAGGTCACATTGCTATCAACTATTTTCACAATCTTTTTTTTTTAAATTTAGTCAAGCTGTCAAAAGTCAAACTGCTGAAAAAGGGGGAACAAAATCTGAATTTATTTGTAAAAGCTTTGAAAAAGTCAGTTCTGAAGATACAAAAAAAGTCAAAAGGAATATTATTCAGAAGAGACAAAATCAAACGAACATAGATTTGAAAAATTCAGCAGTCATGATTTTGAAAGATCTAAACAGCTTCATGTTGCTAAAACTCAGAAGAAACAAGAACGTAGGAGAATTTATGCTCCTAAAGAAAGAAAATTTGATTCCGAGATATAAATTATCTCGGAAGGCAAAATTCTCGATCTCGAGGTAAATATTACCTCGGAGGAACAAATTTTATCTCGGGACGCAAAACTTTTTCACCCAAGATAAAAGTTATCTCGGGAGGTAAAACTTTTTCACCCAAGGTAAAAGTTACCTCGGACAACAAAAGTTACTCCAGAAAGAACTCCAGGAAAGTAAACAACAGTTGTTGTCCTAATCAAACCAATTTTTTTTTAGGAAATCAAAAGAAACAAATGTTTCAGAGAAAATCTTCAAATTCAGATTCAACAAGTAGTGATCCTACAAATTTCAAACTGAAACTCTCTGAAACATCAGAAGAAATGAAACAAAAGGTATATAGATCACAAAAGGATGTAACAAAACAAAAAGCCAAAGACTTTCAGTCTAAAATAAACTCCTGTTCTATTTCCCAAAACAATCAAAATTCTTCATCAAATAATCAGTCAAAGTAGAGTCTTCAAAAACTGAAGAATTGACTCAAACACTTATGCTCAGAGAGTACAAGTACAATGACGCAATGGGAAGACCCAAGACCACAAAGGCTAGGGTCTCCCTCAGAAATTAACTCATACTTTATCTTAACATGTGCAGAACACATCCAATAAATCTCAGAACAGCATCTAGGTTGTAGATAGTAGGTGTTTTTGCCACATAACATGAAATAAAGAATTACTGAAAAATACAAAAATGGTTAATTGAGGACCAGTTGCTTTTAAAAGCACTGAGGGAAACATTTTTTGGACAAGGTACAGTTACCAATGGGAAGCTTATCTTTAATGAGGTACATTTTGTTGATGTTCTCAACTTTAATCTTCTAAGTGTCTCACAAATGTGTGAAAAGAAGTTGAATGTTCTGTTTGATGAAAAAGAGGCTATCATCCTTAAACCAGGTATCAAAATTTCTGATGAAATGATCTTGATTAAAGAACCTAGAAAGGATGGTCAATATATTCCGGATATGGCACATACAACATCTAAGGATGGTATCACCTGCCTTATATCCAACGCCTCTATAAATAAATCAAATTTATGGCATAGAAGATTAGGTCATGTGAATTTCAAAACTATGAACAAATTGGTAAAACTTGATTTGGTCAAAGGTTTACCAAATAAAACATTCACATTTACTGAACAATGTATTGCTTGTTTAAAATGAAAGCAACACAAATCTTCTCACATGCCTAAATTGGAAAGCTTTATCCCAAGTCCTTTAGAATTGCTACATATGGACTTATTTGTTCCCACAAGAGTAAAGAGCTTAGGGAAAAAGTCTTAGTGTTTTGTAATAACTGATGATTTTTCAAGATACACTTGGGTATTCTTTCTTAAAACCAAAGATGAAACCTCAGAGATTTTAATAGCACTAATCACTCAACTCGAAAATCAGTCTAATTTAAAAGTCAGAATAGTAAAAAGTGACAATGCTACAGAGTTTAAAAATCATGTGTTAAACTCTTTCTGTGAAGAAAAAGGAATTGCTAGACAATTCAGTGCAGCTAGAACTCCTCAGCAAAATGGTGTTGCTGAGAGAAGAAATAGAACCTTAATTGAGGCTGCAAGATCTATGTTGGCTGAATCAAAATTACCTGTAACGTTTTAGGCTGAAGCAGTAAACACTGCATGTTGTGTACAAAACATGATTTTGATTGTAAAAGGTCATAACAAGACATCTTATGATATTTGGAGAAAAAGAAAACCAAACATACACTTTCTCAAGTCATTTGGTTGTCCTGTAACAATACTGATAACCAATGAACAATTGTCAAAATTTGCTGAAAAAGTTGTAGATGGTTATTTTGTGGGATACTATGGTGTCTCTATGGCATACAGTTCTAAAATTATTAGAGAAACCATAAATGTGGTATTAATTAAAAGTCAAAGAACAATTTTAGAACTGAGCCCTCATGATTATTTGATATTGACTCACTAACCACTGCTTTCAATGTAACTATTGATAAGCCTCTTAGTGAAAATGTGTAGACAGAAGATCTTCAAAATATTACAAATGGCAGGTTCAAAGGTGTTGATCCTCCATTCTTCTCACATGTCAGCACAAAACCTTATGTCTTAGCAACTAGTTTTAACCTAACTCCAGGAGATGTTATGTAATTCAATACTAATGGAACAACTATTCCTCATATTGCAATTAAATCAGAATAACCAGCTGAAAATCATCTGGTAACTCATCAAGACACTGCTGTAGGTCTTGGAAACTCAAGAAACAAAAGTGATTTGAACAAATAATCACAGGCTTCAATAGAAAATCAGATAGGATGTAGCAACTCAGCCTCCACTTTACCTAAAGGCTTGAGCTCACCTACTCCTACTGATGACATTGATGAAGAAATCAATGAGCCTGTTACCTCACAAATTCAAGATGTTTAAGAATCACCTTCTTCAACAGAATTACCAGAATTAGTGCTTATAAATGAGTTTACTCCGTTAAACCTTTCTGAGCCTTTTTGTCATCATGAATTTCCACCTACTTACAACTCTAGAATTTTGAAAATCACCCTCTAGAGAATGTTATAGGAGAAGTGGAAGCACCTGTAATCACAAGAAGCAAATCAACTGATGCAAACATATGTTACATGCATGCTTCTTGTCACAGGAGCAACCAAAGAAAATAAATGAAGCTTTAAGAGAAAACAGTTGGATTGAAGCCATGCAAGAAGAACTACTTCAAATCAGCAAACAAAGAGTATGGGAATTGGTGGATACACCAAAGAATGCACCACCACTAAATGGAACTAAATGGGTTTTTAGAAACAAGAAGGTCAAAGGGGCATTGTAGTAAAAAACAAGGCAAGGTTAGTGGTTCAAGGCTTTGCACAAGAAGAAGGAATAGACTATGATGATTTTTTTTTGCACCAGTAGCAAGATTAGAAGCAATTAGGATATTTTTAGCCTATGCTGCTTACAAAAACTTCCATGTCTACCAAATGGATGTCAAAAGTGCTTTTCTGTATGGATTACTAAATGAAGAACTATATTTGTGTCAACCACCTGGGTTTGAAGATCCTCATCATCCAAACAAGGTGTGCAAACTGATAAAAGCTCTATATGGTCTTAAACAGGCACCAAGAACCTGGTATGAGACTCTCTTGTTATCTAACCAAACATGGATACACAAGAGGAGCTATTGACAAAACTCTCTTCATTAGAACAATTGGAAAGGATCTCTTAATGGTCCAAATTTATGTGGATGATATCATTTTTTGTTCAAAAAAAGATGCTCTCTGTAAGGAGTTTGATGCCCTAATGCAAGCAAAATTTGAAATGAGCTCAATGGGTGAACTCACTTTCTTTCTAAGTCTTCAAGTAAGGCAAACAAAAGAAGGCATTTTTCTGAATCAATCAAAATATTTTCAAGATATGCTAAAGAGGTTTGACATGCTGTCATCTTCCACTGCCAAAACTCCTATATCAACATCACACAAGTTAACATCTGATGTAACTGGTGAACCTGTTGATGTACACATATAGGGCCATGATTGGTTCCCTTATGTATCTTACAGCAAACAGACCTGATATCATGTTTAGTGTTTTCTTATGTGCTAGATATCAGGCGGGACCAAAGGAATCACACTTAAATGCTGCGAAAAGAACTTATAGATACCTCAAAGGACAACCAATGCTTGGGTTATGGTATTCTAAAAATAAAGACTTCAATTTGAAGGCTTTCACAAACATTGACTATGGAGGATGCAATCTTGACAAAAAGTCAACATCTGGCGGATGCCAATTTTTAGGAGATAGACTGTATCATGGCAATGCAAAAAGCCGACATGTGTCTCAACTTCTACAGCAAAAGCAGAATACATTGCAGCTTCAGCATGCTGTGGGCAGGTACTTTGGATATAAAATTAGATGATGGACTATGGCATCAACTTCATGGAAACTCCTGTGTATGCTGACAACACAAGTGCCATCAGCATCACCAACAATCCTGTCAAACATTAAAAAACAAAGCACATTGAGATCATGTATCATTTTATTAGAGATTGTGTTGAAAATAAATTAATCAAACTTCATCATGTTCCAACTGAAAATCAATTGGCTGACTTATTCACAAAAGCATTTTATGAGGCAAGATTTTTCTACCTCATCACAGTCATAGGAATGATGAATTTTGATTAAAATTTCAAATCTGATAAAATAAATTTCTCTTCTCTTGATATAAAAGGAATCACAGATAATTGTCAAAGTACTACCGAGATAATCTCACTCGAGATAACCTCTTCCGAGATAACTAAAATTACCAAGGAAAAATTATCTCACCCGAGATAACTACACCCGAGGTAACTTTATTTATATCGGAAGACAAAATCTCACCCGAGATAACTTCAACCAAAATAACTAAAATTACCAAGGAAATATTATTTCACCCGAGATAACTACACCCGAGGTAAGTTTACTTATATCAGATGATGTCATCTCTCCGAGATAATCTCACCAGGTCAATTAAAAGAGCTTAAAAGAATTATCTTTGATGAATACCTCACCCGAGGTAACTTCACCCGAGATAAAAATTTTACCTAGGTCATTAGTAAAAATTATCTTCCGAGATAATATTTTACTGATTACTTAAGAAAAGGGTAATCTTCTTAAATGTATCTGTCACAAGTTGTCCGATGGGACAACCGTAGGTCTAACAAGAAGATGCCACGTCAACTCACCCTTTTCTCTTTTACTAGACCCACTTGTGCTTTTTACAATAACCGTCCCTTCCACATCCCCAATTTAAGGCGACAAGCGGTAACCTATAACCCACGATCCAACAAATTAACTGCAGCAGTTACTCACCTTTACTCCCATATACTTCCAAACTTTAATTTGTCTCCACTACCTGCTCATACTTCTCTGATTCAGTTCATCTTCGAGCACACATCAAACAAATGGCACCGAAAGCTAAGAAAGAGGAATCATCCTCCGATGCAAATGCCCTATTCCATGCTGACCACAGTACAGTTGCTCTACTGTCGAAAATAGAGAAGAGCACTATGTTTCATGAAATGATTGATTTTCTGAAAGCATCACACATATGCTACGCACTTACAGTTTACCCAAATATTTGTGAAGTTATGATTACAGAATTTTGGCAAAATGCCTCAATAACAAAAACTACTGAAGGAGTGTATGAAGTACACTCAAAAGTTAAAGGTCACGAGGTAACAAAGAAGTGCCCTCCTCTGAATATCTTGCAACCCTAAGGGCTGTAGGGTATGGTGATCAGACAAAAAGTTAAAGAAATCGCAACTACCATTCAAATGGAGATTTCTGGCACACGTGTTCTTGGAAAATTTATCCTCAAAGAAGAGTGTTGATGAACTCTCTTCAGTTCAGGCCTCAACTTTTCATGCTTTGGTACAAAATCAAAATTTTATTTTTTCTAGGATGGTGCTGGATGGGATGGTAGATATTTAAAACCTAACAATGCTCACTTTTTTCATATGTATCCCAGGTTTTTGCAGCACATTCTAAGGTGTTTGATACCCAACTTAAATATATCAGATAAAATTTATCAATTAAGGGTACCAAATGAAAAATTATTTTCATATCTATCAAGCAATGAAAAGAAAAAAGGGTATACAGGTGTGGACACTGACCATCCTATGCCTGTGCCAATACCTGCAGTGGGTGCACTAGTGGTGCAACCACAGGCACATCCTAAGCCTATTGCTCCAGTTGACAACCATGTGTTACCAACAGTTGCTCAAGCCCCCAACTGCCAATCCTTCCTCTTCCAAACAAGTCCCATCTAAAAGGAGGAAGAGACTCTCAAAATTTGTCAATATTCCAACCATTTCATCCACTCCAAATGATCCAGAAAATACTGAAACTGAGGGTGCAAGGTCTACTCCACCTGTGCAACCCATAGCCACCAAAGTTGTAAGCCTTATTAAGGACAAAGTCCCTAGACAGAAAATAGCCAAAAGGGATAGCTAAGCAACATGTGATTCTCCTAAAGGAGATGAACCTATAGGGTTGAATGTACTTCCCTCATTGACTAGCAAAACTCCAACAAAACCAAGCCAACTTACACGTCAAAGTGAAGGTGATGACATTTTTTGTACTTCTTATGATACACTATCTCCAGAAACCATATTTACCGGAGATGTGTTGAAGATTCTCAAAGAAAAATCACCCCAACCATACTTTGGTAAGGAGTTCAGCCATAGGAGTAAAGACATGGCTGATGTGAAAAGGGTTGCCACTACACTAGAATCCCCACTAGATCCAGTGGACAGTGGTAACATAGATAAGACCCAATTCATGGCAACTAGACCATTCTCTGACCCAAAGGCACCTTTAGTGGAGCCCGAGGTAAATAAGGATGTGACTAGGAATTCCAGGAGCCAAGACAACCAGGGTGAGGGACATGAGCAAGCAAGGCTTGATGGTCCTTCTTTGCTCAAGGATATTGGTGTCAAACCAATGGAGAGCAAGCTTTCACTAAATGAATTAACGGTTTTGTACCAAAACTTACAAACACAGTTCACTTTGCTTTCACACACTGTAAAATTGCAGGGTGAAGAATTGAAGAAAATCAAGCATCAACAGGTTCCTTATGTAGAGGAAGTTCTCACCAAAACCTCAAGCTCAAAATCAAAAGCCAACACTCCACTATAAGAACTTGGTATAGATAAAGATGATGCTACCAAAATGGAGGGGTATAGGGCCTATAGAGAAGAAGATTTTATTGAATTTGACTGGAATACAAGAGTACCCAAGGAGGTTAGATTGAAGCTGTTTCAATCTTTGGGAAGAGAGCCATTTAAAATTGAAGAAGCATGGAAAGCAGTCTCAATAGATGACATTCTTGTTGTGGCCCCACACAGAGACAACCTAAAGGAACTGTTTATCTTCACTATGATAGCTGCAGGAGCACTTCCTACTTCTATCAGAGAAATTCAGCATATTATTAAAAAAGACTTTATTACCCCTGAAATGAGGGAAATTGCTGAAGAAGAAGGAGTTTATCTTGATGTTGAGACAGAAGTGATGGATGAAGATGATGATGATAATGATGATGATAACAATGGTGATAATGGAAATGGAAAGAAAGATGATGAAGAAGTTCAAAGTGTGCTGAAAGAAGACACTGTTGACAAAGATCAGAATATCCATGAAATCAACAAAAATGTGTACAAAATTGATATGGATATTGCTGATGAACAAATAGAAGATGTTTTGAAGGATTTTAGAGATCTGATTGATCCCGAGGTAAATGATGAAGTTACCTCGGAAGCTGAAAAATTTATCTTGAGAGAACATATTACCCCGGGTGAACAATTACCTTGGGAGAAAATGTTATCTCGGGCGATCAGATTATCTCGGAACTGGCTATTGTTACTACTGCTGATCAAGTTACCTCAGAGCAAACAGTTATCCGGATGATGAAACTAACACTCTCATGTTCTTTGCAGCAGACACAGAGCAGCTAATCAGGTTTGAGTTCACTCAAGCAAACATTTGGGAAGAAGCAGAAACATTAGCAATGCTACATGCAAAAAGAGTTCATCAAGGCTTCAGCGTTTCTTGGTTAACTTCTGCCCATTCACCTCTGTTGAATCTGAACAAAGACTGATGATTGAAGCTCCTCCAGTAGACTTAGGAGGGGTTAGAGATGAAAGAGGATACCTCATGGAATTTGGACCTTACTTCCCACCAACAAAAGACTACTCAGAAGATGTTCCAGTGGCTCCTTCAACTCCTATGGAAGATATAACAAGAGATATTTTGTCCATCTACTGGGCCAAATACAAGTCAGGAATAGTTGAAGTCAAGATCAATCCACTGCAACCATTTGTCAAAAGAGCTGCCATCAGTGACAAAGTCATAACCTACCCTACTGATAATCCAAATCTTGGGAAGGGCAAGAAGAAAATGAATGATGATGAAGTCCTACAGGCAGACCATGAGAAGAAGTTCAAACCTGCCTACAAGAACGTGTCAACTCCTGAAAACAAAATTGACTGTTCAAGAATAGTATTCATTCCTATTCTTGACAGGAATGGTGAAGATCGTGATGGGAGAAGAGAATGTGACAAAGCATTATCTAGAGAATTCAATGAAAGAATGATGAGTCACATGGCTCAACTAGAGAAATTCAGTGAATTGAAAAGAAGAAGCAGAGAAGGTGTAAAGATTCCTACTAAGCTATTTGAAGCAGAGAAAGCAACGGCCACAAAACCTACAAGGCTTCTGGATGGGCAAGAAACCACCCTACCTGATACTGATGTAAGTATAATAAACTTTATACTTGCAGCTGACATACAAGAAACAATGGAACAGGAAAGACTGGATAGAGATATGGCTGAAGCTTTTGCACTTCAAGACAACTTACAAAATTATCAAAACAATGAAGTTGTTTTTGATTTGATAAAAGAAGCTAAAAGAAGGTCTATGGAAGAAAGAAAAAAGAAATTAGACCAAGCCAAGGAAAAGAGGCATCAGTCATTTGCCAAAGAAGTTGACCTTGAAGTAAACAAGGAAAAGGAAAAGATTAGGCTAGCTGTAAATGATGCCAACTGGGAATTACGTAAAAGATGGAGAGACATAATCTTAGCTAGAGGATGGGTCACACCTGAAGCTATTAGCTTAACCTCTGCTAATGACTTATGTAGATTAATGTTAATGGTAGTAGAAGAAGAAGGAGATCTCAGGCTCAGTCAAAGACTTGAAGCATACAATGCCATCCATGAGCAATTAAAAATTGTTGAAACACAAAAAACTACTAAAGCTCCTCTTACCAAAGCCAGAGGAGACAAGAGCACTCAAGAGATATTTCATAGAGATCTTAGGAGAAGAAAGGAAATCAATAAATCCATGTTCTTTGAACACTCTAAGAGATAGGTATGGTGAGATAAGAAAGGAGCAGTCAAGGACATCAGAAAGAACAAGAATTCCTAGACCTCCAGGAGCTTTCTCAGGTACACCTTCTCTTCCTCCTAAATCTATGAGTCTCATAGACTCACTTCTTCGCAATACACCCTCTACTCCACCTACTACTACACAAATCCCCATCATTCCTAGCAAAAGAAACCCTCCCAGGGCCAGCAGACCTCAATTCTCAAAACCACTAACCAAATGATCAAAACCTAGCAAACCCATACCACCAAAATTCAGAGCTGATAACTTCACCCCCATTGAACCTCTAATCCAACCCAAACCAAAACCCACAACATCCCAAATTCCTTCAATCCGAAAATCAACTCACCATTCCACACAACCACCTTCTGCACAACTAACCCCAGCACCCACTGAAGCAACCAACCCAGTGAACCCACTAGAATCCACTACAGGTACATCAAGAAGAAAGAAATCAATGGCAAAAAGAAAGAGGTCTCAAGTCATTTCCTCTAGTTCTGACCCACCTTCAGAAAAGAAAGAACCTGAGGATATGCATACTGAGAGAAGAAGAATTCTTTCTTGGAGATTTGATGAAGAATCAAGTCTTTACCTATTCACTACAATCACCAATGAAGTTTTAAGGATCAGCAGCAATGAAGTGCTTACTACTTTATCTGACTTAGAACTTGGTGATGTAAGAAATTCTGCTGGTGATGGAAAAAGATTAAGTGCTTAACAGTAGTCCCTCGTTATGAAGATAAGGATGCACTTTGACACAACAACAAGGGAAACTTCATTTGCTGCACCCATCAGAACTGATTGTCCTGTTACTCATGTGGAATTGGATCTAGCTACTGATAGATATATTGTATACAGAGCTGATGGATCATTCACATGACACAGAGAGATAAATCCAGGTGAATGGAACTTTAATGATCAGAAAACCATAGTGGATTGTATGCTCACCAACACGCTGTTCAGATTTGACATGACAAAAGATCAGTAGAAAAAGTCAGTTTTTGCTGAAGATGTTAGTTGTTTTTGGTTCAAGATAGTTTAAACCGTTTTGTTTTTCATTTAGTGTTATATTCGGAAGATTTTGGAAGCATCATCTTAGGGGAAGATTGTAAGGAAGAATTTCTCCTGAAGAAATGATGTTGATTGGCTAAACATGTTATCTAGGAAGAATAGAAGGCCCGAGATAAGTTACCTCTGAAGAATAGACTCCCCGAGATAACTTATAGTTATCTCGGAAGCCTATTTTACCTCGGGTGCACAATTTTATCTCGGACAGTGTATACGCCCGAGATAACTCAAGTTACCTTGGTAAGGCGAGTTATCTCGGACATCAACTTGACCTGCTCCACCTGTCTCTAACATATCTGATCCAGTTATCCACCAATCTGTAGGATCTGTGTTAATTTCTGTTTAACTTAACAAGAAACCCGCTACTTGTAAATATAACACTGTGGAATTAAAGTTATATTTCACTTTACTTAAGCAAGTCTTAGTTCTCTTATGTAATGTAAGTGTTTGATTGCATAAGGATAGTAACAACGAAGTAAGAAATACTCGGCACTATTTGCATTAACTCAAGTTTACACTATTACAAGTTGATTGAGAACTGTGTGTAAAACTGAAAGCTAACTAAGCTATATATAGTGCAGATGAGATCCATAACAACCATTGATCTCAAACGATTTAATCTAAACCATTAAACAAAAGTCAAATACAAACTACCAAAAGAATAATTTTCGACATATGAAATATCTTGCATGTGATTAGCAACATACTACTTTAGGAGAGCGACTTTGATAGATTTGGAAGCAACCGAGAAGCTTTTTGTAGGATTGGACGACTGAGAAGACTTCTCAGGAAAAGTCGGTTGAACTCATTATCTGGTGGATAATCAAGTTCACCTAGAATATTCGCTATAGGACAAAATGCCTTCTTCCGGTTGAACTGCCAGTTCCGCTTGAACTTGAGACTTCCGCTCGAACTTCAACTTCAGCCGGAACTGCTCAAAATTGGCTTTCAGCCGGAATTCTTCAAAGCGATATTCCTTACAATCTCTCCCTAAGCTGATGCTGTCAAATTTATTTTCCATCTCGAAGCTATATCCAAAAAATTGACTTGTACCCAAAAGAGTCTTCTCCTTGACCTACTTGTCAACAGACTTGATGCCAGCATATTTACATCTTTAGAAAGCACACTCATCTTTGTCATTGTAACTTTTACGTTCTTGAGATCTTCCCAATCCTGTTCACTCCAATGATCTTGAACATTTATTGCTTCATGAGTGGTATATGTGTTATCTGCCCTGTGCACAAAGAATAGATTTTCTTCTTCTTCGCAAATAACAAACTTTATATGACTGGCTCTTCTTCTTTATCATTAGCTTCATCTTGAGATACAGAAGGCACCCCATGCTCGAGCACTTTGGTTTCTATGCTCATTCTTAGCAAATGCTCGACTCTAGTTGGGCTCATAATTTCTACCAGTTTGACATAGATGTCGGTCAGTTGGAAGATATCAAGCATTCTAGTAGCAACATGAGCATTTACCACTCTGGAAGTGCCATTCAGAAATTGGAAATTGAAGTCAAAGTTGTCTTCATTGGCTGTCCACCCAACAATTTTATTATGTCTGGGTGGGCCTTTCTTCCTTGGCTTTTTCTCTTTCTTTCTCTTGGCCTGCATCAGTCTCCTCTTTCTCTTTTTCTTTTCCTCATTTGAATCATCAGTTGATTCCTTTTCAATTGGGGTTTTACCCTTTGATGAGGGAGAAGAGGGACCATGTTGGGCATCAGTTGGTGGGGTAGGAGAAATGGTGGTTGAGGGTTCCCTTATGGTAAGGGGTGGCAAGGATGCTTGAGGAGGTGGTCTACTGGCTTCGGGTGTAGGGCTAGTAGGAGGAGTTGGTGGGAAGATATCTGAAAAATCTATGGTAAGGGCAGGTTTCTTCTTGAAGGGGATGATTGGAGTGAAATTGTCGGTTTTGTATTTTGGGTTTGAGAGTTTGGTGGCAACTTTCTTGGTTATTGAGGGTGGCTTGTAAGGTATGATGGCAAGTGACTGAAATGCTGATGGAACAGTTGTAGGTGTAGGGTTTGGGTTATAAATGAAAGAAGGTGGAGGTAAGATATCTGCATCATCAGCAAATTTTGGTTTAACAGTTATATTAGTTGCCATATCTGAAGTGAATTCTAAAGGTGGAGGCAACACCAGCTTTGGATTTACAGCAACTTCATCTCCTCTAAGCTCTTGAAAAATTGAGTCAATTAGTTTGCACAGCTCCCTAACCTTCATTTGATTAACTTCATCCTCTGATTTCCAATTTTGGATAATCAGGACCCTTCTAACCTTTTTCAGCAACAAGTAGTTCTCATCATTCTTCACCAGCTTGGTGGGCATCTTGGAGGCAATGGTAATCAATCTTTTCCTTTCTGCATCAGTCATAGCATTCAAATTGTATTCCCTCAGTCTTTAGTCAAATGACCTTTTCTTTGCTTCTTCAAGCAAACTCTCAACTACCCAATTTTGAGAAAATAAATCCAATTCTTCTTGAAGCTCTTTTGCTAACCTCTCATCTTCAGCAGTCATCCTGGCATCTTCCACCATTTTGTTCACAACTTCTGGTTCAGGAGTTTGAACAACCTGCTGAATAGTTCTGACATTTGAAGGTTGAACTGGCTCTTCAACTTGAATATGCTCATCAGCTTGAACTTACTCAGTGCTCCTCATAGCTATTAATGTTTCAGATATATCCTCAGCTTCATTACTTGATTTTTCTTCCGGTTGAAGCACAGGGAATTGATCAGATCCAAATATTGACTGGTTAGGGCCATATACTGGATCAGGAGCATTTTCATCGATCAAAACAACTTCAACCTGTGTTTCCGGTTGAACTAATGCTTCATATTCATGTAGAACTTCAGTCACCACCTAAGGTTGGGTGACTTCAGGTTCTTTGTCGGTCAGTTTTAGCACCTCAGTTCCTCCACTTTCTCCTAACACAGTTTCATCATCTCCTTCAGTCATGGTTCCCACTGCTGCAGTTTCAGTACTATCTTCAAAATTTTCAGCAGTTGCTTTGCTGGTGGAAGCAAAGCTCCTCTCCGCTTGATCACTGACTCTTTCATCCGAAAAAATAACATCCTTCAGTAGCCTAGTGATCATGTTGATATGCTCTGGGAGAGCACCATCAATAAGCATTGAGATTGAACCAATTCAGTGAGATTAGGGTCTTCAAATGGTGAAATAGCAATTAGTTGGCTACTCTTCACATTCACCAACTATCTTCGATTGAGAAGGTTTGGACACCGGCTTTCCTACAGGCTGTGGCTCTTACTTCAACCGGAATTCTCTCAGTTTCTTCAATTTCAATCATAGAAGGTGTTGAAGTCATCTTCTCCCCCAATTTGACAGTATCAGCTTCATCTTTAGCTCTGTTTGGGTTTGAAGGACCTGCTTCAGCCTGAACAGGAACACCCTTGACTAAGGTAGCAACAGTTAAATTTAATGAATCAACCTGTTGTTGGAGAGAAAGGTACAAATTCGTCTATTTAGGTAGTGTATAACTGTCCTCAACTGGCTTTTTACCAGTATCCCTTGACGAAACCAAGTTATCAATCCGAGATTGATCAGTCTTGGTACCCATGGCTTCTTGGCACATGGGATTCTCCTCAGCTGTTTCAGCAACCCTTGGTTCCAATGAAAGACCCGTGGGTGCTGATTCAGAGAAAATTGCCACAGATTGGGTCTTATTGATGCTACTACTGACACCAAGATCCAGTCGGGATACTTAGGCAGTAGCAGCCCTTTCTATATGAGTCTCTTCATAACTCCTGAGACTCACCTCCGGTGAAGAGTGGGGGTTTAGTGCAGCAGGGTCCTGATCCATCAGTATGTTCTCATGTAATGAGGTTGGTGAGTTAATAACACCTTCATTTGGATCAAGAATGGGTGCACTATCACTCCTGGGTGATAGGGGATGTAGGGGTGAAAACCTTTCGGATGGAGATTGTTCATCCTTGTCTATTGACTCCCCCTCAAAAGAAAGTTCATCCCTAAGAGAAAATCCCAATTTGGTTAGCTTCCGCTTGGGCTTTTTGCCTTTAACGGGGCTTGAAGCTTCAGGTTGGTTGGTGGCAGTAGGTGGAGGAGACCTAATGACCACATTTCTCTGTCTTTTGAAAACGACAGGAGGGGATTCAGATGAGGAAGTGGCAGTGGTGGTAGTTTGAGCAAGAGCTTTCCTCTTTTTGGAATGGTAAATTTTTAGAGTAGAGGAAGCTTGGACAGATGTGGGATCAGGAACTATTGGGCTTGTAGTCCTATCTTCTTGAGCAGGTTGCTCATGTGCAGCAACAATTTCCATTTGTACCTCAGCCTGAGCAGGTTCATTAGGAAACTACCTTGGAATTGGCAGGGCATGGTCAGTATCCCTTCCAAGAAAAACTATCTTATTTATAGCTAAATTAGAAAAAGTTTTCTCATTCTTTTGGATGTAAAATTGAACCTCCCAAAACAATTTGAGGGTATTCCTCCCTGAGAATGTAAGTCAAAAACCTGGGATAAAGATAGACATATTCGGGTGTGATGTTTGTTTATAGGCCTTTGAAAATTAGGTTTGAGAAATTAAAATTTGACCTTTAACAACAGCAAAGAATGTTGAGGCTTGTTTCAGCGGAAAGTTCATCAAAACCACCTTTCTTGGGAGTTAAACAAACCAAAAGTGTGTGGGCCAGAAACCTCCATTTATATGGCAGTTACCCCTTCTTGATTGTCTTGCTTCCCATTGAACCACCATAACCAATATCTCTGAATAAAGGTAGGTACACCTTTGAGTCAACAAACACATAGCCATCTTCATCCCTTAGTTGTAACACTTTTCTAATCTTTGCTTCATCTATTTCCACTATCGTGCCCTGAACAGTTGACACAATTTTCTCACCACCGTTGTTATCTTCAGCAACCCTAGCATGAGACCAGAATTCTTCCATAATTTCTTCAAAGATCACCGCTTCAACTGTCAACGCGTGATGAAGGTAAGAGTTCTTTAGGAAGTCGATCATGCCATTGTAAATGTCTGTTTTACTGGGTGCTTCGAGATAAGCCACCAGATTGTGTTCCACATGGAACCTCGAATCACTGGCAGGCGTTTTGCCATTTGAACTCGCCTTGGGAGCCATTGATGATGTAGGAATTGAGATAATTTACGGTTTTTGGAAGTTATTGAGAGAGTTTAAGAGAAATTGGGTTTGTGAGAAATAGGGAATTGACGGTAATTTAGGGCTTTTTACCTTTTCCGTCGCTGGCGTGGAGGAGAGAGGTTTTAACACACCCGTTTAGTAACTGATGTGATGTGTGCTTTTTAGGTTATACGGTACAACACGTTAAAGCATGTCATTATCCAAAAGGATATTTACTGAAACCTCGAATATTTAATGGTTAAAAACTTAATGGGTAATTTATTGTGTATCCGCTTAAAAAAAATGTGCCTTCCGGGTAATTTAATGAAAAGTGACAGTAAACTTGTTGACCCGGAAGTTCAAGCGGAACCAATTTTCTCCTTTATTTTAGAAAACCAAATTTCTTCCGTTTGAAATTCAAGCGGAAGATTTTTCCACTTGGAAGAATTGTTTTCAAAAATATTTTCTACATAAGATACAAAGCATTTTTCCGGTTGAAATTCACCCAGAGATTTTCAAAAGTTCTTTTCTCAATGGTCGAACCGGAACTTGGACCGGAAAACCAAAACACATGATTTTTGAAAATTCATGCTAATTTTTCATAGTTTAACAGCAGTTATTGACTATGAACTGAAATGGTTTCTAATTAACACAAGAGACTTTCTTTTTCTTTTTCTTTTTGTATCAAGAGACGGACTCTTAGACACAAATTTCTTTCCTTTCATAGAGGTTGTGAAAAGCTTTGAGTTAATCAAAGTTCATCATGCCAATGGCTATGATGAGGTAGAAGAATCTTGCCTCATCGAATCCTTTGGTAACCAGGTCAGCCAATTGGTGATCAGTGTGAACTTTGAACAGTTTAATCAGATTCTTTTCTACACAATCTCTAATAAAATGATACCTTATATCAATGTGCTTTGTTTTGGAGTGCTTGACTAGATTCTTGATGATGGAGATAGCACTATTGTTGTCTGTAAAGATTGGAGTTTCCATGAAGGTGATTCCATAATCAAGCATCTGATTTTGGATCCAAAGAACTTGACTGCAGCAACTTGAGGCAGCAATGTATTCAGCCTCAGCAGTTGATGTAGAAACACATGTTTGCTTCTTGCACTGCCAGGAAACAAGTATTTCACCCAAAAATTGACATCCGCCTGATGTTGATTTCTTGTCTATGTCACAGCCTCCATAGTCACTGTCGGTGAATGCTTTGAAGGAGAAGTCAGAATTTTTGGGATACCATAAACCCAGTTTTGGTTGACCCTTCAGGTACTTGAAAATTCTCTTGACAGCTAGCATGTGTGACACCTTTGGTGATTACTAATATCTTGCACATAAGCAAACACTGAACATGATCTCAGGTATACTAGCAGTGAGATACATTAGTGATCCTATCATTGTTCTGTATATGTGTACATCCACTGGCTTGCCACTTAAGTCATTGGTTAACTTGTGGGAAGTGGAGATAGGAGTTTTAGCACTTGAACATGTCAACATATTAAATCTCTTCAGCATATCTTGGATATACTTTGACTGGTTGACAAAGATCCCAGCTGCAGTTTGCTTCACTTGTAGTCCTTAGAAGAAGGTTAATTCTCCCATGGAGCTCATTTCAAATTTCGACTTCATCAAAGTTTCAAATTCATTGCACAACAAAGTATTAGATGAACCAAAAAATATCATCTACATAAATTTGTACCATCAACATGTCTTTACCAACAGTTTTGACAAACATTGTTTTATCAATAGCTCCTCTCCTGTAGCCATTCTCTAGAAGATAGATTAAAAGAGTTTCATACCAGGTTCAAGGTGCTTGTTTGAGGCCATACAGGGCTTTGATTAGCTTGCATACCTTGTTTGGATGATGAGTGTCCTCAAAGCCTGGAGGTTGTTTCACATACACTTCTTGTTCCAGTAAGCCATTGTAGGATCGTTATTAGTTAGAGTTAAACTAAAACAAAAGCCCTTTACTTGCAAATATAACCCTGTGGAATTAAAGTTATATTTCACTTTACTTGAGCGATATTTAGTTCTTGTGTATAATGTAAAAGCTTGATTTGCAGAAGGATAGTAACAACGAAGTAACAAATACTCGGCACTATTCGCTTTAACTCAAAGCTACACTATTACAAGTTGTTCAAGAACAGATGATGTGTAAACTATGAGCTAACAAATCTATATATAGTGCTGATGAGATCAATGACAACCATTGATCTCATGCGATCTAATCTAGACCGTAAAACATAAAGTCAAATACAAACTACCAAAAGAGTAAATATCGACATTTGGAATATCTTGCGTGTTGGAAGCAACATACTACTTTAGGAGAGCGGCTTGAATCAGATATAGAAGCATACGAGAAGCTTTTGCAGGATTGGACTTGCTGAAAAGACATTTCAGGAAAAGTCCGGTTGAACTCATTATCTGGTGGATAATCGAGTTCACCCGGAATATTCGCTAAAGGATAAAACTGCTTTTTTCGCTTAAACTGCCAGTTCCGCTTGAAGTGAGAATTCCGCTTCAACTTCAACTTCAACTTCAACCGGAATAAAACAAAATTGACATTCAGCCGGAAATCTTCCAAGCGCAATATTCCTTACAATCTCCCCCTAAGCTGATGCTGTCAAATTCCAATGTTTATCTTCAAAAACCGACTTGTACCCAAATATTTTCTTCTTCTTAACCTACTTGTCCGTGGTTTTGATGTTGGCATCCAGGTTTTGAGGAAGCTCTTTAGAATTTTTTTTGGTCACCTTCACATACTTAAATGATTCCCAATCCATTTCACTCCATTCTTCTGGAACAGAAATGGACTCATGAACTGGTGAAGGTGCCATCGGCTCTGTAAACATAGAATAGCTTATCTTCTTCTTCCCAAATGATAAATCTTATCTCACTGACATGCTCTTCTTCTTCTGCTGCTGAATCATCATCTAAATTGCTCCTGTAGAGCATTCCACTGTCTAGCACCATTGGCTCTATGTGAAGCCTTAACAAGTGCTCAGCTCTTGAGGGACTTAGAATTTTCTAAGCTTTAGAATGATGTCAGTCATTTTAGACAAAAGAAATGTAGTGGCCTTGTGAGCATTTACCACCTGAGTTATGCCATTTGCCAAGTTGAAAGTGAAGTCAAAAGTTGCCTTATCTACTGTCCAACCCGCAATCTTATTCTTTCTGGGTGGAGCTTTTCTTCTTTGCTTTTGATCTCTTTTGCTTTTGGCATGCATCATCTTCCTCTTTCTTATCTTCCTTTCTTCATCAGAATCATTTGCTGATTCTTGCACAACAGGTCTTCTGCCTTTGGCAGATGATGAAGAAGGGCCCGATTGAACTTCAGTAGGTTTGGTGAGGTGGATGAGGGTTCTTTGATGGTGATTGGTGGTAGGGAAGTTTGTGTTGATGGTTTAATGGCTTCTGGTGTAGGGCTTGAAGGTGGAGAAGGTGGGAAAATGTCAGAGAAATCCATAGTAGGAGGAGACTTCTTCTTAAGAGGGACAATTGGTGTAAAAATGTCAGTCCTGTATCTTGGGTTGGCAAGTTTGGTTGCTACCTTCTTGGAAATTGAAGGTGGTTTGTATGGAATGAGGGAAAATGACTGTGGAAGTGATGGAGCTGTTGTAGATGTGAGGCTTGGCTTAAATGTAAAAGAAGGTGGAGGTGGCATATCTGCATCATCAATAAATTCAGGTTTAACATTTTAGTTTGATGATGTACCTGAAGTGAATTCTGAAGGTGCAGGCATCACTAGCTTTGGATTGACTGCAGCTATGTCTCCTTTGAGCTCATAAAAGATTGTATCAATCAAGTTGCAAAGTTCTCTGACTTTCAACTGAGCTACATCTTCTTCTGTTTTCAGTTTCTTAACCACAAGGGCCCTCTTTATCTTTTTCAACAATAAGTAGTTTTCATCAGTCCTTATTAGCTTGGTAGGCATCTGTGAGGCAATGGAGATCAGTCTTTGCCTATCAACTTCAGTCATTTCTTCCAAATTGTAGTCCTTCAATCTCCAATTGAAGGAACTAGTCTTTGCTTCTTCCAAAAACCTTTCAACAACTTCAACCTGAGAATACAGATCCAATTCCTCTTGAAGTTCTTGGGATAGCCTCTCATCTTCTGCTACCCTTTTTGCATCTTCCACCATCTTTACCATAGCTTCAGCTTCAGGAGTTTGAACCACCTGTTGAATAGTTCTAGAAGTTTCAGTTTGAACAGGTTCAGTACTCCTCAAAGCTATCAATGTTGCAGCTATGTCTTCAGCTTCTTTTCTTCCCAGTTCTTCCGGTTGATCCACAGATAACTTATTAGACCCATCAATACCAAAAATTGAATTGCCAGGGCCATAAACTTACATCTGGGTTGCAGTTTGGGTTTCCGGTTGAATAACCAGTTGGGCTTCCGCCTGAACTTCCGCTTGAACAATGTTGGAGCCTTCAGTCACCACTTGAGGTTTGGTGACTTCAGGTTCTTTATCAACAATTTCCAACACTTCCATGCCTTCATCTTCACAAATTAATTAATTCTCATCGCCTCCTTCAGATATAGTGGCCACTGCAACAGTTGCAGTGCTTTCTTCAACTTCTTCAGCTACCTTGCTAGTGGAGGCAGTATTCCTCTCCATGTGATCACTGTCTCTTTCAGCCGGAAATATGACATTCTTCAACAGGCTTGTGATCATGTTGATGTGCTCAGGGAGAGCACCAGTAATTAGCATCAAAGATTGCACTAATTCAGTGAGGTTAGGATCTTCAAATGGAGATATGGCAATAACTGACTGCTCTTCATATTGACCCAACTCCCTTCAACTGTGAATGGTTTAACACCAACTCTCTTGCAGGTTATAGATCTCACTTCAGCCGGAATTCTATCGATTTCTTCTATTTCAATGATTGCAAGTGTAGAAGTCAGCTTCTCCACCAATTTGACAGTATCAGCTTCAACATCTTCTATCTTAGGGTTTGAAGGACCTGCCTCGGCTTCAGTTGGAGTAGCCTTGACCAATGTAGTAACAGTTGATTTTAATTGATCAACCTATTCTTGAAGATTTAGGTACAAAGTCGTCAATTCAGGTAGTCTAAAGTTGTCCTCAACTCGCTTTTTACCAGTGTCCCTGGACAAAACCATGCTATCAATCCGAGATTGATCAGCAGTTTTACCCATGGCTTCTTGGCACCTGGGATTCTCTTCATCTGTTTCAGCAACCCTTGGTTCCAATGAAGGACTTTTGGATGCTGATTCAGAGAAGATTGCCGCAGATTGGGTCTTATTGATGTTATTTCTAGCACCAAGGTCCAGTGGGGATCCTTGGGCAGCAGCAGCCCTTTCTGCATGAATCTCTTCCAAACTCCTGAGATTCACCTCCGGTGAGGAATGGGGGTTCAGAGCAGCAGTGTCCTGATCTATCAGAATGCTCTCATGTAATGAGGTAGTTGAGTTAATAACACCAAAATGCAGATCAGAATTGATTGCACTGTCATTCCTAGGTGATAGGGGTTGTAGGGGTGAAAAATGTTCAGATGGGGAAGGTACATCTGCTTCTAATGACTCCCCCTCAAATGAAGGTTCATCCCTAAGAGAAAAACCCACTTTTACCAGTTTCTGTTTAGGCTTTTTGCCTTGAACGGGGTTAGAAGCTTTAGGTTGGCTGGTGGTACTAGGTGGAGGAGACCTAGTGACCACAGTTCTCTGTCTTTTAAAAGTGACAGGAAGTGATTCGGTTGAGGAAGTGGCAGTGGTAGTTTTTGTGGAAGCTTTCCTCTTTTTGGATTGAAAAGTTTTTAGAGTAGAGGAAGCTGGGACAGATGTGGGATCAGAGACCATTGGGTTTGTGGTTATGTCATCTTGAGCATGAGGCTCAGTTGCTGTTACAGTTTCCGTTTGAACCTCAGCAGGAACAGGTTCATTAGGAAACTGCCTTGGAATTGGTAGGGGATGGGTAGTATCCCTTCCAAGAAATACAGTCTTGTTTAAAGCTAAGTTTGAAAAAGTTTTCTCATTGAGAAGTTTAGGTTGCAAAATTGTACCAACCCAAATAATTTGGGGGTATTCTTCCCTGAGAATACATGTCAAAACCTAGGGTACACATAGATATATTCAGATTGGATATTTGATTTTAGGGCTTGAAAAATTAGGTTAGAAAAATTGAAGCTTTCACCCTTTACCACAGCATAGAAGGCAGAGGCCTGTTCCCTAGCAAGCTCGTCAAATCCACCCTTCTTTGGAGATAGGCATACCAAAATTGTATGAGCCAAGAACCTCCATTTGTATGGTAATTGCCCTTTCTTGAGAGTTTTGCTTTGCAGGGAACCACCATATCCAATATCTCTGAACAGTCGTAGATACTTCTTGGAATCGACCACTTCATATCCACTGTCATCCCTTAGTTTCAACACCTTTCGCACTTTGGCTTCATCAATTTCCACTTCTGTGCCCTGAACATTTGACACAATCTTTTCACTACCATTTTCGCCTTTAGCAACCCTAGCATGAGACCAAAAATCTTCCATAACTTCTTCAAATATTTCCGCCTCAACAGTGAGCACGTGATGAAGATGAGATCTTTTGAGGAAGTCTATCATGCCATTGTAGATATTTGTCTTGCTTGGTGGTTCTAGGTACGCCACCAAGTTGTGTTCTACAGGAAACTTGGAGTCACCGACGGGTTTCTTGCCACTTGCCTTCACTTTTGGAGCCATTGTTGATACAGGATTTGAGAACGATTGACGTTTAATCGGAGGTTGAACGGAGAGGGTTTGAGAGAAATTTGGGAGTAATTTCGGATTGGGGTTGAGAGAAATGGGGAAAGTGACGGTAAATTAGGGCTTTTACCCTTTTTGGTGATGACGTGGAGGAGAGAGGTTTTAAACAGATGGTTCAGTAACTGATGGGACACGTGCTTTATGGGTTATACGGTACAACTTGGTAAAGCATGTCTTTATCCAAAAGTAAATTTACTGAAACCTCGGATTTTAAACAGTTAAAAACTTAATGGGTAATTAAATGTGTATCTGCTTGGAAAGTTGTGCCTTCCGGGTAATTAAATGAGACATTGACTTTTGTTGACCCGGAAGTTCAAGCGGAACCCATTTTGTCCTTTATTTTTAAAAACCATATTTCTTCCGTTTGAACTTCAAGCGGATGATTTTTCCGATTGGAAGAATTGTTTTCAAAAAACATTTTCCACGTAATTTGCAAAGCATTTTTCCGGTTGAAGTTCACCCGGTGAGTTTCAAAATTGTTTATCTCACAGGTTGAACCGGAACTTGAACCTGAACAACAAAACACATGATTTTTGAAAATTTGTGATAATTTTCCATAGTGTAACTGAGGTTACTGACTATGAACTTTAAGCAGAAGTTCGACTTCAACCGGAAACCTATCTGCAAGCGGAATGTTGAAGTTCAACCGGAAATCCAAACTTCAACCGGAACTATGAAGATGAATCGGAAGAGGAACTTGAACCGGAATTCTAAAGTTCAACTGGAACTTGATAGATTCAACCGGAAAAACGGGTTTGTCGGATACAGCTTGATACAACCTCTGTTTGATATCAGGTCATCAGAGAAAACTTTTCTGATTATGTTATCTCATCGGAAAAGCTTCTAGTTCACTATTCAGTCACCGGAAAACTGTTCTGGCGCCGGAGTTCACCTCTGATCAGATTTAGATCGCCGGAAACTACTTCAGGCCGCCGGAAAATCACATCTGATCAAGTCATCAGAGCTCCTTTCAAATCAGAAAAACCGATTCAGAAATAGGTGAAGGGGTTACACAACGTTTTCTGATTGGAATTCGCACGACGAACTTGATTGATATTATTTTTCTTGGTTGCAAAAGTCTACGGGGAGGATATGTGATGAGACTTGTTGCAAGCCGTGAGCAAAGCAAATGTGAATTTTTAATCTTCGAAATGTCCTCAAGCCGTAACAGTTGCGACATTGCCATTATGGTAAAAATCGAGGCAAGGTTAATAGCACAAAAGAAGTGGTTTGTCTATGTGGAAAACATTGATTTGGTATTTCAACAATATTGGCTCACTTGAGTTATGATTGAATCCTCAAGTAGCTAGCCATTGTGTTGAGTTTTGTAAACACCCTATACATTTATAGTCTTTGGTTTCGGGCTAGAAGATGTTTATTGTAGGGGGAGCTTCACAAAGGAGAAATGAGGGTCACCTTGAAGTCAAGTTACAAGAATACAAGAATCAATGTCACAAGTGTTGAGTATTCTATCTATCAAATAGGGGGAGATTGTTGGGAATCGAGATACCGAGCCAACAAGATTTGGATAGATGTGATTAATACTCAACGGCCACTTAACATTTACCGTCCCGACAACACGGTGAAGAACATGACAACTCAAGATACAAGACTCAACTAAAGAAGAAGGCTCTAGTGAATATTATTTATTGTTTAAATATTATCACTAGTTGGTAGTTTACTATTATGCCCTTAGTGAGTTTGTATTATATATAGTAAGTCTTTCTCATGTGAAAGACTTGATGATGAGTGATACTTTGAGAGAGAGCTAGTTATGGTTCTTTGAAGCTTGTCGAGTGTTCATGAACTCACCTAGTAAGTTCATGATACCCGGGAATGCGTGGGGTAGGTAAAATGTAATCTTTCGGTTATCTTTAGTTATCTCTCATTCCACCTTGTTTATCTATCTATCTTGTTCTTCATCTATCATGTTTATACTAGCTTTGCTCATCATCATCATCACATCTCAAACACCATCGTGTTCATGTCCGGGTGTTCATTTGTTTCTAAAAAAATGAGTTACACAAAGACTCGATCCGCTTCCGCAACCAAGGTATTTGCCCACCACCTCGGTTATTCATGATTGGTTCAGAAAGATTCCATCTGCAGTTTGCTTCACTTGTAGTCCTAAGAAGAATGTTAGTTCTCCCATGGAGCTCATTTAAAATTTGGACTGCATCAAAGTTTCAAACTCCTTGCACAAAACAGTGTTAGATGAACCAAAAATAATATCATCTACATAGATTTGTACCATCAACATATCCTTACCAACAGTTTTGATAAAAAAGTGTTTTGTCAATTGCCCCTCTCCTATAGCCATTCTCTAGAAGATAGTTAGAAAGAGTTTCATACGAGGTTCTAGGTGCTTGTTTGAGGCCATACAGAGCTTTGATTAGCTTGCACACCCTGTTAGGATGGTGAGGGTCCTCAAAACCAAGAGGTTGGTTGACATATACTTCTTGTTCCAGTAGGCCATACAGGAAGGCACTCTTGAAATCCATCTGAAATACTTGGAAGTCTTTGAAGGCAGCATAGGCTAAAAAGATTATGATTGCTTCCAATCTAGCCACAGGTGCAAACACTTCATCATAATCAATGCCTTCTTCCTACACATAGCCTTGCACTACCAGTCTTCCTTTGTTTTTAATAACAATTCCCCTGTCATCTTTCTTATTCCTAAATACCCACTTTGTGCCAATTGGTTCTGCTCCATCAGGCAGATCTACCAATTCCCAAACTTTCTGCTTGTTAATTTGAAATAACTCTTCCTGCATTGCCTCTACCCAACTGTTGTCTTCCAAGGCATCTGTTACCTTCTTGGGTACTTCTTGAGACAAAAATGCAGCATGTAAACAAATGTTTGCATTAGCAGATCTACTTCTTATCAACAAAGGTGCTGACACTTCTCCAATAATATTCCTCACAGGATGATCTCTGTTGATTCTTATGTCAAGAAACATAGGGAACTCATGGCTTCTTCCATTCGAGGGTATATTGAGCTGAGGAAGTCTATGATCAAGCTCAACATCACCAATTTGTGATATAGGATCTGAACATTCAACTGTATTATGAGAGCTATCATCTGAAATGTGGGTCAGATGCTCAAAACTGAATTCATCATTTGAATTTTCAGGTTCAGTTGAACCGGAATCCTTGTTCTCAACAGTTTTTGAAATTAAGTTTTCCGGTTGAACTTGAGCCAAAGAATTTTCCGTTTGAACTTCGACTGGAACTATTTCTTCTTCAATTTGAATTAGTTTAGTCTGTTTCTTTTCATTGCCTGGAAAGATAGGTTTGATGATCATTGAAGAGAAAAAGTTTTGCTTCTCAGTTCCAGCAGTGTTGCTTTTCCAATGTTCATTAGCAGACCTATATAAGTTATGTTCCTGTACTAGAGATCTCACGGGCTTATCAACAGTTATGTTAAAAGCAGTGGTTAGTGAATCAATATCGAATAACCAGGTGGGCTGAGACTCAAAATTGTTGGGAGATTTTTCATTAAAAGACATGTTTATAGTTTCTTCAACGATTTTGGTTCTCTTGTTGGAAAATGATTCAAAAGACTCACAAAATGACCCGAAAACGTAAAAGAAAACCAATGTGTTTTGCAACACATCAAATATCCCCCCACTTAACCTTTTTTCGTCCCCGAAAAAAACTGCAAATGGAACCATAACCTGGGTAATTGGTTTCCAACCTTTTTAATTTCATCAATTTTAATTCAATGAGCATACTCACAACCCGGTAGCGATTATTGATATTTTAATCCGATTAAACCCAACCACAAACTTTTATAGCCCCCAAAAGTGTCAATGCTTTTCATTTACCCAACTAGTCAACCCAATGGATCCCATACTTAAACATCACAACTTTGCCTAATCCCGTCTCAAGATGTTAAGGCACGGGTATAAACCGTTTAGGATCTCTTACCCTAATATTTAAGTATATAATTGTCTCAAAAATAATGTATATTGATGGATGAATGATGCTTTGTTTATTTGAGCTATTTTTCCATATTTTTTTTTCATTTTCGTTTTTTTTTTCAAATAGAAATGGACTCTACCTAGAGGTGCATCCACTGAGAGCGAACCCGATGGGTAGCACATAGAGTACTTAGTCCATACCTAACCTAGAGGAGTATCCTTCAAGTCGCTATCCCAAAGGGAAACACATAGGCTTCGGTATTTTATTCTTTTTTTTTCAAACTCAAACAAATGAAATTTGCACATGGAAGCGCCACCAGTATCACATTTATTCGCATAAACAGATAAAGATGTGCTAGGTACTTAACAGACAACTACATATGAAAATATCAGGGTACCTATCTTCTATTTTTGACAGTTTCGGCATCCTCATTTCAATCTAAGGCGGGAACCCACTAAGTATCCTAATTTTTGACATATTAATTTCCATTTTAGACACAATTAAGCTTTTAAATTGGCTAGGCCTACCAATACACCACTAACCGGTAACATTTTCAACTTTTAATTATATTTACCATTTAAGCACATTCTTAGAAAGCCAATCCCCGGTTGTACCTATCATCTTCCAATTTAACTGTAGAATTAACCAGGAACATTTTTGAATTTTTTTAAATTAACTCACACTCTAACAAACACACTTAGACTGACTCGACTAACGAGACACGACACGTAGTCTCCCCATCCCTACATTTGAAACTCACATTGTCCCTAATGTGAACCCAGAAACAACTCATAAACAAATAAACAAAAAAGAAAAGAAAATAAATAAATACAAAAGAAATAAGATGAAAAATAAAAGAACACAAAAAGAAAAATGGAACAGACTCCCCTGAATGAATCGACATGAATGAAAAGAGTCATGTTCCTCGCCCTCCAATTCAAACGTGATATCAAAACTCTTCTAACTCCTGAAATACATAAATATTATCACTGGCGAAAGCGGCGAATAACAAACCATATTCTAACAAACAAGCAAACCAAAATCACAGTAGCATATATATATCAAACAAACCACCCAACTGCTTAACCCCGTACAAAATGGCTGCTGCTGCTATCAAAATACTCCATCTGACTCCCTACTCCTCACCAGCATCCGAATCATCCTCATCATCACCAGCGGTAGCCTCAGGCTCATGAAACAAATCCGGCACCTCAAACCCCTGGGCAATAAACAACAACGAAGAGCCCTATCCTGCAGATCCATCCTCATCATCATCTCATCCCTAACAGCATCCAAAGTCAACCACTCATCTCATCAGCTCTCGAATGGGCCTATCAACCGGAGGCCTCTCACCTCTCGCCGGTATCCTCCTCCTCAATGGTGCTCCAACCTCAACCCATCTCACCGGATCATCAAACGGACACAAACCAATCTTCCTCATATCCAGTAAACTATACGACAACATCAGCGGTCCAGTAGTCAAATGTGAAGGCCGTTACCTCTCTAACACTCCCAAACGATCAGCCAACCAACCAATATATGGGCCCAGATCCAACCTCACCTCCGGCCCACCCTTGCGGGGCCGGGCAACCGACTGAATAAAAACCATAGCGAGGTTGGTCGGGTGTCTCTCCACCAACGACCTCAAGCAAAACAGATCTAACATGTTAATCTTATCAGCCCCAGCTCGCCTACCGATGAGCGATAAGCTAAAATCCTATGAACATACCTCAAAACCGGATCCCTTATAGTTAAAACCACCAAACTGGTCGTGTACGGCGCATCAGAAATCGTATCCCAAAAGGCCCTCAAATGACCATCTACCACATAAAACTCCTTGGCCTTCTTGGCCGTCCCCCTTAAACTCCTGCTACACTCAGATGTAGCAACCTCCTCCTGTGTATAAAAACCTAAAGCTACAGCAAATTGAGGTACACTCATCTCGAATAATCTCCTACCCAGAGCAAACGAAATAGTCACCGGAGAGTCAAACTCCTTCAGATCGTACTTCTATGTAGAATGAAACTCCACAGTCAGCTCCCGGTACTGGGTTCCATCTCAAGCCAAGACTCTCCTCCACCTCTCATTTAACAACTGCTCCAACCTAGCCCGTGCACCCAACCTATCCATAAGATCCCAATTAAATGTCCTATACTGGAGCAGGTCTAATCGCACGAATACCTCAAATCTCTCACCCTCATAAGTACCCTGAAACTGTAATAGGGTATGGTCCTCAATCCGGCAGTCCTCAACCGGAGGCAGCTCCACCGTGAATTCCGGTAGCACCTCCTATGCTAAGTGTTGGATCGCCGATCGGTGATGGTAAATCTTCTTCGTCTTCTTTCTCTTCTTTGAACCACTAGCAGAAGCGTCCATATCTGCAAAACAGATTAAACAGTGAAATCCAAGCAACAAACAAGCACAAACTATTTAATTTTTTTTTTAATTTTCTATTTTTTTCTTTTCTTTTTTAATTAAAAGAAAACTGAAATGCAAAAACTGAAAACAAATTACTGTTAAATAAAAAAGAAAAGGGAAAGAACAAAAATTTTAGAAAAATCGGGCATGACCCGTTCGTTTATCTAGCAAAACCCCTGTTAAAATGTGCATATATTCAACTTAAAGAAACCAGAATCCCAACTCTCTATCATCCCGAACCAACTATTAACAAGATAAGCACATATTTCCCGACCAAATCCTAATAAAATATCTATCCCGCAACAGAAACAATCAATCCAAGGGAAAACAAAATCTGAACCTCCCAAATCCTGCTCAAAATTTCCTGCCCTAGAATACACATATGATATCAAAGTTCCAGGACTCAAATTCATAGGCACGAATTCAAACTAGCAAGCTTTAACTAAATTCTAACTCAAACACACGAGTTCTAGAGATTTCCAGAGATTTTCTAACTTTTCCCATACTTAGTCAGTTTTTTAGTGTTTTCAAAAATTTTAATCACCCTTGTTTTTCAAGTCCTACAATTTAACACTAACCAAAACATACCTGGAACTCCATTTCCGCATGAACTCGCACTTCCAGCAATCTTCAATTCCCTGAAACATCAAACAAACACAAAAACGCAAAAACCGAAAAATACGAAAAACGAAAGGCACAAGCAAACAAGAATAATAAAAACAAGAATGCAAACTATATACAAACTATACAACTCAGATTTTCACCGAGTACTTACCTCTCCACTCATTCTCCATCAATATTGTGGAGAACCAAGTTCTCCTCACCCGTCTCAGCCGGTCCTCCTATGTAATGCTTCAATCTATGACCGTTCACCTTCCAAACTCCACTATCTGACTCTAACTGAACCGTTCCATACGGAAACACTTCCTTTACAATGTAAGGTCCTCTACACTGGGATTTCAACTTACCTGGAAAAAGCCTAAGACACGAATCATATAGCAACACTCTATCCCCACACTTAAACTGTTTCCTACCTCTTAGCTTACTATCATGCAACGCCTTTATGCGTTCCTTATAACCCCAAGACCTATCATATGCTTCATTCCTAAGCTCCTCTATCTAATGATTTTGGAGAAACCGGCTCTTAGCCGCCTTGGCTAAATCAAGATTAATCGATCGAATAGCCCAATACGCTTTGTGTTCCTTTTCAACCGGCAAATGACATGTTTTCCCATAAACCATCATAAAGGGCGTCGATTCTATTGGTGTTTTGAAAGCCGTAGGAAAGCCCATAACGCGTCATCTAACTTATCGGACCAATCCTTGCGATTGGTTCCGATAGTTTTCTCCAAAATCCTCTCCAATTGGGCATTGCAAAAATTAGGCATTGCAAAAATGCGTGCCCCTATCACTAAACATCACCTTATGGGTTCCAAACCTATTAACAGTGTCCTCAAAAACCTCACTACCACTCGTGCATCATTGGTGGGCAAGGCTTCAGCCTCAACCCACTTAGATACATAATCAATCTCAACGAGGATGTACCGATTTCCCCGGGTTGTAGAGAATAGACCCATGAAATCAATGCCCCAAATATCAAACACTTCCCTTGGATAGGGTGGCTGGGGCATCTCATTCCGGAATGAGATGTTACCTATTCTCTAACACGCATCACACTTCCTAACCAACTCGTGAAAATCCTTAAACAATATCAGCCAATAAAAACCTGAATCTGACACCTTCTTAGCAGTATAGGAAGGCCCGAAATGTCCACCTACTAAACCCTTATGACAATGCTTAAGGATCTATAATCCCTCCTCACAACTCACACATCTCCTAAAAGAACCATCTATCCCAATCCAGATCAAATAAAGACTATCCCAAATATAATGTTTAGAATCGGAGAGGAATTTCTTCCTCTGTTGGGATGTCAAATGATCTAAGATTGTACCATGAGCTAAATAATTAGTCATATCAGAAAACCATGGCATGCCCTGTTCCTCCGCACTTGTGACTCCTACAAACTCCTCACTAGAGAGAATCGCGCTCTCTAATGGAAATGTATCTCCTATGCTCTCTTCTCTCAGCTTCTCTCGCTCAGGGTCGTCAAGGCGCGACAAATGGTCGGCCGCTACATTCTCTGCCCCCTTCTTATCCTTAATCTCTATGTCAAACTCGGACAACAACAGAATACCACCTAATCAAACAAGGTTTAGCATCCTTCTTCGTAAACAAGTATCGCAATGCAGCGTGGTCGGTGTAAACGATGGTTTTGGACAAAACTAGGTAAGAACGGAATTTGTCGAATACGTAAACTACGGCTAGAAGCTCTTTTTCTGTGGTCGTGTAATTTTCCCAAGCGTTTTCTAAGCTCTTACTTGTGTAGTAAATGGGATGGAAGTGTTTGTCCATACGTTGTCCTAAAACTGCCCCTACTGCAAAGTCACTAGCGTCGCACATAAGCTCAAACGGTAAACTCCAATCCGGGGCTATCAGAATAGGTGCACTCGCTAACCTCTTTTTCAGAAACTCAAACTCCTTCAAACAACTCTCATCGAACTCAAAAGCAACATCCTTCTCTAAGAGACGGGTCATGGGTCTAGTGATTTTGGAAAAATCCTTAATGAACCTATGGTAGAACCCCGCGTGACCTAAGAAACTCCTAACAGATTTGACACTAGTGGGTGGTGGAAGTTTTCTAATCTTCTCAATCTTAGCTCTATCAACCTCTATGCCTGTACGTGAAATCTTATGACCTAAAACTATCCCCTCAGTGACCATGAGCATCAGTTTGGTCTCTATGCACCTAGCTAACATCCTTTCTAAATTACCTAAACACTGATCGAAAGAGCTCCCGAAAACAGAAAAATATCCATAAACACCTCCATGGAATTCTCAATCATGTCCTGAAAAATGGCCACCATACACCTCTTAGATGTGGCCGGAGCATTACATAACCCGAATGGCATACGACAGTACGTGAAGGTACCATATGGGCATGTGAAGGTGATTTTCTCCTGATCCTCGGGTGTAATAGGAATCTGAAAACAACCGGAAAATCCGTCGAGAAAATAGTAGTACTGCTGATCCGACAAACGCTCCAACATTTGATCGATACAGGGTAATAGGAAGTGGTCTTTCCTAGTGGCATCGTTAAGCTTATGGTAATCTATAAACACTCTCCATCCTGTGACGGTCCTACTCGGGATCAACTCATGTTTCTCATTCATCACAACCGTCGCTACCCCCTTCTTCGGAAATACCTGAACCGGCGCAAACCCATGTAGAATCGGAAATCGAATAAATCAAGCCGGCAACTAGTAGTTTGAGGACTTCCTTCTTCACAACCTCCTTCATGTTAGGATTCAAGCGCCTCCAAGGTTGGACTACAGGTTTATACTCGTCCTCCATGAGTATGCGATGTGTGCAAAACAAAGGGCTTATACCCTTGATATCAGTCAATCTCCAGGAAATCGCTTGATTGTGCACTTGCAGAACCTGTATCAACTTCTTCTTCTCCTCCTCCGTCAAAGTGGCAGAAATGATGCCGGGTAAACGGGACTCACCCTCTAAGAATGCATACTCTAAATGGGACGGTAACTCCTTAAGCTCTAAGATTGGTAGTTCCTCTAAAGACGGGTTTTCTCCTAACTCCTCAACTCCGCTAACCTCAAAAACCTCAGAACAATCCTCTACTACCTTAGTCGAGATACGCTCCTGGTGAGCATCATCATCGACCTCCCGATTCTCACTCACCGGGGTCTCACTCTGACTCCTAACCAAATCTGCTCCACAAATGTAATCTTGCCACTGATCCATATGAGAAATGAAAGTGTCAATAAAGTAGACGGAATCGTCCTGATCTACAGAATATTTCATGGACTGCATAATATCGAATGTGATTGTCTCATCCCCTAAACGAAGTGTAATCTTCCCGTCATAGACATCGATCAATGCCTTGGCAGTGCGCAAAATGGGGTGTCCTAGGATGAGTGGACATTTTTCATCTACCTCCATGTCCATGATCACAAAATCCACGGGGAAAACAAATCTATCAACTTTCACCAACAAATTTTCCACAACTCCCTATGGATATTTAATGGACCGATCCACTAAGGAGATGCTCATGCGCGTAGGGGTCGGATCTCCTAGGCCCAGATTCTCATAAATCTAATATGGCATCAATATGATGCTAGCACCTAGATCCGCCAATGCATGGTTCACAGTCGAACTACCTAACAGACACGTAATCGTGAAAATGCCCGGATCAGTCAATTTCTCCGGTAGCTTGTTCTGGACCACCGCAAAACATTGTTCACAGTCGAACTACCTAACAGACACGTAATCGTGAAAATGCCCGGATCAGTCAATTTCTCCGGTAGCTTGTTCTGGACCACCGCAAAACATCGTTCATCGAGAGCAACGGTCGAGAGCGTCTCCAGCTTTTTCTTATTGGATAAGAGATCCTTTTAGAATTTAGCATATTTGGGCATTTACTGGAGTGCCTCAACGAACGAAAGATTAATTTTAAGTTGTTTAAACATGTTAAGGAACTGACAGTACTCTCTGGCATACTTCTGTTGGATGAGATGGACGGGGTAGAGGAATCGCCTCAGATCCTCAACGGTTATCTCCTTCGGCTCGAACTTCTCCTTTTTCTTTTCTGCTGCCTTAGGTGCAGGAGACTCGGAGGTTGGCACTGTACTTGCTGGGACTAGCCTCGGGTGTACCCTCCCATCCAGACTCTCCATCTCGATCTCCTCCTCCGCCAGTGGGTTTTGCTCTCCGCCTCTGCCACTACGTGTAGTCACTACCTTAAGGGTCGAACTAGGGTTGGTTTGTGTACTACTAGAAAATGATCCCCCCTTCTTCACTAACTCAGAAACTTGTTTTCCTATGTCTCATATGGAACGCTGTAAATCTAGAAAGGCCGACTGTTGGTTCCTAAAGAGTGTATCTTGTTCTTTCAACTTCTATTGTGTCTCCTGATCTCGAGTCGCGGTCTGATTTAGAAATTGCATTTGCACAGCCAGCATATCCTCAATCTTCTTTGTGCTTAACCTTGCATCACCCCACTATCTTTTGACGCGTTTGAAATCCCGAAGGGTTCGCGCCACCCCGCCAACCAGAATTAGGGTTGGTCCTGCATCCTAACTGAAAAGAGTTACTGAACTGGTTTCGGTTAGATATGAAATCCACTTGCTCCTGAGTGGAAAGTGGACAATCGATGGTATCATGACCTCCACGACATAACTCACATTTAGCCTGCTGTTGGAGTTTAATGTTGTTGATATGTTTCTACAGTGCATCAATCTGAGCCTGAGCAAAAGTGTCAGAACTCACGTGATGAACTCCTCGGGATGTAGAAAGTGTCGATTTCGTTGGGGCTAAGTTGGCCTTACGATCACCAGGGTTCTGCTGCTCGGTTAAGGCAAAACTCTCAAACAGGCTCTTGCACTCATCTATGCTCAGCTTCTCCATCATGTGGCCTCATGCAGAAATATTGAATTGTTTTTGTGTCACGTAGGTGAGACCGTTGTAAAATTTCTCGATGATTGCCGATTCAGTCAGACCGTGTTGGGAGCACATACTAAAAAAGTGTTGAAACGATCGTACGCAAGATAGTATGGTTCGTTAGGGTCCATGCGAAACGAATGAATTTGCTCCTTAGTACAGGCAGCTTTGGCAGGAGATTGATATTTCTTTAGGAATTTCCGCTTAAGGTCATTCCAAGTAGCAATCGAATTTGCGGGCAAGGTCTCCAGCCAAAGGGTAGCATGGGGGGTGAGAGAAAATGGGAATAAACGAAGGTAGACGGTCTTAGGTGGAAAACCGTTAAGACCGAAAGTAGCACAAATATTCACGAATCGAGATATGTGAGCGGGTACGTCCACCTCATCTAGGCCGTGGAACTGACGGGTTTGGGTAATGGCATTCAACACATGAGATGGGATTTACCAGTTGGCAGTGTTCGTGATGGTGGTTAGAGCAATTGTGAAAGCTCCGTCTACAACGCCCTCACTAGCTATTTCATGCACAATACGCCTAGCATCCATGTCCAAATTAGGAAATGGAATAGGTTTAACTAAATGAGAGGCTGGTTTAGGGGTGTGTACTTGACTATCGCGAAGGACTCTCAGTTGCTCACTAAGCTCACGAATGCCCTCGTGGATGTCTCTCTCGGGTTCAGATGTAGCAGAAAATGCAGGCGGTCCTTGAGAGCGAGTATGGGGCATAAACTAGAAAAAGCACACAGGAAAACACAAAACCAAAAAAAATTGATAAACAACAAAGAAATAAAATCACATACTCTACAACACGGGCAGTAATCAATTTAGCACAAAATAAACAAACAACCTCCTATTCCAACATTCAAAGGTTTTGATTACACATCCTTCATCAGACAACTACTGGCAACTGCCCGGTTTCTACCCCTACAACTACAAAATACACTCTCAACTAACCTACTCCCCAGATTCACTGAAGTCCACAACTTTTTAACCTTCCAATGTTTATAACGACCTGGAAGGAACCCAATTTTACCTATAAAGCTCAATTCCGGGTTATTTTTACTAGCACCCACCAATAACCTCCCCACACTTGGACTAAGCACCATGTCATCACTAAAATTTCCTAAGTCTCCAAATGTGTCTTTCCTAGCTTCGTCTTTAATTACCAGTAACTCACCACTTACCACTCACCACTCACCACTCACCACATCACTCCCAGGTTTTCCTAATGGGTCAAAGTCATCAACTTTATCAACTAGCACTTCTAACCCCCTGTGTCTTCCCTATATTTATCCTCTACCAATTCCTCACCTTCAAACCTATTTCCACCCATCACTAAATCCTCACCTGTGACATAACTAATATAACAGTCTATACATGATAAAAATGCACCTAGAAAATAAAACGACTCGTTGGTTTGTCACCCAACTACCAACCTTAAACTGGACACTTTCCTCATCAACTCTCAATATGATAGTATTCTCGAAAATATCAACTAAAGCACGGGCAGTCCTAAGAAAAGGCCTACCTAGAATGAAAGGGCATTTAACATCATAAGCAGAATCAACTGCCACAAAGTCAATAGAGAATAAAATTTTGTCAATTTTAAGTAACACATTCTCCACTATCCATTCGGGTTTCACAACGGATCTATCAGCCAAAGATATGGTCATCCTAGTAGGGGCTAACTCTCCTAATCCTAGGTGCTGAAAAACAGAGTAAGGCATCAAATTTATACTAGCACCTAAATCAGGCAATGCATGTCACAGATGAACTACGAACTACCAAAAATACAAGGATTTGTAAAGGTCCTTGGGTCATTTAATTTTTCGGGTAATATATTGTGTACTATTGCTGAACAATTAGCATCCAAACTTACATCAGAAATGGCCCCTAGCTTCTTTTTATTAGTTAACATGTCTTTTAGGAATTAGCATACTTAAGCATCTATTGTAAGACGTCGGTGAAAGGAAATGTGATCCTAAGTTGCTTTAGAAGCTCTAGAAATTGTCTGTATTCTCGTGCATATTTCTGCTAAACCACAATCGAGTGGGATATGGTACACGTTTCAAGTATTCAGCAGTGATAGGTCTCTCCTCTAATCAAACTCTCTTCTTTGGCTTTTCCCTAGCTGGTGGTGGCTCCTTTACTACTTCAGTCTCGACGTTTGGTGTGCTACTTGCTGGCGTTAGTCTCGGATGCACCCTCCCGTCAGGCGTCTCTAACTCTATCTCCGCATCCACTGCCTCCTCCTCTACTACTGCCGGTGATGGACTCTCTACCACTCTTCCACTCCGTGTGTTCACAACATTAACCGAGGAGTTGGGGTTTTTATAGGTACTACCGAAAAACTGACTCCCTCGGTTATTCAGCTCCTTTAGCTGTTTTGCTATATCACCCACCGAAGCTACAAATCCAAGAATGAAGCTTGTTGATTCCTAAGTAGCGTGTCATACTCGAGCAACTTCATCTCTCGCAAAAATATGTTGTAGGATCTAGGTCTGGTTCGCTATAAGCTCCCTCATCTCCTTCATACTAGACCCATCATCTCCTCCACCATAGTTATTATTCCTCAGTTGAAAACCAGGTGGGTTCCCTCCATCTTGCCATCTTGAAATTTTATCCGCTCCTCCACCCAAACTGGAAAAAAATCATCGAACTGGGCCCGGTTTCCAATGTAATCTACCTGTTTAGCAAAGGCGAGCGAGCAGCCTCGGGTGTCGTGAGTGCCGCGACACAGCTCACATTTAGCTTTAATGTGGAGTCGAATTTCTTCTATCGCCTTGTATATATTCTTGAGCTCCTTAGTAGTCATGGTCTCTGAGCCAATATGATGGATACTCCGGGTAGATGTAGAAGGAACAAGTGATCTAGTCGGGACCAAGGTGGCTGTCCGATCTCCAGGTGTCTTGTTATATATCCGGTTAGAGAAACGATCGGATTCGGGAAATAAAACGAACGGATAAGCAACGATCGATCGAGATACAGTCACACCACTCGGATCAACACGTTGGGCAAATTCTAAACTCGGATTCAAGCTACAGTTTCACCACTCGAGTGAGTTCAGATTCCAATGATCACCTACTCGGAATTGTCGGTTCTGAGTATAGCAATGGAAATGGTGTCACCCGGTGAGAGCAAAACCAAACACACAAAAATTGATCTCAAAAACTGCCCTCCATTTCTTAGGTAAACAACTTACAGAGGAAAGAAAACAAACGTGCTAAAAACAGTTAATAAAGTACCCATGACCTACTAAATAAAGGAAATAATTAAAAGAAAAAGATGCATCACGATCACATCTGGCAACTTAAATTGAACGTGGGATTCTTCTTGACGGGTTCCTCGAACATCAACTAGCTCCATGGGTAACTGGGTCAGTGATATGGATATGGGTCACCCAATTAATCCCATGTGTGGCATGTCACGTGAGTATTGCTATCATGTCTGTTGTTCGGCAATCACGAAGCTCTCAAAAAGTAGCTTACACTCATCTACGGTGAGCTTTTCCATCATATGTCCACTAACTGAAATGTTAAACTCCTTCTGAACAGTGTAAAGAAGTCCATTGTATTTCGATGATAGCCCATTCCGTCAACCCGTGTTGCGTACATCTGCTCATAAGGATGTTAAAACACTCATAAGCTGCCTAATAAGGCTCGTCGGGGTCCATCCGAAAGGAGTAGATTTCCTCCCGTGTACGCAAAGCCTTTTGCTGGAGGATGATATTTCTGTAGTTTTTTACTCTTCAGATCAGCCTAGGTGGCGATAGAATTTGGGGGAAGAGTCTTGAGCCAAATGGCGGCTCGAGAGGCGAGGGAAAACAGAAATAATCGCAGATAAATTACATCATTGGCCACTGCCATGAGTCAGAATGTGTTGCAAATACACACAAAACGCGAGAGATGCGCCGGTGCGTCTTCATCATCGCGTCCATTAAATTTTATGGAATTCGTCAATGCATTGATGACGTGTGATTTCATCATCACACCAACATAAGACACACGAGCCAACACCTTAGTTCGCCGGTTCGGCTTGAGGTGGACCCTAGAATTCGCCAGTACGGCACCGGGTATGACCCCTGTTCGCCAGATCGGCATCGGGTTTAACCCTAGGATTTTTGGGCTTGACCCCAGGATTTTTGGTTTTAATCCCAGTGTTGAAACTCATTTCTTACTAATGCAGGGTATATCCATATGATTATGGCCTAGGATGGCATGACAATGCCAAATCCTAGGGTTTCGATATCGAATAGGTTGTTACTAAACATTCCAAGGCATAATTGCACTAAGGATGAGATACTCGCATAAGAAGGAGTCTTGCATTCAGGGTACACCCCAGGATGTAAAAGGTATGTATTATTTTCTTAGCATTTTTATGTTTACTTATTTGTTGTGCAGAAAAGATAAAGACGTCACACAAGCATTAAGTTCAAAAGCAGATATTTATATATATAGCAACCACCCCTTAGTTGGAACAAAGTGTCTAACCACCTCAGGGTGGTTTAAAGTCAAAACCATAGGCACTTATCCTGTGGATGGAGCATTGTGACTGTTTTGGTAAAAAGTTAAGAAGCTAAATTAGGTAACCAAATTCGTTTGTGAGGTATGGTGCCCTGGATATAGGATACTAAAAAATCAGATTAGTTTGTAGAAATTCAAGGTTTAGTTTATGTGAATGAAAACACAAGTGAACAATTCCCTAAATGCAACTAAGAACAACCCCTTCGGCAACAATAACACACGTTGCCTATTTATTGCTAAGTAAAATATTCCGAGTATAATTGATTGCGGCTTGATTGCTATATGCTAGTGTGAATACAGGTGATCGAGAGAGTGAAAAACTAAGTCCTATGTCGCGTATAAATACATAGAAAACCTAACTAACATCCCGAGATTCCTGGGATCTTCTTTCAACCACTTTCGACCATTATTTGACCGAGTTTAACGGTGGGTCTCCTTTTCCACACGTACTTCAGACCTTGACCAGGTCTATATGATCGTTATCTTCCCGTCTGTTCCTGGCTTAGACACACGGAATCAAAGAGAAAGATTAGTAAATCTTTCCTAGCATGCAGGGTACCCGTGCATGCTGGGATTAAATAGATAAACGGATTCAGAGTGCATTATGTTTTGGTCAAAAATTCACAAAGGAATTTCGTATTCCAAACTTAGAATGTGAGGTAGTGTGCTTGTCAATATGCTCGAAATGTAAAACTGAACACAAGGATGTAACGAGGGAAAAATATAGGATTCTTCGAGTTGCCTCTAGGAATCCTAGCAAAAAAACCTCGGGAGCCGGCCTGAAGAGCCCGCTACCACACAATTTTATTGATAGGAAACTGAAAATTACAAGTGTTTTGGAGGTTTGATCGATCAGGCTAAGTGTTACAGAGATCGTATGCTATCAGAGCTAAAGCGTGAATGAGTTGTGTGTTCCTGTTGATCGAGTCCTCGTTTATATAACAAACTAACAACTAACTAACTATCCGGGATTCTCGGGATCTTCTTTCCCCACTTCTCTTGACCGTTGAAGGAGGTGCGACCCACTTTTCCACGTGCCAGTTAGTTAAGACCGAGTCTTTAGGAGGCGGTTAAGCTCTATAACGTTCCTGAAAACAAATAAAGCACATGGCAAAAATAAAGGTTAGTCGATAATAAATATTCAGGATACCTGACTGGACGGGATTCCCAAACCGTAGCGAGATTCCTGGTCTTATGTAGCTTTTCTGTGAGCATCCTGAAATCGACCCCTAACAATTGCCCCCGAATCTCGGCTGCCTGTGGATAAGATTTACAGCTGGCGAGATTCGCTTAACCCAGAAGTTCACGCCGTTATTACGGTAAAATCAGTTGGATGTGACGTTTTTTACGGCGTCCGATTGATGGGATAACCATCATTACTTTTCTTTAAATACAAGATTCCGAGATCATAACTTCACCATCTTCTCCCAAAAAACCCTTTCGAGCTTCTTCGATGTTTCAGGTCAGTTTCTTCTCTTCTTCTCCGGCTTCTTTTCGTTTTACTTTATTCCGGTCATTGAACACTCGTTCTGCCACTCCTTCCTCCTCGTTGAACATCGAGGACTTCATTGATCAGGGGATTCTTCCCTACAATGAAGAAGAAACCTGCAATTTCTCCGACGGCGACATCCGCCAGTTGAAGGACTCTGGTCTTTTTCCGCCGTCGGCCGTCATTCAGAGTTTCGATTCCCGGCTGAAGGCCGATTGCATGTCCAAAACCTAGGTTTGTTTTCCCTACTATCCTTTCCTTCTTGGAATGTCCTATCCCTTTTCGGCCATCGTAAACGAATTCTTCAAAATCACCGGCTTTTCCTACTCCCAAACAATGCCGATGGCATGGAGGATTCTTTTCTCTCTTGATAATTTGAACAATTCCTGGAAGCTTGAGATGGGGATTCCCGAAGTTTGTGCCGCTTATAACCTGAGAACCCACGGGTTCAGTTGCTTCGTTCTTCAAGCCCGCTCTTCCTACTCCCAATTGATTCCTCGTGCGTCACACAATGATCACGACTGGAAGAGAAAGTTGTTTTTTGTCAAACGTGAATCCATCGTTGGGGGTGATTCATTGTCGATGAAGTGGGTTCTGAAGGGTAGGAAACTGATTTAGGCATTGTATTTGAGTTTCTTTGAATTTTGCTAATTGTTTTGGCTAAAAATTACTTAAGTTAAATTAGCAAAGTTTGAACCAAATTTGAATGTGAGGTTAGGTGTCTAATATTCAGATATGAAAATAGCTTGAAATAATCCTAGGACAATTACAGGATTCCAGGGACAAATCACTAGAATCCTGGGTAAAAACTTAGATTTATTTATGAAATCAGTTGAGAAACTTAGCAACACAAACGAATA
>JBCNJP010000024.1:20224437-20362444 GCA_039602395.1 Deinandra increscens subsp. villosa | reverse complement strand
ACACTGCTTCTTTCCGCTTGAACTGCCAGTTCCGCTTGAAGTGAGAATTCCGCTTCAACTTCAACTTCATCCGGAACTATACAAAATTGGCATTCAGCCGGAAATCTTCTAAGCGCAATATTCCTTACAACTTCCAAAGGCAACAACTCCTCCATTGAATATTTTTGTGTTTTTTAGGATGTTTTTATTTCCTGTCATGGGACGGGTGCATCCACTGTCAACGATCCAAAGTCGATCTGGACTTTTATTTTGCACCTGCACATGTCACAAATTTATTAGTTTTTTGTAAGAACCCAAGTCTTTGTGGTCTAAGGTCTTCCCAATGATTCATTATACTTGTACTCTTTTAGTACTAAAGTATTCAAAGTAGGTTGCTCAGTGACCAAATCATCATTTTTAAAGTCTATGTTTTGATAAGAACTCTGTTGATGAAATTTCTCACTTCCTATTTTTTATTTTCTAACTAATGCTTTTCTTTCTCTAAACTCTCTAAACATTCTATGTTTATTTGACTCAGTTTTTGCAAAATCATTTGTTGGAAATTGGTTATGACTTGAAACTCTAGTTCTTTATGGTGAAGCAGCATACTTATGTGATGAAAAGCTATTTTAACAAATTTAGCATTTGAAGCGAAGATGTGGAACTTCTACTTAAACTAGTCGCAAATTCATTTTGACCAAAATTCCTTTGTGTTTGGAAAAAGTTGCGAGGATTGACTTTTCCTCTTGAAGGATTCCTCCTTCCTTGACTTTCAAACACCTCATAATTTCCACTAAACTTCACACATGGTCTTTGTTTCAAAGCAGTGACATGCCTGAAGTTTTTCTTGTTTTCCGGTTGAACTTGAGTTCGAGCGAAGAATTGTTCGGCTTAAACTTCAGCCGGAAATTTGTTTTGCTTATAAACTAAGAAACTTCCATTTCGTTCATTACCAATTAAAACCTGATTTGAATTTGATTCAAAATGCTTAACTGTATGACTCTTAACAGGTGAAACTTTTTCCTGTTAGCTTCTTAGCCAAATTTTGAATTTTCACAGTTTTAGGTTTTTACAGCTTCGTTTCAATTCAGAGGATTATAATAGCAATCTGCTGCCAAATGACCAATTTTTCCACAAACTATACACTATGGGATTCTAGGAGAATCATATGCTTGAGTGTATCTAGGGGACTTCTCATTAGTTTCTTGACTGAAAACAATTCTTCCAAACTTTGACCTCTGCCAGTTTTAACATTTTCAACATGTTTGCCTCCAACTTTTGAATATTTTGGTTCATAAAAATTAGTTGGAGGTACTTCAAGCCTTTGTTTCGAAGTTTTTGATTGATCAACTGCTGCAGAGGTGCTTGCAGCAGTGAGTTCTGTTTTGACAGTTTCACAGTTTTCTTCAGCAGCTATTTCATATGTAGTGTTATCAACAACTAAGCTGACTGTGCTATCAGTTTCTAGGGCATGGATTGGCTTAATGACAGGTAAGTAGTCACCTGGTGGCTTAACAGAAGTGTAACCAATCCCATTTTTGCCATACATAGCCCCCTTCCATAGTTTTTCAACTTTCTCATTGGCCTTTTGGAATTTATTACACGTATGTTTAGCTTCAGTTAGCTTCACCTCAAGAGCGCACACATCTGCCTTAGCATGTAGTGTCTCCTTTCTTGAGGTGTTTACCTTGGAGATTAAGTCATCAATCTAAGTCTCTAGATTTGAGTTTGTTTGTTTCAGTTTCTCAATCTCTTCATTTAAAGCAGTTACTTTAGAAATGCATGAGTTTTCTGTCTTTCTAAAGCATTCTTTTAATTCTTTGAGTTTTGAAACTTCTTCTATTAACTTAGAATTGTGATTCCTGTATCTTTCCCCTTGTTCAATGCAAGAACGAGAGCACATGTGTGTTAACACATTTTCAGGAATGGGTTTTACTTAAGATGGTGACTCTTCCTTCGCCATGAATGCATGATAGATTGGCTCAAAATGTGCAATAACATCTTCCCAGTCAACAAATTTTGTTTGGTTAGCCACAACATCAGTTGAGTTACTGTTGTTTCCACTTCCGCCTAGTTTTGGTGGTGTTGGCTGTTAACTTGTTGAACCATTGGTGTTGTTGTTCTCGTAGTTGTTGTTGATGTGATGATTGTTTCCTAGACTCTTCCCATGAGCTTGATTCTGATACTCACCTTCCTTTCTTGAACTTGAACACTCCCTTGCAAAATGACCCAGTTGGTGACAGTTATAACACTTGACCTTACTTTTGTCCAGACCAATAGGTGCATTTTTGGCTCCTTTGTAAGTTCTCCCAGGTCGTTTATAGAAACGCTAGGCTCTGACTGAGACCATAGCATGTTGTGTCATAATGTCCATCTTTTCTAAGTCATCTAGTCCAATACACTCAAGATCTTCAAGTGTGAAGTTGGAGTGTGGGTCTAAAACTATAAAAGCATGATGATTGTTCTCAAAGGTATGAGACACAGTTTCAGAAAAATTTGAGTATATGCTTCTTTGGGTTTGAAATTCAGTGGTTACAAGAGCAGTGGATTGAGGCTGAGATGCTTCTGATGCTGAGCCTTGTTTAAGGTTAATCTCCATCTCATAGGCACATAAGATGCTGTGGAGTTCACTCAGTTTCATTTTCTTCAGGTTTTTGCACTCTCTAATGCTTACTGCATAAACAGTCCACATTGAAGGTAGTGACCTATGTTTACATCAGCCTGTTCCAGAGTTACACTAGCTCTTTGAACCTCATCAAGTAGAGAAACAAATCGAAGGTACTGGTTTGTCATGATTTCACCAGATTTATAACTGAAGTTTTCATCTTTTTGTTTCAAAATGTCCTTTTTATTTTCTTTTACCTCACTTTTACCTTCATACATCTCATTAAGAGTATTCCACAGTTTTAAAGTCGTTTTATACCCCTTAAAACCAATTAATATGGAGTTAGATAGTGCAGCATGCAAGGTCCAGTAGGCCTTGAAGTTTGGCTCGAGTTGTTTGTGGTATATGTCGGTAAATTTGTCAAGTGGTTTTGGAATGTGAACATTTTCATCATCAGCAGATGGTACAGTTACAACAATGGGACCAACAGCCATAGACTTCCAAATACGGTGATCCAAGATACGAACAAACCCTTCCATATGGAGCTTCCATGTGTCGATGTCCTCTAGAATGAACATGGGAGGTTTGTTGGTGCTACCGTTTGAGGTTACGAGACTAAGGTCGTTCATTTTGTAAATCTTTTGAGAAACAAAATCTTAAAACAGTAAAGTAGACAAGTAAATATCAACTTTGAAGCACTGGAAGTCTTCAAAGTGAGAGCCTAAGCTCTGATACCACTTGTAGGATCGATATTACTTAACACCTAATTAAGTTACAAGATGTACTTGCAAGATTAACCTGGCGGAATTAAGTTAATCTTCACTTTACTCTACCAACTAACATTGTGAGGGACCCAAGTCTTTGTGGTCTTGGTCTTCCCAATGTATCATTATACTTGTACTCTTTTAGTACTAAAGTATTCAAAACAGGTTGCTCAGTGAGCAAATCATCATTTTCAAAGTCTATGTTTTGATAAGAACTCTGTTGATGAAATTCTCACTTCCTATTTTTGATTTTCTCTCCAATGCTTTTCTTTCTTTAAACTCTCTAAACTTTCTCTATTTATTTGACTCAGTTTTTGCAAAATCATTTGTTGGAAATTGGTTATGACTTGAAACTCTAGTTCTTTATGATGAAGCAGCATACTTATGTGATGCAAAGCTATTTTCTACAAATTAGCACTTGAAGCGAAGTAGTGGAACTTCCGCTTAAACTAGTCACAAATTCATTTTGACCAAAATTCCTTTCTGTTTGGACAAAAGTTGCGAGGATGGACTTTTCCTCTTGAATGACTCATCCTTCCTTGACTTTCAAACACCTCATAATTTTCACTAAACTTCACAGATGGTCTTTGTTTCAAAGCATACACATACCTTAAGTTTTTCTTGTTTTCCAGTTGAACTGGAGTTCTAGCGAAGAATTGTTCCACTTGAACTTCAGCCAGAAATTTGTTTTGCTTATAAACTAAGAAACTTCCATTTCGTTCAATACCAATTAAAACCTGATTTGAATTTGACTCAAAATGCTTAACTGTATGACTCTTAACGGGTGAAACTTTTCCTTTTAGCTTCTTAGCCAAATTTTAACTTTTCACAGTTTTAGATTTTACAGCTTGGTTTCTATTCAGAGGATTAAAATAGCAATCTGCTGCCAAATGACCAAATTTTCCACAAACTATAAACTCTGGGATTCTAGGAGAATCGTATGCTTGAGTGTATCTAGGGGACTTCTCATTAGTTTCTTGACTGAAAACAGTTCTTCCAAGACTTTGACCTTTTCCAGTTTTAACATTCTCAACATGTTTACCTCCAACTTTTGAATATTTTGGTTCATAAAAGCCTTAGTTTCAATGTTTTTGATTGATCAACTGCTGCAGAGGTGCTTGCAGCAATGATTTCAATTTTGACAGTTTCACAGTTTTCATCAACAGCTGTTTCAAATGTAGTGTTATCAACAACTAAGCTGACTATGCTATCAGTCATCAATCTGAGTAGATTTGAATATGTTTGTTTCAGTTTGTCAATTTCTTCATTTAAAGCAGTGACCTTTGAAATGTATGAGTTTTCTGTTTTTCTAAAACACTATTTTAATTCCTTGAGCTTTGAAACTTCTTCTATTAACTCAGAGTTGTGGTTCCTGTATCTTTCCACTTGTTTAATATAAGCAGGAGAGCATAGTTGTGTTAACACTTTCTCAGGGATAGGATTTACCTAATGTGATGACTCTTCTTTGGCCATAAGTGCATGATTGATTGGCTTAAATTCTGCAATAACTTCCTCCCAATCAACAAACTCCGTTTGGTTGGCCACAGCTGCTGTTGAGTTGCTGTTACTTCCATTTCCACTTGATTTTGGCAGTGTTGGCTGTGAGCTTAAAGAACAATGTATGTTGTTGTTCTTTCAACTGTTGTTGTTTTGATGATGGCTTCCTTGACTCTTCCCTTGAGTTTGATTCTGAAACTGACCTTCTTTTCTTGGACTTGAACATTCTCTTGCAAAATGACCCAATTGGTGACACTTGTAACACTTGACCTTGCCTTTGTCAAGACCTATATGTGTATTTTTCACTCCCTTGTAAGTTCTTCCAGTTCGTTTATAGAAACTTTGGGCTCTTACTGAGACCATAGCAAGTTGTGTTAGATGTCCATCTCCTCTAAGTCATCTGCACCAATACACTCTAGATCTTCACGTGTGAAGTTGAAGTGTGAGTCAGTGACTACAAATTCATGATGGGTGTTCTCAAAGTTGTGAGACACATTGTCACAAAAATTTTGAGTTTATGTTTCTTTGATCTTGAAAATCAGTTGTTACAAGTGCAGTTGATTGAGGCTGAGATGTTTCAGAGACTGAGTTTTATTTAAGGTTTATCTCCATCTCATAGGCACATAGAATGTCTTGGAGTTCACTCAGTTTCATTTTCTTAAGATTTTTGCACTCTCTTATGCTTACTGAATAAACAGTCCACATTGAAGGTATTGACTTTGAAATTTTCTGTTAACATCAGCATGTTCATGAGTTACACCAGCTCTTTGAAGCTCATCAAGTAGAGAAACAAAGTGAAGGTACTGGTTGGTCATAGTTTCACCAGTTTTGTAACTAAAATTTTCATATATTTGTTTAAACATGTCCTTTTTGTTTTCTCTAACCTCACTTGTTCCTTCATACATCTCATTAAGAGCATTCCACAGTTCAGAAGTCGTTTTGTACCCCTTAAAACCAATGAGTATGGGGTTAGGTAGTGCTGCTTGCAAGATCCAGTAGGCCTTGAAGTTTGGCTCAAGAAGCTTGTGGTCTATGTCGGTAAATTTATCAAGTGGTTTTGGAATGTGAACATTTTCATCATCGGCAGATGGTACAGTTACAACAATAGTACCAACAGTCATTGACTTCCAAATACGGTGGTCTAGACTTCGAACAAACCACTCCATACGAAGCTTCCATGTGTCAAAATCCTCTGGAGTGAACATGGGTGGTTAGTTTGTGCTACCGTTTGAAGTTACTAAACTAAGATCATTCATTTTGAAAAACTTTTGAGAAAGAAAAGCTTGAAAACAGTAAAGTAGACAAGTAAATATCAACTCTGAAGCACTTGAAGTCTTCAAAGTGAGAGCCTGAGCTCTGATACCACTTGTAGGATCGAGATTCTTAACACCTAATTAAGATACAAGATTTACTTGCAAGATTAACCTTGCGGAATTAAGTTAACCTTCACTTTACTTAAATAATTAACACTTGTGAATACTAGTTGTTTGCATAAATATAGTAATACACGAAGTAAAATATACTCGGCACTATTTGCATTAACTCAACAATATTACACAAGTCTTGCACAGATTCATGCGTATAAATGTTGAAGAAGAGCTATGTTATATATAGTGCTAAGGGAAATCAATGATAGCCATTGATTTCCATACGATCATCTAGACCATTGATTACAAAAGTCAAACTATATTACCAAAAGAATAATCTTCGACATATGGGATATCTTACGTGTGATCAGTAACAATCTACTTTGGGAGAGCGGAATTGATAGATAAGGAAGCAACCAGGAAGCTTTTGCAGGGATTTGACGACTGAAAAGACTTCAGAGGAAAACTCCGGTTGAACTCATTATCTGATGGATAATTGAGTTCACCCGGAATATTCTCTACTGGACAAAACTGCTTCTTCCGGTTGAATAGTCTTCTCCGCTTGAACTCAGAATTCCGCTTGAACTCTGTTCAGCCGGAACTACTACAAAATTGACTTCAACCAGAATATCTAGATGTGATATTCTTTACAGACTTAAGGGAAAATAGGGAGGAGGTAGGGACGGGATCGGAATTACTTGATGACATCTAAAAGAAAAAGCAAGATTTAGAAACTTTTATGCAAAATGCCTAATAAATTTTGACCCAATAAACAAATTATAATTAGGATGAGATCCGGTTTCACTTCAACTCGTTGAATGGATTAGCTCTCTCCAACGGCTGGGCTACACGGGTAGGTAACGGTTACCAATTGTGTCAACTACACAACCCTCGTTTTGGGAACACTTGTTTAAATTTTGAAAAGTGGCACATTATTCCAAAGTACGCCCTACTTTACAAAATGTACGCTTAGGTGTAGGATCAGCGCTAAACACATGAGTTTCATTTCGCAAAGTGATATTTTGTCCTCGAACTAGAACTGTAGTCCCGGTCCATGTTACATGGAAATCGCAATCCTACCTTTAAACAAAACCGTAGGCCCGGATGCAGGATTGTCACTACACTAGGGGTTCGGATAGATTAGTCAAAGTGTCCTAAGCTCACGGTGGCATAGATAAATTGATTTGATTTGGGTGTCCATATTTTAAATTTACCAACAAGGGTCATATTCAAAATATTATGCAACGGTCTATTGCATGACGTAAATCATTCATAAATTTGTAAACTGCTTTTACGTTGGTTCGTGATGACTTGAAATTCCCTTCATTCTCTCGACCGGTTAAATTTTAATCCCTAATTAAAACTAGGTTAGTTTTTTCGTGAACCAATTTTAGTAACTTTTACCGTGGTTTCCAAAGTGAAATTATTTAACATATTTTAGAAAAAACCTAGATTAAATACACTTCTAATTCATTCCAAAACATTTTCGAGTACATTAATAAAACGTCTTTTATTTTATGTTGTTATTAGATTGTGATCTAGGGTCCTATTGCGTGACATGCATTGACGTAGCTGTGGTGTATATAAAATATAGCGTTATTTTGTGACACATTTTTAGCATTTGAAGCTTTTAAATTTATAAAACCTGATTTACTTACAACTACTATTTCACCACATTTACGGGCAAGTGCACCTATCTTGGGCAGTTATAGTAGTGGTAAGTTGAATCGGGGTCGATCAAAGACATAAAGGAAAAGGAGGGCCCTTGATACTTCATCATTGTTCATGTATAACCTGAGAAATCTTCAAGTGAAGAGGTGAGTAAAAAGAAAACATAATTAAACTGAACTATATTAAACTAAAAAGGCATGCTTTGGTCTACTCAGTTGCACATAATATCATTTGGGAGATTTGTCAGTGGTGAAGTTGTTACCCTGTAAGTATAACCTTGTTTTAAGATTGTTTACCAGCGGAAGATCAGCCACCTTTCGGAATCTTAGGAAGATTCACCATCTCCATGATCAACCATCTACGAGGAGTACGAACGTCATGGGAAGGTGCCGCTGATAAACAAACAAAGTGGTATAATGCCACTTACTTACGGTATCCCTCAAACCGGGAACTTACCATACTTGACACACCGTCATGAACCAGCTGGGGAACAACCCTGCGTGCCAGATTATTTTATAATAAAAATGACCTTTTTAAGGGACTTTGGTCCGTTTCATTCACACCTAGCTCTCCGCATGTGTACGTCCGACGTAACCAGAGCCAAGTTCACAAATACGTACCATCTCAGCTTCCGTGAAGTGACAAAATATTACCAACCCTAATTCCCAACCAAATACTTTCAGCCCGCACCTGCGTGGTCAGCCGAGTTTGCTTACATAGACATAAGGACCTCGATCGTATCATGTAGCATGGAGCGCGAGTTACCTTTTGGATCATGCATCGTTCCTCGACCGGGTGTCACAAGTCCGGCCTTTGGGATTTCGACTCCCCAAATGGTCTGTGATACAAAGAGCACATTTGGTTCAGAAAATCAATAATAAACTTTCAATAAAAAGTGATTTTATAAAGTCATTATACACACCTTAAAACAAGTTTATAAAAACAGTTTGTCAACTCACCAAAGACTTGTTTATTCCCAAATGAGTGTAAAAATTTGACTAATACTTGTAAGATTGAGGCTTACAATGGCGAGTCTAAAGATTTTCTTAAGAGATAATATTCATAGAAAAATAACAATTCATTATCACCAAAAGTTATAGTTCTTACAATCTTTGATGAGTAGACACAAGAACACTAAAACAAGTGGCTCAAATTCGAAAAGATGAACTAAACTAGAGACAGGGGGAGTGAAGAATTGAGCGGTTTTGGAAGAATGACCAGCCTCTCCTTATATAGACCAACTGCTGACACGACATGGGGCGTGCTTTTAACAGAGGGGGCCGTGTTGGTTCAGGCGGCACGGGCCGTGTCTTCTTAGGCAAGAGTCGTGCTATGTTAGAAAGTTGATCTCAAATCTTCGGTGTCAGGTAACACAGGGTCGTGATCTTTGGGCACGGGGGCGTGCCATGTCAGACGCTCGATTCGTAGATCTTCGAGTGTAGAGGCACACGCCGTGTTGTTTTAGAAGGCCGATTTCCAAATCTTCTTTTACGATCGGTTCTTTGCTGGATTGGGCACGGGACGTGCTGGGTCAGGCACGGGGCGTGCTGTGTCAGGCACGGGGCGTGCTAAGCTTCAACTTCACAAAATCTTCTGTTTTTCATGCATTATTTGTTCCTTTTGTGATTTTGGCTTAGTAAAACCTGAAAAACTACAAAGAAGATAAAAACACTGTTTTTTTGTGATAGTTAGTCAAATTTTACCCAATATGCAAGGGGTATTTATTTATAAAACATGTATATTTTTAGGCACATCAAACAACCCCACACTTAGACTTTTTATTGACCTCAAGCAAACTTAGAAAATAGCCGTCGTTTGCCTTTCTGATTTTTGACCTTTTTCCTGTTATGGACCAATTGCCCAGATAAAAACATGTCTCCCAATTACTTTAACTCGAAAACCATTTGTTCTTTGTTTAATTGAAGTATTCATGGTGATAGTCGACTAACTATAAAGTTTAGATTTATACATCTATGTACACCTCACAAGGGATCACTCGACACTCGGGTTAGTATATGAATAGAATTTTGAGGGATCGCTCATACCAAGGTGAGATCAGACAAGGGTCATAGGCTTGTGAAGGGATAAATCCACCACAGATCTTTCCAAGATTCATGCTTTCATCATGAGGGCTTACGGGTATTGAGGGTAGGCTAGGACTAAGGGTTTGAAGTTTTGGTAAAAAGGGTTTAAAATTCCAAAAGCATCAGATTTCTTAGAAAGGTTTTTCTTGAGGTTTCTTGCCAGGGATAGTGAACTAAGAGCTTTTTCTCCTTTATTTCCAGAAACAAAAATCTCTCTCTTATTTTTATTCATAACATACACACCAGTATAGATGTCTTCATGCTTCGAACACATTTCTACAGCAATAGTCCGGGTAGATGATATCGTATCCTGATGATGATGGGCCATTTATTTTTGAAAAGCTTTCTCCTCAAAATCTTTTACCAATGCGAAAATAAAAGGGGTGTAAAAAATGCGCCATAAAGGTTTGCTGCGAAAAAGGTTGTTTTGGGGGGAAAAGGGGTTTATGCAAATAAATCTGTAGGTTAAAAAATGAAAGGTTTAGGCTAAAAGGGGCTAATTAGGGGATATTTTGTTGGGTGGTAAAGAAATTTTTGGGGGTGAAAGAGAGAAGAGGGGTTTATCCTAGGGGCCTCAATCATATGAAAACATTTTTTTCGACTTTGTCCATCTTGGACTGTATACCCTTACCAAGTTCTAGCTTGAGTGACTTACCTTACCTGGTTTCTCACTTTTTTTGTAGAGTATGAGCATGTTAGATATTTATAGGGTTAGGCTCGAACACTCATTAAAATGTGGGAAAAAAGGGTTTTAAATACTAGTTTTATAAAAATAAACTTTCGATTCGGTTTACTATACCCAAAATAGCTTTAATGTATCCATTGAACTTTAAATGGTTTGAATTTTTTCTGTTTGGAAAACATTGTTTTTATTCAGATGATTTTGGTCCATAAACAAGTTTTATTGGTTTTTTTAGAAGACAAATTTTAGCTTATTTTCGAAAAAAAATCGGGTGGAGCAAAAGTTTAGTGTTGCGTATTTCCGGCAAAGTTAACAATCCCGTCCCCACACTTAAATTGCACATTGCCCGCAATGTGCTTCTGATAGCACAAAATAAAAGCAACAGTGTGATTTAAATAGTTTAAGGCTAAGAAAATTATCACCGGCTGCACTGTTCAGATATGGATTCTGCCTTTCAGGTTGCATTGCCTTGGCCGACGCTTCTAGCTCTTGCTCATCTTTTCCTCAGTGGTCTTCTTTATTTATTACCTACGCTACTAAGCTAAACTACGAAATACTTGTACTAGAGATCCGGTAAATTTGCCCGCGTCTCAGTAGGAATATTTCCTACTAGTCTGAGCTCAGAGTTACACTAGGCGAACCTCGATCTCTAGTACTAGTACTAAACTACTAGTACTAAAAATAAAAACCAAATAAACTATGATAGATATCTAAAAATATAAGTGAAATGAAAAGGAAGGGGCGAAATTTTGACCGTCCTGGTGATGTGTTCTTTGAAGTCCGTTCTGTTCTTTATGCTTTTACTTTAGACTTCCATGGTAAGCCGCCATGGCGCGCCACGTTTAGTGTACGGGTGTGCTGGCTAGACCCGCAGTGCTAGTCTAGAAGAGTGATGGTGGGGGAGAGGCTTCCTCCATTCTTTAGTATGCAAACTCTAGACCTGATTCGATACTGTCCACCACCTGTAAGGTACTATCCATTTTTTTACCCACGTCGAAAGTTGCTTCATGGTTGCCAACTTGATCGTTATTATGCCACTGCTCATGTCTACCAGTGCTTGTGTTGTTGCAAGGAATGGTCTTCCGAGGATAAGGGGTACCTCCTTGTCTTCTTCCATGTCCAAGATAACAAAGTCTGCAGGATAAACGAACTCTCCTACCCGGACTAAGAGGTTCTTAGCAATACCTAAAGGGTACTTCACTGATCAGTCTGCAAGTTGGATGCTCATCCTGGTGGGAGTAGGTTTACCGAGGTTCAGCTTGTTGAACATGGAGGATGGCATAAGGTTTATGATGGCCCCCAAGTTAGCAAGTGCATGATACCTCAATATCGCCTACTACACAAGGTAGTGTGAAGCTGCCAGGATCTAGTTGCTTTCGGGGAATGGTATTTTAGAGAATGGCAGAGCATTCTTCCCCTAGGCTAACAGAGTTGAGCTCCACGATCTTGCGCTTGTTAGTCAGAAAGTCTTTCATGTATTTTGTGTACTTCGGCATCTGTGAAAGAACTTCAACAAAAGGTAAGTTAATATGTAGTTGTTTCAGAAGGCCTATGAACTTGCCGAACTGTTCCTTGTTCTTCGCTTTGTTAAGCCTACTGGGGTAAGGAACCTTTGGACTCTTCATGGCATCTTCTACAGCTACAGGAATAGGTACTTCAGTTTGTTTTTGAGAAGGTGGCATTGGTGTTGTTGAGCTCGGAACAGCTTCCTCAGGTCGAACCATTCGGCTATGGAGTGTGATGGCATTGACCATGTAGGATCGTTATCAGTTACGATTAAACTAAAACAAGAACCCTCTACTTGTAAATATAACCCTGCGGAAGTAAAGTTATACTTCACTTTACTCTAGAAGATTTAGTTCTCTTGTATTAGGTAGTGTTTGATTTGCATAATTATAGTAACAACGAAGTAAGAAATACTCGGCATTATTTGCATTAACTCAAAGTTACACTATTACAAGGTGATCAAGAACTGTGTATAAAACTAAGAGCTAACTATGCTATATATAGTGCAGATGAGATCAATGACAGCCATTGATCTCAAACGATCTAATCTAAACCGTTTAATACAAAGTCAAATATAAACTACCAAAAGCATAAACTTCGACAATTGGAATAACTTGCGTGTGATCAGCATCATATTACTTTTAGAGAGCGGCTTGGATAGATTTAGAAGCAAACGAGAAGCTTTTGCAGGATTGGACTTGCTGAAAAGACATCTCAGGAAAAGTCCGGTTGAACTCATTATCTGGTGGATAATCGAGTTCACCCAGAATATTCGCTAGCTGACAAAACAACCTCTTCCGCTTGAACTGCCAGTTCCGCTTGAAGTTGAGAATTTCGCTTCAACTTCAACTTCAGCCGGAACTTATCAAAACTGGCTTTCAACCGGAAATCTTCTAAGCGTAATATTCCTTACAATCTCCCCCTAAGCTGATGCTGTCAAATTATTCTTTAACTTCAAAGTTTATCTTAAAAAATTGACTTGTACCCAAAAATTTCTTTCTCCTCAACCTACTTGCCTGAGGTTCTGATGTCGGCATCCAAACTTTGAGAGAGCTCTTTTGAGTTGGTTTTGGTCACCTTCACATATTTGAATGATTCCCAATCTTTTTCACTCCATTCAGTTTGCACTGAAATGGATTCATGAGCAGTGAATGTGCCATCGGCTCTGTGCACATAAAATAGCTTCTCCTCATCTTCCCAAATGATGAATTTGATATCACTAACAGGCTCTTCTTCTTCTTCAGTTGAATCATCATCTAAGTTTCTCATGTAGAGCATTCCACAATTTAGAACTATTGGTTTAATGTGAAGCCTTGACAAGTGCTCAGCTCTTGAAGGAATTAGAATTTCTCTAAGTTTCAAAATGATGTCAGTCATTTGTAGTGCAGTAAGAAGTGTAGTGGCCTTGTGAGCATTCACCACTTGAGTTGTGCCATTTGCTAATTGGAAGGAAAAATCAAAATTATCTTCATTCACTGTCCACCCAATGATTTTGTTCTTTCTGGGTGGCCCTTTCCTTCTTTTGTCTTGATCTTTCTTCCTTCTGGCATGCATCAGCTTCATCTTTTTCATTTTCCTCTCTTCATCAGAATCACTTCTTGATTCTTGCATAACAGGTGCTTTGAATTTTACTGAGGATGAAGAGGGGCCAGGTTGAACTACAATAGGATCGGCAGGAGGGGTAGGAGCATTGGTGGTGGCTGATGGTTATCTGATGGTGAGTGGAGGTAAGGAAGTTTGAGATGATGGTTTACTGGCTTCTGGTGTGGGACTGGAAGGTGGAGTAGGTGGAAAAATGTCGGAGAAGTCAATGGTAGGTTGAGGCTTCTTCTTAAAAGGGACAATTGGTGTGAAATTATCTGTTCTGTATTTTAGGTTGGCAAGTTTGGTGGCTACCTTTCTGGAAATTGAAGGTGGTTTGTAGTGTATGATGTCAAGTGACTGTGGAAATGATGGAACTGTTGTAGGTATATATGGGGTTTGGGTTGTATATGAAAGAAGGTGGAGGTTGTATATCTGCATCATCAGTAAACTCAGGTTTGACATTTAAGTTAGATGATGTACCTGAAGTGAATTTTGAGAGTGCAGGCATCACTAGCTTTGGATTCACAACAGCTATATCTCCTTTGAGCTCATGAAATATTGAGTCAATCAAGTTGCAAAGCTCCCTGACTTTCAACTGAGCTACCTCTTCTTCTGTTTTCAAAATTCTGACAACCAAGGCCGTTTTTACCTTCTTCAACAGTATTCTGATTAACACAAGAAATATTCAATTTTCCTTTCTTTTTGTATCAAGAGACGGGCTTATGAGCACATGCTTCTCTTTTATTAAAATTATGAAAATTTGTTAGTCAAAATTCATCATTCCAATGGCTGTGATAAGGTAGAAGAATCTAGCCTCATCAAAAGCTTTGGTAAACAGGTCAGCCAATTGGTGATCAGTATGAACTTTGAACAACTTAATTAAGTTCTTTTCTGCACAATCCCTAATAAAGTGAAAGCTGATATCAATGTGCTTTGTTTTGGAGTGCTTGACTGGATTGTTGGTGATGGATATGGCACTGTTGTTGTCTGCAAAAATGGGAGTTTCCATGAAGGTGATCCCATAATCAAGCATTTGATTTTGGATCCAAAGGACTTGACTACAGCAGCTTGATGCAGCAATGTATTCAGCTTCAGCTATTGATGTATAAACACAGGTTTGTTTCTTACATTGCCAAGATACAAGCCTTTCACCCAAGAATTGACATCCTCCTGATGTTGATTTCTTGTTAATGTCACATCCTCCATAGTCACTGTCAGTGAATGCCTTGAAGGAGATGTCAGAACTCTTAGGATACCATAAGCCCAACTTGGGTTGACCCTTCAAATACTTGAAAATTCTTTTGACTGCTAGCATGTGTGATTCCTTTGGTGAAGACTGATATCTTTCACATAAGCAAACACTGGGGTCTACTTGTTGTGAGATACATCAGTGATCCTATCATGGCTCTATACATGTGTACATCCACTGACTTGCCACTTAAGTCACTTGTTAACTTGTGGGAAGTGGATATAGGAGTTTTAACACTTGAGCATGTCAGCATGTCAAATCTCTTCAGCATATCTTGAATGTACTTTGACTGATTCAGAAAAATCCCAGCTGTAGTTTGCTTCACTTGTAAGCCCAAGAAGAAGGTTAGTTCTCCCATGGAGCTCATTTTAAATTTAGACTGCATCAAAGTTTCAAACTCTTTGCATAAAGCAGTATCAGATTAACCAAAAATAATATCATCTACATAAATTTGAACCATCATCATATCCTTACCAACAGTTGACAAATAGAGTTTTGTCAATTGCACCTCTCCTGTAGCCATTTTCTAGAAGATTGTTAGAAAGAGTTTCATACCAGGTTCTAGGAGCTTGTTTGAGGCCATACAGGGCTTTGATCAGCTTGCATACCCTGTTTGGATGATGAGGTTCCTCAAAACCAGGAGGTTGTTTGACATAAACTTCTTGTTCCAGTAGGCCATACAGGAAGGCACTTTTGACATCCATTTGAAACACTTGGAAGTCTTTGAAGGCAGCATAAGCTAGAAAAATTATAATTGCTTCCAATCTAGCTACAGGTGCAAACACTTCATCATAATCTATGCCTTCTTCCTGTGCATAGCCTTGCACAACTAGCCTTACTTTGCTTTTGACAACAATACCCGTGTCATCTTTCTTGTTTCTGAATACCCACTTTGTACCAGTTAGTTCTACTCCACCAGGCAGATCTACCAATTCCCATACTTTCTGCTTGTTGATTTGAAATAGTTCTTCTTACATTGCCTCTACCCAGCTGCTATCTTCCAAAGCTTCAGCTACTTTCTTGGGTACTTCTTGAGACAAACATGCAGCATGCAAACAAATGTTTGCATCAGCAGATTTACTTCTTGTCAACACTGGTGCTTTCACATCTCTAATAACACAAGAAATATTCAATTTTCCTTTTTTTTGTATCAAGAGACGGGCTTATGAGCACATGCTTCTCTTTTATTAAAATTATGAAAATTTGTTAGTCAAAATTCATCATTCCAATGGCTGTGATAAGGTAGAAGACTCTAGCCACATCAAAAGCTTTGGTAAACAGGTCAGCCAATTGGTGATCAGTATGAACTTTGAACAACTTATTTAAGTTCTTTTCTGCACAATCCCTAATAAAGTGATACCTGATATCAATGTGCTTTGTTTTGGAGTGCTTGACTGGATTGTTGGTGACGGATATGGCACTGTTGTTGTCTGCAAAAATGGGAGTTTCCATGAAGGTGATCCCATAATCAAGCATTTGATTTTGGATCCAAAGGACTTGACTACAGCAGCTTGATGCAGCAATGTATTCAGCTTCAGCTATTGATGTATAAACACAGGTTTGTTTCTTACATTGCCAAGATACAAGCCTTTCACCCAAGAATTAACATCCTCCTGATGTTGATTTCTTGTTAATGTCACATCCTCCATAGTCACTGTCAGTGAATGCCTTGAAGGAGAAGTCAGAATTCTTAGGATACCATAAGCCCAACTTGGGTTGACCCTTCAAATACTTGAAAATTCTTTTGACTGCTAGCATGTGTGATTCCTTTGGTGAAGACTGATATCTTGCACATAAGCAAACACTAGGGTCTACTTGTTGTGAGATACATCAGTGATCCTATCATGGCTCTATACATGTGTACATCCACTGACTTGCCACTTAAGTCACTTGTTAACTTGTGGGAAGTGGATATAGGAGTTTTAGCACTTGAGCATGTCAGCATGTCAAATCTCTTCAGCATATCTTGAATGTACTTTGACTGATTTAGAAAAATCCCAGCTGTAGTTTGCTTCACTTGTAAGCCCAAGAAGAAGGTTAGTTCTCCCATGGAGCTCATTTTAAATTTAGACTGCATCAAATTTTTAAACTCTTTGCATAAAGCAGTGTCAGATTAACCAAAAATAATATCATCTACATAAATTTGAACCATCATCATATCCTTACCAACAGTTGACAAATAGAGTTTTGTCAATTGCACCTCTCCTGTAGCCATTTTCTAGAAGATTGTTAGAAAGAGTTTCATACCAGGTTCTAGGAGCTTGTTTGAGGCCATACAGGGCTTTGATCAGCTTGCATACCCTGTTTGGATGATGAGGTTCCTCAAAACCAGGAGGTTTTTTGACATAAACTTCTTGTTCCAGTAGGCCATACAGGAAGGCACTTTTGACATCCATTTGAAACACTTGGAAGTCTTTGAAGGCAGCATAAGCTAGAAAAATTATAATTGCTTCCAATCTAGCTACAGGTGCAAACACTTCATCATAATCTATGCCTTCTTCCTGTGCATAGCCTTGCACAACTAGCCTTGCTTTGCTTTTAACAACAATACCCCTGTCATCTTTCTTGTTTCTGAATACCCACTTTGTACCAGTTAGTTCTACTCCATCAGGCAGATCTACCAATTCCCATACTTTCTGCTTGTTGATTTGAAATAGTTCTTCTTGCATTGCCTCTACCCAGCTGCTATCTTCCAAAGCTTCAGCTACTTTCTTGGGTACTTCTTGAGACAAACATGCAGCATGCAAACAAATGTTTGCATCAGCAGATTTACTTCTTGTCAACACTGGTGCTTTCACATCTCTAATAACATTCTCCAAAGGATGATTCTTGTTGATTCTTCTGTCTATGAGCATAGGGAACTAATGGTTTCTTCCATGTGATCAAGCTCAACATTTCCAAGTTATGACACAGGATCTGAAACTCCAACTGATTCATGAGAATTTGTGTCTGAATTATAGGCCAGAAGCTTTAAATTGAGCTCGTTTGATGTGCTATCATTCAAATTTTCAGCTTCATTTGACCCTGACTTAGTATTCTCTTCAGTTTCTGAAGTTGAGTTTTCCGGTTGAACTTGAACCGGAGATACAGGTTCCGCTTGGACTTCAACCGCAACTATTTCTTCTTCAATTTGAATTATTTCAGTCGGTTTCTTTTCATTGACTGGCAAGATATGTTGAGTACTCATTGAAGAGATAGAAGACATGCTTCTTAGTCACAGTTTGATTCCTCTTCCAATGCTCATCAGCAGACCCTATAAAAATTTTGTTCTTGCACTAAAGAGCTCACAAGCTTATCAACATTTATGTTGAAAGCAGTGGTTAGTGCATCAATATCAATTAACCAACTGGGCTGAGACTCAAAATTGTTAGGAGATTTTTCATTGAAAGACACATTTATAGTTTCCTCAACAATTTTGGTTCTCTTGTTGTATACTCTGTATGCTTTTGACACACCAGAATACCCAACAAAATAACCTTCATTTGCCTTTTCTGCAAATTTAGGAAAAAGCTCATTAGTTATTAAAATTGTAACAGGACAACCAAATGGCTTAAAGAAATAAGTATTTGGATTTCTTTTTCTCCAAAGCTCATAAGGTGTCTTATTCTTTCCTTTGACAATTAAAATCATGTTTTGGACATAACAGGAAGTGTTCACTGCTTCTGCCCAAAATATCACAGGGAGCTTGGAGTCTGCTAACATAGACCTAGCAGCTTCAATCAATGTCCTATTTCTCCTTTCAGCGACACCGAAATGCTGTGGAGTTCTAGGAGCACTAAATTGTCTCACAATTCCCTTTTCCTCACAAAATGAATTCAAAGCACGATTTTTGAATTATGTGCCATTGTCACACCTGATTGTTTTGACTTTAAGGTTGGATTGATTTTCTAAATTGATCACAAGTGTTTTCAACAATTCAGCAGTTTCATCTTTTGTTTTAAGAAAGAAAACCCAAGTATATCTAGAAAAATCATCAGTTATTACAAAACAGTATGACCTTTTCCCCAAACTCATTACTCTACTTGGACCAAAAAGATCCATGTGCAACAGTTCTAGAGGTTTTGAAATAGAAGACTCAACGTTTGGCTTGAAGGAAGTTCTGTGTTGCTTGCCCTTGAGACAAGGTACACAAACACAGTTTTTAGAACATGCAAAATGCTTGTTAGGAAGACCCTTAACCAAGCCAAGATTTAAAATTTTTGTAAGGAAATGAATTTCTGAGTCAACCGGTTCAAGATGAAGATTTCCAGTTGAAGACATGTTCAAGCGGAAGAACGCTCAAGCGGAAGATTTGTCAACTGGAAGATCAACCGGAAGAACATTTCCGGGTGAACTCTTTTATCCAACAGTATAAAGAGTTCAACCGGAAAAGTACTGAAAGATTACTTTTGCAGAATTCAGACCTGCAACTGCTTCTATTCTTCCAAAGTCACATCCTAGCCGTCTCCTACTTTTAGATAAATGCATTTTGCACATTTCCTCTTTTGTATGTTTACTAATGCTCTTTTAGTAAGTTTATTGTTTGACTTTCATGTACGGTTAGATTAGCCCGTATGAGATCAACGGCTGTAGTTGATCTCCTTAGTACTATTTATAGTTGTTAGCTAGTTCATTCACAAGTACCAGATTTAGTGCTTACACTTGTAACAGTTTGAACTTGAGTTAATGCAAATAGTACCGAGAAATTTATTATCTTGTGTTCACTAGTTTATGCAATCAATACAATCAAACTACAAGTATAAGTAAAACAAAGCTTAACTAAAAACAAGTATGATACAACTTTATTCCGCATGGTTGTGATCTTCAAGTAAAGAGTTCTTGTTTTGATTATTTCTCTGAGTAATCATCGGTCCTACAAGTGGTATCAGAGCTTTGGCTCTCCACTTTGAAGACTTCTAGTGCTTCAAAGTTGATACTTTACTTGCTCACTTGAGTTTTTATAAGCTTTTCTGTTTTACAAACTGTTTTTCACAATGACTGACTTAACTCTTGGTTCACTAAATGGTAGCTCTAACAAACCACCAATTTTCACTCCTGATGACTTTGATACTTGGAAACTCAGGATGGAAGGTTTTGTTAGAAGCCTAGACAGACGCATTTGGAACAGGTTGACTGTAGGTCCTTACAGTCCAACTGTTCAATCTGCTGATGATGCCGAAGTGTACATACCAAAACCACTAGACAAATATGTTGAAGCTGATTATACTGGTAGGGTTCAAGGGATATAAGACAGCACATGGCTTGTGGAATGCTCTCAGTGAGATGTATGAAGGGTCTAGTGAGGTTAAGGAAAACAAAAAGGATGTTTTGAAACAAAGATATGAAAACTTCACTTACAAAACTGGTGAATCTATGACCAACCAGTATCTTAGATTTGTTTCACTTCTTGATGAATTGCAAAAGGTAGAAGTAACAACAGAACAGGCTGATGCCAACAGGAAGTTCTTGAGATCCTTACCTCCAATGTGGACTGTCTATACAGTAAGCATTAGGGAGTGCAAGGACCTCAAAAAGCTTAAACTAAGTGAACTCCATGGAGTCCTTAGTGCTTATGAAATGGAGCTTAATCTTAAGCAAAACAACTTTCCTGAAGCATCACCACAGTTGCAAACCACTGCTTTGGTTACAACTGATTTTCAAAAGATCTCAAATCCTTCTCAATATCACTCACCCTCAGTCAGTTTCAATGAGTCACCTAGATGCTCAGAGAGTTCTTCAACACTGTTTGACAACTCTCACTCTGCCTATGTGGCAACTGACTCATCTCAAGGATTCACACGTGAAGACTTGGAATGTATAGGGGCAGATGATCTAGAAGAAATGGACATTTTAACTCAATTAGCTATGGTTTCTGTAAGGGCCCAAAGATTTTATAAAAGAACTGGAAGAAGTTATAAAGGGTCAAAGGGATCATCAATTGGGTTGGATAAATCTAAAGCTAAATGTTATAATTGTCACCAACTTGGTCATTTTGCCAGGGAGTGCAAGCAGCCAAGGAGAGATGGACAGAATAACAACAACAATGTCCAACAAAGATCAAATCATGGAAGCAACAACAACAGCAGTCAACATAACAACAGCAACAGCAACCAACAGCCAACACAACCAAAACCACTTGGAAATCAAAATGTGGTGGCAGCTGTAGCTAACCAGACTGAATGCTTTGAGTGGGATGACTTTGTCACTGAGTTTGAGCCAATCAACCATGCTTTGATGGCCAAAGAAGATTCAACTAAACAGGTAAATGAGATTCCTGAAAAAGTTTTGGAAAATCTATGCAGCCCTGCATGCATAGAACAAGTGTCAAAATACAGGAAACATAACACTGATCTAATTGATGAAGTTTCTAATTTGAATGAGTTAAAGAATTGCTTTAAGAAAACTGAAAATGCATACATCACCAAAATTGAAAATTTAAACAAAGAATTTGATGCTTTGAAGCTAACTAACTCTATTTTGGAAACACAATTGGAGGATCTGTTGAACAAACTAACTATTTCAAGACAAGAAACAAAAGATGCAAAAGCAGAAAATGATGTTCTTGAAATTAAGTTAAAAGATGCCTTGTTCACCTGTGACAAATTCCAAACAGCTAACAAGAAAGCTGAGAAACTTTGGAATGGGGTAATGCATGGGAAAACAGGTATTGGGTACAACAATGTTGAACCACCCAAGGAATACTCACCTGTTATTGCTCCAATCCAAGCACTTCAGAAGGAGTGTAATGTGAGTCTAACTGTTGATAGCACTACATCTTCTTCTTCTGAAACAAAATCCGTTGAATCATTATCAAACTGTGAAGTCAAAGATGCTAGCACATCAGCATCTGTTGACCAATCCAAGGTTTAAAAACCAAAAGTTGCTTTTCCACCACCAACTATTTATGAGCCCAAAGACTCAAAAGTTGGAGGTAAACTACCTAAGCAGCCAAAACCCAGTGAAACTGAGAAAATGGGTAAGCTAACTTATCACCAGGTCACAAATGAATAATCAACCAAAAACACAAACACTTACCAAAGAAAAATGTTTGAATGTGTTTTCTGTGGTGAGAAAGGGCACATGGCTGCAATGTGCAAATTCAATCCTTTGAGTAAAACTCAAAACTTGTTAAAACCCAAAACTGTTTCTACTCAGAAAAAATCTACAGGTAGAACCTCACCTGTAAGAAGTAACACATTGAAGTATTTTGATACTGAGTCAAACAAAGTTTTAATTGGGAACAACAAAAATGGAAGTTTTTCAGTCCTAAAACCGAACAGGGTTCCGGCTGAACTTCAACCGGAAAAATTTTCAACCGGAAATGAAGTTCAACCGGAAATCTCCAAAACACTCAGATCAGTTACTGCACCTAGACAACGATCCAGGGTTCAGTTCACTGATGAGTATGACCATTTGGAAGGTCAAGGAAGGAGAAACCCATCTAGAGGCAAGACCACCTCTAGAGAAAATTTTGTGAAAAACAAGCACAACTCTCAACCGGAAATTCCCTCTAGTTCAAATGGAAGTGCCACTGTTGCATTTCACAGTGAGAGACCTAGCCATCAAACAAATTTTCAAACTTTAATGCTAGAATCTCACCAGTGACTAGTGTTGATCAGACCTACACCTCACCCAATGAGTTGCCAAAGGTTTTGACCAACAAACAAAAGAAATATAGGGAATACAGAGAGAGGAAGATTGCTGAGAGAAGGCTTAGCAAAACAAACAGACAATGTCAATCAAGTGAACAGTCTGAACACTTGAATATTGATCAAGATGATCTGTTGAAAGAGGATCCAATACAAAATACTTTAGTACTTAAAGAGTACAAGTATTATGATGCTTCTGGCAAGCCCAAGACCTCAAAGGCTTGGGTTCCCTTTAGAAATTAACCAACTTTCTCTGTGTGTAGGTGCATAATAAAGGCCAACAAAGCCTATGGGTTGTTGATAGTGGATGCACTTGCCACATGACAGGAAATAAGCATGTATTGGAAAACCCCAAAAACATAAACGGAGGTCCTGTAGCCTTTGGGAGTGCAAAAGGACACATTACTGCACAAGGTGCTGTTAGTAATGGGAAGCTTACCTTTGACAAGGTAAACTTTGTTGATACATTAAATTTCAATTTACTTAGTGTCTCACAAATGTGTGACAAGAATTTGAATTTGATGTTCACTGAGAGAGAGGCCATAGTCTTAAAACCTGGTGTTAACATCCCTGAGGAACTTGTGTTGCTCAGAGCACCCAGGAGAGAAGGACTATATATTTTGGATCTATCTGCTGCCACTCCAGCAAGTGGAATTGCATGCTTTATATCCAAAGCCTCAGTGGATGAATCTGATTTATGGCACAGGAGGTTATGTCATGTTAACTACAAGAACATGAACAGGATAGTGAATATTGGCTTGGTTAAGGGTATTCCTAACAAGTAGTTCAATTGTTCTGAACACTGTGTTTCTTGCCTCAAGGGTAAGCAACACAAGACCTCCTTCAAGCCAAAAACTGAGTCTTCTATCACTCAACCTCTAGAACTCTTGCATATGGATTTGTTTGGTCCAACTAGAGTGATGAGTTTAGGAAAAAGGTCATATTGTTTTGTCATTATTGATGATTTCACAAGATATACTTGGGTGTTTTTCTTAAAAACAAAAGATGAAACTGCTGAACTGTTGAAAACACTAATTGTATCTTTAGAAAATCAAGCAAAATTGAAAGTTAAGACAATCAGAAGTGACAATGGCACTGAGTTTAAAAATCATGTTTTGAACTCATTTTGTGAGGAAAAGGGAATTCTTAGACAATTCAGTGCTCCTAGAACTCCACAGCAAAATGGCGTTGCTGAAAGGAGAAATAGGACATTAATTGAGGCTGCTAGAGCAATGCTAGCAGATTCTAAGTTACCTGTGATATTTTGGGCAGAAGCAGTAAACACTGCTTGCTATGTCCAAAACAGGACTTTGATTGTTAAGGGTAAAAATAAAACTGCTTATGAGCTTTGGAGAGGTAGAAAACCTAACATTTACTTCTTTAAATCATTTGGCTGTCCTGTTACTATTTTGATAACTAATAGGTTGTTGCCTAAGTTTGCTGAAAAGGCAGATGAAGGATACTTTGTTGGATATTCTGGTGTGTCAAAAGCATTCAGGGTATACAATAAAAGTACTAAAATTGTTGAAGAAACCATTAATGTAACTTTTAATGAGAAATCTCTTAACAATTTTGTATCTCAACCAGATTGGTTATTTGATATAGATGCACTAACCACTGCTTTCAATTTTACCATTGAGAAGCCATTGAGTTCAACAGTGCAGGAACAGGAACTTAAGCAGAATCACATGAGGTCAGCTGATAATATCTGGCAGATGAACACCAAAGGACTGCAAATGCAACCTACCTTCTTTTCATCGATCAGCACCAAGCCTGTGAAATCCAACAATTCAAAGAAAGCCTCTGAAATTGTTCTTGCTGATGCAGAAGTTCATCCGGTTGAACTTCCGGTTGAAGTTCAAACGGATCCTGTAGCAGTAGAATCTCCGGTTGAGACTCAACCGGAAAACAATTTTTCAGAAAATTTTGAGAACAATGAATCCAATGATTCAACTGATGCTGGTTCAAATGAGTACAGTTTTGAGCATCTAATCTCAGATTCAGTCCCTAGTTCTCAAGAACCAACTGAAGTTTCAGAACCTGTTTCACAAGTCAACAATATTGAGTTATTGCCTCAACTCAATATTCCTCACAATGGAAGAAGCCATGAATTTCCAATGTTTACTGATAGAAGAGTTAGTAAGAATCATCCAAGGGAGAATATTATAGGAGACTTGTCAGCTCCTGTGCTGACAAGAAGCAAGTCTATTGATGCAAACATTTGTCTACATGCTGCATTTCTGTCTCAAGAAGTACCCACAAAGATCAACGATGCATTGGAAGATGAAAGCTGGGTAGAGGCAATGCAAGAGGAATTGTTTCAGATCAATAAACAGAAGGTTTGGGAATTGGTAGACCTACCTGAAGGTGAAGAACCAATTGGAACCAAATGGGTATTCAGAAACAAGAAGGATGACAGAGGAATTGTGATCAAAAACAAAGCCAGACTTGTAGCTCAAGGCTACACACAGGAAGAAGGCATTGATTATGATGAAGTTTTTGCTCCTGTGGCCAGGCTTGAAGCGATCAGAATATTTCTTGCCTATGCTGCATTCAAAAACTTTCTGGTATTTCAAATGGATGTCAAATGTGCTTTTCTGTATGGTCTTTTGGAACAAGATGTGTATGTCAAGCAACCTCCTGGCTTTGAAGACCCTCATCACCCCAACAAGGTATGCAAGCTAATTAAGGCTTTATATGGTCTCAAGCAAGCTCCTAGGACATGGTATGAAACTCTTTCAAACTATCTCCTAGAGAATGGCTACAAGAGAGGAGCTATTGACAAAACATTGTTTGTAAAATCTGATGGCAAAGATACTTTGATGGTACAAATCTACGTTGATGACATCATCTTTGGTTCATCCAATGCTGCCTTATGCAAAGAGTTTGAGGGATTGATGCAATCTAAGTTTGAAATGAGTTCAATGGGTGAACTGAATTTCTTCTTAGGCCTACAAGTGAAACAAACTGCCAATGGAATTTTCTTGAATCAGTCAAAATATATTCAAGATATGCTAAAAAGGTTTGATATGCAGTCAGTTTCAACCTCAAGAACTCCTATCTCCACTTCCCACAAGTTAAACAGTGACTTAAGTGGAAAACCAGTGGATGTTCTTCTCTACAGGGCAATGATTGGATCACTGCTCTATCTCACAGCTAGCAGACCTGACATCATGTTTAGTGTCTGTTTATGTGCTAGATACCAGTGTCAACCAAAGGAATCACACATGTTAGCAGTGAAGAGAATCTTTAGATATCTTAAAGGACAACCAAAGCTTGGGTTGTGGTATCCAAAGAATTCAGATTTCTCCTTCAAAGCTTACACTGATAGTGATTATGCTGGCTGCAACTTGGATAAAAAGTCTACTACTGGAGGATGCCAATTTTTGGGAGAAAGACTTGTGTCTTGGCAATGCAAGAAGCAAACCTGCGTATCTACTTCTACTGCAGAGGCTGAATATATTGCTGCATCAAGCTGCTGCAGTCAAGTCTTATGGATTCAGAATCAAATGTTGGATTACGGCATCAAGTTCATGGAGACTCCAATTCTAGCAGACAACAACAGTGCTATATCAATCACAAACAATCCTGTTCAACACTCAAAAGCAAATCACATTGATATCAGGTACCATTTTATTAGAGATTGTGCTGAGAAACATTTAATTAGAATGGTTAAAGTTCATACAAATCAACAATTGGCTGATTTGTTTACCAAAGCATTCGATGAAGCTAGATTTTTCTATCTCATTAGTGCCATTGGTATGATGAACTTTGACTGATTAAACTGTTTTCACAAACTTAATAAAAGAGACCATTTTGTGTCAAAGAGCCCGTCTCTTGATACAAAAAGAAAAAGAAAAAGAAAAGTTTTTTGTATCAGTTAGACATCTTTTCAATCATAGTCAGGTCATACTGTTAAACTATGATAACTGATACATGTAATTTTCAAAATCAAGTGTTTTTCTGTCTTCCGGTTGAACTTTCCAGTTCAACACATTCGGTTGAATCTCAACCGGAAAGTCATCTTCAACCGGAAACTCAATTTTTGATCACACCATCCAAATTCTGAAACTGGTAAAAGGAACGACAATTCTTTATTAGAAAGTTCAGATTAAAATTGAAAATTTTTCAAACGGAAATTTTATTTCCTGTTGACAACCTCAACCGGAAAAATTTTCAACCGGCAAAATCTGTCCGGTTCAACTTTCAAACGGAAAGAAATTTTGTTGTTTGGAGAGAAAAACTCTCCGCTTGAATCTCAACCGGAAAAATCTTTTGTCTTAAATGAATCATTTAATTCACCAGTTGAGGCACATATTTTCAAGCGGATTGTGCATTTAAAGTGTTTTAATTTATTGTCCGAATTAAATTCTAAAGACACGCAACGGGAAGTTGTATTGTACAACCACCTGAAGCACACTTTTTGCGGACCCACTTGCCCTTTTTCTTTCTCTCTCCTATGACTCAGCGTACTTTATCCCATCGCTGATAACTGTCACCCATCTTTAAACCCACCAGTTAAATACCCACAACCCCTTCAACACTCCTCATAATCCAAAAGCAAGAAATCGTTCAAAATCCGAAAACCTAAAAATTTTCAGAACCATTTCTTTCTACTCTCACAATTCTCTCATAGTAAATCAACAATGTCACCAAAGTCCAAAGCAAAGGGGAAACAATCAGTGAAGAATGATCCTTTCCCACTTGAACACAACCTAGTTGCGTTTCTTGACGAACCAGTGAACTCTACACACGCTGAAACCTTCACCGAGATGATCAATTTCCTCAAAACTTCATATCTGAATCACGCACTCACTGTTGTGGTTTACTTATATGAGGAAATTCTCTCTGAATTCTGGAAGAACATCCAACTGCTCGAGAAGGATGTAGACGATGTAGAGGAAGATACGCTGAAGTCAACTGTAAAAGGGGAAACTGTTCTCATCACTGAATCGATGATTAGGGAATTGCTGAAATTGAATGACAAGAATGGGTATGTTCGCAGAACCCCCACGCAATACATGGCTCTGCTCAAAGCAATTGGCTATGGTGGTGCTACTGAAGGAACTGCCACTGTTCACAAGGGTCAAATGCCCTACAAATGGAGATTTCTGGCTCACACCATCATGGTGTGCCTGTCGCCAAAGAAATCAGGATTTGATGAAATGGCTGTTGAGCAAGCTTCTGCCTTCTATGCTGTGGTGAAAGGGGAGGTATACAATTTTTCTGCTGTAATTTTTAATGCTTTAAAGGGTAATGCAAAGAACTTTGCTTTTTTACATGTACCCTAGATTTTTAACTTACATTTTGCAAGAAAAATACCCCAAAATTAATTTGGATGGAAACATGATGCTGGTTCCAAGAGCATTATCTGAAAACACATTTTCCAAATTAACCACCAACAGGAAGCCATTCCTTGGGAGGGACACTGACCATCCCATGCCAATCCAAAGGGTGATTCCGGTTGAACAAGGAGAACCTAGTTCTCAACCGGAAACACATGCTTCTGAAGAGCAACTTGCTCCAGTGGACAACACTGTACCATCCACAGTAGTTGAACCCACCACTGATCAACCACCTTCTCCTTCTGATACTTCAACCATATTTTTCAAAAGAAAAAGGAGAAGAGATTCAGACCCACCATCAATTCCCATCATCCCCCCTTCCCCAAAGCCTACAAAGCTCAAAAGGCTCAAAAAGGTTGTGCAAGAGCCTACTCCTCTCTTGCAACCCATTGCCTCCAGTCCTGAACCAACCCTTGGCACAAAGCCAACTGGGTCAGCCAAATTGGGATTTAAACTTGTTGATGAACCTTCTTCTGAGGGGGAGTCATTTCATATGGATGTACAATCCCCATCCACTTTCTCACCCTACACTTCACACTTCTCACCTGTGAATGATGATGTAGAAAGAGATGTCACAGATGATGGTGTTATTAACCCACACACCACATTACATGGGAACATTCTGAGTGACACTCACACTGCTACATCTAACCCACATTCACCCCAGGAGGTGAATCTCAGGAGTTTAGATGAGATTCATGTGGAAAGGGCTGCTGCCACTCAAAGTTTCTCATTGAACTTTGATGATGGTAGTAACATTCATAAGACCCAATCCATGGCAACCCATACTATAGTTCAACCGGAAGATCCCCTAGTGGATCCTAAAGGGAAAACTGTAGTTACGGGGAATCCCAGGCGCCAAGAAAACCAGGGTGGTGGACTTGATCAACATAGGGTTGATGGTCCATCTTTTTCCTATGATACTGGTAAAACTCCAGTTGAGGATAGTTTAACACTTACAGAATTGACGGCATTGTACAAATCACTACAGGCTCAGGTAACCAGTCTCAATTCGACTGTTGCCAGCCTTGTAATGACCACTCCTGCTGCTGCTCAAGCTCAAGAAGTTCCTGTTGAAGCCTCAACTGCTCAACCGGAAACTTCCCCTGCACCAAAGTTTCAACCGGTTGCACAGCATACTGCTGAGGTTAGTTCTTTGAACCCATTTCCTTTTAGAGGTCAGGCTGTAGAAGCTGATGCTGCCAAAAAGGGGGAGAAGACTAATCCTCCAACACCTATTACTGCTGCTGCTGCAACCACAACTGAAGAAGAAGAACTTGATCAAACAGTGCCTTTACCTGAAGAAGTAAGGCATACAGCCTTCAAATTGGCTAAAGTTGATCCCTTTTCAGTTGCTGATGGGTTAACCAAGGTGAAGATGAGCTCACTCATGAAGGTATTTCCACAGGATCCAAGCCTGTTGGGAATGATTGAAGCAACAATGTTAGTTGCAGGTGCTCAGCCAGAGAGCATTCTGCAGGTCAAGCACTTCTTGACCAATGTGATTATCCCACAAGAGGAGGCATTTGCCAAACCTAAAGTGGATGAGGTCACAACTAACATTGTCTCTGAACCAGTTGTTGATGTGGTTCATGAAGATGTGGATGATGATGCTTCAGTCACACAGACTGAAGAAGTTGAAGGTGAAAAAGAAGGAGAGGATATCAGCACTGTACTGAAAGAACTAAGTACAAAATCTCCGGCTAAAGTTCAACCGGAAGAGACTCAACCGGAAAAAGCTCAACCGGAAGAGACTCAACCGGAAAACTCAACAGAAGCTGAGATTGCTGAAACATTGATCCAACTGCACTCCACCTCCGATTCAGAGCCTCCTTTGAGCTTCAAAAGAAAGAAACAAACCAAACCTAGGAGGATGATCAGACTGAAGGAGAGTGAAGATTGCATAACTCCTCAACCAAGGGTACTAGATACTATGGTTGATTCTGACCAGTCAGAAGAACAAGAGACTATGGATGACCTGAATGAAGAAGAATTCATCCATGACTGGGAAGATAATCAAGCCAGGATAAGATCAGAGGAAGCCAAATCAAATTTGCAATACAAACAATTTTTGGCAGACCTGGATCTTCTATCAAATGACTTTGTGGTTGAAGGATTGGTAGATGAAGCAAGGAAGAGATCGATTGAATGGAGAATGCAGGTTTATGACCTTGTTAAATTAAGTGAACAGGAGAAAAACAGGCTGATCAACATAGCTTCCAGAATGCCAACTGTCTTGAACAAAAGTTTAGACCACCTGGAGCTATTGGAAAGGAGCAAGAGATGTGCTATCATCAGATGTCTCAAGCCTGCTGCTGAAGTAGAGAAGATGAAGGCAAAAGATACTTGCAAAATTGTAGATGAGCTGCTCAAACAAGTGAAAGGAGCAGAGTTTGCTCGTGATTCAAGTCTTCAAATGCCTTTGCCATCTGAGACAGTCACAGGTAACCCCTCATCTACATACATTAAACCTGAACCTTTTGATGCCTCTGACCTACTTGCTGAGTCTCTCCCTTCCAACTTGTTGGAAAGACTCAAGCAACCAGCCTCCCATGTTCCCATTCCATCTTCCAGATTTTACTCCCATAGACCCAGGGGAATGAACCCAAGGCCCAGGGGATCCAGATCTACCAAGCCTAAATATATTCATCCAAAATTTAGGATAGATAACTGGACTGATATCACCCCTGCCAAGCCTAAACCCTGTCCATCTATTTGGAAGTATAATCAACCTTCATCTCCACCTAAAAACTCCACCTCTTCAACTCCACAGCCACAAGCCATGAAACCACCCACCATATCACCAACAAAGCCTTCTGAACCCACTGAGATAGCCGCAACCAGTTCTGTTCAAGTATCGTCTCAAGCAGATAAAGGGAAAGAAAAGGTCCCAATTGAAACTGATAAATCATCTGCTGATCCTGCCACTGGTGCTTCACCTGGAAGAAAGAAGTCCATTGCAAAAATACCTCTTCTTTCAACCTTCAATTTTCAAACCAGGAGGATCATGAGACAATTGAACAAAACAAGAGTTCAATTTGAAAGGCCGCAATCTCCAGAAGAGTGAAGCTCTTGGAGATAGTCAATTTTTGAAGAACAACATACAGAGGATAAATTTTGGCAGCATCATCTTAGGGGGAGATTGTAAGGAAATGAATTTCTGAGTCAACCGGTTCAAGATGAAGATTTCCGGTTGAAGACATGTTCAAGCAGAAGAACGCTCAAGCGGAAGATTTGTCAACCGGAAGATCAACCGGAAGAACATTTCCGGGTGAACTCTTTTATCCAACAGTATAAAGAGTTCAACCGGAAAAGTACTGAAAGATTACTTTTGCAGAATTCAGACCTGCAACTGCTTCTATTCTTCCAAAGTCACATCCTAGCCGTCTCCTACTTTTAGATAAATGCATTTTGCACATTTCCTCTTTTGTATGTTTACTAATGCTCTTTTAGTAAGTTTATTGTTTGACTTTCATGTACGGTTAGATTAGCCCGTATGAGATCAACGGCTGTAGTTGATCTCCTTAGTACTATTTATAGTTGTTAGCTAGTTCATTCACAAGTACCAGATTTAGTGCTTACACTTGTAACAGTTTGAACTTGAGTTAATGCAAATAGTACCGAGAAATTTATTATCTTGTGTTCACTAGTTTATGCAATCAATACAATCAAACTACAAGTATAAGTAAAACAAAGCTTAACTAAAAACAAGTATGATACAACTTTATTCCGCATGGTTGTGATCTTCAAGTAAAGAGTTCTTGTTTTGATTATTTCTCTGAGTAATCATCGGTCCTACAATTTTGTTCATGTTCTTGTAATTCACATGACCTAACCTCCTATGCCACAAATCAGACTCATCAACAGAGGCTTTGGATATAAAACAAGCAGTGCCACAAGAAGGTGCAGCAACTGACATATCCAAAATGTATAGACCATCTCTCCTAGGTGCCTTAAGCATAATTAATTCATCAGGAATTTTGACACCAGGTTTGAGAACTATAGCCTCTCTCTCATTAAACATTAGATTTAAATTTGTGTCACACATTTGTGAGACACTGAGAAGATTGAAATTTAATGTATCAACAAAATTGACTTTAACAAATTTTACCAGTCCATTGCTCACATCTCCTTGTGCTGAGATATGGCCTTTAGTACTTCCAAAGGCAACTGGTCCTCCATTTATTCTTTTTGTGTTTTCCAGTATGTGCTTATTCCCTGTCATATGGCAAGTGCATCCACTATCGACTACCAATAGGCTATTATGGCCTTTATTCTACACCTGCACATATCAGAATTGATCAGTTTCTATAGGGGACCCAAGCCTGAGTGGTATTCGGTCTGCAATAAGCATCATTATACTTGTATTCCTTAAGTACTAAAGTATTCACAACTGGAGCTTCAGTGAGCAGATCATCATTTTCAAAACTTAAGTTCTCATACTGAGTACTTGTTTGACTAAATCTTTCACCTTTGGTGTTTTTCCTTTCAACAATTTTTCTTTCCCTATATTCCTTAAATTTTCTTTGCTTGTTGGTTATTTTCTTATATTTTTCATTACCTTGATTAACCAACTTAGTTCTTTCGGGTGATTTCGAAAATCTTTGAGGAAAGTATTTGTTTTGGCTTGAACTCTCCACCTGAAGTGGAACAGTGTGACTTCCTTTTGAACTAGTAGCAAACTCAATTTCAGGTTGGTTAGATTTTTTGCTTCTTGAAAAGTTTTCTCTAGAGGTGGTCTTTCCTCTAGAGGGATTTCTCTCCCTTGAGCTTTAAAATGCTCAAACCCATCAGCAAAGTGTACATGCGGTCTCTGCTTTGGAGCAGTAGCTGATCTGAGTTGAATTTTATTTTCCGGTTGAACTTGAGTTCGAGCGGAAGAATGTTCCGCTTGAACTTCAGCCGGAAAACGATTTTGCCTTAGAACAGAAAAAACTTCTATTTCTTTCGTTACCAATTAAAACCCTGTTGGATTCAGATCCAAAATACTTCATTGTGTGGCTTTTCACAGGTGAAATTATTCCTGTGAGTTTTTTTTTGAAAATCAGCCTTTGGTTTCAAAAATGGTTTGACTTTACTCAGCGGGTTGAACTAACACATAGTAGCTAGGTGACCTTGTTCACCACAGAACATGCATTCAACAATTTTGGTTTCAAATTTCCTAGGAGACTCATGTTTGGTCACTTAGTTGAAAGTGAGTTAACCAAACCTTTGAGTTTAACTTCACTTTGGTTTCTCAGGTTGCTTTCCTCCAACTTTTGAATTTTTTGGTTCATAAATAGTTGGTGGTGGCACAGCAATTGAAGGTTTAAGAATGTTTGATTGGTCAGCTGATGCAGAAATGCTTGCATCAGTGACTTCAGTTTTCTTTGACTCAACAGTGTTTTCAGAACTTGACTGTGTTGAGGTGTCATCAACAGTAAGACTAAATTTATAGTCTGTTTTCAAAGCTTTAATTGGTTTGATTGCTGGTGAGTATTCAATTGGTGGTTCAACATTTTTGTAACCAACACCAGCCTTACCATACATCCCTCCCAAACACAACTTCTCAGCCTTTCTATTTGTAGTTTGAAAGTTGTCACAAGTGAACAAAGCATCTTTTAACTTGATTTCAAGAACGTCAACCTCAGCCTTAGCATCTTTGGTTTCATTTCTTGCTTTCTCAAGCTTAGACAGCAAATCATGAAGCTGTGTTTCAAGAACTGAGTTGGTTTGTTTTGACTGTTCATATTCTTTGGTTAAATTTTCAATCTTTGAAATGTAAGATGACTCAGTTTTCTTAAAACATTTCTTTAACTCATTTAGGTTTGAAACTTCATCAATCAAATCAGTGTTGTGAATCCTGTACTTTGTCACGTGTTCAATGCAAGCAGGGTTGCATAGGTTTTCTAAAACCTTTTCAGGAATAGAATTTACCAGATCTGAAGTAGAGTCTTGTTTGGCCATCAAAGCATGATTTATTGGCTCAGACTCTGCAACAAAATCTTCCCATTTAACACATGAGGTTTGATTGGCAACAGCAGCAACCATATTCTGGTGGTTTTGACTTCCGTTTGGTTTTGGTGGGGTGGGTTGATGACCTGAGTTGTGACCAGAATTGTTGTTGTTAGAATTATTTCCACCATGACTCTTCATTTGAACATGACCTTGGTTCTGCCCTTCTTTTCTTGGTTGTGGGCATTCTCTTGCAAAATGACCAAGCTGGTGACAGTTGTAGCATTTCACCTTGCTCTTGTCTAGGCCTATGTGAGCATTCTTTGCTCCCTTATAAGTTCTACCAGTTCTTTTGTAAAACCTTTGAGCCCTGACAGACACCATTGCAAGTTGGGTCAAAATATCAATTTCTTCCAAATCATTAGCACCTATACACTCAAGATCTTTACGAGTGAAGCCTTGGTATGAGTCAGTTCTACATGAGCATTGTGAGAGTTGTCAAACGTGTTTGAAGGTGTCTCAGGGAAACTGACTATAGGTGACTGGTATGATGATAAGTTTGAAGATCTTTGATTGTGAAAATCGGTAGTTACTAGTGTAGTTGAAAACAGCTGAGTTGACTCAGAAGATGAGTTTTGTTTGAGGTTTAGTTCCATTTCATAAGCACTGAGTATGCCATGAAGTTCACTAAGTCTCATCTTTTTCAAATTTTTACATTCCTTGATGCTAACAGTGTAAACTGTCCACATAGAGGGCAAGGAACATAGAAATTTTCTGTTTACATCTACTTGGTCTAGTTTTACATCTACCTTTTGCAGTTCATCAAGTAGGGAAACAAATCTTAAGTACTGGTTTGTCATTGATTCACCAGTTTTGGAAGTAAAGTTCTCATATTTCTGTTTTAAGACATCTTTCTTGTTTTCTCTTACTTCACTGGCCCCTTCATACATTTCACTAAAGGCATTCCATAGGTCAAAAGCATTTTTGTATCCTTTAAACCCACTTAAAATGAAATTAGGAAGTGCAACCTGTAGAGTCCAATATGCCTTATAGTCAAATTCGAGAGCAGCATAGTCAGAATCAACATATTTTTCTAAAGGTTTAGGTATTTTGACTTCTGCATCATCAGCAGATGAAACCATGGGTGAGTAAGGACCTTCAGTAAAAGATTTCCAAATACGACGGTCTAAAATCCTAGCAAACCCTTCCATCCTGAGTTTCCAGGTACCAAAGTCATCAGGAGTGAACATTGGTGGTTTGTTGGCACAGCCATTTGAAGATCATGAACTTAGATCACTCATTTTGAAAACTTTAGAAATGGAAAAACAACAAAGCTTGTAAACTAGGCAAGTAAAGTATCGAATTTGAAGCACTGAAAGTCTTCAAAGTGAGAGCCAAAGCTCTGATACCACTTGTAGGATCGTTATTAGTTACGATTAAACTAAAACAAGAACCCTCTACTTGTAAATATAACCCTGTGGAATTAATGTTATACTTCACTTTACTCTAGCAGATTTAGTTCTCTTGTATTAGGTAGTGTTTGATTTTCATAAGTACAGTAACAACGAAGTAAGAAATACTCGGCACTGTTTGCATTAACTTAAAGTTACACTATTACATGGTGATCAAGAATCGTGTATAAAACTAAGAGCTAACTATGCTATATATAGTGCAAATGAGATCAACGACAACCATTGATCTCAAACGATCTAATCTAAACCGTTTAATACAAAGTCAAATATAAACTACTAAAAGCATAAACTTCGACAATTGGAATAACTTGTGTGTGATCAGCATCATACTACTTTTAGAGAGCGGCTTGGATAGATTTAGAAGCAAACGAGAAGCTTTTGCAAGATTGGACTTGCTTAAAAGACATCTCAGGAAAAGTCCGGTTGAACTCATTATCTGGTGGATAATCGAGTTCACACGGAATATGCGCTAGCTGACAAAACTGCCTCTTCCGCTTGAACTACCAGTTCTGCTTGAAGTTGAGAATTACGCTTCAACTTCAGCCGGAACTTATCAAAACTGGCTTTCAGCCGGAAATCTTCTAAGCATAATATTCCTTACAAACCATCGCTTTGGGGTTGGTTTCTGTGTTGCTAGGGAGAGAACCTGGGCTCTTTCTCCTACCAGTTTTGCTATTTGACCGAGTTGCTTCTCGAGTGTCTTGATAGAGGCTTGATGGTTTCGAAGTTCAGCGTCATTGCTTTTGAACTTCTCCTCCATCTTCCTCTCAGCTTCTGCGAACATCCGGGATATGGATTCTTCAAGGCGAGCAAGTCTGTCAGATGAACTGCTTCCTTGGTAGTTGTTGTTTTTCCGCAGCTGTTGCGAGAAGTTTTGTTGGTTACATGGTTGCTGACTGTTCCCGTTGTTTCTCCACCCAGAGTTCTGATTATTCCTCCAATAAGAATTGTTGTTATATTGCTAGTGGGGCTGGTTTTGCACAAATTTGACATCTTCGGGCTTACCATCCACCATAAAGATCCAGTTTAAATGTGGGCCTCCACAACCTTCGCATCGCGGAGCAACTTCTACAGATTTGCAAGTTTTTAGCTTCTTGACTTTGGAAGTCAAGGCCTCAATTTGAGCTTTGAGGGTTGTGGCTTCCTCTAGAGAGTGCATACCTAGAGCTTTTGCTTTTGCATTACGAGAAGTGTGCCACTAAAAGCTGGTCTGTGCAATGTCTTGAATTTTTTAGAAGACTTCCTCAGGACTTCCATTCCCTAAAATGCCACCTGAGTTGGAGTCGAGAATCTGGCGGGTTTGCATATGCAAACCATTGTAAAATATGGAGACTTGATGCCAGATTACGAGACCATGGTGAGGGGATTTCCTCAAGAGTTCTTTGAAGCGCTCCCATGTGTCATACAACGATTCCCGTCTTCTTGAGTGTAGGAGTTGATTTCCTTGAGGAGCTTGGCTGTCTTGGCAGGAGGGAAGTACTTGTAAAGAAACTTCTGAACAAGCTCATCCCACATGGTGATGGGACCATTAAGAAGATTGTTCAGCCATGTCTTCGCACGGTCCTTGAGTGAGAAAGTAAACATGCGAACTCGAACGGCGTCATCAGATGCTCCATTGGACTTGAATATTTCACAAACTTCAAGGAAGTTTGTGATGTGAGAATAAGGATCTTCATAGGGCAGACCGTGAAAGGTAGCAGAATTTTGGAGCATTTGCACCAACTGGGGTCGAATGTCGAAGTTGTTAGCATTGACACCAGGAGGAACGATAGCTGCACCAAAATTGATTGCATTGGGCCTTAGGTAGTCCATGACGGTCCGCTAGAGAGCCATTGGTACTGGCTTGTGGATGACTTTAATAACAGTTTTGGAACGAGATCGGAGTCTGTTGTGTAGAAATCGTTCTAGTTCTTGGAGTAGTTCTACTACGTCTGATTGTTGTATTTTCCACTACTACAAAAACCGCCTTTCTTGACGCGCAATGCGTGTCAAGAAAGGGGTCAGATGACGAGCATTTGCACGTCAAGGAAGGCCATGTCAAGAAGCTCCTTGGCGCGCAAAATGCGTGTCATCCTGTTCTTGACGCGCGAACGATGACACGCATTATATGACGCACGTCATAAAACAGGCGTTAAGGAAGCCCATGTCATAAATCTGCTTATGACACACATTTTTGCGCGTCATGGTTTAAAAAAACTAAAAAAAAAAACATTTTTTTGTAGAATCACTAGTTTCCACATTAAATGCCAATTAACCCCAATACAAAATCAATAAACTTATAGCAAAATAATGCATTTCATATATATAGCTAACATTACAAAGTTAACATGAATTTACATAAAAAAAACTATGAACTAAATAATTAATATAAACACTATAGTATCACAATACTTTGTTGTTGCTGCTGATATGGAGAATAACCCAACCAACCTGACCCGTTAAGCCAAGCTCCCAACCAACTATTGTATGTCCATCTGTAATTATGAAAGCCAAAAACATAAGTTTCAACCGGATTACAAACAATGTTAATTAAAATAAATGACAACTTAATCATGAATTTGTATATCCCAAATGAGGCTCTATACAGACCCAACCAACTGTTGCTCTATACAGAACACTAACAAATGATGCAGCCATTAACAAATGCTCAGAAAATAGTGATGCAACCATTAACAAGCTAATTTGAAAGAAATGTCGCTGAAATAGCATCAAATTCTTTAGGTTGACCAACAATAAATCAAAATCATAGTAATTGAATAACAGGGTGCATGAATTACCTTCTAGTTTCACTGTCATCGTCTGCAGGTGGTGTTGCCATCGCAGAATCCCAAAGCTTTTGCATCATTGAACTTGCAGCATCATTATCAATTCCTAATCTATTTCCAACCTGATTCATGCATTAAAAAGCTAGCAAAATTATTTTGGTCTATTTTAAACCACTAAACGCTTATGAATAGTTGACTCGGGCTCTAACTTTATCTCAAATGGGTCATTTCTAAAAAATGCCTAAACAAGGAACTACTCAAATGGGTTCAAAAAAATGTCTAGTCTAACTAATGCATGTAACATCCTAAATCGTTTTATTTACAGATTCAGAATACTATTGTAACAGTTTTGTTCTTCTAAACATAAACTGACTACACGGTGTGTATTAGACATTTCAAAAAGGTGAACCCGACTTGACTCGTTTCAATCCGAACCCACCCAGAAAGAATTAAACTTACTGAGTCCACAGTTGCATGAGTGATCTAGAGTACATCAGTAATAGCAAGAACAATTCCATCTAGACAAAAAAAAAAAAAAAAAACCACTTTTAAGTTAGAACCGTAGAAATTAACACTCAGAAAATGAAATTAGCCACATAAAAAAAATTGTGCAAGTAATGGATCATGAGGTAAAATTTATGGTTTACCTTTATCAATAATAGGATGATGTAAAAACTTTCCTTTATTCATAATATGCAGGGCCTCAACGATTGGTGTATCAATCGTAGCACATTCAAGATTTCGAGTCATCACTTAGATTACAAATGAAGCATGAATATATATTCAAAAATAGTGTAAAATGCGCAAGAAAAGATAAATGTAGTTTACCTTTTCCACTACGGTTGATTCAGAAGAAAGGCCATGTGCTATAACCCCCATCAAGATATCCTTTGAGCTATTATACATAAAATACATTTTTATAATATAGTTAACTATAAGCCACATCATTTTCCCTATATACACATAAATATGAATAATATACAATAAAGATACTAACGTTAAGATCCCATGTGGTTTGCCATCAACTGCTACAATGGCAGAGCTAGTGTGAGATTCAGAATTGTGTCTGATGGTGAAACATTTACAAGCCTGAAAGATTAACAAAATTAAGAATAGCCAGATTATTATTCCAGGTCATCAAGAAAAGGTCATAAAAATCAAAATAATGAATTATTTAAAAGATAAGAAAAGGAATTACCTACTTTGGATTTCCTGAGATTATGGTTGATAAAGAGGGCTTGAACAGTCGCTCTCAAAGTGTTTCAATGAATGTGTTGGAACCTATTTTTATGACAAGCAAATCACATATTAGTTACTTAAATAATCAGGATTATCAAACACTCAAGCAACTAATTACTTTGTTCAATACAATATTAATCAGCAGAAATAAATAAAATTTTCAAAACATCATATCCAGCAGTCTATTCAGTTACCACTTACCACCCTATTCTAATTATTTAACATCATATTGAAAATGCGAGAGCAATGGATCGTCTACTCAATCTAGCTATAATGGAGATAGAGACGTTATTGTATTATTGATCAAGAATGAATAATTACAATCAGTATGCACTTAGAATACAGACACAGAGAAACAACTTAGAAACACACACTTAACAGAATCTATCACACTCAGAACTAGTAGTGATTACAAAGAACAACACACTATTTATAGGCACTAGCCGAACTCCATCCGAACCATGAGTTCGGCAGGTCCAAACCTCAGGTTCGGACCAAGTTTGGCCAGTTACATTTTGGATTGAACTTGTCCTTTGACTTGATGTAACTCGATACTTCACACGACGCACATATCAGGTATCAACACATATAATGATCGCACATCCAAACACCTGTTATATGTATTTATATTTCCAATGTAATCAAATGTAATCATGCAACTGAAAATAATAAAAACTCAAATGTCAACCAACGAGAAACAGAGGTTCCCCAATGCTTCTCAACACCTTCAACAGCAGTTACAATTGCTTTCCCCTTTTCAGCAGCTCTCTCCATACGAGCAATTTCATCATATAAACATTTTGCTATACCAAGAATAGCAACAACTCCTCCATTTTCTACTACAGGTAAGTGTCTGAATTTTCCTGCAAAACAAATTTTTATATCTCCAAAATTCAGAAGGGAAAACTTCTATGTGATTAATACAAACCTTGAACCATTTTTTGTAAGGCCTCCACTGCCAATGTATCTGAAATTACAAAAACAGGATTCCTTGTCATAAGAGCTGAGATAGGAGTGGTCTCAAGATCAAGCTCATGAGCAACAGCTCTTATTACAATATCCTTCAATGTTGCCAAAAGATAGTTAGTGATTAAACTACATTAAACAATCAAAAGTAGATAATCAGCCTTAATAAGATGCCCCCCAAAAAATATAAATAGATATATAACAACCCTTTCTGTTAATATGCCGTAGATTAATGCATTCGAGTCCGTGATCAAAGGCTCATCAACTTTGCGAGCAACCATATGACGGCAAGCTTCAATAATAGTTGTAGATTTAGGTGCTGTTAAGGCTTTTGAGAGACGTAATCTTTTCACGGTGTAACCATAAGCTTATGCTTTCAAACTATAAACTTACATAACGGTTGGTATTATTAACTTACATGACATATTTTCATTTGGTCCCTCATAAGCTATTATCAATTAATTACCTCCCAATAGCATTAAACAAATCAATAGAGAGTTTTATGTATCAAACAAACATATACATATTAAGTGATGCAAAAAGGGAATTACGAACCTATGGAACACTATGTAGCAGCGAGTGTGACTGCAAATTTTCAAATTCAGGAAACAAAGCACCCATGTTCATGCCCCCTCCATCTCTCTCCTGATGCTGTTGCACATCAAACAAACAGACAATCACCCTGCTATAACTATTATAATGTACAAATCAATAATATTTTGTATTCGAAAGATTCTTATTAATTATTAGGGTACGGACAACCTACACGCTGCTACTGCTGGAGTTGAAGTTGTTGTTGCTACTGCCCTGAAAACGCTTTGCGGTCGTTATCTAAACTTAAACCTAACGGAAACACAGGTTGTTGCTGCTAATGATGATGATGATCATCATCATCAACGGGCGGGGGTGTTTCAGAAGCAGGGCAAAGATTAGGGTTGAGATCTAAAACAAACCGAATCACATTTCAACTTTCTTAACCTTCTAGATTTGCGGATCAGATCAAACCATGTTCAGTAGGTTTCAACTTTTAATGAAACCAAACCGGACCAAAACCAAAACATGAAAAGGAATGGAACCGGTACAAACTGCTAGGATACTGAACCAATTCCAGTTTAGCCTATCTTGGACCAAAAAAGGTTATTTAACCTTATAAAAACCTGGAGTTATACGAATTTAAACGGTTTGGTTTTAGTTTTAGAACTTTGATTTTGTAGACCCTTAACAGAACTTGTACAAATTTGAACCTCCAATATAAGGTCCAATATCTATGAACCCTAAATTGAGAATGGATACTAAAACTGAAGCATAAATATAAAGAAATTAATTGGGGAAGACAAATAACAGAGCATAATTCAATCTGCACATACATAAACCCACTCACAGAAATAAATATGATTATGAACAGAGGCACATATGCAGAATAAACCAAAATGAATCATACCTAGATTGTGAAATTGCTAGATCTCGGTTATGTAAAAGGTAAAGTGACAAGAACATATTTAACCGATAGAAACACAAAGAAACCGATGAAAACACACTGATATTAGAGCAAAAGTAACCAAATTCAGTGCAAAGAGAGGATTGAAAAAGAAAGAGAAGCAATACATACATGGGAGCTACTGTGTTTCAAACTTGCGATTAAGAACAACAGGATATGAACAGGCTATTGTATTCTATAAACTCTTACCGGAAAAGGAGTCGGGGGTGGAGGAGGTGCTCTAGGGCTTGCAATTCCAACACCGGCGCACGTGTTGCTAGCGTATTGATATCAACCAAGCTCGATGATTGTGAGATTAGGGCTTGTGGATATGAAAAATAGGAATCGATGACTGATATTGCAATTCCGAGACAACGGCGCTCTTGCTCCTAAAAAATTGATGTTGCGCACTTCTAGGGCTTGGATAAAGTCGATGATTGTAAGATTAGGGCTTGTGGTATGAAAAATGGGAATCGTAAACGAAGGGGAGCATACACCGACGGGAAATTTTATGAGATTACGGCTTTCTGGACGGCAGGGTCGCCGGAGCTAGGTCTGGGAGTGGGAGTTCCGTCGATTTTAGGGAATGGGAGCATACACCGACGAAAATTTTGGGAGTTTATTTTGGATTAAGGGCAAATTTGGGGAAAGTTCAAAAAATTCTAAGTATGAGCGGGAGTTAGATTTAGGGCAAATTTCTTGGCGGGAAAAAAACTATAAAACGACAGAATATTCTTGACACGCACATTTTAAGTGTACTCCGTGTTTTTTTATTTTATTATATGACAGATTTTTTACGACGCCAAAAAATGCGCGTCATCTACGCATATAATTTTTCAACTTACGACAGATTCTTAATGACACGCGTTTTTGCACATCATAAAAGTAGCACGTGTCATCGTTCGCGCGTCAAGAAAGGCTATGTTTCTAATAGTGTTCGTACACTACCTGAGCATAAAAAGATAAACAAGAATCAGTAGTAACCAAACTAGGTAATACAGAAAAAAGGAAAAACAGTCTAAGTGGTGTGTGATTAAGACACTACCTAGTGCTGATGTACATTCTATAAAAAGAAAAGAAAGTTATAAAAATTTCTAGAAAAATACTAAGTGGTAGAGATCTAGGTTTTTAAGAAAATAAGTTGAAGAAAAATTAAGTTACAAATGTACAAAGATTAGGCCGCCAACTCAGATTTCTCTCAAAATCCTTGTTTTGTGTCCCCAGCAACGGCGCCAAAAAGCTTGACGTAGTTGTGGTGTATATAAAATATAGCGTTATTTTGTGATACCTTTTTAGCATTTGAAACTTTTAAATTTATGCTATTTCACCACATTTACGGGCAAGTGCACCCATCGTGGGCAGTTATAGTAGTGGTAAGTCGAATCGGGGTCGATCAAAGACACAAAGGAAAAGGAGGGCTCTTGATACTTCATCGTTGTTGATGTCTAACCTAATCTTCAAGTGAAGAGGTGAGTAAAACGAAAACATAATTAAACTGAACTAAATTAAACTAAAAAGGCGTGCTTTGGTCTACTCAGTCGCAGATAATATCATTCGGGAGACTTGTCAGTGGTGAAGTTGGTACCCTGTAAGTATAACCTTGTTTTAAGATTGTCTACCAACGGAAGATTAACCACCTTTCAGAATCTTAGGAAGATTCACCATCTCCACGATCAACCATCTACGAGGAGTACGAACGTCATGGGAAGGTGTTGCTGATAAACAAACAAAGTGGTATAATGCCACTTACTTACGGGGTCCCTCAAACCGGCAACTTACCGTACTTGACACTCCGTCATCAACCAGCAGGGGAACAACCCTGCGTGCCAGATTATTTTATCATAAAAATGACATTTTAAAGGGACTCTAGTCCCTTTCATTCGCAGCTAGCTCTCCGCATGTGTATGTCCGACGTAACCAGAGCCAAGTTCATAAACACGTACCATCTCGACTTCCATGAAGTGACAAAATATTACCAACCCTCATACCCAACCAAATACTTCTAGCCCGCACCTGCGTGGTCAGCCGAGTTTGCTTATATAGACATAAGGACCTCAATCGTATCATGTTGCATGGGGATTTGACGACTGAAAAGACTTCACAGGAAAAGTCCAGTTGAACTCATTATCTTATGGATAATTGAGTTAACCCGGAATATTCACTACTGGACAAAACAGATTTTTCCTGTTGAATAGTCTTCTCCGCTTGAACTCAGAATTCCGCTTGAACTCTGTTCAGCCGGAACTTCTACAAAATTGACTTCAACTGGAATATCCAAATGTGATATTCTTTACGGACTTAAGGAATAATAGGGAGGAGGTAGGGACGGGATCGGAATTACTTGATGACATCTAAAAGAAAAAGCAAGATTTAGAAACTTTTATGCAAAATGCCTAATAAATTTTGAGCCAATAAACCAAATCATAATTACGATGAGATCCGGTTTCACTTCAACTCGTTGAATGGCTTAGCTCTCTCCAACGGTTGGGCTACGCAGGTAGGTAATTGTTACCAATTGTGTCAACTACACAACTCTCGTTTTGGGAACACTTGTTTAAAATTTGAAAAGTGGTACATCATTCCAAAGTACGCCCTACTTTACAAAATGTACGCTTAGGTGTAGGGTCAGCGCTAAACACCTGAGTTTCATTTCGCAAAGTGATATTTTTTCCTCGAACTAGAACTGTAGTCCCGGTCCATGTTACATGGAAATCGCGGTCCTACCTTTAACCAAAACCGTCGGCCCGGATGCAGGATTGTCACTACACTAGGGGTTCGGATAGATTAGTCAAAGTGTCCTAAGGTCAGGGTGGCGTAGAAATATCGATTTGATTTTGGTGTCCATATTTCAAATTTACCAACAAGGGTCATATTCAAAATATTATGCAACGGTATATTGCATGACGTAAATCTTTCATAAATTTGTAAACTACTTTTACGTTGGTTCGTGATGACTTGAAATTCCCTTCACTCTCTCGACCGGTTAAATTTTATTCCCCTAATTAAAACTAGGTTGGTCTTTTTGTGAACCAATTTTAGTAACTTTTACCGTGGTTTCCAAAGTGAAATTATTTAACATATTTTAGAAAAAACCTAGATTAAATACACTTCTAATTCATTCCAAAACATTTTCGAGTACATTAATAAAACGTCTTTTATTTTATGTTGTTATTAGATTGTGATCTAGGGGCCTATTGCGTGACATGCATTGACGTAGCTATGGTGTATATAAAATATAGCGTTATTTTGTGATACATTTTTAGCATTTGAAGCTTTTAAATCTATAAAACCTGATTTACTGAAAACTACTATTTAACCACATTTACAGGCAAGTGCACCCATCGTGGGCAGTTATAGTAGTGGTAAGTTGAATCAGGGTCGATCAAAGACACAAAGGAAAAGGAGGGCTCTTGATAATTCATAGTTGTTGACGTCTAACCTGAGCAATCTTTAAGTGAAGAGGTGAATAAAAAGTAAACATAAATAAACTGAACTCAATTAAACTAAAAAGGCGTGCTTTGATCTACTCAGTCGTAGATAATATCCTTTGGGAGACTTGTCAGTGGTGAAGTTGGTACCCTGTAAGTATAACCTTGTTTTAAGATTGTCTACCAATGGAAGATTAACCACCTTTCAGAATCTTAGGAAGATTCACCATCTCCACGATCAACCATCTACGAGGAGTACGAACGTCATGGGAAGGTGTTGCTGATAAACAAACAAAGTGGTATAATGCCACTTACTTACGGGATCCCTCAAACCGGCAACTTACCGTACTTGACACGCCGTCATGAACCAGTAGGTGAACAACCCTGCGTGCCAGATTATTTTATTATAAAAATGACCTTTTTAAGGGACTCTGGTCCGTTTCATTTGCACCTAGCTCTCCGCATGTGTACGTCCGACGTAACTAGAGCCAAGTTCATAAACACGTACCATCTCGGCTTCCGTGAAGTGATAAAATATTACCAACCCTCATTCCCAACCAAATATGTAACACCCCCAAACAACCACTAACGGAGTTTATACCGTTAAGGGGCGCACACAGACCAGGACCACAACCATTAGTTACAAATAATAAACGAATCAGAGTAAAGTCCAAATGTTCATAAATTAAACAGTTTCAAAAGTTACGCAGCGGAATGTAAACATAAGTATCTTAGCACTAACCGCGTGCTTTAATTACAAAACATAAATTGTTATATAAATTCCCCAAGTTAAGTTTAATAAAATTTAAGTCTTCACGTGCCATGCCAACCTTCAGCGGATACTCTTCAACGATCTGCAAAAGTGAAAACCACACAAGTGTCAACCTAACGGTTGGTGAGTTCACGGCGGGCATGACATGCATTGGCCCGGTCTCAATAATCGTATGTTTCAACATATATAAGTAGTATGGTTTTGCAAAACATTGCCAAGAGTTTGATTACTGAATATGCACTAGTTATGTAAAAGTTAAAGCAGTCAACCGATATCGCGGGTAGCTAATCCGGTTTCCATGCACTAAGGAAGTCGTACTAGGGCTGAAAGCTGACGTAACAGAGTTCGGCAATAGCCGAGGGTTGGTACCTCCAGTTGTGTCCCACACAACTAAACATAGGCTGATATTGCACTCCGTTCGGCCCCCGGCCGGTTGGCTACACAATAGTGTACCGCGGAGCAGGGTTTGTCAAACCCTCAGTAGATCTACCCAACATCCCCTCGCTTTCCAGATCATCAGTACTAAGTTGAGGATTTTAAGTTTTAAAGCATTCCTTAGAAATCATGTGATATCATTTGGTTTAGACTTTAACCTACACTAGTCATATTAAAATGTTTATTCCGGATTTCGTCTGAAATCCCAAAAAGAGTTTAAGTGTCATAATAATTGTTTCCGGGTTTCAATCGGAACCCCAAGGATGGTACAGTTGCAAGTGTTCCCCATAAAACACTCCAACTTCCATAACAGGTATCCCATCAAGCAATACCTCCAATTGTCAGCGTTGTTTTCCGTTTAGTATGTTCGTTGTGACCCAAACGGGCTCACAATTAAAGGGTTTGTGAAACTCACCTTAGGTTGCTCAGCTACACTTGTTAATCCAATTAATGTTTGCTAACGAAGACCTAATAATCACATTAAGGTCTTAGGTGTTAGGTTGTGTCTAAACTTTAACTTAACGTCACTATGGCCCATAACATAGCACGTTTGAACTACGACTCGACATAACGACACACGACACCGATGGTTGATCATAAACAAGGGTTCACATATTACAGAAATCAAACATGTATCATCATGGCATAATCATGTAAGTCATGGCATAACACTTAAGCAAATTTCACAAGTTTGGTTTTTAGGTCAGGTCTTAGTTTCGCTAGCACAGTTTCGCTAGGCAGTTTCGCTAGGTGCACGGGCAGCACTTTCGCTAGGCAATGCCCGGTGACACAGTTTCGCTAGGCTAGTTTCGCCCGAAACTGCTGACGCAGTTTCGCTAGCCTAGTTTCGCAGAGAAACTGGTTTGAACTTTCGTTCAGGTATTTCGCTCGGTAGTTTCGCTCGAGCTGGTCTGGTCAGGTTACCCGGCGACACTATAGTTTCGCTGGGTAGTATCGCTGGAAGGAGATATAGTTTCGCTACTTAGTTTCGCCCAGAGAACACACAGTTTCGCTGGTCGCGAAAAACATACGGATTTGCCTAAAAATCAACCTAACAGCTTCTGATCTTACATGCAATTCATTATTTAGCATACATAGGCATTTACCAACATAAATCAAGCAACTTTAACACGTTTACATGCAGTTTCATCATCAAATCACCAAAATAAGTTCAAAACCCTAAAGTGGCTAAAATAGCATAAATCTCTATCATTGCTGGATTTCACATGCAAAGTTGCTAACTTTATGATAGACCTAGCATTCCTAAGTATTATCTCAGAAGCATACAAGTTTTCATGAAGGTTTGATCATGCTTTTTAAAGAAAACACATAAAAGGTGCATGTAAATGGTTTTTGAGACTCACGGTTTGATCAAGGATCGAATGAGTGAGATGAGATGATGATTCTCCTGATGATCTCCTTGGATGGCCAGAAATCTCGAGAGAGCAGCAGGTGAAGAAGTGGTGTGTGTTTTGTGTGAAATGAGGCAAATGAGGCTACTAGGGTTTATTAAGTTTATTTATATCAGAGGCTAGTTTCGCTGGCAGTTTCGCTGGCTGGCGAAACTGGCTCTGATCTCATGCTGATCGAGTAGTTCAGCTGGCTACCGGGCGACACTATAGTTTCGCCCGGTAGTTTCGCTGGCGACCAAAAAGACAAGTTTTTCCACAAAATCAAGTATTTACAATTTGTCATGCAATTCACAATACTAAGTCATGTATTTAAATCACATTGCACATAGGGACAATAAATAAGCACATAACACATATGGGCGGGTTCGGTGATCAACCAAAGGTCGTGGACGTATTCGGCCTAGTTAAGCATTAGTTACTAAGTTAACACTTATAACGTAACTAACGGGTTTGTCTAACGGAAGTTAACCTTGAAATTCTCGGGTGTCACATCCTTCCCTTGTAATTGGAATTTTCGTCCCGAAAATTATTCTTGTGTTGTGACGTTTGTAGCGTTCGCAGCATCAGCTGTCGTCGTTGTTATCGTCGCTGGGGAAAGAAAGCAAAAGTTTTAGGGTCGTCACATCCTCCTCCTGTTACAGGAATTTTGGTCCCCAAAATTAAATTATACCTTGAGTTTCCGTGGACGCTTGCTCGAATAAGTGAGGATACTTTTTCTTCATTTGATCCTCTCGCTCCCAAGTATATTCAGGTCCACGCCTTGAGTTCCATCGCACCTTGACGATCGGAATCTTGCTACGTTTGAGGGTCTTCTCCTCGCGTCCCATGATTTCTACCGGTTGCTCGATAAATCTCAAATGTTCGTCGATTTCCAATTCCTCCAGAGGAATTATTTCGATGTCTTCAGCCAGACACTTCTTTAGATTGGAAACGTGAAACACGTTGTGAACTCCTTCGAGTTCAGCAGGGAGTTGTAAACGATAGGCCACCGGGCCTACTTCCCCAATAATTTCAAAAGGACCGATGTAGCGAGGATTCAACTTTCCACGCTTTCCGAAGCGTATCACACCTTTCCAAGGAGATACCTTCAATAACACTTTGTCACCCACCTCAAACTTTAGAGGTTTTCGGCGTTTGTCGGCATAACTCTTTTGTCGATCACGCGCTGCAGCTAGCCGTTGCCTGATTTGAATAATTCGCTCGGTCATGTCATGAATGACTTCCGGTCCAGTGAGTCCTTTCTCACCCGTTTCAGCCCAACACACGGGCGATCTGCATTTTCTGCCATAAAGTGCTTCAAAAGGTGCTGCACCGATGCTTGAATGATAGCTATTGTTGTAAGAGAACTCCACCAGTGGAAGGTGAGTCTCCCAATCCTTCCCAAAGTCAAGAACGCAAGCTCGGAGCATATCTTCCAAGGTTTGAATGGTTCGTTCCGATTGGCCATCTGTTTGTGGGTGATAGGCTGTACTCATATCTAATCGGGTCCCCAACGCTTCTTGCATTGATTGCCATAGCCGGGAAGTAAATCGAGGATCTCGATCAGAAATGATAGTCTTAGGCACACCGTGTACGCTGTCACAATTCTGTCAATGTACAGCTTCGTCAATTTATCCATATTATCACTTTCCTTCATCGGAATGAAATGTGCCGATTTGGTTAATCGATCAATGATAACCCAAATCGCATCCGGTTGATTCGATCGATGAGGTAGTCCCGTTACAAAATCCATGGAGATGTCCTCCCATTTCCATTCTGGGATCTTGGGTTGTTGCAGTAAACCAGAAGGCTTTTGGTATTCAATCTTGACTCTTGAGCAGGTTAAGCATTTAGCCACATATCGAGCAATGTCGGCTTTCATATTCGGCCACCAATAAAGATTTTTCAAGTCCTGGTACATTTTATCTGATCCGGGGTGCACCGAGTATCTTGACTTGTGAGCCTCGTCCATCACGAGCTCACGGAGATTTCCAAACAAAGGAATCCAGATTCTGTCGTTATAATATGTGAGTCCATCGGACTTGACTTCAGAATGGCCATCCACGCCACGCAGTGCTTCAGCTGCGAAGTTTTCTGCTTTCAAAGCTTCTCGTTGGCAGTCGCGGATCCGATCCGGTAATCTCGAATGAATTGTAAGTTGAAGCGCTCGTACCCGTCGAGGCTTTTCGTACTCTTTTCTGCTTAGGGCATCTGCCACCACATTTGCTTTTCCCGGATGATATTTGATTGCCAAATCATAATCGTTCAGTAATTCAACCCACCTTCTTTGCCGCATGTTGAGATCCTTCTGATCAAAGATGTGCTGTAAGCTTTTATGATCGGTGAATATTGTGCACTTTGTTCCATAGAGGTAATGTCTCCAAATCTTAAGTGCATGAACCACGGCCCCTAATTCCAAATCATGAGTTGTGTAATTCTTTTCCGTATCCTTCAATTGCCTGGACCCGTAGGCAATTACCTTGTCTCGCTGCATCAACACACAACCAAGTCCTTGGATTGATGCATCACAGTAGACCACAAAGTCGTCAACTCCATCGGGTAACGCAAGGATTGGAGCCGAACATAACATATCCTTGAGAGTTTGAAACGCACGTTCTTCTTTTTCACCCCATCTGTATTGCACTCCTTTGTGCGTTAGAGCTGTCAAGGGTTGAGCCAACTGCGAGAAACCCTTAATGAACCTTCGGTAATATCCAGCAAGTCCCAAAAATTGTCGGATTTCGGTTGGCGCTCTAGGTGTAGACCAGTTCTTTATAGCTTCCACTTTGGATGGATCGACTTGAATCCCATCCTGATTAACAATGTGTCCAAGAAATTGGACTTCGCGGATCCAAAAATCGCACTTCGAAAACTTAGCATAAAGCTGTTCCTTGCGGAGCAATTCCAAGATAAGTCGCAAATGCTCCTCGTGTTCCTCCTTCGAGTGGGATACGAACCACTTTTTCTTGACACAGAATTTCGGCTCGATTCTCGGATAACCAGTCCATTCCTACTATCACGTCAAAACTACCAATCGGGAAGGGCATAAGGTCAATTCCTAACGTATGGCCCGCTAGTTCTAACTTACAGCCTTTAACTATCTGAGTTGTATCATGAAGTTTCCCGTTCGCTAGTTCTACCACATACGTGGCATCTAAGGCAATTGGTTTAGCATTAATTAGTCTAGCAAACTTATTGGAAATAAAACTTCTTTCAGCACCAGAATCAAATAAAACAGTAGCGAAGAAACCATTCAATATAAATTTACCGTTGATCACGTTGGCATCGTTGCGTGCTTCCCCTTGGCCCATGACAAAAGCACGACCTCTACCATTCCCACCATTTCCATCTCCACCGTTTCCATTCCCATCATTGTTTCCCTGGTTACCGTTGTTACCATTACCCTGTCTGCGCAATCGCGGACAATCTTTCTTCATGTGGCCCTGTGCACCACATTCAAAACAACCACGAGCCCCACCATTGTTGTTGTTGTTCGGATTGTTTCCTGGGCCGTTACGGTTGTTGACATTTCCCCTGCTGTTATTTCCTCCTTGGTTCTGATTGTTGTTGTTCAACCTCTGCAAATTGGTCCAGCAGTTGTTGGCTTCATGACCCAACTTTCCACATCTCCCACACTCTAAGCCTTTGCTACACGCACCCCGGTGGTGCTTCTCACACTTGTTACAAAACGGAGCCTTGCCTTTGTAGTTCCCATTCCCGCCTTGGCGGTTGTTGCTCCCACTGTTGCTTCCATAATTGAAGTTGGACCTTGTGTTGTCAGGTCGCTTGTTTTGATACTGGGAGTTCGAGGATCTCCCAGATTGGTTCACAGACATTGCTGGAGCTTCTTCTTCAGCCTTTCTTTTGCCACTCAAGGCAGTCTTCTCAGAGATTCTGGCAGGAAGTGTACCTCTTTCGACCTCCTGATCAGTCAATTTGTGAGCCAGACGGATGGCTTGTTGCACAGTAATCGGGTTGCTGGCTGTCACCAAGCTCTTGATTTGGGGTACGAGACCCTCCAGATAACGCTCGATGCGCTTGAACTCAGCATCTACCATAGACGGACACAGTGCTGTGTACTCGTGGTATCGGGCAGTGTACTCTTCAACCTCAGACCCAGACATTTTGGAGTTCAGAAATTCTCCTTCAAGCTTCTTGACCTGATCTCGGGGGCAATACTCCTCCATTATCAGTTCCTTGAATGCACCCCATTCCATGTTATCAGCTGCATCGATCCCAATCATTTGAATTTCAGCATTCCACCAGGACAGAGCTGCACCTTCGAATGTACCAGTGGCAAACTTCACCTTGCTTCCAGCCGGGCAACTACACATGGAGAAGACCTTCTCGGACTTCTCAATCCATCGGAGGAGTCCTACAGCTCCTGATTCGCCAGAGAACGTCATTGGCTTGCAGTCCATGAAGGACTTGTACGTGCAGTGGGGTTGGTTTCCTGATGCAATTAATAGTTCGGGTTTTAAAATTTAAATAGGTCAAGAAATAATCGCTTTGCGCCTTAACCGGCATAATAGTTACCCTGTGCGGCATATGCAGCTTGGACGGCTGCCACCGCGGCTTGCACATGTTCATTAATCATCGCTTGCAGCTGTGCAGGCGTCATGTGTATGCCGCCTCTTCCGTTTCCTCGTCCGGACATCTTGCTGAACAGTTAAAGTAGCTAGCGTTCAGTCACAATTATATTTTATACATATCCCATAATATGCATAACAACATTTTCCCGTTATCCCACTATTAGTCCAGAAAATTTTGTGTAAGTATCGAGGCGTCGTCGGCGAACGTCGTCGTAGTAGAAATCAGGACGTAGCGTGTAGCATCGTTCGTTGTCGCTTTCCCCAGAGTAGTGTGCGTATTCGAGTTCGCGTTTCATATTCGTGTGTGAAATTTTCCTAAGGTCTTTCCGTTAGACTACTTAGACACGGTCTATATATATCTATATATAGGTATACATATATGAAGTATTTACTTATACAGCAGAGCGAGTATCCCAGGTTGGCACGTAAAATTTTGCCTTTGAGAGTTTGTTTGTTTCGTTTGTAACTAAGGTTTTTCAAGTTGCAGTTTCCAAATCGTTTTCAAAAATGATTCCAGTTCTCTGCAACTTATGGCTCTGATACCAATCTGTAACACCCCCAAACAACCACTAACAGAGGTTATACCGTTAAGGGGCGCACACAGACCAGGACCACAACCATTAGTTACAAATAATAAACGAATCAGGGTAAAGTCCAAATGTTCATAAATTAAACAGTTTCAAAAGTTACGCAGCGGAATGTAAACATAAGTATCTTAGCACTAACCGCGTGCTTTAATTACAAAACATAAATTGTTATATAAATTCCCCAAGTTAAGTTTAATAAAATTTAAGTCTTCACGTGCCATGCCAACCTTCAGCGGATACTCTTCAACGATCTGCAAAAGTGAAAACCACACAAGTGTCAACCTAACGGTTGGTGAGTTCACGGCGGGCATGACATGCATTGGCCCGGTCTCAATAATCGTATGTTTCAACATATATAAGTAGTATGGTTTTGCAAAACATTGCCAAAAGTTTGAAAACTGAATATGCACTAGTTAAGTAAAAGTTAAAGCAGTCAACCGATATCGCGGGTAGCTAATCCGGTTTCCATGCACTAAGGAAGTCGTACTAGGGCTGAAAGCTGACGTAACAGAGTTCGGCAATAGCCGAGGGTTGGTACCTCCAGTTGTGTCCCACACAACTAAACATAGGCTGATATTGCACTCCGTTCGGCCCCCGGCCGGTTGGCTACACAATAGTGTACCGCGGAGCAGGGTTTGTCAAACCCTCAGTAGATCTACCCAACATCCCCTCGCTTTCCAGATCATCAGTACTAAGTTGAGGATTTTAAGTTTTAAAGCATTCCTTAGAAATCATGTGATATCATTTGGTTTAGACTTTAACCTACACTAGTCATATTAAAATGTTTATTCCGGATTTCGTCTGAAATCCCAAAAAGAGTTTAAGTGTCATAATAATTGTTTCCGGGTTTCAATCGGAACCCCAAGGATGGTCAGTTGCAAGTGTTCCCCATAAAACACTCCAACTTCCATAACAGGTATCCCATCAAGCAATACCTCCAATGGTCAGCGTTGTTTTCCGTTTAGTATGTTCGTTGTGACCCAAACGGGCTCACAATTAAAGGGTTTGTGAAACTCACCTTAGGTTGCTCAGCTACACTTGTTAATCCAATTAATGTTTGCTAACGAAGACCTAATAATCACATTAAGGTCTTAGGTGTTAGGTTGTGTCTAAACTTTAACTTAACGTCACTATGGCCCATAACATAGCATGTTTGAACTACGACTCGACATAACGACACACGACACCGATGGTTGATCATAAACAAGGGTTCACATATTACAGAAATCAAACATGTATCATCATGGCATAATCATGTAAGTCATGGCATAACACTTAAGCAAATTTCACAAGTTTGGTTTTTAGGTCAGGTCTTAGTTTCGCTAGCACAGTTTCGCTAGGCAGTTTCGCTAGGTGCACGGGCAGCACTTTCGCTAGGCAATGCCCGGTGACACAGTTTCGCTAGGCTAGTTTCGCCCGAAACTGCTGACGCAGTTTCGCTAGCCTAGTTTCGCAGAGAAACTGGTTTGAACTTTCGTTCAGGTATTTCGCTCGGTAGTTTCGCTCGAGCTGGTCTGGTCAGGTTACCCGGCGACACTATAGTTTCGCTGGGTAGTATCGCTGGAAGGAGATATAGTTTCGCTACTTAGTTTCGCCCAGAGAACACACAGTTTCGCTGGTCGCGAAAAACATACGGATTTGCCTAAAAATCAACCTAACGGCTTCTGATCTTACATGCAATTCATTATTTAGCATACATAGGCATTTACCAACATAAATCAAGCAACTTTAACACGTTTACATGCATTTTCATCATCAAATCACCAAAATAAGTTCAAAACCCTAAAGTGGCTAAAATAGCATAAATCTCTATCATTGCTGGATTTCACATGCAAAGTTGCTAACTTTATGATAGACCTAGCATTCCTAAGTATTATCTCAGAAGCATACAAGTTTTCATGAAGGTTTGATCATGCTTTTTAAAGAAAACACATAAAAGGTGCATGTAAATGGTTTTTGAGACTCACGGTTTGATCAAGGATCGAATGAGTGAGATGAGATGATGATTCTCCTGATGATCTCCTTGGATGGCCAGAAATCTCGAGAGAGCAGCAGGTGAAGAAGTGGTGTGTGTTTTGTGTGAAATGAGGCAAATGAGGCTACTAGGGTTTATTAAGTTTATTTATATCAGAGGCTAGTTTCGCTGGCAGTTTCGCTGGCTGGCGAAACTGGCTCTGATCTCATGCTGATCGAGTAGTTCAGCTGGCTACCGGGCGACACTATAGTTTCGCCCGGTAGTTTCGCTGGCGACCAAAAAGACAAGTTTTTCCACAAAATCAAGTATTTACAATTTGTCATGCAATTCACAATACTAAGTCATGTATTTAAATCACATTGCACATAGGGACAATAAATAAGCACATAACACATATGGGCGGGTTCGGTGATCAACCAAAGGTCGTGGACGTATTCGGCCTAGTTAAGCATTAGTTACTAAGTTAACACTTATAACGTAACTAACGGGTTTGTCTAACGGAAGTTAACCTTGAAATTCTCGGGTGTCACAAAATACATTCAGCACGCACCTGCGTGCTCAGCCGAGTTTGCTTACATAGACATAAGGACCTCGATCGTATCATGTAGCATGGGACGCGAGTCACCTTTCGGACATGCATCATCCTCCGACCGGGTGTCACAAGTCCGGCCTTTGGGATTTCGACTCCCCAAATGGTCTGTGATACGAAGAGCACGTTTGGTTCAGAAAATCAGTAATAAACTTTCAATAAAAAGGCTTTTTATAAAGTTATGAGACACACCTTAAAACAAGTTTATAAAAACAGTTTGCCAACCCACCAAAGACTTGTTTATTCCCAAATGAATGTAAGAATTTGACTAACCACTTGTAAGATTGAGGCTTACAAATGTTAGTCTAAAGATTTGCTTAAGAGATAATGAAAGATTCTTAGACAAATAACAATTCATTATCACCAAAAGTTATAGTTCTTACAATCTTTGACAGGTAGACGCAAGAACACTAAAACAAGTGGCTTAGAACCGAAAAGATTAACTAAACTAGAGACAGGGGGAGGGAAGAATTGATCAGTTTGGAAGAATGGTCAGCCTCTCCTTATATAGACCAACTTCTGACCTGGCACGAGGAGTGCTTTTGACGGCAGGGGCCGTGTTGGTATTGGCGGCACGGGTCGTGTCTTCTCGGGCACGGGCCATGCTATGTTAGAAAGTTGATCTCAAATTTCCGGTGTCAGGTAACCCGGTGTCGTGCTCTTTGGGCACGGGGGTGTGCCATATAAGATGCTCGATTCGCAGATCTTCGAGTGCAGTGGCACGAGCCGTGCCAAGCCTGGCATGGGTCGTGTTGTTTCAGAATGCCAATTTCCAACTCTTCTTGTATGATCGGTTCTTTGCTGGATTGGGCACGGGACGTTCTGGGTCAGGCACGGGGCGTGCTAAGCTTCAACTTCACAAAATCTTCAGTTTTTCATGCATTATTTGTTTATTTTGTGATTTTGGCTTAGTAAAACCTGAAAAACTACAAAGAAGACAAAAACACTATATCTTTGTGATAGTTAGTCAAATTTTACCCAATACGCGAGGGATATTTATTTATAAAATACGTATATTTTTAGGCACTTCAAACATCATTCACAACAATCATTAAATATATGCAATTGAGCTAAAAGATTTCTATTTCGCCCGAGCCATTGAGCAAAAACGTAATATGCAAATATATATAGAACACACGACACAATTCTGGCAATTTCTTCAAGCTCCTACTTGCTTTAACATATCTGCTACGGATCTCCAAGTGACTGCTATCTTACTTGTATGTCATGGTTTTACATTTAGTACAAATAATTAAAAATATATATAAAACATGTCTACTACATTGTAGGCCTAATAATGCCCAAAAATAGAATACATACATTCTATAAGAAAACAGCCATAATAAAGGAAACAACCACCGATATATTTTGGCTTAAATTGCATATAATATCACAACCATAAATAACTATTGGTCATGAATGTAAAACCCTAGGGTTTTACAACTTTCGAAAATTTTAGCCTAGCAACATGGTCAAAAACATAAATATAACAATTATCTAAATACTGATTCATCTAGACGGCGTTGTAAGTGGTTCTGATACCACTATTGGAATTCTGTGTATGATTTTAAATTTTGGAGTTTGTGACTTGAAACACAAGTCACGTGGCTGAAGCGTTTACACAAGGTCAATTCATAATTGATCCCACCAGTGATCCAGACAACCTGAATAAATAGAAAATAAACTAGTCTTGATTAAACCAATCGACATACAATGGTTCAACAAACAGACTTGCTAGATGATTGTTTCACGATTAGGGTTTTGATCTCATAACTCTTATGACAAAACCTAAAAATAATAAACATAGAAAGATAACTGATATACCTTTCTAGAAGACCAGTGAGAATACACAACAACTCGTGAGCGCTCGATGATGGCGGCTGCGGCAGTGGCCCTTGATGGTGACGGCGGCGATGCAAGGGGAGAGGGAGGCCGAAAATTCTCCCTATCTCTCTCTCTCTCTCTCTCTCTCTCTCTCTCTCTCTCTCTCTCTCTTGTGTTGTGTTTTTTAGGTGTAAACTGAATTATGAGGTTTGATCCCTATTTATAGATTTAGCTAACAGGATAATTATGTCAGCTAAATCAATTTGACTCAATCCATAATAACCTGATAACTTATTTATCAAGTTATTCAAAATTCAAATTAATATAATATAAATATATATATATATATATATATAAGTTTTCAAAAACTTTATATATATATATATGTATATATATATATATATACATATATATAAATATATAAGGTTAGGTTCAAATGAAAACCAATTGGTTTTAAGAACTTTTGGGAACCATTTTCGCCCACTAATTTTCAGGGGGGGGGGCACTTAAATTAATGGGGGGGGGGGATTTCCTATATATAACTAGTGGCTCAGAATGGTTCTTAAAAATTCTCAAAACCATTTGGTTCTCAAATGATCATCTCCCTATATATATATTTTTAACCAATTTAATTATCTCATAATTAAATTAATCCACAACTAATTAATTATCTCATAATTAATTTACTTACATTTTATAAATAAAATGTCCACCGTGTTTATTATATATTATTTAAATTAATATTCGTGTTCTTTGCCCAAAGTATAACCCTTTTGTATCGTACCTCGTTAGTTACGCTAATATTACTCGACGATCGGAGACTATATATCGAACACTTTGTTCACATAACTATAGATATTTGTAATAATTGACCGGTTGACAGCATGCAGAGTTGGAGCATTTCATAACCGAAGAAGGAGTACTAGAAGTACTAGCTTTGTTAGAGCATATTCCTATGCTACAGTGTGTCTCGTGTATTATATCTATATGAAGAGCATTTGTATAAGTCTAAGGGCAACATACCAGTTGGCCCACCGTACCAAATGGTACGCCCGTACCATTGGTACGTTAGATGGTATGCAGCTTAGTATGTGTCACCTATAAATAAAGGACTTGTTTAGAATGGAGAGAACTTCTGAGTCATATCTTACATTCTGTGTGTGTGTTTCTGTGTGTAATCCTCTCAAGCTTTCAATCACTACAAATCATATTTGTATTTACTTTTAATCTCGTTTCATCTTGATATCACTAAATTAGCAAATGATCCATCGCTCCACGTCTTTACAAGTGGTATTAGAGCTATTTGGTTCCATTTTGCTGATCAAATTCTGGTATTGAGTCATTTTTCATCAAATTTTCTTATATCCGAGTGTTTCTGATGTCAAAACTGATTTTAGAATGTTCCTATAGTGTTTTCGAAGCATACTACTGCAAATTACAGTCCAATACGTCCAAATTCACAAAAATCAGTCGAGATTATGTTGGTACGTCGTTGGTACACTAAATGAGTTTTCTGGTACGCTCGAAGAACACTTTGGTATGCATGCCTATCTTCATCAGAAGTTGGTACGCTGATCTTTGGTTCGGAAGGCAATCTTCAATGTTGGTACGTTGACGGTTACGCCGTACCAAAGTGGTCCGTAGCTGGTACACTGATCTTGTCTGGTACGCTGATTGGTTGGTATGCTGAGTGGTTTGCTGAAGTTATTTGGTACGCTGAAGTTCGTTGGTATGCTGGTTCTTTTGGTTCGAGAATTGGTCCGCTGGCAGAAAAGTGACGTTCACTAAAACTGACGTAACTTGAGTTCTATTTGGAGTTACGGAACCTAATACTAGCCAAAACGACCATCTCGGAAAGATCTACACTTTTACTCGCCTAACGGCCAGTACTCTCCGTTTTGGTACCCAAATTCCACTTTTAAGACGCCTGTTTTTTAGTTTAAAGTTTTTGCGTTCGGTATCATAACTTCAAAATGAGTGATTATCAAGTATTTTCTGCGATTCAAAACACGATGCAAGCTATTATTAACTATGATAATGGAATAAGAACAAGTCCTAAAGTTCTGAAGTTGCTCAAATTGGAATATTATCATAGTTGGGTGAAACAGTTTGAAGCATACGTTGGTACGAATGATGTCAGTCTTTGGTTGGCTTATTCTGATCAATATGAATATCCAACTAGTACTACTGGAAGGCCAATTTTGCAACGAAGTCTGATTGCTGAACAAAAGAAAGCATATCAAGCTAAACAAAAATCTTACGGAACATTAACCGTGGCATTACCCAAAGATATGTTACATCAGTTTTCTGCTTATACTACATCGAAAGAATTGTGGGATGCCATACAGAAACGATGTGAGGGTAATGATCAGTTTAGGAAAAGTAAGCAAAAGGTTCCTGAAGAAAAAGTTCGACAATTTCAAGCATTATCCAAATGAAGATATTTCAAAGCTCATTACTAGGTTTTCACATTTGCTGAGTGAACTTACTTTAGTTAGCATCAAAAAGGAAAAGCTTATTTGAAAGAGAAGTTTTTTTTGGGTAAAGGGTTACCCCGGTGATTTTGTATATATATACCGCAAAAAAGCACAAGTAGTAAGGAGAGTCCTTAACAGTTCATACTCGGGACATGCCCCAGAGCATGCAAAAGCAACACAAAACCAAACAAACAAGACACCCAAACAGAAACCAGAACAAAACAAAACCACCTAGAAAACAGAAAGAGAAGTTACTAGAGGCATTACCTAAAAATGGGAAAATTATGTAATGATGATTACTCATGATAAAGGATATTCAGGATTGCCATTCATCAGTTTGATTGAGCAGATACAAGCAAGAGATATGGAGTTGAATGTGAACAAATCCATGCCTGCACAAGTACGGAATCCAGCTGCATATCATGGTGAAAATGATTCGACCATGAATACTAAAAAGTCAAACATTTTCAGTGAAGGTCCTACTACTGCTTTCTTGCTGGAAAATCCGAGAATTATGGTTATTCTCCAATATGAAATTTTACAAATCCAAGTCAATCACCGAAGCCTACATTTTCTCACAAAGCATCTGAAGATTTAGCTTCATTGCTATCTGCATTTATCTCATCTTCTAGTGGTTCAATTTTTGGGAAAATTGGAGAAGCTGAGCTGTTTACAAATGACTTAGGTCAGTTGGACGATGACCATCTGAATGAATTAGATTTATATTGGCAATTTGCTATGATTGTTGAAAGAGGTAAGCGATTCATGAAGAAGCATCGTAAACAATCTTTTCTTCCATGAGGAAAACTTGGATTGGATAAATCCAAAGTTAAATGTTTCAAATGTTCCAAGATTGGACATTTTGCTCGTGAATGTCAAAATTCGTCATCCTCTTCTTCAACAAACAATTCACAATCACAATCAACAGCTTTGATTTCACAAAATCATCAAGGTTATGACTGGGAAAAGGATATTGAACGAATTGAAAGAAATAATCAGATGGCACTGCAAATCAAAATTCAGAGAGTTCCACTTCTAAGAAGAAAGCACATTAATCCTATAATGCTGCCACAGATTCTGTTTACAAAACATCACCCGCTTTAGTTTACAATGTTGATCTAAACTAGTATGTTAAATTGTATCCTGATGAGTCTACACTTATTGTCGAAATTGTACAGGAAGAAGTGACTGAGTCGGATTCTTATAAGGACCGATTTCACTACACGAATCTCGATGTTGAGCGAGAATGAAGATCAGATTCGAAAACCCGAGAGACGATAAAGATGAGAGGAATCTAGGATAACATAGCAACAAAGATGATGATCAAAGTCGAATGATTTCCTTAGTCGAATTATTACAACACAAGAAATCATGACAAACACACAATAATTGAAATCCATGACTCTCTCTCTCTCTAGAATGGAATCTCACACCACTCTACAAGATTTCATCATCTCCACACTCAGAGACTCTTCTTGTAATGCGGCACCCTCACTATATATATAGTGAGGGTGACTAACAAGTGAAAAACATAAAAATGAACAAAATTATAAGTAAAGTCAAATAAACATAAATATTAATTAAATCAAGGTTTATTTAATTAATCTAAAGCTTGACTCGCTCGAACTGATCTTCCGTTGACTTTTACGTTGACCGTTGACCCGAACGGTTGAACTTTCCAGAAAACGGTCTTCGGTCCAATCTGCAAGCCTCGAGCATCACAACCCGTGTCTCTGAATCAATTCACATGGATTCTTTAGTCTAATGCTTCGGTAAATAGATTTGATGGCATCAGTCACATAAATTTTAGTTCAAACATATTCCCCCTTGACTGATGCTTTCAAATCTGTTCAACTGCTGAAGAATCGCTCTGCCATACATCTTTAATGAGAAACTGATAAACCCGAGACAATCTGATGTAGAAATTCTCCCTTTGAATAAGCTTCTTTTGTTCTTGTTTCTCCAGTTGAGAGCCAAGTGATGCAGTTCACTCGGTTCACACGGTCGGGTACAATACTGAGAAAATGCTGAACAGCGGAGTCAAAACCGCAACAAACCGAATCGAATAAACCAGTCAAACACTGAAAGTGCTCCAACTTCTGATAATCGATCCAATAATCCATTTCCATAATAATTTCCCTTTCTCTCTAGATCCCTCTGAAAAACATCGGATGCGGAAGCGAAAAATCAGATGCAGAGAGTCGAACCGTCGCGATCAGTTGCCTAGAGAAACCGGATTAAAAAATCTTGAAATCAGACAATCTTGCGAAGAACCAGAAGTCAGATGCTGACAGTTGTGAATGATCCATGGATAATACTTTTGTTCCGTGTGACAGGGTTGGATACAAAGATAAACATAAAATCAAAGAAAAACTGAGATCCCGAGCAAAAATAATCATAACCGGAGTCTTCGTAATTTTGGGTGAAGAAAACGAGCTCAGCTAAATAATCCGTGAAGATTTCTAAAAAATATCGGTGAAACGGCGCGATCTGAAAATTCCATCAATTTTCATCAAGAAACGGCTTCTCGAGAGATTTAACGGATAAATTCCATAATTAACTGAGATTCCAGATAATCCGGTTAGTTGACATCCGCACTACATCAGCTAAAAATAAAAACCGTGAGATATAACGAGAAAGCTGCATAATTAACCGGCTATAGAAGCTAACCCGTCACTGGCCAATAGCCAACGTGCGCGTGAAGCCAGTAAACGAGAACCCCAATAAATAATTAGAGTAAATCCAAGACTAATAAAAATTTCTGCAATTCCGTTAGGCGTCATCTCTGTTAGTCTCGTTAAAGACTTATTAGAAAAACCCGTGATTAATGAAAACGCATAAAAAAATTCTCTTAGATTAATTAAATCTCCATAGAAAACCATAATCCATATGTAAGTTTTTAAGCCAATCAGAATTGAGCTAGCATTGCCATCCAACGGTGCAAAATTGAAGGATCCAAGGGTCTGGATCGCGATCTGTGTGTTTGGGCGGCTAGCCAATCAGAGAAAGGCAAAAAAACACACTAAATTGATCCAACGGTTCAGATGAAAGCCATCTGACGGCTAGTAATTAGGATCCACGTGAGGCTGGACAGAGCCAATGAGGGCTCGACAGCCCATTCCCCTTCAATGGTAATCTTGTATCAACTGGGCCCACGCACCTATGCATTCACCAATAAGATTTCGACAACTAGGTAGGTCTCGCATGCTTCAGTCCGACATTTAGGAGGGAGAGAATTCTACACCATCCAATAAATAACTGACACGTTACCTCGTCTGCCCCATGTCGTCTTCTTCGACCAGTAAACCCTAGCTGATCAGAAAATCTCACTGGAAAAGCGTGAACAACCCATATCTCGGTTAATACATGACGAAACTCGATGAATTTTATACCACTGAACTCGTGAGCTCATCCTCTACAACCCTATACGAACAGAATCCATCGAAAACAACTTGAACGAAAAACCAGATCGAAGTACTCTAACCTTGTTCAAGTTCACTAAGCTGATATCAAGTTCGCTAACACTCTAAGAAGTTCGCTAGGAGACACCAGAAGTCCGCTAAGGAAGAAGTTCGCTAAGAAGACATCAAGTTCGCCAAGCTTAGATACAAGTCCGCTAAGCGGAAGGCAAGTCCGCTAAGCTCACCAGAAGTCCGCCAGGATAATCTTCAAAGCTTCAAGACTTGATAACTTTCTGGAAAATGAATGAAGAACACCCACTTGAACATCTTCCCGATGAAAATTTGATGTTCCAAAATGAGTTTAGATCACAGATTCGTGATTGATATGATGTGATGAACCATTCACGAGATAGTTCTCGCCACAAACAATCCATAAACAGCTGCAAATCAGATCGAATCAGTCCCAAATCTGGAAATTCACTCCAGAACATGAAGAACATCGCGAAACACAGACTAGTGTGTGTTTTTCCAGATCTGCCCAAACGGTTGATATTCAGACGAAACGGATGCTTCCAATGGATCCCGGAACATGATTTCCACTAAGAATCATACCTCTTTTCATCAAAATCCATGAAGAAAAACCCAGAAAACAAAGAATCAAGCTCGGAATCTTCAAAAAACCAAAAAAACAGGAAAAATACCCAAGTTACGAAAAACAGCTCCTAATCTCCAATTTTCTCACTGATTTGAACATATAGAAGATAAACAATCATCAAGATAGACTCCATGAACAATAACCTAACATCTAACAACATCATATCCGTCCAGAATCCATCAATAATGAAGAAAAAATAGAAAAAGTCTCCAAAATGGGTTTTCATCATCTTCACCCATTCAAGCTCAAAATCCAGATTCGAGTGACCAGATTCATCAGGAGATGAAATCTTATCGGTTACCTCACTCTGATACCATTTGTAAGGACCGATTTTTCACATTAAGAATCCCGATATTGAGCAAGAACGGAGGTTCGGATTCGAAAACTCAAGAGACGATGATGATGAATGGAGATGAATCTAGGAAATCATAAACATAAGAAAGATGATGAACTAGTCGAATGATTTCCTTAGTCGAATGATTACAACACAAGAAATCATGACAAACACACAATAATCAAAATACATGACTCTCTCTCTTTCTCTCTCTAGAATGAAATCTCACACCACTCTACAAGATTTCATCATCTCCACACTCAGAGACTCTTCTTGTTATGCGGCACCCTCACTATATATATAGTGAGGGTGACTAATAAGTGAAAAACATAAAAATGAACAAAACTACAAGTAAAGTCAAATAAACATAAATATTAATTAAATCAAAGTTGATTTAATTAATCTGAAGCTTGACTCACTCGAACCGATCTTCCGTTGACTTTTACATTGACCGTTGACCCGAACGGTTGACTTTTTTTCCAGAAAACGGTCTTCGGTCCAATCTGCAAGCCTCGAGCATCACAACCCGTGTCTCTGAATCAATTCACATGGATTCTTCAGTCGAATGCTTCGGTAAATAGATTTGATGGCGTCAGTCACATAGATTTTAGTTCCAACAATTCTGGAACAAGTTCATGTGAAACAGTAATGGACGATATTACTGAAGAAGTTATAAAAGATTAAAAGGCATAGTGTGTTAAATGTGAAGCTTGTGTTGTTGCCAATGGTAAATTTGAATCCTTGTTACAGGATAATATTTTATAACTGAAGAACTCAAAGTTATGAAAGCTGCTTTGGAATGTTCACAACAAAGATATGTTGATTTAGAAAAAGTTAATGCTGATTTGGTCAAGGAAAACAATGAGTTGGCTGTAGGGTATGAAAAAGAAAAAGCTGAACATCTTGATGTTGTACAAGATTTTGAGAATTTGTGTTATCCTATTTAGAAAAAATATGAGAAAGCAAATGCTATTGTCATTGAAGCAGCTGATAGAGTGTTAAATCTTCAAGAAGAACTTTCAAAGCTTCAAGATGATAATGGTCTGTTTAGAGAAAAGAACGGCATTTTAACACTACATGTTGAGTATTTTAAGAAGAAATGAGAGAAGGTTCATGCCGAATTCTTGGAAATCTATGATGTCAAAAGGCAACAAAAATCTGAATACAATGATCTCGCAGATCAATTTATTGCTACTCAGGCAGATTTGTTGGATGCACAAGTAAAGATTTCTGAGCTGAAAATTGAGATTCTTGATTTGCAAAAACAGGTGAAAAATTGCAATTTGTCTCCTACACTGCTGACTTATATCCACAACAAAGAGAAGAGTGAGGATAGTGTGACATATGGAGATTTGCATACAGTTCCTGCACCGGTTGTGATATTAAAATCATCATCTGTGCCGGTTGATCCAAGGGCTGAACTACCAGATTATTCTAAATTTGCAACTCCTACAAAGAAGAAGAAATTCAAGACTGGGAAAAAGCAACAGAAATTAGGAAAAGCTCCAAAGTTTGCTTCAACTTCAATATTTTTGGAAAATGAAAAGATTTGTGAAAAAGTTGCTTCTGGTCCTTCTTCTTCCAATGAAGAATAAAAAGCTTTGCTTCAGAATAACAAATTGAAAGCTACTAAAGCTAAATTCACTAGCGAAGCTAAAGGAAGAAAAGCTCCAGAGTCTTCTTCAAGTTCTTCAAAACTCCAGGGTTACAAGAATAAAGGAGTTGGTTATGAAGTTAAAAAGGAATCCGTTCATCGAAGCCCACAAAAGAATATTCCAAAACAGAAGAAACAGCCTGTGTTCAAATCAAAGAATGCTCATTATTATTTTGGAGGTTCTTCAAATGGTTCATGTTATTCTCCACGAAGTTCACCTCCAAGGTATGATTTTTCTGATGGGTTCTTTGATTCTTTTGGTTCTGAAAATTCTTTTGGTTAACATGATGTGTTTATTCCGCTGGAAAGTAGAAAACCAAAGAATTTTTCTGATAAAAATCATTTTTCTGAATCAAATTTGGGTAGCAGTTGCCCTAATATTTTCCAAAGAAAATGTTATGCATATCGTAAACCAGGACATCTCGCTGCTCAATGTCCGACGAATGCGAGCATTCATTCTTATGTCAACAAAACTGCAAAGTATGTGAATGAAAAATGTCAATTTTTTTATGGACCACCTACCTTGTTTAAATCAACCACTAAGCCGTCTTGGGCAAAGACATAGGTTGATAATTTTGTGGATTCGTTGAAAAGTTTTCCATCGCCCATGATCTGGAAACCCCGAGTTGTTTCCAAGGTCATCAAAGAACATGTTGAAGACACCGGGCGACCCGAGGCTGTTGACTCGGGTCGATCCCAAAACTGCTAATGTTTATCTGGTGTCTACAGGTTTCTTCAAGAAGACCTATTATGCGTGTTTTGCTGATAATGAAGAACTTTCCTAATTTATAGTTTCAATGCGTTATCATTCTCAAAAAGTCTTTCGAAATAAATATTTGATAAAAATGTGTTTTTTAAAACTGAAACTGAAACGTGCCAGTGTTTGGTCGATCAATTTTCTTTCTTTTTTCGATTTTTTATAAGTGGTAGTTGTACATATGTTTAGGGGGAGAAAATTGACAAAAGCTAAAAATAGTGTCTTGTTTTTGTTAAAATGAAAAATCTAAAAATAGAGTTTTTCATTTTAGGGGGAGAAAAAGAGGTAATACAAAAGATAAAAAACATGCAAAAGATCAAAATTGAGAAACTGATCATTGGGAAATGATGGTACATTGGCTAACGTTTCTGACTCGCGGATGGAGTAAGTAAAAAAAAGCCATAAGATCATTATTCGATGTGCAAGGTAGGTTCGGCAAATCAGAAAGTATTCAAATGTTATATACACTTAAATCTGATGCTTGACCTAGTGGACAACATCTTGATGCGTATTTCAAGGTATCAAGAAAAGAGATGTGAAAATAAAATGAGAAGCCACTGTGTAAACATGTGTTCATTTTGCAAAGATTTAAACTTGTTTGATTTTCTTTATTTTTTTCAAACGATCGAACTTTCTTTGCGAATCGAAAGATCGACCTGATTATTGTTCGTTTGATGTTCTACTTATTTTTCTTGGTGTTTCGCATAACTCATCGGACTTTCTCTGCGTGTATGGGAGTACCGACCTGATTGTTGTTGGGTTGTACAATTTCAACTTGTTTTTATTTTCTTATTTTGTTAAATCCGAGGCCTTATTTGCGTATCGAAAGATCGACCTTAAGGTAGACGATTTAACGTTCTTATTTTTTTTTTTGCATGGAACACAGTTGACAATATCATGAATTCAAAATAATCGCTATGTGTTAATTCACAAGTGAAATCACAAAATGTGATAAGCAAAGCATATCTGAATATGTCTGATAGTGTGGGGTACACTGGTCAAAGCAAATCTAATCAATACCTTAACATATCTAGATGTTATGAGTATGATTCTGCCTGAGTTTAAAGTTGGACAAATTATATCTGCAATCAAGATGACTTATGTGCTACAACAATTGAAATTGAAGTGTAGTTCAGCGCCTTGTGACCAATATGATCCTAGATTGTGATCTTTCTCAAACCAAAAGTAGAGTGTAATTCAGTATTGCATTTATGTATTCATTTCGGAAAAATACAAAAAGATTTTCGGTGTGTGTTAGCATATCTTTGAAAAATCCAAAAAGATTTTAGGTGTGTTTTGATCTAAAGTTTCTAAAAGCTAAAAAGATTTTATTTCTTATTTGTTTTCGATCGATCAACACTTGATACAAAAACAAAAGGTCAATGTCAATATCTTGGATTCTCAAAGAGACGTTTTGCGCTAAGATTAACTTAATTTTGGTAAATTAAAAATGGAAAAACCGCACTTTTGTCTTCTAAAGTTGAAGGTTCTGTGTGTCAAGACTCAAGCATGGTGAAAGGGGGAGTTTGATGTATCTTTCACAAGTAGATCTCGAAGTATAAAGATTGTTCAAGTCTTGATCCAGCCATGCAAGCTATATTTCTGACAAGATTTCAAGTTGAAGGTCGGATGCAGCAATGTTGAAGATTGAGGGATTTAGTTAGAATAGATACACTACACGTTAAGGGGGAGTTTGTTAGAGCATATTCCTATGCTACAGGGTGTCTCGTGTATTGTATCTATATGAAGAGCATTTGTATGAGTCTAATGGCAGCGTACCAGTTGGTCCGCCGTACCAAATGGTACACCTGTACCATTGGTGCGTTGGATGGTACACAGCTTAGTATGTGTCACCTATAAATAGGTTGACTTGTTTAGAATGGAGAGAACTTCTGAGTCATATCTTACATTCTGTGTGTGTGTTTCTTGGTGTAATCCTCTCAAGCTTTCAATCACTACAAATCATATTTGTATTTACTTTTGATCTCGTTTCATCTCGATATAACTAGATTAGCAAACGATCTATCGCTCCACGTCTTTACAAGCTTGAGTATTTGTCATGATCTTCTATGCTTGAACAAAATAAAACTTTCAGAGCTAGAAGGAAGAGGTTTTGGATCGAGACCTCAAAAGGGGACCGAAAACCTTATGTTGGACCGGAAACCAGATGTTAGACCAAAAACAAAATGTTCGACCGAGAACCTGACCAAAAACCCAGAAACCTTGAACCACTTGGAAAAATTACACCACGAGGTGCAGAAACGAACAGTACCTCGTCAAAATTAATTACACCAACTTAAAATGAGTGGTCGTTTACAGTTTCAAAATTCGGTAAATATGGACCACTTGTTGAATTAAAAACCAATGGCAGAATTGTAATTGTGTTGAAGCTCATTTTACATAGACGTGAAATTCGTTTGATGACATAATTGTAAATGTTGTCATCTTCCTCAAAAAAAATTCAAATTATCGCTTTAAACAAATTTGTAACAGATACGAAACTCACGCACCACAACCTTAAACTCAAGATGGACGTTGCCGAGAACCAATGAGCGACCGTAACCCTTGAGATGAACCGAGAACCTAAGTGTACGAGAAGCTGTTGTTAAACCGCTTGTTGATGACTGGGAACTTGGAGAGAGCCATACACCGAGTCTCAACTTCATTTCAAATTAGTTCACTTAAGAAGGGAAAATAAAGGAAATGAAAGGATATATAAAAGTGGTTGTGTTCCTGAGTTTCATTTAAGGAAGGAAAAGAAATGAAAATAAACCATATTGTGTTCCAGAGTTCATTTAAGGAAGGAAAAGGAGGGATTTGGAAGGAAAATAACACCATTTTCTTTTCCTTCAAATTTGGAAGGAAACAATTCCTCCCATTTTTTTATCTTTTCTCTTCTTTTCCACTCCTTTCCTTTCTTTTCTTTTCTTTTCTTTTCCCTTCTTAAGTAAACTCGGGAACATAGAATAATTTATTCGACCGAAAGTCTCCTTTTGAAAATCCTTTGGGCTGAAAACCTGGAGAGAGCCGTACACCGAGAGAAGCAAGAACCAAACTGAGACCTTCTAGTAGACCGAAAACCTCAAATAAGAGCCGTAGGCTTTTATTTTGACCGAGAATCAAACCGTAACTTAATTATAAATCGTGAGCTTATCGTAAGTTGTATTATCAAATTGTGATGAAGCGAAGTGTCGCAAAAAAGCAAGAGAAAACCACTAAACTATCGCGAATAAAGGAATTTCCGTAAATTCAAACTGGTAAACCCGTTGATGAACGGTTAACCCAAGTTTTGATTCCTTGAATATGGCCAAAACTCCCGAGACTGCCGAGAACATTTATTTCAGATCAAGAATATGGCAACCAATCAAGAAGACGATCCGACTCATCACTCCAATGAAAATGATAATCCATCGATTCATTGAGAATCACAAAATAATGATATTGAAAGATGTCTATAAGAAATGGTTGCTAATGAAGTAGCAGTTGCACTATCAGATCATTTAGCCAAACAGAAACCAGCCAGAAGCGCACCTACTGAATCAAAGAAAACCTACTCGAGTAGGCCTAGATAGAGACGAGATAACAGGCTATCAAGGTCACCCGTTAGCTCCAGGAACGAGTCTGCGCCTAAACACAAAAAAAAACCATCGACATTATGAAGATTACTCATATGACGAGGAGGAAAGTGACAAAGAAGACAGAAGACGTGCTAAGAAAAGAGGTTGAACCTACAAGGCTTTCATGGCTATTTCATGTGAGAATCTCCCAGGAGCCTGGAATGTATCCATCTCAAAACCAAGAGCCTGGAATGTATCCATCTCAAAACTTATTTCATGTGAGAATCTCCCAGGATCCTTAAAAATCCAACTTAAGCACCCTGGGAGCACCTGGTATGTAGATACAAGATATGTGCGTCATGTGAAGTATCAAGTCAAGACAAGACGAAGATCAAGACAAAGATAGCTGCCAGCCGAACATGGTCCGAACCTGAGGTTCGGATCAGACGAACTTCAGGTTCACCCTATAGGTGTTTTGTTCTTTGTAAAGTAGAGACTGAGCGTGTGAAATCAAGTGTTAAGTGTGTGTTTGTCAAGGTGTTTTTTCTGTGTTTCAGTTCTGAGTGTTTACTGGTTGTAATTGTTCATTTTGATCAATAAAACAATCGGTTAATTACTTGTTTCGTATCCGAAACAGCTAGATTGAGTAGACGATCCAATGCTCACGCATTTTCAGGTGGTATCAGAGGTATCTGGTTCATTCTACTGATCTGTAGTTGCTTTTTCGGAATTTTTGAAACAAAATGTGTGGTTTTTGAGTGTTTTTACAAGTTTTTGATCATTTCGATCGAGTATTTTGTGAAAGCTTTGCTTTTAAATCATTTCTCATCATTGTTTCTGATCAACTGCTGCAAATCTCATCAAATACTGTCCAAATTCGAAATCTTTGGATCTACAGTTGTCCAAACCTAAGGTTCGTCTGAGTAACCGCTCCGAACTTCGAGTTCGTCTAACATTCGGATTCATTTTTGTTCGGTTGTCTTTCGGAAGAGGTTCGAAAAGGATTTGGTTAGAGTTCGACTAATATTCTAGTTCGGTTGAGGTTTGTTCAAAGTTCGGATAGATTGGGGTTCGAAAAGGTTCGGAAAAGGTTCGTTAGAGGTTCGGATAAGGTTCGGATCCAAGATTAAGGTTCAGATAAGGTTCGGATCAAATTAAGGTTCGGATAAGGTTGGACGATCAGAATTCAATTTTTCAAGATGTCGGATTTTCAAAAGGTTCGGATCAGATTAAGGTTCGGATAAGGTTGGATGATTAGAATTCAATTTTTCAAGATGTCGGAATTTCAAGCGTTTGCGGCTATGCAGAATGCAATGCAAACTATGTTGAACTTTGACAAAGAAATTGGAACAAGTCCGAAAGTTCCCAAGTTGTTGAAGTTGGAAGATTATCAAAATTGGAAGCAACGATTTTCTGCTTACATAAGCACGAATGATATCGATTTGTGGATTCCGATTAAAAAGCTTTACCAACACCCAACTGATCAAGGAGATTTTAAAGAAGTACATACCTTCGACATTGCTGAAATAAAATCATACGAGCTTGAACAAAAAGCATTTGGTTATCTTACGATGGCATTACGCACTGAGTTGTTACATCAATTTAGTACTTGCAAGTAATCTAAACAATTGTGGGATGCTTTATCAGCAAGGTGTGAAGGAAACGAGCAATACAAGGAAGAGTCGGAAGAAGGTGTTAAGTAAAGAGTTTGATAACTTTCAACATTACGTGAATGAAAACATCATGGCTCTTGTTTCAAGATTGTCACATCTTATAAGTGAATTAAAGATTGTGGGAATTGAAAAAACGGATGAAGAGTTAAAAGAAAAAATTATGGAGGCTTTACCAGAAAAATAGGAAAATTATGTGTTGTTGCTTACACATGATAAATATTTTTCCACATTGACATTTCATGATCTAACTGGTAAACTTCATGCTCGTGAGATGGAAATGATGAATTCCAACAAGTCTAATGCAAATTTGCAAAATCCAGAATTGTATCATGGTGAGAATGCTGCTAGTATGACGGATAAGACTAAACCAAGTCTAAGTTCTGCACCACCTACTTCTTTCAATGGAAATATTTCTGGAAATTCTGATAATAATTCATCACGGGGTTGTAGCTTTACAATTCCAGAATCAACAAATCAGAATGCTTTTTCTGCTGACACAACAGATGATTGTGCTAAAATGATTGCTGCTTTGATCTCATCATCCTTTGGATTGGTTATCAAGAATGTTGCTGATGCAAAATAACAAGGGATGATCTTGATAAACTTGATTATGATCAATTAAATGAATTGGATTTATCTTGGCAATATGCTATGTTGGGTCAAATATCAAAAAGGTTCTTCAAGAAGAATGGAAGAATTACTTCTAATTCTAATGGAAGATTGGGGTTGACAAGTCTAAGTTGAAATGCTACAAATGTTCAAAGCTTGGACATTTTGCTAAAGAATGTCAAGAAGCACATGCTAACAAACTTGGTTTTACATCTATATGGTTCTCAACCATCATCAAGTAATTCCAACAAGACAGCTCTAACAGTTCAAAATGATGGTGTGTATGACTGGGGCAAACAGTTTGATAAATCTGCTTTGATTGTCACACATGAGCAAGATGACTATTATTCTGATTCTAGTTCTTATGAAGCTGTTGAAAATGAAAATTTTGAATCAAAAATTGAAAGTTTGATTAAAGAAAATGAATCTTTGATGGATGAAGTCAAAAAGCTCACTGATGAATTCAACTTGGTTAAAGTAGTTTTGGAAGTTTTTAAGAAGAACGAGAAAGAATTGGTTGTGAAAAATGATCTGTTGGAAAAAGGAGATTACCTTGAATAGCAAAGTTCTTCAATTTGGAAAGAATGATTTAGAGATGTCTCAAAAGAATGAAAGGGATTGTGAAGAACAAAATGCTAAATTGATAGAAGAAAAGGAGGAATTGTTTAAAGAAGTCAAGAAATGGAAGGATGAAGCAGAAGATGCTGCTAATGATTTTCAAAATTTGATTGATAAATCTAAAATAAAGCTTGATTTGCTCACAAAGAATGATGAAGAATACATTGATAAGATTGAGGCATATCAAATTGATATGGAAAAGCTGTTGGATGAGAAAAGATTGTTGATTAGTGTTAACAAAGTGCACACTACAAATCTGGAAATTCAAAAGCGTGATGAGGTTAAATCGAAGAAAGAATTGTTTGATGGGCTTGATAATCTTAGATTGCAAAAGTTTGAAACTCACAAAGTTGCAAAGAGATTGATAGCTACAGAGAAGGAGTTGGCTGAAGCTCAACAACAGATTTCAGATTTAAATGTTCAAGTGATTGATGCTAATCGGCTGCTGAATAATGTTTCAAATTCGCAATTGTTCACAAGATTTCTAGCGAATGATGCAAATTTTGAGAAGATGTTTGATAAAACCGCATCACCCCAGCTAATATCAAAGAAGCTATTAACGATGTGAAAGAAAAGGTAGAAGATTATGATTATTCCAAGTTTTCATCATCAATTTCAGAAGGATAAAAGGTTGTGAAGAAGAAGAAAAACAAGAAAGCTAAAAAGAAGGGTAAGAAATCTGAACTTCCTCCAGCTCCACAATTGGTTCATGGTTCATCTTCAACAGCAAACGAGACATCAGCTACTTCGAGTAAGAAAATTCGTTCTCAACCTGACTTAATGAGACGAGTTTCTATGAGAAAAAGAATGTTAATGAAGTTAAAGCTGAATTTTCAAGATTGGTGAAGAATGGACATCAGAATTCAAGTTCTGAGGAAAAGATTTTTGGAAAGAATGTTGGTCTGGGTTTTCAACAAAAGGATGCTGCAAATGATGGAGGTCAAGGTTCCAAGTCACAGAATGTTAAAGCTGAGGAGGTTCCATCTTCAAAATTACAAAATATGAAGAAAACCAAGCTGAAGCAAGTGAAGAAGGAGGTCTTCAAGGCTGAGAAGGTTCAATCCGAATGGTTTTACAAACTCAAGGGTTCGGAACAAATTTTTTCTGATAAAGAGTTTCCACTTTACTGTGTGGATGCTAGAAAAATTTCAGAAGTTTTTGAGAAAGAGGATGTTTCAAGAATCTTGCAGAATCAAACTACAAAATTTTCTTCTAATGGTTCTTATTCTCGAAGCCCAACATCAAAATGGGTTCATGATCACCGACAACAGGTATATAATACTTCTTTTGATCATGTTCGAGATATTCATGTTTATGAATCTATGCAAGCACCCAAAAAGTGGGACAAAACTAAACGTCTTTGTTATATTTGCCGCAACCAAGGACATATGGCAAAGGATTGTCCAACTCCTAGTGTTTCAGCTCCACAATTTCAAAAGACACCAATTTTTGGTAAACCTGCCAAACCAAAGTTCTTTGATTAACAAGGCAGAGTTTTTGATGAATGTGAACCCACATTCTTTCTGAAACAAAAACGATTTCTTCCTATTTCCAAAAGGTTTAAAATCTAGGTTCATCATCACAGTCACTTGTGATTGATTCATCAAAAACTGCGTTACCAAAACAACAACGATTCTGGATCCCAAAGGTGGTTTCAAAGCAAAACCAGGACACTGGTCGACCAGAAGCAGTCCCTTCAAGTCAAGTTAAAAACTAATGAGTTTGACTAGTGTGCAGGTACTTCTAGAAGACCTATCGACGATTGCAAAGTTGTTGATGGAGGAGTATTCTACATAACTTAAATTTCATGATATATCTTTCTAACCTGCAAGTTTTCTGAAATTCTAAACTGAAAGGTATCCGTGTTGGTTGATCAATTTTCTTTCTTTACGTTTCGTTTGTGTTTTCAAAAGAAAATTAATAAAAGCCAAAAATAAAGTCTTGTTTTCATAAAATGAAAATCCAAAAATAGAGTATTCATTTTAACGGGGAGAATTGCATGAAAGGGGAAGAAAGTGCATGTTCTGGGAAGAAGGTGAATACATGCAAAATATATAGAGAAGGTGAATACATGCAAAATATATACAATTTTGAGACATTGATCATTGGAAATGTGGTATATGACAAATGTATCTGACTCATGAATAGAATAGATGAAAGGGACATAAGATCATTGTTTGATATCTTTGGTAGGCTCGGCAAATCAGAAAGTATTCAAATGTAATATACACTAAATACTAATGCTTGACCATGTGGATAACATCTTGATGCGTATTTCATGACAAAAAGAGAAAAATAAGTGTAAAATCAAAATGAGAAGTCACTCTGTATACAAGTGTACGTATCTGACTCATGAATAGAATAGATGAAAGGGCCATAAGATCATTGTTTGATATGTTTGGTAGGCTCGGAAAATCAGAAAGTATTCAGATGTGATATACACTAAATACTAATGCTTGACCACATCTTGATGCGTATTTCATGACAAAAAGAGAAAAGAAAGTGTGAAAATCAAAATGAGAAGTCACTGTGTATACATGTGTTCATTTTGCAAAGATTTAAACTTGTTTGATTTTCTTTAATTTGTCAAGCGATCGGACTTTCTCTGTGTATCGAAAGATCGACATGATTGTTGTTCATTTGACGTTCTACTTTATTTTCTTTGGTGTTTCGTATAACTCATCATACTTTCTCTGCGTGTACGGGAGTACCGACATGATTGTTGTTGGGTTATACAATTTCTACTTGTTTTATTTTTCTTATTTTGTTAAATCCGAGGCCTTATCTGCGTATCGAAAGATCGACCTTAAGGTAGACGATTTAACGTTCTTATTTCTTTTTGCATTGAACACAGTTGACAATATCATGAAAATATTATGCTTTGTGATAATCATAAGTGTAATCTCACAAGAAAAGGAAGAAATCACACAAGAAAAAGAAAATGTATGATTATGTCTGATAGTATGGGATACACTGGTCAAAGCAAAATCTAAGCAATACCTTAACATATCCAGATGTTATGAGTATGATTCCGCCTGAGTTTAAGATAGATATATTATACCGGCAATCAGCATGACTTATGTACTTCAATTAGTTGAAATTGAAGTGTAGTTCAATGCTCATGTTCAATGTGATCCCGTATAGTGATCTTTCTCATACCAAAAATAGAGTTTGATTCTGTATTACAATTTCATTTCTTTTTGGAAAAAGTACAAAAAGTTTTTTTTGTGTGTTTTAGCATAAGTTTGAAAAATAAAAAAGATTTTAAGTTTGGTTTGATATAAACTTTCTAAAAGTCAAAAATATTTTGTTTCTGTTTTATTTTCGATCTGATCAACACGTGATACAAATCAAATTTTCAAAATCATATCTTGGAGTCTCAAAGAGACGTTTTGCACCAAGGTTATTTAAATTTTAAGCAGATTGCTAAAGTGAAAGTAATCACAACTTCAAGTCTTCTGAAGCTGCTTATAGAGACAGGGATACACCAGTCATTGTTAAGTATGCAAGATCGAGTTACGATCAAGTTGAGGAAGAGTTTGTTCGAATATTCATTTCATTGGACGAACAGATTTTGCACTTGAGGGGGAGCTTGATTGAAGATACAGTTTTGATGATGTTGAAGAGATACTGCACACGACGAGGGGGAGTTTATAGATACAATATATGTATGTCGTGTGAAGTATCAAGTCAAGACAAGACCAAGATCAAGACAAAGGTAGCTTCCAGCCGAACCTGGTCCGAACCTGAGGTTCGGATCAGACGAACTTTAGGTCCGCCTGAGGTTCGGCCAATCTCTATATATAGGTGTTTTGTTCTTTGTAAAGCAGAGACTGAGCGTGTGAGATCAAGTGTTAAGTGTGTGTTTGTTAAGGTGTTTTCTGTGTCTCAGTTCTGAGTGTTTACTGGTTGTAATTGTTCATTTTGATCAATAAAAAAATCGGTTATTTTACTTGTTTCGTATCCGAATCAGCTAGATTGAGTAGACGATCCGATGCTCACGCATTTTCATGGTATGTCCTCTATTCCTATTTCAATTTTTTATAATCATTTTTGTGAACACTTACTGACTTAGGCATCAAAGGGTTGTTAGCCAAGCTGTCACACCCCCAAAATACCACTAACGGAGTTTATACCGTTAAGGGGCGCGACTAGACCAGGATCCACAACCACAGTTACAAATACTAAACGAATCAGGGTTAGTTCAAACACAAATTATAAATCAAAGTTTTAAACACAACGCAGCGGAATAAAATATTGTCTTAGCACTAACCACGTGCTTTACATAAGCATTGTTTTAAATTCCCAATTTAGTTTAAATCAAAACAAGGATCTTCAAGTGCCATGCCAACCCGCTCCGGATACTCCTTAGCGATCTGCAAAAGTTTAAACCACGCAAGTGTCAACCTAACGGTTGGTGAGTTCACAGTGGGCTTGTCATGCATTGGCCCGGTCTCATAATCATAATTCATGTCAATTTGTACTTTCAAAGTATTTAATTGTGAAAAAGCAATGCTTGTAGTTAATTCTCAGTTTATAAATGTTTTGTCCGTGACCACGTCATCGGGTATGTACTAGTTCCGTAAAGTTAAAGGACTCAACCGATATCGCGGGTAGCTAATCCGTTGTTCCATGCTCTAAGGAAGTTTGTACCAAAGCTGACTTATTTTGTGGGGGCCGAGCCATCCCGTACGGTGCGGGCCAAGCCATCGCGTTTTCTGCCTCCCCCGTGTCCTCTCGGGACCACGGTCAAATAGGCTGATATTGTACCTCCGTGCACTCTCCGTGCCACGGGGCGGAGTTTGTCAAACTCCAGTAGATCTACCCAACATCCCCTCGCTTTACAATTAATGGCACAATTTTAGTTGAGGACTTTTAAGTTATAAGGCATCCTTAGAAAACATGTGATATCATATGGTTTAGACTTTAACCTACACTAGCCATATTAAAACAGTTTTCGTTTCAGAAATCGTTTATTCAGAATTCACAAGTGTTCCCATAAAACACTAAAGTTTGTCAAGTGGGTGCCAAGCATCCCGTATTCTCATATTTATCAGTGAGGTGCCTAGCACTCTCGAGTTTAATCAGCATTGTTTTCGTTAAATTATTCGGTGTGGCCCAACGGACTCACGGTAAGCGGGTTAGTGACACTCACCTTTGGTTGCACTGCTACACTTCTAGTAATCCAAGTATTGTTGCTTATCGAGGACCTAGAACACGTTTAGGTCTTAAGTATTAGTTTCGTGTCTAACCTTTACTTAACGTCACTATGGCCCATAACATAGCACGTTGCAACTATGACTCGACATACCGACACACGACACCAATGGTTGATCATAAACAAGGGTTCATTTGAATCAGATATCAAACATATTTCATCATGGCAAAATCATGCAAGTCATGGCATAACACTTAAACAATTTCACAAGTTTGGTTTTTAGGTCAGGCCTTAGTTTCGCTAGCATAGTTTCGCTAGGCAATTTCGCTGGGTGCACGGGCAGCACTTTCGCTAGGCAGTGCCCGGTGACACAGTTTCGCTAGGCTAGTTTCGCCCGAAACTGCTGACGCAGTTTCGCTAGCCTAGTTTCGCAGGGAAACTGGTTTGAACTTTCGTTCGGGTGTTTCGCTCGGCAGGTTCGCTCGAGCTGGTCTGGTCAGGTTTCCCGGCGACACTATAGTTTCGCTGGTCAGTGTCGCTGGAAGGATACATAATTTCGCTACTTAGTTTCGCCCAGAGAACAACAGTTTCGCTGGTCGCGAAAAACATACGGATTTGCCTAAAAATCAACCTAACAGCTTCTGATCATACATGCAATTCATTATCTAGCATCCCTAGGCATTTACTAACATAAATCAAGCAACTTTAACAAGTTTAACATGCATTTTGATCATCAAATCTCTAAAATAGGTTCAAAACCCTAAAATGAGCTATCATGCACAAATCTCTAACATGAATGGATTTCATTCGTAAAGTTAACAACTTTAGTACAGATCTAGCATTCCTAAACAACATACTAGCAGATCAAGCAGTTACATAAGGATTTGAGCATGCTTTGAGAAGAAAACATATATAAAACACATAAAGCATAGATTTTGGGACTCACGGTTGATCCTAGAATCGATAGAGGAGAAGAGATGATGGTTTAGAGGCTGAGATCTTGGTCTCTTGATGGTATTCTCGGCTGACCAGGTTCCAGAAAGTATGTGTGTGTTTGTTGTGTGGTTGAGCAAATGAGGCTACTAGGGTTCATTAAGTTTATTTAAGCTAACACCCACCCCTCACCAATCCTTAAGTGTTTTGCAGAATCTCTAAGCATCTCAACAAGAGTTAGAAATTGGCCACTTCTCCTATGATTAAGGTGTTCCAAATTCCTTCTAAGGTTTAAAAGGTATTCACCTTTTCTAAGAATTGGGAAACACCCCGCCATGAGCGCACGATGATTCGCCTATGGTTCAAGATGGCAGGACCAGTCTATCTTCGGGTGGCTGACAATTTTATTATTGTTGGCCATAGAGTGGATCCTTGAAATTATAGCATACGTGCTATCTTAAGTATCTAAGGTTTTTAACACTGGCGTGTTAACTAAGGTTTTGGCATATTCATGTCACTTACGAATCGGGTTTATCCCTAGTTGGCTTAGTCCCAAGTTTTATTGGTTTTATCACCAATTGGCTTAGTCCCAAGTTTTATTGGGTTTATCCCTAGTTGGCTTAGTCCCAAGTATTCCTGGTATATCCCCAGTTTCACTAAGTTTCAAGGATTCTTACAATTTTGCTCTAAGAATCTTCAAGGATCCTAACTATTGATGTAAGAAGTTATCTAAATGTCTCTAAGGTATAATATACTTAAGGGATTACTCAGGTAATGCACTTTCAAGTTTTTATATATGCTTTCACTGACTTCTGTCATGGTTTGCTAATTTATATTTTTTTTTATCTCAAACGCTTTTATTTAAGTATCCCTTAGGCATCCGCTAGGATTCTCTCTAGAACACTTAGAAAATTTTTATGAATAAAATCAAGATAGAAACACAAATACACCATGATAATCAAAAGTCGGTTTATTATATTATTAACATGCAGGAAAATTAGAGAGGGCCAACCCTAGGCTTCGTCTTGCAAACGCAAGATCCTTCCACCTTTGTCCGCCTATTATCAATCGCCATTCAAAAGGTAATCCGTGCTTCGTCCTGAATGCTCATGATCCCTCCACCGGATCACTACCATTGTTTTGTTCATCAACCTACCCTAAATTGTTTTTCTACCATCACAAGTCAACCACAAAAGAACCACAAATGTATTTTAAATGAACCACAACAAAAAAAAAAAAAAAAAAAAAAAGTGGACTCAAGCCTAGTCAATATTCCCTCATCGCCCACTTGCTTGCCACCATCCTCGAGCTTTTCAGAAGCAACCACCTCAGGATCCACCATCTCAACCTCAACATTCTCCACCACATCCTCAGGAGTGACCGGAGGCTCCATCGTCTTTTCCACACCCTCCAAACCCGCCAGGGCTTCCTTCCAATCTTCCACAGGCCAAGTTTGAACGGAGAAGCCTTTAGTAGCGGCTTCAACAGCCATACTGATCACTGATTGCAAGACACTGATAGCAGTTAACTTCTTTGTGTCAGCCACCACCTTCTCCTAAAATTTTTCAGCGGTCGTGTGCTGCTCCTTCAACTTTCATTCATAATACTTAGTCTTCTCACCAGCGATCCTCCCCAACTCTTTAATCTTCTCCTCAACCTCCTGTAGCTTTTGCTCAACTTCCTCAAACTTCCTCTAAAGGCCCATCGCATCATAACTCAGCCTGTCGATGCCATGAAGAAACAACTCTAAGATTTAGAAAGGGAAGTATTTCAGTTTTTAGTCTAAGTTACCAAATTACTTCATAGGTTGACAGGTCATCAAAGCTCTCGAGGCAGATGATGGCCTCTGTTGTCTTTCTCTTTTTACTTCCAAAAGGCTTGGACCGGGTTTCAGGAGCCTTTAGTTTGCTGGCGAGAAGCTCAGGTTTTGACCTGCTAGATGTGGCCTTAACCTTTTCCTTCTTTACGATCAGGGACTTGAGGTCAGCCAAAGAGAAGGACGAAGTGGATCCGGGAGCTTCAGCCACAAAAGCCCTCTCTGACAAAGGAATTTGACACAAAGCCTTAAATTTCTTGCTGGAATCTAATCGAGGAGCCACAATATTCTCAAACTTTGGCGCTCCAAAGAAAAAAAAACAGTCAACAAATCATAAAACTACATCAGCAAAAAGAAATAGTCAACTACTTCCTATCCTTCTTAACCCAGAATTTTGGAAGGTTCAGCCCTTCGGGATTTGTCTCTCTTTTTATGAAAAAATACTTCTTCCTCCCATCATTATCATTGTGGGATACCCTCGGAACCATCTAAGCCTCTCCAGTGCGGGTTTTCAACACAAACCTACTGTTACCATGAGTGCGCAACTGATATATTTTACAAGTATGTTCAAAACCCCTATTCTGATTCAGATTGTGCAGAGAAAAAAGGATTCGCCAGACCAGTGGCATCGCTTGGGAATAGGCAATGTTGGTGATTTTGAAAAAAAAAAACCCTAACCAGATGAGGAAACAGGTAGGTCATTCTGAGCAGGAATGGGTAATACAAGAAACAGACCCAAGTTTTAGAGTCGTGGTTAACTTTGAGACGAGGATCGAAGGCTCTGAATTCTGTACCTTAGGGAAGGCACTAGAATTTCTCAACATTATGTTTCTCGATCATCAAACATACATGACTCTTCCTCACAGGGGGTGAGTAGCGCCTGATCGGTGAAATCCTCAATCTCGTCGGCAACAATAGCGAGACTAGAGCGAGTAATGTTCTTACCCATGGTAAGGATTTAGAAATCATATAAGAGTGGAGGAGAAACTGAACTGGAGCTGGGAAGAAGATTAGGGTTTCCGAGAAAATGTATAAAGGAGAGAGGTAAATTTGGGTTTTTAAAGATAAATGGCAACAGTAAAATCGCCTAGGGAATAGTCATCATTATCTCTACGGTGATTAAGCAAATGAATTTTAATAGTTGTATCGCATTCTTCAACTACCAAAATTCAGGGGCAATTTGTAGATACATGATATGTTCGTCGTGTGAAGTATCGAGTCAAGACAAGACGAAGTTCAAGACAAGTTCTTAGGCTATCGGCCGAACTTGGTCCGAACCTGGAGTTCGGATCAGACGAACTCCAGGTTCGCCTGAGGTTCGGCCGGTTGCTATAAATAGTGTGTTTGTCTTTGTATTAAGGACGAGAGAGAGTCTTAAACTAGTGTTAAGTGTGTGTTTGTCAAGGTGTCTCTCTGAGTCTGTATTCTGAGTGTTAGACTAATTGTAATTGTTCTTTGATCAATAAAACAATTGGTTAATTACGTGTTTCGTATCCGAATTAGCTAGATCGAGTAGACGATCCGATGCTCACGCAATTTCAAGTGGTGTCAGAGCTTTCTGGTTCATTCTACTGATCTGTGGTTGCTATTTTTGGATGTTTCGAAACAAAATGTGTGATTTTTGGTGATTTTTGAGTGTTTTCATGAGTTCTTTATCATTTTGGTCGTGGTTTTTGTGAAAATCTTGCTCCTAAATCATTCCTTATCACTTTTTCTAATCCACTGCTGCAAATCTCGTCAAAATCAAGCCAAAAATTAAATTTTTTAGCAAAAACGTTTAAGTTCGGCTGTTACTGTTCACGTTCGGAATAACTGCTCCGAACTTCAGGTTCGAACAGAGTTCGTATAGGGTTCGTCCAGAGTTTGATCAAAGTTTGGAAACTTTTCTCATTCGGTAGAGGTTCGTACGAGGTTCGGATAGGTTTGTGTTCGGAAAGAGTTCGGAACGAGTTTGAAAAGGGTTCGGAAAGCATTCGGCAATAGTTCGGCAAATCTAGGTTCGGTTGAAGTTCGAATTACAATTAAATGTTCGGAGAGAGTTCGGCGGAGGTTCGGTTAAGGTTCAGATCATATTGTGAAGTTCGGATAGAATTCGGACAATCAGAATTCAAATTTTTCAAGATGTCGGAATTTCAAGTGTTTGTGGCTATGCAGAATGCATTGCAAAAAATGTTGAATTCTAATAACGAAATTGGAACAAGCCTGAAAGTTCCCAAATTGTTGAAATTGGAAGATTATCAAAATTGGAAGCAACTATTTTCTACTTACATAAGCACGAATGATATCAATTTGTGGATTCTGATCTAAAAGCTTTATCAACACCCAACTGATCATGGAGATTTTAAAGAAGTACATACCTTCGACATTGCTGAAATAAAATAATATGAGCTTTAACAAAAAGCATTTGGTTATCTTACGATGGCATTACCCACTGAGTTGTTACATCAATTTAGTACTTGCAAGAAATCTAAACAATTATGGGATGCTTTATCAGCAAGGTGTGAAGGAAACGATCAATACAAGAAGAGTCGGAAGAAGGTGTTAAGTAAAGAGTATGATAACTTTCAACATTACGAGAATGAAAACATCACGGCTCTTGTTTCAAGATTTTCACATGTAAAACACGTATTGGATCTTACTACTGGATGAACCGATCAATCAGTGCACGAGAATGTAAATAAGCTTTGTTTTATTGATTTCACAAAGAGAACAATTACAAAGCTTTTGTTTCTCTCTCTAGAACACACTTAGAAACACACACTTAGTGGAGATGATATGACTAGCAGTTGTCACATACTAAGCAAGTCAACCTATTTATAGGTGACACTAACTGAGCTGTGTACCACACTCCGTACCATTGGTACGTGCGTACCATTTGGTATGGCGGACCAGCTGGTACGCTGCTCCTTGGACTCATATACATGCTCACTTAGATACATTAAACGAGACACATTGTAGCATAGCAATGCTTAGTCATATCATAGTATTGTGGTTTTGAAAAAGTAATGTCTGTAACATACGTTATCGGGTATGTACTAGTTTTGTATAGTTAAAGTGCTCAACCGATATCGCGGGTAGCTAATCCGTTGTTCCATGCACTAAGGAAGTTTGTACCAAAGTTGACTGGTATTGTAGTGGCAGCGCCATCATTTATTTTGTTTTGCGGACCTACGTCATCGCGGCTTCGCCTCCCCCGTGTCCTCTCGGGACCACGGTCAGATAAGCTGATATTGTACCTCCGTGCACCTCCAGTGTCACAAGGTGGAGTTTGTCAAACTCCAGTAGATCTACCCCAACATCCCCTCGCTTTACAATTAATGGTACAATTAAGTTGAGGACTTTTTCAGTTTACTTTGGGTTCTCATGAATCCCGAAAACATTTTCAGTTTCGTTTTAGAAATAATTGTTTGAGTATTTCACAAGTGTCTCCCATAAAACACTTCAAGTTCATCAAGTGGGTGCCAAGCACTCCTAAGTTCTCAAGTTCATCAGAGAGGTGCATAGCACTCATAAGGTTGTCAGCATTGTTTTTCATTAAGTTATTCAGTGTGACCCAAACGGGTTCACGGTAAATGGGTTAGTGACACTCACCTTTGGTTGCACTGCTACACTTGCTAAGTAATCCAAATATTGTTTGCTTAACGAAGACCTATGAACACGTTTAGGTCTTAAGTATTAGTTTTGTGTCTAATCTTTAACTTAACGTCACTATGGTCCATAACATAGCACGTTGGAACTATGACACGACATACCGACACACGACACCGATGGTTGATCATAACAAGGGTTCACATAATTCAGAAATCAAGGCATGTTTCATTATTGCATAATCATGTAAGTCATAGCATAACATTCAAACAAGTTGCACAAGTTGGGTTTTGGTCAGATCATAGTTTCGCTACTTAGTGTCGCTACATAGTTTCGCTAGGTGCACGGGTAGCACTTTCGCTAGGGATTCCGATACACAGTTTCGCTAGCAGTTCGCCGACGTACGCAGTTTCGCTAGCCTAGCTTCGCTCGAAACTGGTTTGAACTTTCGTTCAGGTTGGTTCGCTCGGTAGTTTCGTTCGAGCAGGTCTACTTAGTTTCGCGGGCGACACTATAGTTTCGCCACATAGTATCGCTGGATGAATATATATACAGTTTCGCTGTATAGTTTCGCCCAGAGAACAGCTCAGTTTCGCTGGTCGCGGAAAACACATAAATCAGCCTAAAAATCAATCTAACAGCTTCCATACTTCATGTGATTCAATATTTAGCATGTATAAACATTTACCAACATCAAACAACAAGTTTTAACACCTTAAACATGGGTTTTCACATTCAAATCACCAAAAACACATTTTAAACCTAAAATGACCTAACTAGCATGAATCTTCATTATGGTTTGATTTCAAACGTAAAGTTACAGACTTTATGGTAGATCTAGCCTTCCTAAGCATCATATCAGAAGATCAAGTGATTACATGAAGATCTAAGCATGCTTTTTAAGAAAACACATAGAAAATGCATAAAGAATGGTTTTGGGACTCACGATTCGATCTAGGGTCCGAATGGATGATGTCTCGAGGCTGAGATCGCGTCGACTCGTGGTGCTTCTCGACTGACCAGAAATTCCAGGAGAGTGTGTGTGTGTTTAGTGTGGAGATGATGCAAATGGGATGTAATTAGGGTTTAATAGGCTTTATATCAGGAGCTAGTTTCGCTGGCAGTTTCGCTGGCCAAGCGAAACTGGCTCTGAACTCATGCAAGTCAAATGGTCTAGCCGACTACCGAGCGAATCTATAGTTTCGCCCGGTAGTTTCGCTGGAAACCAAAAGTGGCCAATTTACATTCTATTATTGATACTAAATCATGCGTTTAAATCACATTGCACATAATGACAATAAATAAATAAACACATAACACATATGGACGGGTTCGGTGATCAACCAAAGGTCGTGGACGTATTCGGCCTAGTTAAGCATTAGTTACTAAGTTAACACTTATAACGTAACTAACGGAGATTGTCTAACGGAAGTTAACCTTGGAATTCTCGGATGTCACAAGAAGTGCAATAGCCTTTTCATTTTGATCATATCATTCCTTTTCTTCAAGTGAAAAATTCCATCTCATCTTACACTGACCACCAAAAGTTGTTGGATACTGATATTCATTTGAAATCGGTAACCACAACCGTTTATCCAAGTCAACAATATATGCTCTAAAATTTGTTGTCCAACCATGATAATCTTCAAGATTTATCAACTTCAGCACATTCTGACTATGACTCGCAATAAATGCATCAATTGCATACATTTTGAAAACTGTGAAATCGAACGTCAAAACTTCAAACTTGAAAACGAAGATGTTAGAATTTGATTTTGAAAATTAACTTTGAACGAACAATGTAAAGCTCGTCGAGACGATCGATTTGAGTACTTATGGCTCTCGTAGCGATTTCCGATGCAAAAGTTATGACACTTTTAAGAAACTGCCAGCGGACCAAATGAACCTGCGGACAGCAGCGGACCAGATTCAGCGGACTAGAATCAGCGGACCAGATTCAGCGGACCAGATTCAGCAGACCAGATTCAGCGGACCAGAATCAGCGGACGAGAATCATCGGACCAGATTCAGCGGACCAGATTCAGCACCAGACTTGAAGATTGCCTGGCGGACCAGCGGCGGACCAGATGTTCTTTAGGCGGACTAGAAGCGTACCACGCTGAATTCAACGGATTTTCGCGAATTTTGACAATTTGGACTGGAATTTGCTTCAGAAAAGTGCGAAAACTCACTAGGAACACTCAATAATCATTTTTTACCTCGGAAACACTCGGAATTGGAAAATTTTGATGAAAAACCAAAGAAACCCACTTTCTCTCACTAAAAAAATTCAATTTTGATCAATTCAAACCAGCGGAGCAACCTAGATTTGCTCTGATACCACTTGTAAAACACGTATTGGATCTTACTACTGGATGAACCGATCAATATAGTGCACGAGAATGTAAATAAGCTTTGTTTTATTGATTTCACAAAGAGAACAATTACAAAGCTTTTGTTTCTCTCTCTAAAACACACATAGAAACACACACTTAGTGGAGATGATATGACTAGAAGTTGTCACATACTAAGCAAGTCAACCTATTTATAGGTGACACTAACTGAGCTGCGTACCACCCTCCGTACCATTGGTACGTGCGTACCATTTGGTATGGCGGACCAACTGGTACGCTGCTCCTTGGACTCATATACATGCTCACTTAGATACATTACACGAGACACATTGTAGCATAGGAATATGCTATAACATCACATCTTATAAGTGAATTGAAGATTGTGGGAATTGAAAAAACGGATGAAGAGTTAAAAGAAAAGATTATGGAGGCTTTACCAGAAAAATAGGAAAATTATGTGTTGTTGCTTACACATGATAAAAAAAATTTCCACATTGACATTTCATGATCTAACCGGTAAACTTCATGCTCGTGAGATGGAAATGATGAATTCTAACAAGTCCAAATCAAATCTGCAAAATCCAGAGTTGTATGAATCAGCTGAAAATATGGAAAGTTTATTGAAAGAGAATGTTTCGTTATTAAATGAAATTCGTAAGCTTTCTGATGAATTGAATTTGGTGAAAGAAGAATTAGAGATTTCCAAGAGAAATGATAAGGAATTTGAATTGAAAAATGAGTCTTTGATGAAGGAAGTGAATATGTTAAATAAAGTTCTTTATTCAGTCAAAGAAGATGTTAAGATGCTTGAAGTAAAAAATGAAACATTACAGGAAGAAAAGGAGGAGTCGTTTAAAGAAGTAAAGAAATGGAAAGATGAAGCAAAGGATGCTGCGAATAATTTTCAAAATTTATTTGATACAAGTTCAGAACCAAGTTCATATGAATCCGCTGAAAATATGGAAAGTTTATTGAAAGAGAATGCTTCGTTATTGAATGAAATTCGTAAGCTTTCGGATGAATTGAAGTTGGTGAAAGAAGAATTAGAGATTTCCAAGAGAAATGAGAAGGAATTTGAATTGAAAAATGAGTCTTTGATGAAGGAAGTGAATATTTTTCATAAAGTTCTTTATTCAGTCAAAGAAGATGTTAAGATGCTTGAAGTAAAAAATGAAACATTACAGGAAGAAAAGGAGGAGTTGTTTAAAGAAGTAAAAAACTGGAAAGATGAAGTAGAGGATGTTGCGAATGATTTTCAGAATTTATTTGATAAATCTAAAATAAAACTTGACTTGCTCACAAAGAATTCTGAGGAATATGTTGCTAAAATTGAAGCATATCAGGTTGATATGGAGAAATTATTGAATGAAAAGTGAGAGTTGGTCAGTGTGAATAAAGTTCAATCTGCAAATTTGGAAATCCAAAAGCGCAATGAAGATAAAGTGCGGAAGGAGTTGTTTGAAGGGATGGAAAATCTTCGAATGCATAAATTTGAAACACATAAAGTTACAAAGAGGTTGATTCCTACTGAAAAGGAGTTAGCTGAAGCTCAATAACAAATTTCAGAAATAAAGGTTCAAGTCATTGATGCTAATTGGTTGTTGAATAATGTTTCCAATTATCAATTATTCACAGGTTTCTTAGCAAATGATGCTAATTTTGAAAAGATGTTTGATAAAACCGCATCACCTCCTGCTACTGTCAAAGAAGTTTTCAAGGAAGTTAAAGATAATGTTGAAGACTATGATTATTCAAAGTTTTCATCATCAGTTTCTGAAGAAGAGAAAGTTGTGAAGAAGAAGAAAAACAAGAAAGTCAAAAAGAAGAAAGGAAAGACATCTTAAATTCCTCCAGCTCCACAATTGGTTCATGGTTCATCTTCGGCTAAAAATCAGAAGTCAGCTACTTCAAGTGACAAGATTCGTTGTTAACCTGAATTTGATGAGACGCTTTTCTTTGAACATAAAAACATTAAAGACGTAAAAGCTGAATTTTCAAAGTTAGCGAAGAATGGACATTGGGAGTCTATTTCTGAGGAGAAGATTTCTGGAAAGAATGTTGGTTTGGGTTTTCAATCACAGAATGTCAAAGCTGAGGAGGTTCCAGCATCAACACCACAAGATTTGAAGAAGCTTAAAATGAAGTAAGTGAAGAAGGAAATTTTCAAGGCTGAGAAGGTTCAACCTAAGCGGTTTAACAAACTCAAGGGCTCGGAACAAATATTCTCCGATAAAGAATTTCCTCTTCACTGCGTGGATGCTAGAAAAATTTCTTGAGTTTTTGAGAAGAAGGATGTTTCAAGAACCTTGAAGAATCAAACAGCAAAATTTTCTTCTAAGGGTTCTTATTCTCGAAGCCCAACATCAAAATGGGTTCATGATCACAGTCATCAGGTATATGATTCTACTTTTGATCATTTTAGAGATATTCATGTTTGTAATTCTATGCAGGCACCCAAAAAGTGGGACAAATCACAACGTGTTTATTATATTTGCCTCCAAAAAGGGCATATGGCAAAAGATTGTCCACTTCCTGCTGAATCAAAACAAAGGTCTCAACACATACCAGTTTTTGGTAAACCTGCCAAACCAAAGTTCTTTAATAAACAAGGCATAGTTTTTGATGAATGTGAACCTACATTTTTCCTCAAACAAAAACGTTTTGTTCCTATTTCAAAAAGGTTCAAAATGTAGGTTTATCATCACAGACATCTGTGATTGATTCATCAAATACTAATTTACCAAAACAAGAATCAATCTGGAAACCAAATGTAGTTTCAAATAAAAACCAAGACACTGGTCGACCAGAAGCTGTGGCTTCGGGTCAAGTTAAAAACTAATGAGTTTGACCAGTGTGCAGGTACTTCTAGAAGACCTATCTACGATTGCAAAGTTGTTGATGGAGGAGTATTCTGCATAACTTAAATTTTATGACATATCTTTCTTAACCTACAAGTTTTCTGAAATCTAAAGTGCAAGTTATCCATGTTGGTTGATCAATTTTCTTTATGTTTTTGTTTGATAAAATCCAAGAATAGAGTCTTGTTTTTGTAAAATGAAAATCTAAAACTAGAGTTTACATTTTAAGGGGAAGAATTGCATGTAAGGGGGAGAAATTGTGAAAATGCATGTTATGTGTATACATGTTATGAGAAGAAGGTGAATACATGCAAAATATATAAGGAAGTGAATACATGCAAATATAAAATTGCGAGAAATTGATCATTAGGAAATGCTGGTACATTGGCTTACGTATCTGACTCATGGATAGAGTAGATGAAAGAGCCATAAGATCATTGTTTGATATGTTTGGTAGGCTCAGCAAATCAGAAAGTATTAAGATGTGATATACACTAAATACTAATGCTTGACCATGTGGATAACATCTTGATGCGTATTTCATGACAAAAAGAAAAATAAGTATGAAAAATAAAATGATAAGTCGCTGTGTATACATGTGTTTATTTTGCAAAGATTTAAACTTGTTTGATTTTCTCTATTTTGTCAAACGATCGTACTTTCTCTGCGTGCTCACAAGGCCGACCTGATTGTTGTTCGTTAGACGTTCTGTGTTATTTTCTTTGGTGTTTCGTATAACTCATCGGACTTTCTCTGCGTGTACGGGAGTACCGACCTGATTGTTGTGGCGTTATACAATTTCATCTTGTTCTATTTTTCTTATTTTGTTAAATCTGAGGCCTTATCTGCGTTTTGAAAGATCGACCTTAAGGTAGACGATTTAATGTTCTTATTTATTTTTGCATGGAACACAGTTGACTATATAATGAAAATATTATTCTTCGTAATATTCACAAGTGTAATCACACAAGAAAAGGAAGAAATCACACAGGAAAAAGAAAATGGCTGATTATGTCTGATAGTGTGGATACACTGGTCAAAGCAAAATCTAATCATAACCTTAACTAATCCAGATGTTATGAGTATCATTCTGCCAGAGTTTAAGATGGACAAATTATACCGGCAATCAGCATGACTTATGTGCTTCAATTAATTGAAATTGAAGTTTAGTTCAGTGCGTCATGTTCAATATGATCCCATATAGTGATCTTTCTTATACCAAAAATAGAGTTTGATTCTGTATTGCAATTTATTTCATTTCGGAAAAGTACAAAAAGATTTTTGGTATGTTTTAGCATAAGTTTGAATAATCAAAAAGATTTATGATGTGTTTTAGCATAAGTTTGGAATAATCAAAAAGATTTTAGGATTGTTTTAATATAAACTTTCTAAAAGTCAAAAAGATTTTGTTTCTGTTTTATTTTTTATTTGATCAACACGTGATGCACATCAATTTTCAAAATCATATCTTGGAGTCTCGAAGAGACGTTTTGCACCAGGATAATTTAAACTTTGAGCAGGTTGCTAAAGTGAAATATATCACAACTTCAAGTCTTCTAAAGATGTTGATAAGAGACAGAGATGCACCGGACATTGTCAAGTATTCAAGATTAAGCTATGATCAAGTTGAGGAAGAGTTTGTTTGAAGATTCATTTCATTGGACGAACGGATTCTACATTTGAGGGGGAGCTTGATTGAAGATACAGATTTGATGATGAAAACGCTAGAGCGGATCGATTCTATGGTAGATAATATCGAGACGGAAGTTTTATCATATATTGTGTTGAATGATTACATAAACCGAAAGAGTATACAAACGATTAAGCTCCGGGGTAGGTTGGACAGAACCTCCCCTAGCAAGACATTGATCTGGACAGAAACTTACAATGAAAATACAATGACAAAACTATTTATACTCGTGTAATCTGTCCGAACCTGGACCCTCCGAACTCTATCCGAACTTCCTCCGAACTTGGAGTTCGTTTAAGGTTCGGCGACTCCGAACCTTGAGTTCGGCTGAGATTCGGACCCCAGTTCATGTCTCAGTCAAATCAGTCTGTTTGACAATTCAAATAGTAATGGCCACACAAGATTCAGGTATCAACAAATTCCCCCTTGGACGTTACTGTCGAATCCAGACTTTGATCTTCTAGCAATCTTCAGTCAGCTTGCTGCAGACACCTCTATCTTTAGCAAACTCCCCTTGACTGAAACTTCAGGTATGCAGGAAACAGTTTACCATTCTATACAATCTCCACAACCAATAAATTTCCCCCTCAGATAGAGCACATCCATCCATTCCGGAAAAGGTATATGATAAAGGTTCATTTCATTAGTTGTATCCGGAAATTGTAAAGACACCCGAACATCACTGCATATTGACAATAATCTTTAATCTTCACCAAATTATAATCTATTCTGATCTTTATGAAAACAGACACAATCAGCATTTTCAATCTTGGAAATTCCCCCTTAGCATGAAATCTATCCCAATATATTACTCCGGTAAACATATATCTCGTTGCAGACTGGAACCTGGCCAAGTCTTCACAACTTAAGAAAGTATTGGACATATGACAGAGAGTTCCAAACCATAACTGAAAACTTTGACATATCGGTTCGCACAAACATCATAATACACCACCTTTCCATGAAGATCAAAAATCACCATCATCCGTGAACTGATTGCTTTTAAATTTCACTTTTTCAATTATGAAACTTTGAAAGTTTGTAAGTCCCCAATTTCCCCCTAAATAAGTGACATATTCAAACCTTCAATTTCTTATGATTCCAACCCCGCATGATTTTAGTGGAATCATAAACTCAAGTGGCCCGCAACGAAATCTTTAATCTCATTTAATCTTCAATTTGTGTAGAAAGATAATCTCCGACAAACATTCCCAAGTAATCATAACCATGTCTTTGAATCTCTGTCCATCATCAGAAACACCCGTTCATGAATCTTTGTCCATCATCAAGAACAATGACTACCCACAAACTTATTTCTTGAAACTCGATCACTAACTCGTAACAAATACCGTGATCTGGATTTTCTTCAAACATAACACCCCTCAGCTACCGAATCAATGGTAAACCCGATAACTGATTCGCTTCTTTGAGATTCCCACCTAACGGGGGTTCGGGGGCAGCCCCCCTGAGAAGCGGGGTCCAAGGGGCGGCAGCCCTTGGCGGGGTCCAAGGGGCAGAGCCTCCTCCGAACCTCCTCCGAACCTCATCTGAACCTCATCCAAACTTGACCTTCGGACGTCCGAACATGTCCGAACGCTGTCTGAACCAGGAGTTGGGAGCGGTTATTTTTCAGATCTGTTCTTCGATCGAAACTAAGACGAACTCGACTGGAAATTTTCAAAATCGCGCCAGATTTAGAATTTGATTGAATTTTGAGATCCAAATGCTTCTGTTAGGTAAAAACATGACTCAAAGACTCGATTGATTAAAAATCAATCTAAAACACTTTCAATCACACCTAACTGAAGATTTAACGTCTCAAACTTAAAAAATGATGAATTTAGACCCTAGAAAGAGACAAAAGCTCTGATACCACTTGAAAACGCTAGAGCGGATCGATTCTATGGTAGATAATATCGATACGGAAGTTTTATCATATATTGTGTTGAATGATTACATAAACCGAAGGAGTATACAAACGATTAAGCTCCGGGGGAGGTTGGACAGAACTTCCCCTCTCAACACATTGATCTGTACAGACTCTGGACATAAACTTACAATGAAAATACAATGACAAAACTATTTATACTCGTGTAATCTGTCCGAACCTGGACCCTCCGAACTCTGTCCGAACTCCCTCCGAACTTGGAGTTCGTTTAAGGTTCGGTGACTCCGAACCTTGAGTTCGGCTGAGGTTCGGACCCCAATTCATGTCTCAGTCGTCTGTTTGACAATTCGAATAGTAACGGCCACATAAGATTCAGGTATCAACAGATGATGTTAAAGATATACTGCACACGACGAGGTGGAGTTTGTAGATACATGATATGTGCGTCGTGTCAAGTATCGAGTCAAGACAAGACGAAGTTCAAGACAAGTTCTTAAGTTGTCGGCCGAACTTGGTCCGAACCTGGAGTTCGGATCAGACGAACTCCAGGTTCGCCTGAGGTTCGGCCGGTTGTTATAAATAGTGGGTTTGTCTTTGTATTCAGGACGAGAGAGAGTCTTAAACTAGTGTTAAGTGTGTGTTTATCAAGGTGTCTCTCTGAGTCTGTATTCTGAGTGTTAGACTGATTGTAATTGTTCTTTGATCAATAAAACAATTGGTTAATTACGTGTTTCGTATCCGAATTAGCTAGATCGAGTAGACGATCCGATGCTCACACAATTTCACAATTGTTAGGGTTAGCCTTTCAGGATCCTATGAGTTGCTGCTGGAATTTAGTATCCTTACAGGTTTGGAATCCTGAATTTAATTTAACATCTAATTGTTGTTTGCCTCTTTGAATTTCCGTGCGCAGGTATTATAAATGTGTCTGAAAGACCGGGTCAAGACTCTGGAACATTTCTTCAAGGCTTTCCTAGTTGTTAGGATATCTATTATCTTGTATTTAAATGAGCATAGGCTTATCATTTCACACACACACAATCCGGCAATCATTTGTAACACATAGTCTCTCAAAGCTCGAACAATTACTTTCAACATTCATTTTGTTATCAATAACATAAGTAGGTAGCAGGCTCTTCAGGCCAGCTCTTGAGGTTTTATGCCAGGATCCCTGAGGATACTCACTAGATCTTGGATTTTTCCCTTGTTACATCTTTGTGTCACTGTTTACATTCGTTATTTTTTTTTCAAATTGATCAAGCACACTACCTCACATTCTAGATTTAATCACTTAATTGCTTAGGCAATTTTTGCCAAAACAGGGGTTAAGCTTGATATTATCGATCCCCTTAGGAGTTGGGAAAGTAACGAGCCCCTGAGCGGTTAGTTCCCTCACGCCTCACTTATAGTGATCGGGAAATCAATGTTTCCTATGGGCCAGGTGAGTTCCCCCGAGAACCCCACATTTAGAGAGTTGGCAGGTCGTAAGCGATTCTGATCGCGCTCGTCCATCATGCGATAACACTGTTCATATATTACTTCGGTCGAGCTGCCTGTGTTGATAAATACTCGATGAACTTAGTAATCCCCTACGAGGGCTATTAAGGATAGAATGCAGGTACGTTACTCGCCATTTAAAGGTGGGACTTTGAGTGGCATATGCATCCAACGTTCTACGTGCGGACCCACTCTCTTGGTTCCTCCCTCGGGGGCCGGGTATGCATCCAACTTCACTCAAGGCTTCTACTAACAAGTTTGTTAACTTGTCAGCCTTAACCTACAGTTCAATTTTTTCTTTAGGTTGAAACATTAGTCTGTGACATGACCGTGTTCTTTGTGGAAATCACAATATTTCCTTGTGTCTCTTGTATTCCTTTCCTTCATGGGGCGTGGAGGCTCCAGCTGGGAGATTTGCTCAACGAGGGGTAGGTGGATGTGGGCGCAGGATTCTTTATGGAAATGCTCGAGGTTTCGCGTCGCGCTGTGTAATATAGTTGGGAGCGCTCCGACGCACGAGAATGCTCCTGGCGCTGGCGTGTAGAGCTGTAAGCTTGAGTGGAGCTATAGGGAGCTTTTTCATGTCTGGTATCATAACGACTGTGCCTTCTCTATCGGGATGGTGCTCCTTTCTGGATGACTGGGCCCTTTGCTCTATGACACCTTTGATTTGTATACTTTCTAGGTTGAAGCACATAAGATAATCCTCCACCGATTCTTGGGGGAGTCGGTGTATGTACATGATTTTAGAGGCATCCTTAGTATGGCGCTTCTGCTGTGAGAACTATTGATAATTTTTTTCCTAGAGCTCCTCAAAGCTTGCAATTTTTCCTACCAGGAGGTTGTCGAACCACAGCCATGCCACACCCGTGAGGGTCTGCACAAACATTTGGCGCCATTCAAGGATGGACTAGCCTTCTATCCCCCCCCCCCTCCCCTCCTCGCACTTAAAATGGTGTAAAAATGATCGCTCGGATCTGTTAAGCCATCATATTGGCCCACTACTGATGGCATTTTGAGCTTTGGGTGACATTCGGCTTGCGCGATGGCCGGGATAAATTTAGATTGGGACACTAACGGTCGTTAGGCGGTATGGATGTGAGAAGTAGTCAGCGCCAGTCTGGTTGGGCTGGTCGGCAGTGTTCACATTTGTGAGCATGGGTTGATGGACAACTATTATAGGCGTACTCTAGGAGGGTAGAGCGTTGGTACCTGAGATGACCTGCCTAGGGGTTGTTGTTTGGGCGACAATCTGAGTCGTCATGTCAGATGGTGAGGGTTGACGTCGAAGTTGAGGTGCGAATGAGTGCTCGCTATCTTAGCTCCTGGCAATAGCGTTCATACTATTGTTTTTCCTCCCTCCATTGTTGGAATGACGGTATTGAAACTGAGTCTGATTTTGTGATGAGGAAGGGTTGGTGGATGGGTTATGATTCTGGGGGTTTGACGTCGAAGTATAACTGGAGTCATTCACCATCCACGGAGCACCGAAATGGTTCGGGGGGGGCGGTCGAGCAAAGTGCTGGAGAAGTAATGGAGAGGTTTTTCTGTCGATTCGGGGTGGCTGTTGGATTAGTTTATCTTAAATCATCATCACTGATGTCCGTTTCGATGGGAGCATCAAGATCCAGGGGGTAAGTAATAGTGAGGCTGGGGTTACTGAGATGGTTATGCGATTGTGATAGGTGACCAGCGTTCTGCAACATTGGAGGAATTGGGGGTGTTGGCGGCTGGTGATCAGACAATTTGAAGAGGAATCAACTGTCGTGAATTGAGAAACACGTTAAAAAGAGAGGATGGTGCCAATGTTTTATCCCAAGGTGATCACAGGGCAGAGAATTGGAAACGGATCAAACATGGGCCGGTTCATCTTCAGATCTGACAAACTCTGGGGTGGATACAGCTCTAAATAGGGACCTGCACAGGTAGCTGTTGGAAATAGAGTGTCCTGACCCGACGAATTAACGAACCCGACCGATATTGACCCGTAAGAGTTACACCCGGGTCAACGGACTATTAAATCTAATTAATTGTTAATTAGAAATAAACGAACTAAATGGTGAATTAAATAAATACTAATTATTTATTTAATTAAAACGACAAAATATATCGGTTCAAAATTACTTGGTAATTAAAAGACGGACCGATCAGTTGTTACCGGATTAACAGACTGATCGGTTGGTGGACTTAAGGAGAATCGCGACCGGGCCCAGCTCACAGGCCCCGGTCCGCGATTTGATAATAAAAGAAGGAGGGAGGAGGTGGATTGAAACACAAGTCACAAACCCTAATCCCCTCCCTCTCTCTCTCTGCGCCGAGCCCCGCCGAAGCCGGCTCTGCCGCCGCCGCCGACCGCCGATCGCCGCCACCCAGTCCACCGTGATCTCTTCGCAATCTCCGATGGATCCCCGTCTTACCAGTATCTGTGCCCGACTCGAGAGCGAAGCCGTCGCAGCCCGAGCCGAAGCCGCAGCCCGAGCCGAAGCCGAAGCCGCAGCCCGAGCCGCCGCCGCTGCCCAAGCCGCCGCCGCTGCCGCTGCCTCTCACGCGCCGCCGCGCGACCACCGACCGGTGGTTCTCGCGCTGCCGGCGCAGCCGAGACCACCGCGTCCGGTTCCGTCGTCGTGGCCCGCGCCGTTATACCCGCCAGCCGCCGCCACCGCATCACCTCCGATCACCGGCGATTCGATCGTCGTGGGATCCGTTCCGGTGGCTATTCCGACGGAGAAGGTTTTGTCACCACCACCGGTGGTATCCCTACCACCGCCGCCGCCACTACCGTCGCCGCCGCCCAAGGCGGCCGCCGCCGATGCCGCCGTTGATGATCTATCTCGAAGGTTCGAGTCTGACATTACTGTTCGTCCTAGCGCGAGCCCGTTGAATCCGGGTGTCTCGAGCGGTTGCTCGGATCCCGCCAAGGTATATCTAATTCATTAGATATTTAATTATTTATTTATTTTAAATAAATATATTTTCTGTGTTTGTCGTGTGTCGGTGATTGATCCTGTTACAGTTGCGTCCGCGTTTTAATTCGTTTCCGCTGCCAAATTAATTTAGAATTAATTTAATTATTAAATCGGTTTTAATAAAATTAAAATCGGTAACCCGGATCCCACTGTAAAACCCAACAGTGGTATCAGAGCCATTATCACCGCGCGCAAACCAGAACCGGTCTTTTCGTAACCGGTAGTTCGCAATTTCGATTTAAATCCAAATTGCGAATTAGAATTAATTTATTTATTTATTTTAATTCTATATATTTTGTTGTGTGTTACGGCCGACCCCTCTATATTTTGTATTCATGTATGAATGTGTTTGGCGTGTTTTGTCTTTCTCTGTTTGGCCCAAGTTGTTGGCCCAATTGTTTGTATTTCGTTTTGGTTTATTGGACCCGGGTTTTGGGTTTCAAAGTTGTAAAAATTTAGAGCTAGTTTACTAGAAGTAGTTTTAGTAATTGTAAATTTGTATGTAACCAAATGTCAAAGACTGGACACACGCCAGAGGGATGTCGAAGCAAGTGGGAGCTGAACAGGATTCCAGATCGCACAGAGTTGCCATCTCGATCGTTCACCATTTTATTTAATTTAATTTATTTTAAATTTGTCCCTTATGATCTCGCTTGTATGGCTCGAGCGAGATCAAGACCTTATGCCGTTTAACACACAATATGCCATTTGCGACAACTTAGTAATTTAATTAGGGTAAATTAATTTACTAGTCCCGAGTGGTGATAGGGTTTTATCGTTCGTGTCTGACGGTAATTAAATATTAAAAGTAATTAATATCCCTATTTGGTAATTCTTAAAACTGATAGTTCGTGCCATCCTATCTCAAGTCGAACTTGGAACGTATTTACCGGAGCATCAGTGTTGGAGTATTTCAACACCGCACTTGGTGCCAAGGGTACCTTCTAAGGTGAGGACATTGGAGTATTTCAACACCGTGTCATCACAATCGACCATTTAGGATTACTATCGCTTTAGACGTACATGTTCGTGGTGTTGGAGTATTTCAACATCGCGCCACGGATGTGTACTGCTAGAGTGGGCACGGATGAGGCTAAACATATCGAAAAATACAATTGTATGTATATAGCGGCCTCATACCGAGAATTGTGACTTGAGTCTCACAATTGACAACCGTTGTCAGTTTGTTTACACGGCCTTGCTCCTGAGGCTCATTTGGCGGTCTCAAGTAATGTCGTCTAAACGAATTCTCATTTTCTTAAAAAATAAACTTTACCAACTTATTTTTAAAGAAAAATAAACATCGAAAATACTGATTAAATTTACTTTGCTTGATTTCAGAAGGCTAAAGAAAACTCACCTCCATTTAGTTCAATGGTACAACTCGACCTCTTCACTGAGACTGGCTTTCTCGCATGGCAGACAACTCTGAGGAACCTTTTAAGGCTCTTCGGGAAACTCTATGTCATTGACCGACCGATCGCGAGTATTCCATCTTACTTGCTAAATGAGAACTCGCGGTCTGAGCTCCAAAAGCACACTGACGATGATAAGGACGTCACTGACCTGATGTTATCTAGCATGACTCAGGATTATCGGTACAATTTCATGGGGATGTCTGCTTATGACATCATTCGTAAACTCAAGGATTTATTTGAATTGAGTCAGAGGACTGAGCGAGCTGATGCACTTTCACAATTTGTGAACTGCTCCATGGCTAACGACTCCTCTCCATACGATCATGTCATGCTGATGAAAGCGTATCGCGACAGGCTGATCGACCTTGGCTACTCCATCTCTGACGGGATGGCTCTTGATGTAGTACTCAGATCTTTGCCTGAACATTATCGTATTCTTGCGATTAATTGTTCGGCTCAGTCGATCGAGGAGGTTATTCCGTTGATACCCAACGTGAAGATCAGGACCACGCCGGACGTGCTCAAAGTTGCTAATACAAAGATCTCCAAAGCCAAGAAGGTTAAAGAAGGCAAAGGCAAGAAACCACAGGTGCAGCCTCCCGAGGAGCGCCTGTGCTATGAGTGCAACAAAATGGGACACTGGCGTCGCAACTGTCCCGTTTATCTTGCAAAGCTGAAGATGACCAAGAACCCTAACAAGGGTTGCTCATCAGGTATTTCAATAAATGTTATTGAACTTTTTACTGTTTCCTCCAATTCATGGGTATTTGATACTGGATGTGGTTATCACATTGTTAATGTTTTGCAGGAACCTGAGAAGTGGAAGAAGACAGAACGAGGCTGCATGGACCTCATCGTTGGTGACGGGAAGAGGGTCCCAGTACTTGCTGCTGGCACTTATTCTTTTTCATGCTCTTCTGGCCTTGTGGTTAATTTGATTAACTGTTTATATGCACCTGGTTTATCCAGAAACATTATTTCTGTCTCTTCATTGTTTGAACAAGGATTTCGGTATAAATTTAATGGAAATGTGATTTCTGCTTACCTTAATAATATCTTTTATTTCGAGGCTAAACCTCGACATGGTATATATGAGATAGATGTTCAAACAAACGACCAGCTCTATCATGTTTCTAAAAGAAGCAAAACTGATAGTAACGAATCCTCGTTATGGCACCATATGCTTGGTCACATAAGTAAGGCCCGCATTAAGAAGTTGCAAACTGCTGGCATTCTCGAATCCCAAGATGCAGATTCCTTCGGTGAGTGCGAGTCGTGCTTATCTGGTAAATTAACCAAGTCACCCTTCACCCATACAGGTGAACGGGCCCAAGGCTTGTTAGGCATTATTCACACTGATGTGTGTGGACCCTTCCGAACCGAGACGAGAAATCGTGAACGGTACTTCGTGACTTTCATCGATGACTACAGCCGATATGCCTATGTCTATCTGATGAAACACAAACATGAAACTTTTGAAAAGTTCAAAGAGTTTCAAAACGAAGTACAAAATCAGTTAAATCGAACTATTAAAATACTTCGATCCGATAGAGGCGGAGAATACCTAAGCGCTGAATTCCTGAATCATCTAAAGGAATGTGGAATTGTTTCACAACCTACTCCACCTGGCACACCCCAGTTAAATGGCGTTAGTGAAAGGAGGAATCGAACTTTGCTTAACATGGTTCGATCGATGATGTGCAGGACATCCTTGCCACATTCCTTTTGGGGATATGCCATCTTGACCGCTGCTCGCCTAATAAATCTGGCACCGACCAAGAAAGTAGGGAAGACCCCATATGAGATATGGCATGGTTCTCTTCCTAAACTATCATACCTCAGGGTATGGGGATGTGATGCTTATGTCACCAGTGAATCTGACAATAAGCTTGATCCCCGAGGCGAAAAGGTAACTTTCGTTGGATACTATTGTAATACCGGTTATTAGTTTTACCATCCTGATGCAAACATTGTTTCCATCAAAAGGAAAGGTAAATTCCTTGAGAAAGAATTCCTTACTCGAGGAACAAATAGTGATCCAGTGGATCTTGAAGAAATTCGAGATACACCTAACCCTGAAACGGTCGCTGCGTCTGACCGACAAGTTGTTGTCGCACCATCAGACCCAAACACAAGCACGAGCGTTCGTAGGAGCGAAAGAATACGATATGAGCCTGATAGATACCTTGGATATCATGAAGCCTTCGACGTTCTGTTAATAGCCGATTCTAACGATGAGCCTATTAATTACAAAGCTGCTATATCAGATCCGGAATCTGATAAATGGCTTGAAGCCATGAACGCTGAGATGCAATCCATGCGTGACAATCACGTCTGGGACTTGATTGAGCTACCTCCCGGCACACGGGCAGTAGGGAGCAAGTGGATCTTTAAAAGAAAAACTGACATGCATGGAAATGTGCAAACCTACAAGGCACGGCTTGTAGCAAAAGGTTTCACTCAAACTCAAGGAATTGACTATGATGAGACTTTTTCACCCGTTGTAATGATCAAATCGATCAGGATTCTCCTAGCCATAGCCGCATACCATGACTATGAGATATGGCAAATGGACGTCAAAACCGCCTTCCTGAACGGACAGCTTGAAGAAGATGTCTATATGGTTCAGCCTGATGGTTTTGTCGATCCAGAGAATCCAAACAAGGTTTGCAAGCTAAGCAAGTCCATTTATGGACTCAAGCAAGCATCTCGAAGCTGGAATCTTCGTTTTGATCAAAAGGTCAAAGAGTTTGGTTTTGAACAAAACAAAGATGAGCCTTGTGTTTACAGAAAGGCAAGTGGGAGCGCTGTATCGTTCCTCGTATTGCACGTGGACGATATATTGATCATAGGGAACAACATACCCATGCTTAACGAAGTTAAGAAATGGCTTTCATCTTGTTTCGCTATGAAAGACCTTGGAGAAGCCGCTTACATTCTGGGAATTAAAATTCACAGAAATCGATCTAAGCGCCTTTTAGGACTCAGTCAAAGCACATACATTGATAAGATCATAGCTCGGTTCAACATGAGCAACTCCAAGAAAGGAACCGTTCCCATGACTAAGGGAACAATCTTGGACAAATCTCAAGCACCTAAAACGGAGCGCGAGATAAGCCAAATGGCATCGATCCCATTTGCGTCTGCTATTGGATCTATCATGTATGCCATGCTCTGCACACGACCGGATGTCTCGTATGCACTGAGCGTGACAAGTCGGTACCAACAGACGCCAGGACTAGCTCACTGGACGGCTGTGAAGAACATATTGAAATACTTGAGGAACACCACTGATATGTTTCTCGTATACGGGGGTGTTGATGAGGAGCTCACTGTAAGATGTTACACTGACGCTAGTTTTCAGACTGACCGAGATGACTCTCGCTCACAGTCGGGATTCGTATTCACTCTTAACGGAGGGGCTGTTTCTTGGAGAAGCTCAAAACAGCCAGTAGTAGCTGATTCTACTACTGAATCCGAATACATAGCCGCCTCAGAAGCTGCTAAAGAAGCCGTGTGGATGAAGAAGTTCATTTCCGATCTCGATGCTATGCCAAGTATTAGGCAGCCCATCGAGATATTGTGCGATAACACAGGCGCTATAGCTCAAGCCAAAGAGCAACGGTCTCATAAGATGGCCAAGCACGTCCTGAGGAAATTCCACTACATAAGAGAAGTAGTCGACAGAAATGAAATCAAGATAAGCAAAGTACACACAGATCAAAACTTAGCTGATCCTTTTACTAAGCCTATGACTCAGGAGACTCATATACGCCACAGAGAAGCGATAGGGCTTAGATTAGCTAAAGACATGTTTTGATTCAGTATTTGGATGTATGAACACCAACAGTTATCTATATTATTCTTATTCCATCTGTTTTATGCAATAATGAATTACATAACTGTGTTCAATATTTGTACGTTTAATCCTTGGACAATAAGTTCTTGTCCTAAATGTCCGTAGTCGATTAGTTAGTGGGAGCTATACTAAAGAAAGACTATTGTGACTAGTTCAACTTTAAAGTGGTCTAACGTTCAATCTCACAGACCTCATTGATGAATGACGTTGGACGTAACTCGCATCATGCAACGCAAACATGGAAGTCTTGCTTGCTTGATTAATGCATGCTCTAATGTATCCTTAGACCTGAGACGCATATTCGAACTCCCTTCTACTAAAGAACATTCTTTGATTGTAGCCTAACGTTGTCGCGTAACTGCCAGCCATAACGGCTACTTTTGGGAATGGCTCTGAAGTTTAGTGGGAGCTGTATGCCTCAACAAGGGATTCTGTTCTCTTGCTTCGGCAACGGTTAGACATAAAGGCGCCCTCGTTGGTTCCAAGTGATAAGTGTGAGGCCTCACCCAAACTTACTGTGTGTTTGTTGGATCACTTCGAATTATATCGAGAACGAAAATCGATGAATAAAATATGGGATTCCATGTCCCATAATTCATCAATGTCTTATACAGAAAGGAACATATGACAATGAATGCACAAGTCATGAGTCTGCTTGATGGTCAATCAGATATACTTTGGCTAACGACTTAAAGTGTCAATATTAGTTGGTGTAGCCATGCATAGCTAGAGTGCCTCTGACTGCGCTCGTTAAACTGTCGCGTTCAGTCCAAGTGGGAGACTGTTGGAAATAGAGTGTCCTGACCCGACGAATTAACGAACCCGACCGATATTGACCCGTAAGAGTTACACCCGGGTCAATGGACTATTAAATCTAATTAATTGTTAATTATAAATAAACGAACTAAATGGTGAATTAAATAAATACTAATTATTTATTTAATTAAAACGACAAAATATATCGGTTCAAAATTACTTGGTAATTAAAAGACGGACCGATCAGTTGTTACCGGATTAACAGACTGATCGGTTGGTGGACTTAAGGAGAATCGCGACCAGGCCCAGCTCACAGGCCCCGGTCCGTGATTTGATAATAAAAGAAGGAGGGAGGAGGTGGATTGAAACACAAGTCACAAACCCTAATCCCCTCCCTCTCTCTCTCTGCGCTGAGCCCCGCCGAAGCCGGCTCTGCCGCCGCCGCCGACCGCCGATCGCCGCCACCCAGTCCACCGTGATCTCTTCGCAATCTCCGATGGATCCCCGTCTTGCCAGTATCTGTGCCCGACTCGAGAGCGAAGCCGTCGCAGCCCGAGCCGAAGCCGCAGCCCGAGCCGAAGCCGCAGCCCGAGCCGTCGCCGCGGCCCAAGCCGCCGCCGCCGGTGCTGCCTCTCAGGCGCCGCTGCGCGACCACCGACCGGTGGTTCTCGCGCTGCCGGCGCAGCCGAGACCACCGCGTCCGGTTCCGTCGTCGTGGCCCGCGCCGTTATACCCGCCGGCCGCCGCCACCGCATCACCTCCGATCACCGGCGATTCGATCGTCGTGGGATCCGTTCCGGTGGCTATTCCGACGGAGAAGGTTTTGTCACCACCACTGGTGGTATCCCTACCACCGCCGCCGCCACTACCGCCGCCGCCGCCCAAGGCGGCCACCGCCGATGCCGCCGTTGATGATCTATCTCGAAGGTTCGAGTCTGACGTTACTGTTCGTCCTAGCGCGAGCCCGTTGAATCCGGGTGTCTCGAGCGGTTGCTCGGATCCCGCCAAGGTATATCTAATTCATTAGATATTTAATTATTTATTTATTTTAAATAAATATATTTTCTGTGTTTGTCGTGTGTCGGTGATTGATCCTGTTACAGTTGCGTCCGCATTTTAATTCGTTTCCGCTGCCAAATTAATTTAGAATTAATTTAATTATTAAATCGGTTTTAATAAAATTAAAATCGGTAACCCGGATCCCACTGTAAAACCCAACAGTAGCAACACATTAGGACCAAAAACAGAGCCGGAAATTAGGCTCTGTTATGGCCCTCCAGCGGAGAGTAAGTATCGAAGTGATCGAAGAAGGAAGAAGAAGAAAATCTGGAGAATGTGAGGAAAGAGTCTACGTGTTACCTGAGCAACTCTAAGTATATATACTTAGAGGTTGCAAGGGGTAAGTGTGTACAAGTGTGCGCATGGGGACGCGTGAGGCTCTCGTAAGACCATGCCTATTAGTGAACCAATCTAATCCAATCTCTCATTACAAAAATTGTTTCTTTCTCATCCACCTACACAATCCAATCTAATCAATTTTTTCACTCACACTCACAATCCAATCCAATCTAACTTTTTATTATGTAAATATGATTTATTATTGCTTTTAATATATTATATAATTATTTTATTTTGAAAAAATAAAATAGTTATTAAAATTAAAATTATAAAAATAAAATAAAAATATTTAAAAAAAGAAAAATAAATAAAAATTATTTTACATTACAAACATACTTAATAAAATAGATAAACCAAATTACAGTTGCAATTATTCATCAGTAGAACAACTTGGCCACACATGCTCAATTAGATCGTTTTTTAATGCGTTGTGAGTTTCTCTGTTGCGAAGTTGTGCCCTGTTGGTCATATATCTTAATAGGTCTGCAATTCGCTCCATAGAGAAGTGAGCATGTTCATCATCATTAGTAGAGCTATTTAGAAATTCAGATAGATCATAATAGTGAAGATATGTGTCGCGTTCATCCTCAACGATCATATCATGAATGATTATACAAGCTTTCATAACTTTTCCTATCATCTCTTTGTCCCACACAAGACATGGGTGCCGAAGAAATGCAAACCGAGCTTGTAGAACTCCAAATGCCTATTCAACATCTTTTCTAAACACCTCTTGTTTTTTAGCAAATAACTTATGTTTTCGAAGTTGGGGAGAAGTTATTGACTTGACAAAGGCGGTCCATGAAGGAATTATACCATCAGTGAGATATTATGTCATAGTGTAATCTCGACCATTCACGGTGTAACTCACATTTGGTGCTCGAGTTGACAATACATCATCAAAAAGGGTAGATCGGTCGAGGACGTTAATGTCATTGCACGAACCTGGTGTTCCGAAGAATGCATGCCATATCCATAGATCATATGATGTGACAGCTTCTAAAATAATTGTTGGTTTACCGCTTCTACCTGCATATTGCCCAGCCCATGCGGATGGGCAATTTTTCCACTGCAGTGCATGCAGTCAATGCTCCCTATCATTCCTGGAAATCCACGCTCTTTCCCAACATGAAGTAACCTTGCTAAATCATCTTCGTTGGGTTTTCTAAGGTACTCTTAACCAAAGCATGAAATGACACCTGCAACAAAATTTGTAAGAGTATCCCTTGTCACAGTTTCACTTATTCTCAAGTATTCATCTTGTGCATCTGCCGATGTTCCATAGGCCAATACCTGCATAGCTGCAGTACATTTCTGCAAGGGTGAAAGACCTTTTCTACCCGTGCAATCACGTCTTTGTTGAAAATATACGTCATTGGATGTAACGGCAGCCACTATACGAAGGAACAGTGGTCTTCACATTCAAAATCTGCTCCAAAAGGTTTTTTCAACATACGTTGGTGTGTCAACAATGTAGTCTTGCATCAAAAGTTTCTCACCCTTCTCTCGCTTCCGATCACAGTACCTCCTTCTTGTTGTATGAGGGCGGTCTCTTATGATCATTTCTGGCATGTTTATGAGTAATTCACTGATGATTTCATCGGTTTGGCGATTTCGTTGAATAAATTGTGCTTCCCATTCATCATACTCACTCAAGTTCGATTATCAGAACTCTTTGATGAATTTTCACTATGAGACATTTTCAAAGATAATACAACTGAAGAGTTGTGGTTGATAAAAAAAAGTATGTTAAATGCCATACTCTATTTATACAAAAAAGCCACGCTTATTATTATTTTTAATATGAAGATAATATCCGATTCGTTTATTGTCACACTCTGGTCAAGGAGGGATGCAAACGGATGGAATCATAGTCGTGGGTACAAGGAACATCATCTACTTCATTAAACATTAATAATAAAATTCCATATCGTTTGGTTACAACGGAAAGCAGTGGCGATATGCATAAGTTGTACAAAATAAACAAGTCTTAATTTCAGAATTACTCAAATATTAATTAAGATAGAAAAGGGACTACGACTCCGGGACTTGCAGGCCCGTTATTTAAGGTTCGCCCCATTTGCATGCCAGATCGGATTCATTTACCTGAGAAATACATAATTTTAAAGAAAGGTCGGCATATTGTTGGTGAGTTCACAGGTTTTAAGACTCTACAAATAATTTGTAAACAGTTTTTGCATACAAGATATTAAAATGGATTATCGTCCTTGTTGTATGATCTCACATGAACCTTGATTTCAAACACTAACCATTTTACCCACTCATGGTATTTCGCCCAAGAAACACCGTAAATAACAAAATACCTGGCATGTACTTACTGACAAGTCAAGGGTGTCATGACTGGAGCTACCAGTCGTAAGTAGGGTTGTCAACCCAAATAGATCTATTCACTGGCTATCGTTAATTGAAATCAATTAATAGTGGGATTTAGTTTACATGATGTTATATAGCACACAAGTTGGGCAGTAACAGAACATGTAACCATATGTTTATCAGTAAATCCATAATATCAAGTAAAATGCTTGTTTAATCATGATTTCTCCCCCCATAGTAATAAAACAGTTAAAAGTAAAGGGGCCGTGAAACTCACCTGAGTAGGTGAGTGATGAAATTGACGTGATGAACCTGAAGTAAGCAAATGTTGCCCTATTTATATGAATAGAACATTTGCATAAGGGTCTGATTCAGTTGAGTAACAATTTGTCACCCAAGTGATTACCGGACAAGTCTTGATGTAATAACCTGTTTGTATTTGTTGGAAAACCCGACAAGGTATTTACGCTCGTTTTGTAATCATAAAAAAGAAATGTCTATTTATAAATAGAAAACTTTAAGAAATAAAAGCAATCAAGTCTTGAACATTGGTTCAAATAATAATACATATCAGTATTTTTTTTGTTGTTCGATCGCATGAGCATATTATAATTAATTTCTCAATTCACGACAAGTTATTAAGTTAACTTTCGTTCACTAGATTTAGCTTATAATTATTATTTAACTTGTAGAAATAATTTGCCTAAACCATTTCCAAGTTCCAACATATTGTATATGTATATGCATATATATATATATATATATATATATATATAGGGAGAGGACATTTGAGAACTAACTAACTAGCCACTAGTTATATATATGGAAACCCCCCCCTGAATTGTGCCCCAAAGTCCAAAGGTTCCATTTGACCTAACCCTATATATATACATATATATATTTGGAGACCATAAACTTGAAACAAAATAAAATGGTTTATTAGTTATTATTTATATAACTTTAGTTTGTAGATTAGAATCATCACCAAATAATCATAAAAATTAATTTCGTATATTATAGATTACAAAAACTCCTTAATTAACTTTTTTAAAGTTTATAAAACCGAATGATAATGAATTTTGTTCATTATCTAATTTTTTTAAAACGCGACGATTTGAACTTTTGCGTATAAAGATTCGAGTAAATTAGTTTTAAGCCAAATATTTATGTTTGGATGGAAACAAAACCGTTCTTAATATTTTGTGACCTCAAATATTATACTTTTGTACTTATCGTCGTAGTTATAGATTACAAAAACTCCTTAATTAACGTTTTTCCATTTTGGTTACTTTGGTTTATTAAAAACACTTAAAATTTTTATAGAATTTCGTCGAAATGGTCTGGACCAACAGCTGCGCTTTATATATATATTTTGTCCAATTATGATAAAAAAATGTTACTGAAGACCTTTATTAATGTCTTAATTCCTCAATGTTTAGACCATGCTTTTATTACACCATAATGAAGGTAATTAACCCCATTTTAAAATATCTTGAAAATGTCAAAATTTTAAACGTAACTAGCATCCACTGCTACCGATGATTGGAGATTAGGGTCCGCTGAATTTTCCGTGACCACTGTCCGAATGTCTATAGAGACCAAATTGAATGGGAGTTTTGATTTCAAGATCCCTTGGCTCAAATTGGTACCTTTAAAATTTAATGCATTTGCTTAGAGAGCGGGTTTGGGTAAGATACCATCAAAAGTTGGGTTGTGCAAGCGGGGAATAATCACAGAAGACGGGTGTCTGATATGTTTGACGAAAATGGAATCTTCTGATCACCTTCTTATACAATGAGAAAGGGCTAGCAAAGTATGGGAATTGGTTTTTAGATGGTGTAAAGCTCCTAAGGATTTGTTTTACACGATGAAAGATGTGTTGCCGATCCATGATTCGTGGCCTTTCTCGGAAAAGCAAAAGAAAATATTGCATGGTGTCTTCATGACGACAATATGGTGTATTTGGAAATCTCGAAACAAGATGCAATTCAACAACCAACGAATGGCGCCAGCAAACATCTTGGGGGTATAAAAACACTTTCTTTCCTATGGATTTGAAATCGGGGTAAACTAGCAAATTTAGAATGGGAGAATTGGTGTAATTTTAGCTTTTGAATTTCTCTATGTATCATCTAGCTCCTGGCTAGTCCCAACCCCCACATTTTCTTTTTAATAAAATTTATAATGTTGGTTGTTCAAAAAAATGTATTTATTATATATTTTTCTTCTTTTTTTATTACTCTCTCATGTTCTTCTATATTAGTAACACAAAAGTGCTAGGGTAAGTCGATATTATCCGACATAATTAGTAGCTAACACCTAATGGGGTTGTATCTCAATTTTACTAATCATAACTTTTAAGTATTGATCTCCATCCACTAACGCAAATGGCTCAAGGCATCATTTTGCTAGAAAATGATAGAAAAACAAATTGCAAACAAGATCTTTTGCTCAGATACGAGCTCATAAAGACAATGTCTAAGAGTGTCATTTTGTCCCCAACAAACTAACAAAGAAAGAAAAATAAATGTAGGATCTTAGTGTGTCACAATACTTTCTTTTTATGCTTTCTTGTGACTCACCCATATTTTGGTAGTGATTAAGCCTCAATGGCACCAAAACATATTTAGATCTTGTTTCTTTTTTTTTACACAAGTAATAACTTCATAGCCTTCTTTAATTTTAGTTATTAGAAGTGTAAAAGATGAGGGGATTACATCAAGACTTTAGGTGTAGCATTTGGGTGTTAGAACTTATAGAAAAATAAAGGAAAAACATAGAGAAAGTGGTGGTTTGAGTGGACTCACAATGGTGGTCTTTGCGTGAACCAAGAAGTGGAAGAAGACGGCGGCTGGGGTGAGGGGGGGTCTTTGACGGCCTTCCAGCGGCTGCAAGGGGCTGAGAAGAGGCTTTTTGGTGACTAGAAAATGGGGGTGGGGGTTGTGGATCTTGGCCGTAAGAAGTGGGGGGATGAAGTGTTTGTGTGTGGGTGATGAATGGAAGGATGATGAGGGTGATTTATGGTAATTTTTTTGGTTAATATCCCCAAGGTACCTTTCAAATCCTTGAGTCAATCACATGCCAACCACTCTATGATAAGAATGGGATCTAGGGTCTCTAATTAACGTGTGCCTAATTCCCTTTTCTTTTATAAATTGTATTCTAACGAGGCTGAAACCGCACGCGATGCGGCGGGTTCTTTACGCAATCATATGTCTAGTGTTGTGAATTTTGATCCTCGTAAGTATAGCATATCGATATTTTGAATCATAATCCTCGTAAGTTTAGCATTTCGCTATATTAGAGTCTTCACAACCCATTCCCTATAATGGTTGTGATTGTAAACCTTAAAATTTAAGGTGTATTTTGAGTGGTTGTGAGTAGAGGAGGGAGAGAAATATTTGAGGAAAAATTTGGTGAATCCCCATATTTAAGGAAAAATCTGGTGAATTTTTAAAATTTAAGGTTTGAAGAGAGATAAAAGTAATGATAAAGGTATTAAAAAATATTATTTATTTGTGGTTGTGAGTGGAAGAGAGAGAAAAAGTAATGATAAATATATAAATTATAGGGATAAGGATAGGGAATAGGTTGTGAATGCTCTTATAACAATAGCATGAAGTTAGCCACATTCTTATATTTGATATACAAAACTTGTTGCAGTTAGTTGTAAGTACATGTAATTTGTAAAGACATACAAAAAGAGCATTCAGGTCATGTATACTGTTAGTAATGTCATTGTATGTCATTTGTGAAGACATTAGAAAGAAAACATTCATAACATTGCTAATGAACCCAAACCAAAAGAAAAAGAAAATGATCATTGCCCAACTCTAAATGCTTGAAAAAAAACCACCAACATGTAAACATTAAGCAATTTATCAACAACTATCGAAATTGTAATGATGCATAAAGGTCTCAAGGGCTTACTTAGCGAAACCATACTGTAGAGACAGTAAAAATATGAGGCTTTTGCATTAGATATTTTGTGGGATTATTTTAATTGTAATTGGGCTAACAAGTATGGGTTTAGTGGGTTGAGTGTGGTCCGGTCGAAAATAGGGCATATGGGCCAAATTTTGAGTCTTGTTTTACAAGTTAGGGTGAACTATATAAGGAACATGTAACTCTCTAGTTTAGGGTTGTTGATTTTGGTGCTCTACTCAAGGTGTAATCAAAATTCTCTCTAAGATAATTTCGAATTCCTCAAGGTGTGTGGTAATCGATTTCATTCAAGCTTTCTACAACCGGTTTGTGTTTTCATCTTGTTTCCATCATTTCTTTACTATTTTATATGATTATTCTTGAATCATATCTAATCACAGGATTCCGCACGGTGATTAGTAGACTAGATATCGCGTGAGGGGTTATTTAGATCCTTACAATTGGTATTAGAGCCAAGAAACGCAAGTTTCGTGGCTCTCGCGATATCAGATTCAAGCTTTTTGGACTGGCGGTTTGAGCTTTCCTTGTGTTTTTTTTAAGTTTTTTCGCAAAACAAGAAGTGTGTGTGCAGGTTTCGTACATGTCAGAAGCAAAAATTCTCGTGCCTCATAAGCTATTCGGTCGAAATTTGTGGCTTTGACCCTTTTTCGATCGAAAAGAAATATAGCTTTTCGATTCGAACTGTGACTTTCCGATCGACTTTTCGATCGTGAAGTACTTTTCGATCGTAACTTTTTCGATCAGTCCCTGTGGCTTCGACCCGTTCCGACTTGATCGAAAAGGGACTTCTCAATCAGTATACACTTTTCGATCGAGCCGAAACTCTGCCCGATTGAAAAGCATACTTTTCGACCCGGCTGCCCGATCGAGAACCACTTTCCGATCAAACCCCTCTTTGATCGAAAACCCACCTTTTCGACCTATCTTTTCGATTCAACACCCTTCCAGCCGAAAACCCACTTTCCGATCACAATTCACTTTTCGATTCCGGAACACCGACCGAAAACCCCTTTTCGATTGACCTCTGTTGATCGAAAAGTACTTTTCGATCCAAGCTCTCCCAACTGAAAACCCCTTTTCGACTCACTGTGTTATTCCTCATCATGGCATTCTACATGTCAAGCCTGTCCAGTGCAACTTTAAAAATGGACACTAAGATCGGAACCAATGCCAGACCTCCTGGTCTGATGTTTGGAAAAGATTTCATGAGCTGGAAATACCGGTTTGTGAATTATGTCAACTATAATGATCCTAAGATCGTGCGTTCGGTTGAAGTGGGTGATTATGTTCCTAAGACAACTCCTGTAGCTGGTTAGGTGGGTCAACCCAAAGAGAAGTCAGACTGGACCGAAGATGACTGGGAAAAGGTTGAACGTGCAAAGAAGGCTTTGGCTGCATTGACCATGGCCTTATCCCCCGAGGTAGCTGAAGCTTTCAAAGAGTATAAATCTGCTAAAACACTCTGGGATGCTCTTGTTTTTACATATGAAGGAAATGATGACATGAAAGAATCTCGGAGGGAAAATCTCAAGGAACAATTTAATGAATTCAACTATGTGCCTGGGGAAAACATGGAGACCCAACTGCATAGATTCATCAAGATTGTGACAGCCATGAAGGATGCTGGAGTTACTTACACTCAAGCTGAGGTAAATAAGAAGTTGGTGAACTCACTTCCACCAAAATGGGACAGCACAATAGAGTTAATCGAGAAGACTGTGGCAATGGGTACATCACCATTGAGTGAGCTCATGTCTACTATTAGAGCCTATGAAGAAAGAAGCAGAAGAGAGCTAGAAAGTTGGGAAATGGTGCATTGATGAACCAAGTCAACCAAGCCTTCATCTCACAACCAGCTGCATGTCTAAGCAATTCGATCACTAATCAGACGGTGTTTGTGTCACAAACCCCTAGGGCTAGCTCATCCGATGCATCCAATTCAATCTCTTTAGATATCAGCAATCTAACCAAAGATCCTAGCTTTGCTCTTGGTGTAGGTATCATGAGTTTCTATCAGGCACTCTTTGCTGGTTCTCTACTTCCCACTGACTTAACTCCTGATGATGTCAATCAAGTCAACCCTGAAGATCTGGAGCACATGGATATTTCCTATCAGATGGGGATGTCTGCCTTAAGGGCAAAACAGTTTATGGATAAAACAGGGAAGAAGGACTGGAATGGAGGGAAAGGAATCAAGCTCCGTTTCAACAAGGAAAATTTGCGGTGCTATAATTGCAACGAGTATGGGCACTATGCTAGAGAGTGTACCAAGCCAAAGGTGGAAAGGGATGATGAGAGGAAGGCAGCAATGAAGAAAGAGGCTGTGAAAAATGGCAGAGCACTGGTGGTACAGCACACACCAGGGTATGATTGGACTACTCAAGTGGAAGATCTGATCTTGACGCTTGATCATGCGGCGCTCTTGTCTGAAGAAGAAGCAGAGAAGGGAGCTACTGAAATTTGTCATCATGCTTTCATAGTAAACATCATTCCAGGTTCTGAAGCCAACTCAAGCAGTCATGAGGTATGTTCAAATTCTAACTGTCAATCTGTGCTTAAAGAATGTAAAGAATGGGAAAGTAAGTTTGTTAATGAAACCCTAAATCACGAATCAACTGCTAGAGACCTTAGAGAGTATAAAGATAAGACCAGAATTTAGGAGAGAAACTGGAAGCTGCTAAGTTAGATGTTAAGAATCTTCAAACTGAGGTTAGTGATAAGAATACATTTCTTAAAATTGCTAACTCTAAAGTTGAAAATTTAACCATGGAAGTAGAGGAACTTAAAGCCAAACTAGGAACATCGCAAAGCAAAATTGAGCGTAACGACAAGATTGTTTCTGAAATGTTGAAGGCTAGTTCCCTATTTTACAACATTAATCCCAGAATGCGGCATGTTAAAGGCAACTCAGGTTTGGGTTTTGGTACTGATGAAACGGATGAAAAATCCACACACTCTATCCCGATGCCATTAATGCATGAAATGATCCCTGATCATGAAATCTCTAAGACCACTTTAGAAGTTAAGGCAGAAATTGATAGAAAACTTGTTGCTTGTCCAATTAAAATATATGCTCTTGTCTCTAACACTACTAACAATCCTACTTGTTGTGCAGATGAAGGTAATGAAGACGTAGGGGTAGTGGATAGAAAAGAGTTTCCTAAGAGTCCAAAGAATTCTAATTATGATGATTTTTACAAAAACTTTGATTTTGAAAAACTTGAATCATCTGTTCTGTCTAAGTCAAAAACTTCAGAGTCTGTTTTGTTTGATATAACTTCTGTGGGTGATGCTTTTAACATTGGCATGTGTGATGTGAAACCATTAAAACCCTTAAGAACTGTTAAAATCTTGAGAATAGGTACGGGACCACAGGTTGCTGGTCCCAAACCCTCAACTGATGGTGTGCTTAATGTGAAAGTTTGTGAAAACAAGAATGATAATGTTGTCTAGAATGTGCAGAAAGTACGGGACGCCAGACCTCATTACTTTGTCCCGTACCCAGAAGTCAATTCTGCATATGACCAGTTTAAGCCGATACAGCGGGAGTACATTTTGACCACTAAGCCTCATGGTAAAACCCATTGGATACACAGAAATTGTTCAAAAATGACCTGGATATCCACTGGGCGTAACCAACAGCAGGCTCCCGCATATCCCAAAAAGTAGTATTGCCATGTGTGTGGTAAACCATGACACTTGGCAAGAAACTGCTTGCACTGACCATACAAACCCTTCTATCCCAAGAGGGTACATCAGAAGCCTGTCCCAAAGGGCCAAACACTGGGTGGCCCGGCTCCAATGTCTTATTCTTCAAACTCCAAGGTGCATAAATCAGCATCTCGGAAAACACAGGGACACAGATTGAATCAAAAGCCCAAGTTACTTAAGCAACAAGCAAAGACTGATTTTAAAGAAAGAAAAGTGGGTCAAATAAAAATCAGTAAAGGCTGTCAATCCTCTTAAACCTGTTTGGATTCCTAAATCTGTTGGATCCTCACATTCTGTTTCACACCCAAAGCAAGCCAGTTCTTCTAAACCACCCATCCATCCAAAACCAGTTGGCTTGTCAAAATCAACTGGTTGGTGGAAGGATGATAGGTGGAATGTTCCAAAGGTGGTAAACCGGTCCTTCAAGCCTACTTTAGTGTACAAAAAACACTCCAAACAATTCTAAGAGGTAAATTTTCAAAATCTAAATAAAAACAAAAATCCACCAAAAAGACCTGGGGAACTTGGGAAAGAAAATCACTCTCCCTCAACATCAAGGACATACTCAGTTCAACCAAAACAGGCCCACCTTCACCCAGACCCATTAAGGCATGGGTACCCAAAACTAACTAATCTCCTTTGAATGCAGGAACAGCCAAGGAGGACTGTTAACAACCTTTGGTATGTTAACAGTGGTTGTTCCAGGCATATGACGGGCGACATATCTCTACAACAAGACTTGGAGCAATTTGATGGAGGATATGTGTCGTTCGCTGTAGGAGTTGGTGGATATATCAGTTAGAAAAGAACAGTCAGAAATGGATGTCTCAGCTTCCATGACGTCAACAATGTCGAGCAATTGAAACACAGTCTGTTAAGTGTTTCACAAATCTGTGATAGGGAGTATCCGGTACTTTTCAACAACAAAGAATACCTAATTCTAAAACCTGGATACTCCATCCCTGATGATTGGGTGTTAATGCGAACACCAAGATATGGCAACTCCTATGTTCTCAACATGTAGAAACCCCCCACAAATGAGGTGGCATGCTTTCTCTCTAAAACAGCTAAGAATCATGCTCAGTTGTGGCACAGACGTTTGGGGCATATGAATCTAAAGAATTTGAATCAGCTTGCGATAGGAGGACTTGTCAAAGACCTTCCAATCAAAGAATTTGTGATCAATGAGAAATGTGTGGCATGTGCTAAAGGGGAAGCAGCACAAACGCCCACACAAGCCAAAAGTGTTCAATGGAATCTCCTCAGTACTGGAGCTGCTTCATATGGACCTTTTTGGTCCAGTCAGTATGTTAAGCCTTAACCGTTGTGCATTTTGTCTTGTTATTACTGACGATTTTTCTCGTTTCACGTGGGTATTCTTTTTGCCAAGGAAGAGTGATGTTGCAGGAATGTTGATAGCCTTCATCAAGCTCATTGAAAACAAGCTAAACTTGAAAGTGAAGTCCTTTAGAAGTGACAATGGGACAGAATTCAAAAATCGTACAATTGACGAATTTTGTTCAGAGAAAGGAATTGAACATCAGTACAGTGCACCCTATACTCCACAGCAGAATGGTGTGGCAGAACGTCGCAACAGAACACTGATTGAAGTTGCCCATACAATGTTATGTGATTCTAAACTGCCCACCATGTTCTGGGCAGAAGCTGTAAACACAGCATGTTATGTGCAAAACAGGGTTCTAATCAATAGGTGACACCAAAAGACACCTTACGAATTAATCTATCATGATAAGCCCAGAATTGGGCATCTTCATGCTTTTGGGTGTCTTTGCACTGTTTTAATAAATACTGATTTGCCAAAATTTGCTGCTAAATCTGATGAGTGTTACTTTGTAAGTTATTCTGCCAGTTCGGCCTACAGGGTGTTCAACAAAACAACCGGTATTATGATGGAGTCTACCAATGTGGATTGGCTTGAAGAAAATCCCTCAGATGGTGGAGTGGGTGGGTCCCGCGTAAGCTTTTGTCTACAATCAAATCTTCCTTCCCTTTGGATTGGATCTGGTCATTGCTGAAGAACTTTTTGACGACTCAATATCAGGACCATCAATGACTCATACCATTTCAAAATCTCCGGTTACTTCCTCTGACGCCGACACAACACCAGTGCATGAAACTACTGATGCTGGTGTTGATGATGAGGCATAGAACAACCCCGGTACAGACACTGTTCTAACTCAGGTAGCTGATGTAGAGGCAGATGCTGAAATAAATGAAGAACATGTTCAAACAAATCTACCTCCAGAAATCCCAGTTCAATTCATTGCTGAAACAAGGATCCACAAATCCCTTGGACAATGTCATTGGTCCTTTAGCATCTGGGGTAATAATAAGAAGTCAATCAGGGGACATCAACCACTGCATGTATTCATGTTTTATTTCTCAAATTGAGCCCCCAAACATTACAATGGCTCTAACAGATCCTAGTTGGGTGGAAGCTATGCATGAAGAGCTAAACCAATTTTCAAAGCTTCATGTATGGAGATTGGTGGAGAAGCCTACTGACAAAAAGGTCATCACAACTTGGTGGCTTTATAAGAACAAAAAGGATGACAACGGTGTTATTGTCAGAAACAAGGCAAGTTTGGTGATTCAAGGGCACAAGCAGGTCGAAGGAATCGATTATGATGATGTATATGCATGGTTGCTCGTTTAAAGGCAATAAGAGTCTGTTTGGCCTACGCATCCTACATGAATTTCACTGTCTACCAATTGGACGTGAAAACTGTGTTTCTCTATGCTGAAATGGATGAAGAGGTGTATGTTACTCAACCTCTTAGGTTCATTGATGAAGAACACCCCTACCATGTGTACAAGCTAGACAAAGCACTGTATGGTTTGCACTAGGCCCCACGGTCTTGGTACTGAATGTTGACTGACCACCTTCTAGCTCATGGGTATATAAGAGGTATTGTGGACGAGACACTCTTCGGGAAAGAAGTTGAGGATGACATTATCATGGTGCAAGTTTATGTGGACGATATCATCTTCGGGTCCACAAATGAGGATATGTGCAAAGAGTTTGAAAAAGTGATGCGGACAAAGTTTGAGATGAGTCAAATGGGCGAAATGGAATTCTTCCTGGCATTACAAGTGAAGCAAAGTGACAGCGGCATCCTAGTTCATCAAGCCAAATATGTGACGGAGATTCTGGAAAAGTACAAGTTGACAGACTCAAAGCATGTCTCCACACCCATGGCAGCCAGACCAGCACTCACAAAAGATCTAGATGGTCAGCCGGTCAGTGAGCACATGTACCGGTCAATGATTGGATCACTGATGTACTTGACGGCCAGTTGACCAGATATTATGTTTGTAGTGTGCCAATGTGCACGATATCAGGCTAATCCTAAACTCTCTCATTTATCTGCTATTAAACGAATTTTCAAGTATTTGAAGGGTAGGCCAAGGTTGGGCATTCTGGTACCCTAAAGAGTCAGGGTTTAATCTGTATGTCTTTTCTGACAGTGATTATGGTGGGTGCGAGCTTGACAGGAAATCAACATCTACAGGAGCTCAGTTTCGAGGAGACAGGTTGGTGGCATGGCAAAGCAAGAAGCAGCACACGGTGTCACAATCTACAGCCGAAGCAGAATACGTGGCTGCATCTGCATGTTGCTCACAGGTGGTATGGCTGCAGCATCAACTGGGAGATTACGGTTTGAATTTTTAGACACTCCCATATACTGTGATAATAATGCTGCTTTGCAAATTGTTAAAAATTATGTGCAGCACTCGAAAACCAAGCACATTGATATTAAAATGCATTTCATACGGGTTTGCTATGAGCGCAAGCTCATTCACTTAGAACGGGTGGAATCGGATGACAATGTGGCGGACATGTTCACCAAACCCCTCCCTAGTGCTAATTTTGAAATGTGTCTCAAAGGCCTCAGAATGATAGCCTTTGATGAGTAGTCTGACTACTATCTGTTTATTATTATTAACAAAAATGCAAAAACTAGAAAAAATACAAAAATAGTGTCTATTTTTCGTCAGTGTGTGATTACTTTCTTAAAAAGAATTAAAAAATATATACATATATAGTGTCTCATTTGTTAAAAAAATCTAAAAGCAAGGGGAAGATATAAAATAAACATCTTGATGTTTCCTCTAATTTCTGTGTGCTTTTAAATTTGTTACTGGTTTTGCGTGACCAGTTTGGGAAGTGATATAAATTTCCAGGTTTTTGCTGACTGACACGTGTAAGGCGGATGTGAAAAGCTATGATTCATGGATGATATGCTTGGTAGGCTCTGCTGTCAATCAATCAAAAGGTATGGTTTATCACAACACTTGAAGATAATGTATGATGCTTGATAGGAAGCACACACTTAGGTTAGTACAATCTCTATTTGACTATGTACCAGGAATCCTGAGACACACGCCCGGTTCTGAGTTTTGATGTCATGCTCAAAAATTCTCATTCGCTCTGCTTTGCATGAGCAATGAACTGGGAATGTTGTACGTGAGTCAGGACTCCTCTGTTCTGCAGTAGCAGAGACCTGGAACCTCCCTGATCCACGTACGTTTAAGATCCCATTGTACATACATGATAAACCCATATGATGCCAATGTGCACAACCAAAAGAGACCCTCAAGTGTCCAAATCCCTCAGTACTTCTGTTACAGATGATATGACTGAAAAGGTGAAAATTGCCACACAACACCTTACAGAAGCTTTAAATGACCCAAGAAGGAGACGTTTAGACCCTAGAGTGCCTGTTTCTACTGGCACTGGACCTAGTCAATCATCCTCCTCACAACCCACTGCTCATGACAAAGGGAAAGCTGTAGAGACAGCCGAATTCAGACTAGAAAGAGAGCTGAGATCAGAGATAGCAGAATTAAAAGCTCAGAATGCAGCCCAGAGTGACATAATTTGTGATTTGATTAATATTCAAAAAATTCACAACACTGAGCTGGAAAACTAGAAGAAAGTTAATAGAGAATTCTCAAGACAAATCAGAGAATTGCACAAGCTGGTAAAGCAGCTTAGCTCTGCTGATAAGAGTGGTTCAAACACGTCCCAGCCAAAGAAAGACGATAAAGAAGACCCAAGAAGCAAAGGAAGCGGTTCTGGAGCAAGTGATTCCTCACATTCACCGTTTTTTTACTTTAAAGTTGATATCCCAGATGACTCTGAACCCGGTCCTGTTATACCTGAAGGTGCAACAAAGGAAACTGATACAAGGGATCGTGATTACATGACGGTACCTGCTACGGTGTTTGATGGAGGATGGGATGCTAAGACTTTTGCTTATCCTCCTAAGAGGTACCTGATTCAGCTTGGAGAACACTATCATGACAAAAGAGGAATTACTTCAGATGTAAAGTCCTGGATGTTCAATGGTGAAAAACATATGTTTGTGGTTCGAAGAAAAGGACAGTGTCCATTGGAGTACTACAAGTGCTAGACACAAGTCTATTTCTGGACAACTGCATGTGGATCTGACTATGCTTTATAAGGCACCATTCTTTAACCCATCAAGAAATGAGTATGCAGATAACTTTTACAAGAAGCTGAGAAATGTTGTGCTTAGAAAGTTCAAGAAGTTTGAAGATTGTCCACACAAGAATTCATATACCAAGAGATATTGGGATGTATTCAAGTTTGATACAAAGACGGAGTTCTCTAATGTGTTGTATCCACCAACAGAGAAAACTAAAACCATCCCTCTACAAATGAGACATCTTGAAGGCTGCTTGGATGATTTCCAGACCTGGGCTTACAATGACTATATTGGTAAAGCAAAAATCATTTGCAAAACAAAGACAATAAGTATGATGGAAGTTCATGACTTGCTGAGATTTTATGAGAAGGACATACTGGTGCTGTAGAAGAATCAAATTGAGAGCTCTCCGGAGACTGAAGAATATGCCAAGTGCTATACTCGAGCAGTGGCAAAGATTGTTGAAGAGAAGCTGTGGTATGATCCCTCCACGGTGCAGATATCCAAGAAATTCAGAATGTGAAAGCCATCTAATGCTAAAGCCTAGGGGAAGATTGTAGAGACCGTAAAAATATGAGGCTTTTGCATTAGATATTTTGTGGGATTGTTTTAATTGTAATTGGGCTAACAAGTATGGGTTTAGTGGGTTGAGTGTGGTCCGGTCGAAAATAGGGCATATGGGCCGATTTTTTAGTCTTGTTTTACAAGTTAGGGTCAACTATATAAGGAACATGTAATTCTCTAGTTTAGGGTTGTTGATTTTGGTGCTCTACTCAAGGTGTAATCAAAATTCTCTCTAAGAGAATTTCGAATTCCTCAAGGTGTGTGGAAATCGATTTCATTCAAGCTTTCTATAACCAGTTTGTGTTTTCATCTTGTTTTCATCTTGTTTCCATCGTTTCTTTACTATTTTATACGATTATTCTTGAATCAATTCTAATCACCGGATTCCGCACGGTGATTAGTAAACTAGATATCGTATGAGGGGTTATTTAGATCCTTACATTCACCATGAGATTAGACAAACCATAACCAACGAAGCACTTAATAATCACGACAGACTCAAATAACCAACATAAAGCAACTTGTTTCAGATCTTCATTAAATAATCGCATAAGAAAATCCCAACTAAGCAGCTTCTTTCAGATCTTAATTAAATATTAGTCATCAACTCAAAGGTTACCATCAGAAAACCAAACAGTACGGCAACAATATCGACCTTTAGAGGAACTAAGAAGGGTAAAACAGAGCATCAATCAAATTATTAAACATCATTACGTCGGGACACCATCACAGCCGTAAAGGCTCCGGATAAGATTTTTAACAGCCAAAATAGGCATCAATCAGAAAACTAAACATCAAACTCAGAACCAAAATTCGTTCGTCATCGCTTGGACGATTTTGAACAGCCAAAATAGGCATGAATCAAAAAAGCAAACATTAGGCTAAGAACCAAAAATTTAATCATTTCCTTGGGATACCATCACAGTTGTAAAGCCTCGTTATATGATTTTGAACATCAGAACATAAATTGCCAACAATAATTTAGTAATTAAAAAACTTTCGGCAACAAAGTCACTGAAAACATCCATAACGCCACCGCTGCATCGACTTTTCTGTTATCGGAAACGGAGCAACGACGGCACACAATTCAAACATCGAAACCCTTCGTCACCGAAAACGGAATCCAGAGACAATAAAGTATAATAATACCCAAACGAAAGCATTGAGAGCGGCGTCGTCACATCAACGCTTCATCAAAAACGGAGCGACGACGCTACACCGTTCAACGCCTCGTTAAAAAACCGACCAATGCTTCGTCGGAAACGTAGAAACGAAGCAAAACCTGATCGTAAACTGAAACTACAAATATCGACTGAAAGATCCAGTAGATCAAAGTTCAGAGACATACGAAAACCCTAACCCCCAAAGCTTCACAAAAAAATAAACACACGACACCCAGCAACCAGATATGCAAGATATCGTCTCCTTTAGAGAGACAGAGAGATGTCATTTCTGTGTGTTTAAGATAGATATGAAAGCTTCTGAAAGAGAGCTCCGACCTAGAAAGATGAGCTGAGAGAGAGAGAGAGAGAGAGAGAGAGAGAGAGATGCAGGTACATGTACTCTTTGGAGAAAGACATAATAGTGTGAAAAAAAATAAAAAGGAAAATAATGAACAGTAGTAATGGAGAGTAAAACGAAAGTTGCGAAATGTATATTTATATAATTCTCATTTCTTTTATGAATTGTATTATGTAGGTTGCTATGTGGTCTATGGAACAAATTTTATAAAGAAAATGTTACAAGGGGGTGATTTACTACAATTTGAAAACCAACGTTGCCAAACATTTGGATTTTGTAGATGACGAGTAAAAAAACAACATAATCTTATAAACTATAAAGGTGGTGTTGGGATTTTATAATATGGTGATGTGCTATGTTATAAAAATAACTCATGCATTTGGGTTTGGTTCTTATAAAAAGTTAACCCAAAATAATTAGCTTGGGTAAGTTGGGTAAGTTGGTTAAGTCACGGGCTCTAAAATGGGGTTTTGGGCTTGTTGGGCCAAACCGGCCCAAAGGGGTTACGGTTTCGATGATGATTGACGGGTAGCTATTCTGAGTAGAACAGGTTTAGTCGGATTAGTCTTGATGGTTGTTTATGTTATTTAAGTTGTCCAGGTTTGAAAAAAGTTAGATATTTATTTATTGTTTTATTCGCATATTTGTGTTTATAAGGTTTTTAATTATGCGAGAGGTAGAGGAAATAGTTTGTTTGCGTTGCGATTTAAGCTCGATCGGTGTTGTTATTTAACACGAGATAACTCTAAACACGACTTTGCTTTAAGGTTAGTCGTGTTGAGAGAGTTATTTTCTTGACGCCGACATTTCAATAAAAATATAAAAAAATACATTTTTATATTTGTTTTCTTGTTATAAAGTTCCATAATATATTTTATGAAAATTTTTGTATGCTACGGGTATGTGGTTCTAACACAAACGCGGGAATTACTTACGTTGGATTTATTAGTCCTAATTAAAGGATAAATAAATCAAATAATGCACATAATTAATATAATAAAAGTCAAAGTAAAATGGGTTGACTTTGGAAATTTGCGGGTTGTCACATTTATCTACATACAATCCAAACATCTAATAATATACTGACAAGTGGAAAATCATGATTTTATCCTTTTAATATGAAGATAATATCCGATTCGTTTATCTGTATATAATCCAAACATCCAATAATATCTTGGCAAGTGGAAAATCGTGATTTTATCCTTTTTAATATGAATATAACATCCGATTCGTTTATCTACATACAATCTAAACATCAAATAATATTCTGACAAGTGTAAAATCATGATTTTATCCTTTTAATATGAAGATAACATCCGATTCGTTTATCTACATACAATCCAAACATTCAATAATATCTAGACAAGTGGAAAATCATGATTTTATCCTTTTAATATGAAGATAATATCAAATTCGTTTATCTACATACAACCCAAACATCAAATAGTATACTGACAAGTGGAAAATCATGATTTTATCATTTTAATATGAAGATAATATCCAATTCGTTTATCTACATACAATCCAAACATCCAATAATATCTAGACAGGTGGAAAATCATGATTTTATCCTTTTAATATGAAGATAATATCATATTCGTTTATCTACATACAATCCAAACATCAAATAATATACTTACAAGTAGAAAATCATGATTTTATCCTTTTAATATGAAGATAATATCCGATTCATTTACCTACATACAATCCAAACATCCAATAATATCTAGACAAGTGGAAAATCGTGATTTTATCCTTTTAATATGAAGATGACATCCGATTCGTTTATCTACATACAATCTAAACATCAAATATTATACTGACAAGTAGAAAATCATGATTTTATCCTTTTAATATGAAGATAATATCCGTTTCGTTTATCTACATACAATCCATACATCAAACAATATACTAACAAGTGGAAAATCATGATTTGTAACAAAGAAGATAATCAAATACATAATCAAATAACACATGCTAGATGATCCAATAATATCTTACACATACATGAAACAAAGTAGATAATCAAATATTTTACAAATGCATTAAATATATACTGAAAATAAAATAAACACGAAACCAGATTTAGTTTCTATAAAACTTCAAGATTAGAAAATGTTTCATGTTTTCTTCTTCAACCGACAGGTCCATCTTTTGTAGGAGCGTGTTAAGATGAAGATGTTGCACTTTCTTTATCTCAAGTTCTTCATTTTTTTGTTCCTTTATTCGATCTCTTTCTGCCTTCAACCGTTCTCTTTCTTCCCTCTTTTGTTCCCTTTCTTCTCTTTTGTGTTCTTTTTGTTCCTCTAACGCGATTCTTTTTTGCATGACTTCAACTTCATTACCTCAAGCAAGCCTTAGTGCACGAAGTTCTTCAACAACCTCATTAGAAACCTTCCCTTTTCCCTTTTTCTTAGCTGCCACTCTACCGATTGGACGCTCAAATGTTGAAGCAACACTATTTGGTGTTTCTGGGTTGGAATAGTCACCTTCTTCGTTAGTTCTTGATCTTTTCGCACTAGCACCACTTTCTTCATTATCCTTTTCACATTCGGGACGAGTGCGTGTTGTGTCACGACTTAGTTGTAACTCCCATTTGGGGTGTTTACACATAACATCATTAAAAACTACAGAGTCCAAAAACTTACCTTTCCTTCCTTGTTCAAAAATTATATGAGCTTCACACTCAATATCGTTCTGACTCATTCCACTTCTTCCTCGAAGATAGGCCTCCTTGTACGCAACAATCCACTTGTTGGCATTTTTATTAAGTCGTGAAACACGACCTTTCATTTGATTTTCATTCCTCATACCAAGCTTTCCTGGATTTTCCGTCTGAGTTTCATCGTAACGTTCCTTTATTCGTGTTCACATTGATTCTCTTTTCTGGATGTTGTCATGAGTGGCATCTTCACTAACCATACACTATGCCAACATTAAAGCAACATCTTCAGCAGCTTCTCATTTACTGGTTCGTGATTCATTTTGAGTATTTTGTGAAGTGTGGGGACTTTAAGGATGAACTTGACTTGAATATGGAAAAAAATGGGAGTTATCATAGTATTGAGTGTTAGGAAAATCTGTAGAATCATCAAGATTAAAAACATTTGAATATGAATGATTCATTGTAGAAACAAGAAGATCAAAAGAGGTTGGATGTTGGAGATAGATAGTAAAAAATATATATTACCCTATATACAATAGACAACTAAATGAATAGTGTTTAAAGTGAATAGTAACCATTTTCAAATTTTTTTAATTTCTCTCTTTTGATCGTTTCATTAAGTGAATATTATTTGTAAAGTACTTCCAACCAAGCTATATATACAAGTTATTTAAGCACTGAAAACCATATTGGAATGCTACAAGTTATTTCAGCATATAAGAGCATTCACAATAGGTTCCTTATAATTATGTGAGTGTATGCCCTAAAATTTGATGTTTGGTTATAAGTGGTTATGAGTAGAGAAGAGGGAAAAATTTACTGTTCATCTGTAAAATTGATAAAAAAATTGTTGATTTGGTAAAATTTAAGGTTTGATGTGAGAGAAAAAGAGAGAAAATGTAACGATAAGGGAATAACAAAATGTTATTAAATTATGGTTGTGAGTGAAAGAGTGAGAAAAAATAACGAAAAAAGTATAAATTGTAAGGATAAGGATAAAGAACCTATTGTAAATGCTCTAAGGCCAAACATTTTGTAAACCACCTTTAATGGCTGTTACCTGGCCCTACATGAAAAGAGTCCACGCTTTTTAGAAACAAATGATGAGAAATTTCATATTTACTAGGTCAAACAGTAAAATTAAAAAATAACGTTCATGCGGTTCACCACAACAATCGCGCAACGCGCGCATCCCGTCAACTAGTGAAGGTATGTTTATGTTAATAGTTTATTTATATAGGAAAAATTCATTAATTTTAATATTTTTAATTTTTTTTTTTTTGTATCAGATAATGTTATTAGATCTTTTGGATAATTTTTATAAAAAAAAGTCTAACGAACCTATAGTATATTGCCACGTGTTAGATAAGATAAACAATTAATTTGATATATTTATTCTATATTAAAAACGCGTTTTGTGAAACATCTCCGTTTTCAATAAATTTTATACCATGATGTTTATAAAAAAAATTAAAAAAAAAAACTAAACAAGATTATGTATTTAGATTCTTTAGAAAAGTTAAATATTACTAGTTATATAAGAAAAATTATATTCTATAATAAAATGTATTGAATTGAAATAAAATTTAACCTACAAGTGAGCTCCATGTGTACATTGAAGTTTAGAGAATCGGATTGTGATTTCGATCGCCAGAACAAACATTTCATGCCCATTAAATCAATTTTTCTTTTTTTTTAAATAGATGAACCCACCAATCTATACCAATCGGTCACCAATGGGGATGGTCTAAGCGGTTATCAATAGAGGGCTCAGATTGGTGAGGATTTTGATGATCTTGCTAAATGATGACATGGGGCTCTAACATTATACATCTGACCTTTGGGACGTGATTATTCTGTGGACCCCATCCGATTAGCTAGGGACCATGAGATCTTGAATTTCTTACGGATCACGATGACAGGGTGGAGGGTCTGAATGGAAGGACCCGGACCTATCCTCTTCAGTAAACAAAAAGTAAGTTAACATCCTCTCCGTTTCTTTGAATCAAAATTAGAGGGAAGACGAATTGTTTAGTTTGGTCATCTTCGTTGCATAATATTGGAAAGGAAAAGGACCTGTGTAATTAACCCTATAAATAAATCTATAAAAACAATAGCATGGACACCATAATACATAAAAAATTTCTACAACATAATACATGAATTCTCTCAAAATCAAGAAGAGACTAAAAGTAAAATGTAGATGGTGAGGATTATACGTCATGCATTATAAATTCATATGAGAAGCAGAAGCAGGCTGATCTGGCTTGTTTGAGTTTCCTTGTTCTTGTTTCACATCTGCTCCTGCTGCGGAATTTGAACCCTGATAATATATGTAAACGTGTTAAAAAATTGAAGCAAAGGCTAAATAATTATTTACTTTTCATTCATTTATTTATCTATTGTGAAAGTAGGCAGGTGTTCACCTTTATAGATATTTCAGCAAATGATGCATCCATCTCTCTAGCACTAGCGTGTTCACCTTCTTTTATATCGTCCTGCAAAATCACACATGTGAGATACATCAGCATGAAGCCATGAAATGATGGAAGGTATTGAAGGGTTGTTTGGATGTGAATTTTGAAAATGATAACAAAGTATCGGATCATCGGATTTAGGTTTATTAGCTGGAAAGAAAACAGGGTATAAGAAATTATGTTTGGATGTGCCCCTGTAGTTTGAAGTTACACATATATATGTTTGAATATTAGTTAAATATGACCAAATTTTTGGTGCAAGTGTGCAATTCCTACCAAATTTTTGCTGCAAGTGTGCAATTCTAAAATCAGATTAACAGTTTATTAGCTGATATATAGTGTCATGGAAAAGTCAAGAGGCTTTTTAATAAAGCAAGAAATAAGGGAATAACTTAGTTTATGAAGAAAAGGAATTAAAATGTTTATTCATTTAAAATCTGATAAACAGTTTATTAACTGAAATCAATGATAAAAAATGACACATACCGTGTCCTTGGACTCAAGATCATGAAGTTCCCTCTTCACATGTCCAACAAAAGGCTTACTGAAAAATAAAACAAAAAACAATGGTAATAATGTAATAATCAAGATATATAAACAGAAAAACTATGTTGTCAAAAAGAGCGCTCGCCTAGGCCCCACTTTGAAGCCAAGCCATTTGTGCGACTTATTTGGTAGAAGCCATTAGAGACAGGCTTTTTTGTAGGCACTGATGTTAGAAAGTCGTAGGCTTTTTTCTTTTTCTTAAAGCCTTTTTGTAGGCACTGATGTTAGAAAGTCGTAGGCTTTTTTCTTTTTCTTAAAAGCCATATCCTTTTTTTTCTTTGATTTCATTATCTTTGATATGATTTTGATTTTTGAAATTGACGACTAATTAGAAACCTAGAGATACTCGGATTCCCTATTAACTCCAGAATCAATATATTTATATATTGACCCACGATTGCTCCTTCTTTAGTATTTTTTCTACTCAAAAGCTCAACAAGTCAAGAAATAGGTTAGTTTTTTTATTTATTTTTCCTTTGACATTACTTTTGAACCTTTGGTACTCCTTTGAATAATTTGGCATTGTTTTTGAACTTCTAATGATCAATATATATATATATTTTATTTTATTTGTACTTTTTCTCAATATGCGCCTTTCTTATCTCAGGCCTTAAGTGTGCCTTTCGCCTTTGACAACATAGCAGAAAACTATAAAACAAAGTTTTTTATTTATATATTTAGTTGCTGGAAATGAAGGACTACCCTTTGTTTTCATTATCAGAATCATCTGATCTTCGATCGTCATCTTCTTGGTCTTCATCTGCCTGAATAAAAATGGAAGGGCAACATAAGGAAAAACCCTAGCAACATCAGGAACATGTCACAGTTTGCGCAATCACAGTGCCTAACTGCCTATGTCTTTCCAGTATCATTGTTCGATGGATAAAAGTTATAAATCCTTTTTACATGGAAAGCCGGAAATTCACATGCTTCACTTAGCTCCTGCTTTGCACAAGATAGCCTTACCCTACACTTACTTTTGTGCAAGAGGTTGTTTCCCACCCAAAACGAACATGAATATGGTAATTTAAAACTAGTTAGATAATGGACATGAAATTGTAAAATAAAATTAATACAGTTACCAAAAAAAAAACCAAAGTTAGACCCAAAAACAATGATTCTTGTAAAAGGTGAGTTGTCTGATTCATTTTATATTTCCTTGATGTTTAGATGCTTCAACAGAACTTTACTTTTTTTCTGAGTATGAAAGTAAGTTGTGAACCACCTAATAAGAATATTCTATGGAATAACTGCTCTTTTTGTTGGCCAAGAACTCGCTAAACACAGAAAAAAACCAATTCGGTAATTTTGTGGAACTCCACAATAACTTCAATAATATTAATAAACCAAGAACTCACAAATTATGACTCTAGACTCCCTATCTATAATAAACACGGACTTGGAAAACAAGAAAACCCTAACCTACTTAAATTAGTAAACAAATCTAAAACAAATGACCAATGAAACTTAAATACTAATTACTAAAACCCTGATATAACCACTATACTTGAATAAAGACAAACTCGAAACCTAAGCAAGCAACCCTTTTCACATGTGAACCAAGATTAACCCAACAGTTTTCACTCATGTATCACCTAAATTATTGGATGGGTGAAGAATATATGATGGCATCCTGGATCTAAGTGAATATTTTCTGAACTCATAATAATCCATGGAACAGAAATAGTAGTAAAAAAATAAAAAGAAACATGAAACATGAAACATGAAACATTGAAACAATTGGAAGTAATAATAGCATATATGGTAAAAATTTCTGTAGTAAAATCTCAATATAGCATAAGGCTGATCAATCACATATTGTAGAAATCTAAGCAGTTTATGTGTGTCTTAGGATTACAAATTTGAAATTTATTTATTTCTAGAAGCATTAATACTCCATTTAGCTGTTTTATTATCTAGATGAAATTTGGAAGTTTGAACTCCAACCTATTGAATTAGCAAAATCACATTTATATCTATTTCAAGATGGGTAAGAATGTTTGGATTATATTGACATGCATCCATAATCAATTCAAATTTTATTTTAAGACTATTTACTTAACTGTTGTATGATAATGTTAAATTTGTAGATTAAAAAACAGTTCTCTTTTTAAAGTAAATTTATTTTATACTTAGTCAAATTTATTTTCTCGTATAAATTACCACACACATTCAAACATTTATACTAATTTATTAAACAAGCAGTCTCAATATTCTCCTTTCAGACTTCAAAATTAAACTCTTAAGAAAAACAAAACAAAACTTACCCAGTAAAATCCCACATTCCCACTCTTAGAGTAGGATTTGGGGAGGGTGAGATAAGGCAAACCTTACCTCTATCCCAAGAGATAGAGAGGTTGCTCCCATGAGATAAACTCTTAAAAGAAGCCAGGCCCAAGTGGGCGGATACCCCTGGACCCAGTACATGCGGGGGAGCCTTATTCACCGGGTTTTCTTTAAAGAAGCATACCTTATATTTCATAAAAACTAATATAAGTTTAAATTTCAATCTTAGAAAAAAGGAAAAATAAATTCCTGAAGTATTGTAATGCAGCATTTGCCATGAGATGAAAAATCTGTATGCCTCATAAAGATGAAAATGTGCCAACAAACCTCAGGGAATTGTGTATCAGGTGGGCGTTCTTGGAATTGCACACTTGGTGCATGTTGAAGTTTAGAAAGATTCTCAAGAAGCTTTGATCGTATTTCATCCAACAGCTGGCGTGAGTTCTTATTTTCCATATTACTTGGAGCAACATGAAGAGTATAATCCGGACCAAAATACTCATAATACTCGTTTTGAGGCATTTTATCTTCTAGCTCAACCCCAAGAGCAACACCGGTCTGTAAAAATAAAGGATCCATTATATAATATTTGTCAGCATTTGGAAATCAATATTTAATAGCATAAGTAATATTTCCTTTTCGTACTAGCTTGACATTCATAAACAGCATTACTATTTTTTTGTATCGTTCTCTCTATAAATATACTTTATCTGCCACTTTTTATATTTGAGTTTTGCAAATAGGACTATCTAACGATTCTGGTCGTTCTCTGAAGTGAAGAAAATCAGTTTATAATGATTAAATAAACAAATTATGCTACTGATAACGTAGGGTTTAGATAATCAGTTTCATACCAGCTGCAACAAAATTGATTATTTAGGCATAAATCAAGTTACCTATTTAGCTCTTTGCTTAACCTAATTCCAGTGACTTTTGGGGTGCTTGAAATCGCTTATCAAAACTGCTTATCTTTGATCTTTTTGATGATAAGCAACCACAAAGTTTGAACAGCTTATTTCACTCGCAAATTACCATATCAGCAGTTTCAATAAGCAATCCCAAACATTTTTAACAGTTTAAACACCTTACTGTTGTAAGGAAAGTAAAAACACAACAAAACAAGGAGATTTACTAAGCAATCCCAAACACCCCCTTATTCTCATTTTATAAAGTACTTTACTTTTACACAAATTCTTTCTTTTGGTCTTTCACCTAGTACTCCATTCATCCCAAAATTATTATCCACAAACAAAAAGACCCCTCAACAAAGAATATATGTAACTAATGCAATTTTTAGTTAGTACAAGACCAACTATGGCCTTGCATTTACAACATCGTTGACTTGGAAAACTTGCATTTATAATAAGGTGCAAGAGTATCATGGAAAAACAGTCACTCATAATTACCTATTTTTAAAAAGGAGACTTTTTGCAGACAAGGTAAAATAGTAAGATGGACAATAATTTTGAGACAGAGGGAGTAATTCTATAAACAATCAGAATTTGTCGAACACTAAATCATGTGAATATTGCAACTTCAAACAACATAAATTCCAACTAATTACCTAACTGTAATTATATTAGGAAACATAACAATCACCTCGTAGCACCAGCAACGGGCAACATTTCGAATTGTATAGCCTCCACCACCAAGCAATAATAAGGGCACATTAAAAGATCTCATATATCTCACACATTCAGCATGACCTTTAATTGAGAGATTAAAACATCCTAATCTATCTCCTGATAAAGAATCCGCACCACATTGTAACACAACTGCACCAGGCCTAAAAACTTCCATAACTTTGCCAATTATTGGCTTAAATAACGATTGGTAGCTTTCATCATCAATGCCATCATCAAGAGGGACATTTAAAGAATAATATTTTCCCTTTGAATAGCCAATATCTCTTATATCACCTGTGCCAGGAAAATAATCTCCAAATTTATGGAAAGAAACAGTCATGACTCTATCAGTAGTGTAAAATGCTTCCTCCACACCATCACCATGATGAATGTCAATATCTACATATAGCACACGCTGCACAACATAAATACACTTCTAAGTCAGAAACGGGTTGTATTTTATTAAAAATTGGTCAAGGGATTCGGACATGTTTACCATAATCCACATAAATGCAAGCAAATTGATGCTTAGGTGGCCTCTAAAGTGTTGTTCTAGACTTCTAGTATTTCAGGGGCTTTAATGAAAATTTTAAAATACTTGAGTGGAATAAGTAATGATTATCCTCTTTATTTAAAATAAAAAGGATATATCCTACTATTTTAGTAATAAACTTTGTAGATTGATTATGTACGAAAATATAAAATTGGAAAAAAATGTGTATAAGGATCAGCCCTGCCCGTCCCTTTAAGATCCAAACATAAAAATTGCCATTCAGTTTTACCCTTTACCCAACCCAACTGCATTTCCACCTTCAAAGTATATGTATGTATATACGTGTGTACCCAACTTGTAATAATAACAGTTGACCAACCTGGTGTACTTTCAGAAGTTCAAGAATTGACAGCACAATATCATTAACATAGCAGAAACCGGAGGCCTCGCATTTTTTAGCGTGATGCAGCCCACCTGCCCAATTTATTGCAATATCACAGTAGTCATGGTTCAGCTTAACTGCCCCACCAACAGAACCGCCTGCATAAGTCTGACAAAAGGAGTACAGACCATCAAATACAGGGCAATCTTCACCAACATTAAACCGTTTTAACTGCCTTAACTGATCTTGTTGTGTTTCCGGGGTGATGTTCCTTAAGAAAGAAACATAATCATCAGCATGAAACCTGCAAAGATCTTTGTCCCTGGCAGGAACAGGCTTTACAACATGCATGTTTTGTAGTAAACCGTAGTGAGCTAAAAGTGCATGAGTCATGCGCATTCTGTGTGGCTTCATTGGGTGACCTTGCCCATAATAGTAATTTCCCACTTCCGGGTCATAAAAGTAATACACTTTTCTCTTTACTCCGTCTGGCCCAGATGCTAAAGAATTGCCTCCAGTTTCCATCTAGAATCTGAAAATGATAGCATATGTAAGACAAAATAATTATGTAGCGAAGCAAACTCATAGTGTGTGACTGTGTGACATGAGAGAATAAAAACCAAAGGAAGTATAGTTTATACTGATACAGACAGTACACAAACAAGTAATCCAGGTAATAAAAAACATGTAACTTTTATAGCATCTGGTTTGGGTCAAGATGTTTTGCTCCTAATGTGCCACTATATGATTTAATCTCTTATTAGCAATTTCGCCTTTATCCATTCAATATCATCGACTGAACATATAATCCAAGGAAGCACCAAATCCAATAAATTATCACTAGTCCGTAGTACTCTAAGGAGACATAAGCTTCTTTTATTACGACGTATCAAACACAACAGTTACCGAACCAAAAAGTAGTTTTCACTGACCGGTAACTTCATGCAAAGACTCTAAATGCTGCAGCAATATTCACTCAATTTTAGCATATACCACTTCAGTGTAGAATGCGGCATCGATCAGATAGCATTGGATATACAAAGGGTTTTTCAGAAGAAGCATATTGTAAACCTAAATCTATCAGATGTTGGTATTTTCATGTATGATAAACAATCAGTAGACCAGATTAAACAACCAAAAATGCAAGCCATGTTTAACACCGTCATAATAGGTTCAATAAGAAGGCATATCTTGCCTATTTCTTGTGGTCCCCCCATCCACAGTAACCAAGCAAACCGAAAAGAATAACCAAAAGGTCCAAAACACCTGAAACCCTAGAATAAAATTGCAAAACAACAGCCCAACCAAGCATTAAAACACCTCAATAATTCATAGAAAAATACCCTAGATATATCAATCAGTAAACCCACCCTCTGACAAAAGTACAATGAGACCTTCTAACAACGTGTTCAAGCTTGTGTTTGTGTTCTCCTAGATCTTAATTTCAAACTAGTTGTATCAAGCTTAAAAGCATAAGAAGAAAACAATCTACCCTAACACGATTCAACTCATCCTTCCCTCCTCCCATCTTAACGGAGGCAACGATTAAGAACATAATCAGGAATTGAAGTCGAATCAAACGAATCGAGGTTCTAACCGAAAACAACATCACAATAAACAAGTGTAAAACGACATATACCTGCAGCTACGATGGTTAATTAGGTTCGCATAAGAAATACATGCAACTGCAAGTCTTCTGCAATGGTAAAGTTGAAGAGGCAGGCAAGACAACACAACAAATGAGAGAGATCAGGTGGCTACCGTCTTGTTGAGTATTTCTTCGTACAGGTCAGTTTATGAGGCCCAACCTCTTCTTGGGCTTTATTCAATAACTAGTTGGTAGGCCTCGTGCATCGCACGGGCGGAACCAATAGTTGCTATTATATAAGTGGTTTCGATGCACGGGCGGAACCAATGACTGCTATTATTTAATCAGTTTGCGACTGTCATTCTTTTTGGATTTGGATAAATGTTGTCACTCTTTTACCGAATTGTGTGCTCATCATGGCCTGTAATTTATTTAACTGTTTGTTTGCTTATATAAAACTGTAAATCAAAGACATATTCATTAGGAAAACATACCATAGACCGAATAGGTTAGTCATTTTGAAGGAGCTCAGATTGTATTAGTCATTGTCACATAATAGCTGCTTTGTCCTTAAAATAATATGATTCAGAGACAATCAATACTTAAGCAACCCATATTCATTAATTAAGTATTAGAACTTTTAACTATTTTGTTTGCTAAGCAGGAAGTTAATAGAATAAGACTTTAATAAAGGATCACATATTGGGTGGAAAGTTGGACTCCATGCGGTTGTCGATTTCCCACGCTGATGCCTCCGCATCCCTGCGTAGAGATTGAAGCCTTCGCAGTTGTGCTTGTTTCGTACGAAGGGCATCAGTTAGCATCGATGCAGCAGCATAACGGAAGAGAGAGGCATCCAGCCGAAGCACAGCGTCCAAAACTTGGTTGTTCTCTGCTATCCTTCTATCAAATTTGTGTAATTGTCTTCTCATCAATTTCCAAGTAATGAAAGAAGCAATTCCTTTCCTTAACAGATTAAGCAGTAGACATAGTAATATCTTTGATTTACAAAACCTTATGAATGAAGAGATTGTTTCTAGTACCGAACGTATTTATGTGAATAATATCCCTTCAAAACATCAAAGGCTTGTACAATATGCAGAAAATGATTGGCCAATTTTGGATGTTCTTTTAAAGGTAAAATAATGAAACAAAAATTAATTTGCCGTCAGACATATGTTCATGGATTGGATAAAATTTTAATAGCACTAAGTTATTTCCAAGAAAGTACGGTTGAATATTCTTTTGCATTTGATATAACATGTTAAATGTAGACTGAGATCACATATGAAAAGATACTTGGTATATAGGCATAGAATTAAACGGTACATGCAAAGACAAATAATATATAAAGTTAAATTACGTTCACAGATGAAGGAAAGATTACTACTTTCCCAAACGTAGTGACTGTAATGATGTATAGAAATTGCTGGGACGAAAGAGAATATTATCAGCGTGGACATAATTCTGTAATCTCTTACTTTTTTTGTTGGAATGGTTCATCTTACTTGCCGTTGGACCGCCTGTATGCAGGAAGATGTGTCTGCAATGATGAAACCCAGATTGTTATTTTCTTCGTAAGAAGTTATTGCAAGAAGATGATGAACGAATAATCTATGCCTTACATTTTTTCGGTGAGAGGAATGTTGTGGATTCCTGACGGTTGTGTAGAGGGGAGTTATAGCCGGAGAATCAAAGGGTGTTTTTAAGACGTTGGTCGTTTCAGTTTCCCTCCGACCGTTAGTTTGCCGGCACCGTTTTTAATGAATCAGATGAAAACCCAACCGAGAATTCGAATTCAGCCTCGTCTATGCGTGTGTCCTCATCATCCTCATCATCCATCTCGTTGTATACAGTCTTAAACAGCTCAACCTTCCAGCGGATCTTATTCCATTTAGTACACACCTCTTATTTTGACCTGTGATGGTTATCCCTACCATACAAAATATGGAAATGATTGTTTAGTCTGTCCCAGAATTCATGCTCTTCACCTTGGTTGGTTGTGTATTTAACCTCCATGAATGCCTGTGCGAGAGACATTTTCTCTCCTTCAAACCACAAATGCATTTTGACCTTTATTTTTTGACTGAAAACCCTAAAGACATATTAAAACGATTAAGTGGGATGTCCATATAAGGGAATACAATATAGAGATATGTTGTTCCATTTAGAATCTATAAGCAAGGGATGACAACCAATATAGCACCAATAAAAAGTAAGGAAAATTATATGCTACAAAACCATGCTATATAACCTTATATCTAAGAGAATTGAGCCTATATTCAAAATCTAATTAAAACCTTGTACATTTCAGTTATACATGTATTGCTAAAATGAAGGATTTGATGCACCTGGTTGTACATTTCAGTTAAACAGAATTGATAAACGAAGGTATGTAGGTTAAGGTTTTTTACCTCGTTTACCTGTGCCTGGGGAGAAGAAGAGTTTCTTCTGGTTTCCCGGTGGTTATGTAGGCAGCAGAAACACAGCAAGTCGTTTCTATGTTTCTATATTATGTTCACATAACTTAATCGAATGTGGGTATGCACATTTTTATTTGCTTTCCTTTTCCAAGATCCTATTAGGTCCTTTAATATATAATATAATAAAAATTCTACAAATAGTATTAGTTTTGTTTTTTTTAATGAAAATATGACAGTTTTCTTCAAATAAAACAACTTTTTGATTTAGTTAACCTTTGACCCATATATCCCGTAATTAATAAAAAACAACCAAGTGTTGGGCATAACAATCAATAATAAAGTAACCCATAGTCAACATAGAAAAAATAGTGGGGAGGGCTTTGGGGGTGTTAGAATTTTAGCTCATAATATTTAATTTTAGGTATAGTAGATCTATGTGATCATAACAATATTTCAATACACTTAACCACTATTACCTGACAAATCAGTACTAAGACGAACAAATATTTAAAGAATGTGAAGGCGGTCACCTGTTCATAATCCGCTTCATCCTGAGGTTCAACTTTTACCTGGAAGGTGTAATCATGAACCTCTTGTTGGAAATAGAGTGTCCTGACCCGACGAATTAACGAACCCGACCGATATTGACCCG
>JBCNJP010000024.1:20217471-20223937 GCA_039602395.1 Deinandra increscens subsp. villosa | reverse complement strand
CGTTTATATTCATCGTATTCTTGATTTCTTCTCATCTCTTTCTCTTGAATCAATCTCATACAAGGATTCCGCACTTGTTTGAGGTAAAATATCGTGAACGGTTGTTGATCTCGGACCAACAATTGGTATCAGAGCCAAGAAACGAGTGTTTCGTGGTTCTCACGATATTGATTCAAGAAGATCTAACAGTTTTTGTGAGTTTTTCTTGAGTTTTTCAGGTTTACGATCGCTGCTGCTGCTGTTCTTGGGTGTTCTCGATAGCTTTCTGGGTTTTTCACGGGTTTACGACTGCAAGTTCTTGAAGATCATCATCGGAAACACGTTTACGACATAAAGCTTCGATTTTTATCTGTTTACGATCCGGAAATTCGTGTTTACGATTGTACTTTGTCGGAATCGAGTGTTTACGACATTTCTCTACCGGAAACGCTCATCGTAATCAGAGTTTACGACTTTTCGGATCGGAATCAGGAGTTTACGACTGGGTTGTATCGGAATCGAGTTTACGACTGGGTTTTATCGGAATCGAGTTTACGACTGGGTTTTATCGGAATCAAGTGTTTACGATCCACAGGTGATTACGATCGTAAACAGGTGATTACGATCATAACTTTGGTACTCATCAGTCTTACCCTGTCTCCTTCTCTTGAACTTTACGATCATATTCCGAGTATCATCCTCTAATTTTTGGAGATTCAAGACAGTTACCGAAGATTCAGCAAGAACCAGTTCTTTCAAAAGAAGCAAGTCAATGAGAATCCTCCATCTCATTAGCTTGTTCATTTCAAGAAGTTCAAGCTGATGCTGATCAAGAGGAAGTCCCAAGTGCCCGTCATGAAACCCATTGAAGATTTCTGCGGAAAGAATCTTCATCAACATCTATGCAAGCCAGTCAAGAAGAAGATTTTCAAAGATCAAAGACATTTAATATCACAAGCCTAGGGGAAGATTGTTGAGGCAAGATTATGAGGCTTGTAATATTAAATAAGTTGGGCTGGGCTTAGAGGGTTTAATTAGATTAGTAGGCTAGTTTACTATTGGATATGGGCTTGGGCTTGGGTTTAAGATCCAAAAGGGCCCAATTGTAAACCCATTGGGGTGCCTATATAAACACCAATGGTTCTCCTAGTTGAGGTTGCTCATTGAAGTTGCTAGTTTACGATTCCAGGGGAGCAACAAGGTGATTACGATCGTAAACCCGAGAGATCCAGTTTACGATTTTCTGTTTTGTACCCGACAAGTTCATCTTGTGTGCAAGATCAGGTTTTTATCGTTTATATTCATCGTATTCTTGATTTCTTCTCATCTCTTTCTCTTGAATCAATCTCATACAAGGATTCCGCACTTGTTTGAGGTAAAATATCGTGAACGGTTGTTGATCTCGGACCAACAATTGGTATCAGAGCCAAGAAACGAGTGTTTCGTGGTTCTCACGATATTGATTCAAGAAGATCTAACAGTTTTTGTGAGTTTTTCTTGAGTTTTTCAGGTTTACGATCGCTGCTGCTGCTGTTCTTGGGTGTTCTCGATAGCTTTCTGGGTTTTTCACGGGTTTACGACTGCAAGTTCTTGAAGATCATCATCGGAAACACGTTTACGACATAAAGCTTCGATTTTTATCTGTTTACGATCCGGAAATTCGTGTTTACGATTGTACTTTGTCGGAATCGAGTGTTTACGACATTTCTCTACCGGAAACGCTCATCGTAATCAGAGTTTACGACTTTTCGGATCGGAATCAGGAGTTTACGACTGGGTTGTATCGGAATCGAGTTTACGACTGGGTTTTATCGGAATCGAGTTTACGACTGGGTTTTATCGGAATCAAGTGTTTACGATCCACAGGTGATTACGATCGTAAACAAGTGATTACGATCATAACTTTGGTACTCATCAGTCTTACCCTGTCTCCTTCTCTTGAACTTTACGATCATATTCCGAGTATCATCCTCTAATTTTTGGAGATTCAAGACAGTTACCGAAGATTCAGCAAGAACCAGTTCTTTCAAAAGAAGCAAGTCAATGAGAATCCTCCATCTCATTAGCTTGTTCATTTCAAGAAGTTCAAGCTGATGCTGATCAAGAGGAAGTCCCAAGTGCCCGTCATGAAACCCATTGAAGATTTCTGCGGAAAGAATCTTCATCAACATCTATGCAAGCCAGTCAAGAAGAAGATTTTCAAAGATCAAAGACATTTAATATCACAAGCCTAGGGGAAGATTGTTGAGGCAAGATTATGAGGCTTGTAATATTAAATAAGTTGGGCTGGGCTTAGAGGGTTTAATTAGATTAGTAGGCTAGTTTACTATTGGATATGGGCTTGGGCTTGGGTTTAAGATCCAAAAGGGCCCAATTGTAAACCCATTGGGGTGCCTATATAAACCCCAATGGTTCTCCTAGTTGAGGTTGCTCATTGAAGTTGCTAGTTTACGATTCCAGGGGAGCAACAAGGTGATTACGATCGTAAACCCGAGAGATCCAGTTTACGATTTTCTGTTTTGTACCCGACAAGTTCATCTTGTGTGCAAGATCAGGTTTTTATCGTTTATATTCATCGTATTCTTGATTTCTTCTCATCTCTTTCTCTTGAATCAATCTCATACAAGGATTCCGCACTTGTTTGAGGTAAAATATCGTGAACGGTTGTTGATCTCGGACCAACAATTGGTATCAGAGCCAAGAAACGAGTGCTTCGTGGTTCTCACGATATTGATTCAAGAAGATCTAACAGTTTTTGTGAGTTTTTCTTGAGTTTTTCAGGTTTACGATCGCTGCTGCTGCTGTTCTTGGGTGTTCTCGATAGCTTTCTGGGTTTTTCACGGGTTTACGACTGCAAGTTCTTGAAGATCATCATCGGAAACACGTTTACGACATAAAGCTTCGATTTTTATCTGTTTACGATCCGGAAATTCGTGTTTACGATTGTACTTTGTCGGAATCGAGTGTTTACGACATTTCTCTACCGGAAACGCTCATCGTAATCAGAGTTTACGACTTTTCGGATCGGAATCAGGAGTTTACGACTGGGTTGTATCGGAATCGAGTTTACGACTGGGTTTTATCGGAATCGAGTTTACGACTGGGTTTTATCGGAATCAAGTGTTTACGATCCACAGGTGATTACGATCGTAAACAAGTGATTACGATCATAACTTTGGTACTCATCAGTCTTACCCTGTCTCCTTCTCTTGAACTTTACGATCATATTCCGAGTATCATCCTCTAATTTTTGGAGATTCAAGACAGTTACCGAAGATTCAGCAAGAACCAGTTCTTTCAAAAGAAGCAAGTCAATGAGAATCCTCCATCTCATTAGCTTGTTCATTTCAAGAAGTTCAAGCTGATGCTGATCAAGAGGAAGTCCCAAGTGCCCGTCATGAAACCCATTGAAGATTTCTGCGGAAAGAATCTTCATCAACATCTATGCAAGCCAGTCAAGAAGAAGATTTTCAAAGATCAAAGACATTTAATATCACAAGCCTAGGGGAAGATTGTTGAGGCAAGATTATGAGGCTTGTAATATTAAATAAGTTGGGCTGGGCTTAGAGGGTTTAATTAGATTAGTAGGCTAGTTTACTATTGGATATGGGCTTGGGCTTGGGTTTAAGATCCAAAAGGGCCCAATTGTAAACCCATTGGGGTGCCTATATAAACCCCAATGGTTCTCCTAGTTGAGGTTGCTCATTGAAGTTGCTAGTTTACGATTCCAGGGGAGCAACAAGGTGATTACGATCGTAAACCCGAGAGATCCAGTTTACGATTTTCTGTTTTGTACCCGACAAGTTCATCTTGTGTGCAAGATCAGGTTTTTATCGTTTATATTCATCGTATTCTTGATTTCTTCTCATCTCTTTCTCTTGAATCAATCTCATACAAGGATTCCGCACTTGTTTGAGGTAAAATATCGTGAACGGTTGTTGATCTCGGACCAACAATTGGTATCAGAGCCAAGAAACGAGTGTTTCGTGGTTCTCACGATATTGATTCAAGAAGATCTAACAGTTTTTGTGAGTTTTTCTTGAGTTTTTCAGGTTTACGATCGCTGCTGCTGCTGTTCTTGGGTGTTCTCGATAGCTTTCTGGGTTTTTCACGGGTTTACGACTGCAAGTTCTTGAAGATCATCATCGGAAACACGTTTACGACATAAAGCTTCGATTTTTATCTGTTTACGATCCGGAAATTCGTGTTTACGATTGTACTTTGTCGGAATCGAGTGTTTACGACATTTCTCTACCGGAAACGCTCATCGTAATCAGAGTTTACGACTTTTCGGATCGGAATCAGGAGTTTACGACTGGGTTGTATCGGAATCGAGTTTACGACTGGGTTTTATCGGAATCGAGTTTACGACTGGGTTTTATCGGAATCAAGTGTTTACGATCCACAGGTGATTACGATCGTAAACAAGTGATTACGATCATAACTTTGGTACTCATCAGTCTTACCCTGTCTCCTTCTCTTGAACTTTACGATCATATTCCGAGTATCATCCTCTAATTTTTGGAGATTCAAGACAGTTACCGAAGATTCAGCAAGAACCAGTTCTTTCAAAAGAAGCAAGTCAATGAGAATCCTCCATCTCATTAGCTTGTTCATTTCAAGAAGTTCAAGCTGATGCTGATCAAGAGGAAGTCCCAAGTGCCCGTCATGAAACCCATTGAAGATTTCTGCGGAAAGAATCTTCATCAACATCTATGCAAGCCAGTCAAGAAGAAGATTTTCAAAGATCAAAGACATTTAATATCACAAGCCTAGGGGAAGATTGTTGAGGCAAGATTATGAGGCTTGTAATATTAAATAAGTTGGGCTGGGCTTAGAGGGTTTAATTAGATTAGTAGGCTAGTTTACTATTGGATATGGGCTTGGGCTTGGGTTTAAGATCCAAAAGGGCCCAATTGTAAACCCATTGGGGTGCCTATATAAACCCCAATGGTTCTCCTAGTTGAGGTTGCTCATTGAAGTTGCTAGTTTACGATTCCAGGGGAGCAACAAGGTGATTACGATCGTAAACCCGAGAGATCCAGTTTACGATTTTCTGTTTTGTACCCGACAAGTTCATCTTGTGTGCAAGATCAGGTTTTTATCGTTTATATTCATCGTATTCTTGATTTCTTCTCATCTCTTTCTCTTGAATCAATCTCATACAAGGATTCCGCACTTGTTTGAGGTAAAATATCGTGAACGGTTGTTGATCTCGGACCAACAATTGGTATCAGAGCCAAGAAACGAGTGCTTCGTGGTTCTCACGATATTGATTCAAGAAGATCTAACAGTTTTTGTGAGTTTTTCTTGAGTTTTTCAGGTTTACGATCGCTGCTGCTGCTGTTCTTGGGTGTTCTCGATAGCTTTCTGGGTTTTTCACGGGTTTACGACTGCAAGTTCTTGAAGATCATCATCGGAAACACGTTTACGACATAAAGCTTCGATTTTTATCTGTTTACGATCCGGAAATTCGTGTTTACGATTGTACTTTGTCGGAATCGAGTGTTTACGACATTTCTCTACCGGAAACGCTCATCGTAATCAGAGTTTACGACTTTTCGGATCGGAATCAGGAGTTTACGACTGGGTTGTATCGGAATCGAGTTTACGACTGGGTTTTATCGGAATCGAGTTTACGACTGGGTTTTATCGGAATCAAGTGTTTACGATCCACAGGTGATTACGATCGTAAACAAGTGATTACGATCATAACTTTGGTACTCATCAGTCTTACCCTGTCTCCTTCTCTTGAACTTTACGATCATATTCCGAGTATCATCCTCTAATTTTTGGAGATTCAAGACAGTTACCGAAGATTCAGCAAGAACCAGTTCTTTCAAAAGAAGCAAGTCAATGAGAATCCTCCATCTCATTAGCTTGTTCATTTCAAGAAGTTCAAGCTGATGCTGATCAAGAGGAAGTCCCAAGTGCCCGTCATGAAACCCATTGAAGATTTCTGCGGAAAGAATCTTCATCAACATCTATGCAAGCCAGTCAAGAAGAAGATTTTCAAAGATCAAAGACATTTAATATCACAAGCCTAGGGGAAGATTGTTGAGGCAAGATTATGAGGCTTGTAATATTAAATAAGTTGGGCTGGGCTTAGAGGGTTTAATTAGATTAGTAGGCTAGTTTACTATTGGATATGGGCTTGGGCTTGGGTTTAAGATCCAAAAGGGCCCAATTGTAAACCCATTGGGGTGCCTATATAAACCCCAATGGTTCTCCTAGTTGAGGTTGCTCATTGAAGTTGCTAGTTTACGATTCCAGGGGAGCAACAAGGTGATTACGATCGTAAACCCGAGAGATCCAGTTTACGATTTTCTGTTTTGTACCCGACAAGTTCATCTTGTGTGCAAGATCAGGTTTTTATCGTTTATATTCATCGTATTCTTGATTTCTTCTCATCTCTTTCTCTTGAATCAATCTCATACAAGGATTCCGCACTTGTTTGAGGTAAAATATCGTGAACGGTTGTTGATCT
>JBCNJP010000024.1:20127471-20212471 GCA_039602395.1 Deinandra increscens subsp. villosa | reverse complement strand
AGGTGATTACGATCATAACTTTGGTACTCATCAGTCTTACCCTGTCTCCTTCTCTTGAACTTTACGATCATATTCCGAGTATCATCCTCTAATTTTTGGAGATTCAAGACAGTTACCGAAGATTCAGCAAGAACCAGTTCTTTCAAAAGAAGCAAGTCAATGAGAATCCTCCATCTCATTAGCTTGTTCATTTCAAGAAGTTCAAGCTGATGCTGATCAAGAGGAAGTCCCAAGTGCCCGTCATGAAACCCATTGAAGATTTCTGCGGAAAGAATCTTCATCAACATCTATGCAAGCCAGTCAAGAAGAAGATTTTCAAAGATCAAAGACATTTAATATCACAAGCCTAGGGGAAGATTGTTGAGGCAAGATTATGAGGCTTGTAATATTAAATAAGTTGGGCTGGGCTTAGAGGGTTTAATTAGATTAGTAGGCTAGTTTACTATTGGATATGGGCTTGGGCTTGGGTTTAAGATCCAAAAGGGCCCAATTGTAAACCCATTGGGGTGCCTATATAAACCCCAATGGTTCTCCTAGTTGAGGTTGCTCATTGAAGTTGCTAGTTTACGATTCCAGGGGAGCAACAAGGTGATTACGATCGTAAACCCGAGAGATCCAGTTTACGATTTTCTGTTTTGTACCCGACAAGTTCATCTTGTGTGCAAGATCAGGTTTTTATCGTTTATATTCATCGTATTCTTGATTTCTTCTCATCTCTTTCTCTTGAATCAATCTCATACAAGGATTCCGCACTTGTTTGAGGTAAAATATCGTGAACGGTTGTTGATCTCGGACCAACAATTGGTATCAGAGCCAAGAAACGAGTGCTTCGTGGTTCTCACGATATTGATTCAAGAAGATCTAACAGTTTTTGTGAGTTTTTCTTGAGTTTTTCAGGTTTACGATCGCTGCTGCTGCTGTTCTTGGGTGTTCTCGATAGCTTTCTGGGTTTTTCACGGGTTTACGACTGCAAGTTCTTGAAGATCATCATCGGAAACACGTTTACGACATAAAGCTTCGATTTTTATCTGTTTACGATCCGGAAATTCGTGTTTACGATTGTACTTTGTCGGAATCGAGTGTTTACGACATTTCTCTACCGGAAACGCTCATCGTAATCAGAGTTTACGACTTTTCGGATCGGAATCAGGAGTTTACGACTGGGTTGTATCGGAATCGAGTTTACGACTGGGTTTTATCGGAATCGAGTTTACGACTGGGTTTTATCGGAATCAAGTGTTTACGATCCACAGGTGATTACGATCGTAAACAGGTGATTACGATCATAACTTTGGTACTCATCAGTCTTACCCTGTCTCCTTCTCTTGAACTTTACGATCATATTCCGAGTATCATCCTCTAATTTTTGGAGATTCAAGACAGTTACCGAAGATTCAGCAAGAACCAGTTCTTTCAAAAGAAGCAAGTCAATGAGAATCCTCCATCTCATTAGCTTGTTCATTTCAAGAAGTTCAAGCTGATGCTGATCAAGAGGAAGTCCCAAGTGCCCGTCATGAAACCCATTGAAGATTTCTGCGGAAAGAATCTTCATCAACATCTATGCAAGCCAGTCAAGAAGAAGATTTTCAAAGATCAAAGACATTTAATATCACAAGCCTAGGGGAAGATTGTTGAGGCAAGATTATGAGGCTTGTAATATTAAATAAGTTGGGCTGGGCTTAGAGGGTTTAATTAGATTAGTAGGCTAGTTTACTATTGGATATGGGCTTGGGCTTGGGTTTAAGATCCAAAAGGGCCCAATTGTAAACCCATTGGGGTGCCTATATAAACCCCAATGGTTCTCCTAGTTGAGGTTGCTCATTGAAGTTGCTAGTTTACGATTCCAGGGGAGCAACAAGGTGATTACGATCGTAAACCCGAGAGATCCAGTTTACGATTTTCTGTTTTGTACCCGACAAGTTCATCTTGTGTGCAAGATCAGGTTTTTATCGTTTATATTCATCGTATTCTTGATTTCTTCTCATCTCTTTCTCTTGAATCAATCTCATACAAGGATTCCGCACTTGTTTGAGGTAAAATATCGTGAACGGTTGTTGATCTCGGACCAACAATTGGTATCAGAGCCAAGAAACGAGTGTTTCGTGGTTCTCACGATATTGATTCAAGAAGATCTAACAGTTTTTGTGAGTTTTTCTTGAGTTTTTCAGGTTTACGATCGCTGCTGCTGCTGTTCTTGGGTGTTCTCGATAGCTTTCTGGGTTTTTCACGGGTTTACGACTGCAAGTTCTTGAAGATCATCATCGGAAACACGTTTACGACATAAAGCTTCGATTTTTATCTGTTTACGATCCGGAAATTCGTGTTTACGATTGTACTTTGTCGGAATCGAGTGTTTACGACATTTCTCTACCGGAAACGCTCATCGTAATCAGAGTTTACGACTTTTCGGATCGGAATCAGGAGTTTACGACTGGGTTGTATCGGAATCGAGTTTACGACTGGGTTTTATCGGAATCGAGTTTACCACTGGGTTTTATCGGAATCAAGTGTTTACGATCCACAGGTGATTACGATCGTAAACAAGTGATTACGATCATAACTTTGGTACTCATCAGTCTTACCCTGTCTCCTTCTCTTGAACTTTACGATCATATTCCGAGTATCATCCTCTAATTTTTGGAGATTCAAGACAGTTACCGAAGATTCAGCAAGAACCAGTTCTTTCAAAAGAAGCAAGTCAATGAGAATCCTCCATCTCATTAGCTTGTTCATTTCAAGAAGTTCAAGCTGATGCTGATCAAGAGGAAGTCCCAAGTGCCCGTCATGAAACCCATTGAAGATTTCTGCGGAAAGAATCTTCATCAACATCTATGCAAGCCAGTCAAGAAGAAGATTTTCAAAGATCAAAGACATTTAATATCACAAGCCTAGGGGAAGATTGTTGAGGCAAGATTATGAGGCTTGTAATATTAAATAAGTTGGGCTGGGCTTAGAGGGTTTAATTAGATTAGTAGGCTAGTTTACTATTGGATATGGGCTTGGGCTTGGGTTTAAGATCCAAAAGGGCCCAATTGTAAACCCATTGGGGTGCCTATATAAACACCAATGGTTCTCCTAGTTGAGGTTGCTCATTGAAGTTGCTAGTTTACGATTCCAGGGGAGCAACAAGGTGATTACGATCGTAAACCCGAGAGATCCAGTTTACGATTTTCTGTTTTGTACCCGACAAGTTCATCTTGTGTGCAAGATCAGGTTTTTATCGTTTATATTCATCGTATTCTTGATTTCTTCTCATCTCTTTCTCTTGAATCAATCTCATACAAGGATTCCGCACTTGTTTGAGGTAAAATATCGTGAACGGTTGTTGATCTCGGACCAACAATTGGTATCAGAGCCAAGAAACGAGTGTTTCGTGGTTCTCACGATATTGATTCAAGAAGATCTAACAGTTTTTGTGAGTTTTTCTTGAGTTTTTCAGGTTTACGATCGCTGCTGCTGCTGTTCTTGGGTGTTCTCGATAGCTTTCTGGGTTTTTCACGGGTTTACGACTGCAAGTTCTTGAAGATCATCATCGGAAACACGTTTACGACATAAAGCTTCGATTTTTATCTGTTTACGATCCGGAAATTCGTGTTTACGATTGTACTTTGTCGGAATCGAGTGTTTACGACATTTCTCTACCGGAAACGCTCATCGTAATCAGAGTTTACGACTTTTCGGATCGGAATCAGGAGTTTACGACTGGGTTGTATCGGAATCGAGTTTACGACTGGGTTTTATCGGAATCGAGTTTACCACTGGGTTTTATCGGAATCAAGTGTTTACGATCCACAGGTGATTACGATCGTAAACAGGTGATTACGATCATAACTTTGGTACTCATCAGTCTTACCCTGTCTCCTTCTCTTGAACTTTACGATCATATTCCGAGTATCATCCTCTAATTTTTGGAGATTCAAGACAGTTACCGAAGATTCAGCAAGAACCAGTTCTTTCAAAAGAAGCAAGTCAATGAGAATCCTCCATCTCATTAGCTTGTTCATTTCAAGAAGTTCAAGCTGATGCTGATCAAGAGGAAGTCCCAAGTGCCCGTCATGAAACCCATTGAAGATTTCTGCGGAAAGAATCTTCATCAACATCTATGCAAGCCAGTCAAGAAGAAGATTTTCAAAGATCAAAGACATTTAATATCACAAGCCTAGGGGAAGATTGTTGAGGCAAGATTATGAGGCTTGTAATATTAAATAAGTTGGGCTGGGCTTAGAGGGTTTAATTAGATTAGTAGGCTAGTTTACTATTGGATATGGGCTTGGGCTTGGGTTTAAGATCCAAAAGGGCCCAATTGTAAACCCATTGGGGTGCCTATATAAACACCAATGGTTCTCCTAGTTGAGGTTGCTCATTGAAGTTGCTAGTTTACGATTCCAGGGGAGCAACAAGGTGATTACGATCGTAAACCCGAGAGATCCAGTTTACGATTTTCTGTTTTGTACCCGACAAGTTCATCTTGTGTGCAAGATCAGGTTTTTATCGTTTATATTCATCGTATTCTTGATTTCTTCTCATCTCTTTCTCTTGAATCAATCTCATACAAGGATTCCGCACTTGTTTGAGGTAAAATATCGTGAACGGTTGTTGATCTCGGACCAACAATTGGTATCAGAGCCAAGAAACGAGTGTTTCGTGGTTCTCACGATATTGATTCAAGAAGATCTAACAGTTTTTGTGAGTTTTTCTTGAGTTTTTCAGGTTTACGATCGCTGCTGCTGCTGTTCTTGGGTGTTCTCGATAGCTTTCTGGGTTTTTCACGGGTTTACGACTGCAAGTTCTTGAAGATCATCATCGGAAACACGTTTACGACATAAAGCTTCGATTTTTATCTGTTTACGATCCGGAAATTCGTGTTTACGATTGTACTTTGTCGGAATCGAGTGTTTACGACATTTCTCTACCGGAAACGCTCATCGTAATCAGAGTTTACGACTTTTCGGATCGGAATCAGGAGTTTACGACTGGGTTGTATCGGAATCGAGTTTACGACTGGGTTTTATCGGAATCGAGTTTACCACTGGGTTTTATCGGAATCAAGTGTTTACGATCCACAGGTGATTACGATCGTAAACAGGTGATTACGATCATAACTTTGGTACTCATCAGTCTTACCCTGTCTCCTTCTCTTGAACTTTACGATCATATTCCGAGTATCATCCTCTAATTTTTGGAGATTCAAGACAGTTACCGAAGATTCAGCAAGAACCAGTTCTTTCAAAAGAAGCAAGTCAATGAGAATCCTCCATCTCATTAGCTTGTTCATTTCAAGAAGTTCAAGCTGATGCTGATCAAGAGGAAGTCCCAAGTGCCCGTCATGAAACCCATTGAAGATTTCTGCGGAAAGAATCTTCATCAACATCTATGCAAGCCAGTCAAGAAGAAGATTTTCAAAGATCAAAGACATTTAATATCACAAGCCTAGGGGAAGATTGTTGAGGCAAGATTATGAGGCTTGTAATATTAAATAAGTTGGGCTGGGCTTAGAGGGTTTAATTAGATTAGTAGGCTAGTTTACTATTGGATATGGGCTTGGGCTTGGGTTTAAGATCCAAAAGGGCCCAATTGTAAACCCATTGGGGTGCCTATATAAACCCCAATGGTTCTCCTAGTTGAGGTTGCTCATTGAAGTTGCTAGTTTACGATTCCAGGGGAGCAACAAGGTGATTACGATCGTAAACCCGAGAGATCCAGTTTACGATTTTCTGTTTTGTACCCGACAAGTTCATCTTGTGTGCAAGATCAGGTTTTTATCGTTTATATTCATCGTATTCTTGATTTCTTCTCATCTCTTTCTCTTGAATCAATCTCATACAAGGATTCCGCACTTGTTTGAGGTAAAATATCGTGAACGGTTGTTGATCTCGGACCAACAATTGGTATCAGAGCCAAGAAACGAGTGTTTCGTGGTTCTCACGATATTGATTCAAGAAGATCTAACAGTTTTTGTGAGTTTTTCTTGAGTTTTTCAGGTTTACGATCGCTGCTGCTGCTGTTCTTGGGTGTTCTCGATAGCTTTCTGGGTTTTTCACGGGTTTACGACTGCAAGTTCTTGAAGATCATCATCGGAAACACGTTTACGACATAAAGCTTCGATTTTTATCTGTTTACGATCCGGAAATTCGTGTTTACGATTGTACTTTGTCGGAATCGAGTGTTTACGACATTTCTCTACCGGAAACGCTCATCGTAATCAGAGTTTACGACTTTTCGGATCGGAATCAGGAGTTTACGACTGGGTTGTATCGGAATCGAGTTTACGACTGGGTTTTATCGGAATCGAGTTTACCACTGGGTTTTATCGGAATCAAGTGTTTACGATCCACAGGTGATTACGATCGTAAACAGGTGATTACGATCATAACTTTGGTACTCATCAGTCTTACCCTGTCTCCTTCTCTTGAACTTTACGATCATATTCCGAGTATCATCCTCTAATTTTTGGAGATTCAAGACAGTTACCGAAGATTCAGCAAGAACCAGTTCTTTCAAAAGAAGCAAGTCAATGAGAATCCTCCATCTCATTAGCTTGTTCATTTCAAGAAGTTCAAGCTGATGCTGATCAAGAGGAAGTCCCAAGTGCCCGTCATGAAACCCATTGAAGATTTCTGCGGAAAGAATCTTCATCAACATCTATGCAAGCCAGTCAAGAAGAAGATTTTCAAAGATCAAAGACATTTAATATCACAAGCCTAGGGGAAGATTGTTGAGGCAAGATTATGAGGCTTGTAATATTAAATAAGTTGGGCTGGGCTTAGAGGGTTTAATTAGATTAGTAGGCTAGTTTACTATTGGATATGGGCTTGGGCTTGGGTTTAAGATCCAAAAGGGCCCAATTGTAAACCCATTGGGGTGCCTATATAAACCCCAATGGTTCTCCTAGTTGAGGTTGCTCATTGAAGTTGCTAGTTTACGATTCCAGGGGAGCAACAAGGTGATTACGATCGTAAACCCGAGAGATCCAGTTTACGATTTTCTGTTTTGTACCCGACAAGTTCATCTTGTGTGCAAGATCAGGTTTTTATCGTTTATATTCATCGTATTCTTGATTTCTTCTCATCTCTTTCTCTTGAATCAATCTCATACAAGGATTCCGCACTTGTTTGAGGTAAAATATCGTGAACGGTTGTTGATCTCGGACCAACAATTGGTATCAGAGCCAAGAAACGAGTGTTTCGTGGTTCTCACGATATTGATTCAAGAAGATCTAACAGTTTTTGTGAGTTTTTCTTGAGTTTTTCAGGTTTACGATCGCTGCTGCTGCTGTTCTTGGGTGTTCTCGATAGCTTTCTGGGTTTTTCACGGGTTTACGACTGCAAGTTCTTGAAGATCATCATCGGAAACACGTTTACGACATAAAGCTTCGATTTTTATCTGTTTACGATCCGGAAATTCGTGTTTACGATTGTACTTTGTCGGAATCGAGTGTTTACGACATTTCTCTACCGGAAACGCTCATCGTAATCAGAGTTTACGACTTTTCGGATCGGAATCAGGAGTTTACGACTGGGTTGTATCGGAATCGAGTTTACGACTGGGTTTTATCGGAATCGAGTTTACCACTGGGTTTTATCGGAATCAAGTGTTTACGATCCACAGGTGATTACGATCGTAAACAGGTGATTACGATCATAACTTTGGTACTCATCAGTCTTACCCTGTCTCCTTCTCTTGAACTTTACGATCATATTCCGAGTATCATCCTCTAATTTTTGGAGATTCAAGACAGTTACCGAAGATTCAGCAAGAACCAGTTCTTTCAAAAGAAGCAAGTCAATGAGAATCCTCCATCTCATTAGCTTGTTCATTTCAAGAAGTTCAAGCTGATGCTGATCAAGAGGAAGTCCCAAGTGCCCGTCATGAAACCCATTGAAGATTTCTGCGGAAAGAATCTTCATCAACATCTATGCAAGCCAGTCAAGAAGAAGATTTTCAAAGATCAAAGACATTTAATATCACAAGCCTAGGGGAAGATTGTTGAGGCAAGATTATGAGGCTTGTAATATTAAATAAGTTGGGCTGGGCTTAGAGGGTTTAATTAGATTAGTAGGCTAGTTTACTATTGGATATGGGCTTGGGCTTGGGTTTAAGATCCAAAAGGGCCCAATTGTAAACCCATTGGGGTGCCTATATAAACCCCAATGGTTCTCCTAGTTGAGGTTGCTCATTGAAGTTGCTAGTTTACGATTCCAGGGGAGCAACAAGGTGATTACGATCGTAAACCCGAGAGATCCAGTTTACGATTTTCTGTTTTGTACCCGACAAGTTCATCTTGTGTGCAAGATCAGGTTTTTATCGTTTATATTCATCGTATTCTTGATTTCTTCTCATCTCTTTCTCTTGAATCAATCTCATACAAGGATTCCGCACTTGTTTGAGGTAAAATATCGTGAACGGTTGTTGATCTCGGACCAACAATTGGTATCAGAGCCAAGAAACGAGTGCTTCGTGGTTCTCACGATATTGATTCAAGAAGATCTAACAGTTTTTGTGAGTTTTTCTTGAGTTTTTCAGGTTTACGATCGCTGCTGCTGCTGTTCTTGGGTGTTCTCGATAGCTTTCTGGGTTTTTCACGGGTTTACGACTGCAAGTTCTTGAAGATCATCATCGGAAACACGTTTACGACATAAAGCTTCGATTTTTATCTGTTTACGATCCGGAAATTCGTGTTTACGATTGTACTTTGTCGGAATCGAGTGTTTACGACATTTCTCTACCGGAAACGCTCATCGTAATCAGAGTTTACGACTTTTCGGATCGGAATCAGGAGTTTACGACTGGGTTGTATCGGAATCGAGTTTACGACTGGGTTTTATCGGAATCGAGTTTACCACTGGGTTTTATCGGAATCAAGTGTTTACGATCCACAGGTGATTACGATCGTAAACAAGTGATTACGATCATAACTTTGGTACTCATCAGTCTTACCCTGTCTCCTTCTCTTGAACTTTACGATCATATTCCGAGTATCATCCTCTAATTTTTGGAGATTCAAGACAGTTACCGAAGATTCAGCAAGAACCAGTTCTTTCAAAAGAAGCAAGTCAATGAGAATCCTCCATCTCATTAGCTTGTTCATTTCAAGAAGTTCAAGCTGATGCTGATCAAGAGGAAGTCCCAAGTGCCCGTCATGAAACCCATTGAAGATTTCTGCGGAAAGAATCTTCATCAACATCTATGCAAGCCAGTCAAGAAGAAGATTTTCAAAGATCAAAGACATTTAATATCACAAGCCTAGGGGAAGATTGTTGAGGCAAGATTATGAGGCTTGTAATATTAAATAAGTTGGGCTGGGCTTAGAGGGTTTAATTAGATTAGTAGGCTAGTTTACTATTGGATATGGGCTTGGGCTTGGGTTTAAGATCCAAAAGGGCCCAATTGTAAACCCATTGGGGTGCCTATATAAACCCCAATGGTTCTCCTAGTTGAGGTTGCTCATTGAAGTTGCTAGTTTACGATTCCAGGGGAGCAACAAGGTGATTACGATCGTAAACCCGAGAGATCCAGTTTACGATTTTCTGTTTTGTACCCGACAAGTTCATCTTGTGTGCAAGATCAGGTTTTTATCGTTTATATTCATCGTATTCTTGATTTCTTCTCATCTCTTTCTCTTGAATCAATCTCATACAAGGATTCCGCACTTGTTTGAGGTAAAATATCGTGAACGGTTGTTGATCTCGGACCAACAATTGGTATCAGAGCCAAGAAACGAGTGTTTCGTGGTTCTCACGATATTGATTCAAGAAGATCTAACAGTTTTTGTGAGTTTTTCTTGAGTTTTTCAGGTTTACGATCGCTGCTGCTGCTGTTCTTGGGTGTTCTCGATAGCTTTCTGGGTTTTTCACGGGTTTACGACTGCAAGTTCTTGAAGATCATCATCGGAAACACGTTTACGACATAAAGCTTCGATTTTTATCTGTTTACGATCCGGAAATTCGTGTTTACGATTGTACTTTGTCGGAATCGAGTGTTTACGACATTTCTCTACCGGAAACGCTCATCGTAATCAGAGTTTACGACTTTTCGGATCGGAATCAGGAGTTTACGACTGGGTTGTATCGGAATCGAGTTTACGACTGGGTTTTATCGGAATCGAGTTTACCACTGGGTTTTATCGGAATCAAGTGTTTACGATCCACAGGTGATTACGATCGTAAACAGGTGATTACGATCATAACTTTGGTACTCATCAGTCTTACCCTGTCTCCTTCTCTTGAACTTTACGATCATATTCCGAGTATCATCCTCTAATTTTTGGAGATTCAAGACAGTTACCGAAGATTCAGCAAGAACCAGTTCTTTCAAAAGAAGCAAGTCAATGAGAATCCTCCATCTCATTAGCTTGTTCATTTCAAGAAGTTCAAGCTGATGCTGATCAAGAGGAAGTCCCAAGTGCCCGTCATGAAACCCATTGAAGATTTCTGCGGAAAGAATCTTCATCAACATCTATGCAAGCCAGTCAAGAAGAAGATTTTCAAAGATCAAAGACATTTAATATCACAAGCCTAGGGGAAGATTGTTGAGGCAAGATTATGAGGCTTGTAATATTAAATAAGTTGGGCTGGGCTTAGAGGGTTTAATTAGATTAGTAGGCTAGTTTACTATTGGATATGGGCTTGGGCTTGGGTTTAAGATCCAAAAGGGCCCAATTGTAAACCCATTGGGGTGCCTATATAAACCCCAATGGTTCTCCTAGTTGAGGTTGCTCATTGAAGTTGCTAGTTTACGATTCCAGGGGAGCAACAAGGTGATTACGATCGTAAACCCGAGAGATCCAGTTTACGATTTTCTGTTTTGTACCCGACAAGTTCATCTTGTGTGCAAGATCAGGTTTTTATCGTTTATATTCATCGTATTCTTGATTTCTTCTCATCTCTTTCTCTTGAATCAATCTCATACAAGGATTCCGCACTTGTTTGAGGTAAAATATCGTGAACGGTTGTTGATCTCGGACCAACAATTGGTATCAGAGCCAAGAAACGAGTGCTTCGTGGTTCTCACGATATTGATTCAAGAAGATCTAACAGTTTTTGTGAGTTTTTCTTGAGTTTTTCAGGTTTACGATCGCTGCTGCTGCTGTTCTTGGGTGTTCTCGATAGCTTTCTGGGTTTTTCACGGGTTTACGACTGCAAGTTCTTGAAGATCATCATCGGAAACACGTTTACGACATAAAGCTTCGATTTTTATCTGTTTACGATCCGGAAATTCGTGTTTACGATTGTACTTTGTCGGAATCGAGTGTTTACGACATTTCTCTACCGGAAACGCTCATCGTAATCAGAGTTTACGACTTTTCGGATCGGAATCAGGAGTTTACGACTGGGTTGTATCGGAATCGAGTTTACGACTGGGTTTTATCGGAATCGAGTTTACGACTGGGTTTTATCGGAATCAAGTGTTTACGATCCACAGGTGATTACGATCGTAAACAAGTGATTACGATCATAACTTTGGTTGTCTCACGTCATCAGTCTTACCCTGTCTCCATTCTCTTGAACTTTACGATCACTATTCCGGAGTATCATCCTCTAATCTTTTGGCAGATTCAAGACAGTTACCGAAGATTCAGCAAGAACCAGTTCTTTCAAAAGAAGCAAGTCAATGAGAATCCTCCATCTCATTAGCTTGTTCATTTCAAGAAGTTCAAGCTGATGCTGATCAAGAGGAAGTCCCAAGTGCCCGTCATGAAACCCATTGAAGATTTCTGCGGAAAGAATCTTCATCAACATCTATGCAAGCCAGTCAAGAAGAAGATTTTCAAAGATCAAAGACATTTAATATCACAAGCCTAGGGGAAGATTGTTGAGGCAAGATTATGAGGCTTGTAATATTAAATAAGTTGGGCTGGGCTTAGAGGGTTTAATTAGATTAGTAGGCTAGTTTACTATTGGATATGGGCTTGGGCTTGGGTTTAAGATCCAAAAGGGCCCAATTGTAAACCCATTGGGGTGCCTATATAAACCCCAATGGTTCTCCTAGTTGAGGTTGCTCATTGAAGTTGCTAGTTTACGATTCCAGGGGAGCAACAAGGTGATTACGATCGTAAACCCGAGAGATCCAGTTTACGATTTTCTGTTTTGTACCCGACAAGTTCATCTTGTGTGCAAGATCAGGTTTTTATCGTTTATATTCATCGTATTCTTGATTTCTTCTCATCTCTTTCTCTTGAATCAATCTCATACAAGGATTCCGCACTTGTTTGAGGTAAAATATCGTGAACGGTTGTTGATCTCGGACCAACAATTGGTATCAGAGCCAAGAAACGAGTGTTTCGTGGTTCTCACGATATTGATTCAAGAAGATCTAACAGTTTTTGTGAGTTTTTCTTGAGTTTTTCAGGTTTACGATCGCTGCTGCTGCTGTTCTTGGGTGTTCTCGATAGCTTTCTGGGTTTTTCACGGGTTTACGACTGCAAGTTCTTGAAGATCATCATCGGAAACACGTTTACGACATAAAGCTTCGATTTTTATCTGTTTACGATCCGGAAATTCGTGTTTACGATTGTACTTTGTCGGAATCGAGTGTTTACGACATTTCTCTACCGGAAACGCTCATCGTAATCAGAGTTTACGACTTTTCGGATCGGAATCAGGAGTTTACGACTGGGTTGTATCGGAATCGAGTTTACGACTGGGTTTTATCGGAATCGAGTTTACCACTGGGTTTTATCGGAATCAAGTGTTTACGATCCACAGGTGATTACGATCGTAAACAGGTGATTACGATCATAACTTTGGTACTCATCAGTCTTACCCTGTCTCCTTCTCTTGAACTTTACGATCATATTCCGAGTATCATCCTCTAATTTTTGGAGATTCAAGACAGTTACCGAAGATTCAGCAAGAACCAGTTCTTTCAAAAGAAGCAAGTCAATGAGAATCCTCCATCTCATTAGCTTGTTCATTTCAAGAAGTTCAAGCTGATGCTGATCAAGAGGAAGTCCCAAGTGCCCGTCATGAAACCCATTGAAGATTTCTGCGGAAAGAATCTTCATTAACATCTATGCAAGCCAGTCAAGAAGAAGATTTTCAAAGATCAAAGACATTTAATATCACAAGCCTAGGGGAAGATTGTTGAGGCAAGATTATGAGGCTTGTAATATTAAATAAGTTGGGCTGGGCTTAGAGGGTCTTAATTAGATTAGTAGGCTAGTTTAACTATTGGATATGGGCTTGGGCTTGGGTTTAAGATCCAAAAGGGCCCAATTGTAAACCCATTGGGGTGCCTATATAAACACCAATGGTTCTCCTAGTTGAGGTTGCTCATTGAAGTTGCTAGTTTACGATTCCAGGGGAGCAACAAGGTGATTACGATCGTAAACCCGAGAGATCCAGTTTATGATTTTCTGTTTTGTACCCGACAAGTTCATCTTGTGTGCAAGATCAGGTTTTTATCGTTTATATTCATCGTATTCTTGATTTCTTCTCATCTCTTTCATCTTGAATCAATCTCATACAAGGATTCCGCACTTGTTTGAGGTAAAATATCGTGAACGGTTGTTGATCTCGGACCAACAATTGGTATCAGAGCCAAGAAACGAGTGCTTCGTGGTTCTCACGATATTGATTCAAGAAGATCTAACAGTTTTTGTGAGTTTTTCTTGAGTTTTTCAGGTTTACGATCGCTGCTGCTGACTGTTCTTGGGTGTTCTTGATAGCTTTCTGGGTTTTTCACGGGTTTACGACTGCAAGTTCTTGAAGATCATCATCGGAAACACGTTTACGACATAAAGCTTCGATTTTTATCTGTTTACGATCCGGAAATTCGTGTTTACGATTGTACTTTGTCGGAATCGAGTGTTTACGACATTTCTCTACCGGAAACGCTCATCGTAATCAGAGTTTACGACTTTTCGGATCGGAATCAGGAGTTTACGACTGGGTTGTATCGGAATCGAGTTTACGACTGGGTTTTATCGGAATCGAGTTTACGACTGGGTTTTATCGGAATCAAGTGTTTACGATCCACAGGTGATTACGATCGTAAACAAGTGATTACGATCATAACTGGTTGTCTACGTCATCAGTCTTACCCTGTCTCACTTCTCTTGAACTTTACGATCATATTCCGAGTATCATCCTCTAATTTTTGGAGATTCAAGACAGTTACCGAAGATTCAGCAAGAACCAGTTCTTTCAAAAGAAGCAAGTCAATGAGAATCCTCCATCTCATTAGCTTGTTCATTTCAAGAAGTTCAAGCTGATGCTGATCAAGAGGAAGTCCCAAGTGCCCGTCATGAAACCCATTGAAGATTTCTGCGGAAAGAATCTTCATCAACATCTATGCAAGCCAGTCAAGAAGAAGATTTTCAAAGATCAAAGACATTTAATATCACAAGCCTAGGGGAAGATTGTTGAGGCAAGATTATGAGGCTTGTAATATTAAATAAGTTGGGCTGGGCTTAGAGGGTTTAATTAGATTAGTAGGCTAGTTTACTATTGGATATGGGCTTGGGCTTGGGTTTAAGATCCAAAAGGGCCCAATTGTAAACCCATTGGGGTGCCTATATAAACCCCAATGGTTCTCCTAGTTGAGGTTGCTCATTGAAGTTGCTAGTTTACGATTCCAGGGGAGCAACAAGGTGATTACGATCGTAAACCCGAGAGATCCAGTTTACGATTTTCTGTTTTGTACCCGACAAGTTCATCTTGTGTGCAAGATCAGGTTTTTATCGTTTATATTCATCGTATTCTTGATTTCTTCTCATCTCTTTCTCTTGAATCAATCTCATACAAGGATTCCGCACTTGTTTGAGGTAAAATATCGTGAACGGTTGTTGATCTCGGACCAACAATTGGTATCAGAGCCAAGAAACGAGTGTTTCGTGGTTCTCACGATATTGATTCAAGAAGATCTAACAGTTTTTGTGAGTTTTTCTTGAGTTTTTCAGGTTTACGATCGCTGCTGCTGCTGTTCTTGGGTGTTCTCGATAGCTTTCTGGGTTTTTCACGGGTTTACGACTGCAAGTTCTTGAAGATCATCATCGGAAACACGTTTACGACATAAAGCTTCGATTTTTATCTGTTTACGATCCGGAAATTTGTGTTTACGATTGTACTTTGTCGGAATCGAGTGTTTACGACATTTCTCTACCGGAAACGCTCATCGTAATCAGAGTTTACGACTTTTCGGATCGGAATCAGGAGTTTACGACTGGGTTGTATCGGAATCGAGTTTACGACTGGGTTTTATCGGAATCGAGTTTACGACTGGGTTTTATCGGAATCAAGTGTTTACGATCCACAGGTGATTACGATCGTAAACAAGTGATTACGATCATAACTTTGGTACTCATCAGTCTTACCCTGTCTCCTTCTCTTGAACTTTACGATCATATTCCGAGTATCATCCTCTAATTTTTGGAGATTCAAGACAGTTACCGAAGATTCAGCAAGAACCAGTTCTTTCAAAAGAAGCAAGTCAATGAGAATCCTCCATCTCATTAGCTTGTTCATTTCAAGAAGTTCAAGCTGATGCTGATCAAGAGGAAGTCCCAAGTGCCCGTCATGAAACCCATTGAAGATTTCTGCGGAAAGAATCTTCATCAACATCTATGCAAGCCAGTCAAGAAGAAGATTTTCAAAGATCAAAGACATTTAATATCACAAGCCTAGGGGAAGATTGTTGAGGCAAGATTATGAGGCTTGTAATATTAAATAAGTTGGGCTGGGCTTAGAGGGTTTAATTAGATTAGTAGGCTAGTTTACTATTGGATATGGGCTTGGGCTTGGGTTTAAGATCCAAAAGGGCCCAATTGTAAACCCATTGGGGTGCCTATATAAACCCCAATGGTTCTCCTAGTTGAGGTTGCTCATTGAAGTTGCTAGTTTACGATTCCAGGGGAGCAACAAGGTGATTACGATCGTAAACCCGAGAGATCCAGTTTACGATTTTCTGTTTTGTACCCGACAAGTTCATCTTGTGTGCAAGATCAGGTTTTTATCGTTTATATTCATCGTATTCTTGATTTCTTCTCATCTCTTTCTCTTGAATCAATCTCATACAAGGATTCCGCACTTGTTTGAGGTAAAATATCGTGAACGGTTGTTGATCTCGGACCAACAATTGGTATCAGAGCCAAGAAACGAGTGCTTCGTGGTTCTCACGATATTGATTCAAGCAAGATCTAACAGTTTTTGTGAGTTTTTCTTGAGTTTTTCAGGTTTACGATCGCTGCTGCTGCTGTTCTTGGGTGTTCTTGATAGCTTTCTGGGTTTTTCACGGGTTTACGACTGCAAGTTCTTGAAGATCATCATCGGAAACACGTTTACGACATAAAGCTTCGATTTTTATCTGTTTACGATCCGGAAATTCGTGTTTACGATTGTACTTTGTCGGAATCGAGTGTTTACGACATTTCTCTACCGGAAACGCTCATCGTAATCAGAGTTTACGACTTTTCGGATCGGAATCAGGAGTTTACGACTGGGTTGTATCGGAATCGAGTTTACGACTGGGTTTTATCGGAATCGAGTTTACCACTGGGTTTTATCGGAATCAAGTGTTTACGATCCACAGGTGATTACGATCGTAAACAAGTGATTACGATCATAACTTTGGTACTCATCAGTCTTACCCTGTCTCCTTCTCTTGAACTTTACGATCATATTCCGAGTATCATCCTCTAATTTTTGGAGATTCAAGACAGTTACCGAAGATTCAGCAAGAACCAGTTCTTTCAAAAGAAGCAAGTCAATGAGAATCCTCCATCTCATTAGCTTGTTCATTTCAAGAAGTTCAAGCTGATGCTGATCAAGAGGAAGTCCCAAGTGCCCGTCATGAAACCCATTGAAGATTTCTGCGGAAAGAATCTTCATCAACATCTATGCAAGCCAGTCAAGAAGAAGATTTTCAAAGATCAAAGACATTTAATATCACAAGCCTAGGGGAAGATTGTTGAGGCAAGATTATGAGGCTTGTAATATTAAATAAGTTGGGCTGGGCTTAGAGGGTTTAATTAGATTAGTAGGCTAGTTTACTATTGGATATGGGCTTGGGCTTGGGTTTAAGATCCAAAAGGGCCCAATTGTAAACCCATTGGGGTGCCTATATAAACACCAATGGTTCTCCTAGTTGAGGTTGATCATTGAAGTTGCTAGTTTACGATTCCAGGGGAGCAACAAGGTGATTACGATCGTAAACCCGAGAGATCCAGTTTACGATTTTCTGTTTTGTACCCGACAAGTTCATCTTGTGTGCAAGATCAGGTTTTTATCGTTTATATTCATCGTATTCTTGATTTCTTTTCATCTCTTTCTCTTGAATCAATCTCATACAAGGATTCCGCACTTGTTTGAGGTAAAATATCGTGAACGGTTGTTGATCTCGGACCGACAATTGGTATTAGATGTTAGAGCATTTTGTGTTGTCTAGTGCTAGATCTTGATGTTTTGAATATGTAATTTATTAGTTTGTGTTTTATGTATCCAGCGGATCAGTGGCGGATCAGGTGATCCGCCGGACCACCTGATACGCTGGTAAGTTGGTCCGCTGGCCCAGTCCCTATATATAGGTTTCAGTTTGATTCAGAGAGTGTGAGTGAGGTTTGAGCTTTCTTAAGTGTGTGTTTTACAAAGTGTAACCTGAATACTCTGTGTTTCTCTCTGTTTACAAGCTGTGATCAATATACGGAAGTTTATTTACCTTGTGTGTCCGAATCCGAATGTAATAATGCACTAGCAAGATCCGTATTGTGTTTTACAAGTGGTATCAGAGCAGGATTGCTCAGTTGCTGCGAGTTACAGTTCGGTTTTGGGTTTTAGAGAGAGAAAGTTCAATTTTGGTAAGATTTTGATCAATTCTTCTCAGTTTCTCATCAATTCAGCAAGTTTTCTTCGTTCAGATTGCTTCTAGTTCATTTTCGCTTAGTTGTACGTTGAATTCATGCATTAAAAATCAAAAAATATCAAAAATTATGCGTGTTGTGTCTGATCCGCGGGTGGTCCGCTGGTGATCCGCTGCTCGAAGGTTCTGATCCGCCCGTGAAAATTCATAAATTCAGTGATCCGCTGAATTTGATCCGCTAAGCAATCTTCAACACTTGATCCGTGGCAGTTATTGTTTGATACGCGGCAGTTCCAGCGTATCAGGTAGCAGCGTATCAATTGATCCGCAGCGTATCATTTAATCCGCTAGGTGGTTTTGATCCGGCGGATCAAATTCTGATCCGGTAGACAAATTCTGATCCGCAGGTTGAATTTTGATCCGGATCTGATCCGGAGGACTAAGTTTGATCCGGAGGTCGACATTCTGGTCCGCCAACTACAGAATTGAAGTTTGGTTAATCATGGATCCGTTTCAAGCGTTTGCTGCTATGTCTACGACTGTTCAAGCGTTGCTGAACTACGATAATGAAATAGGAACGACGAATAAAGTTCCTAAACTGATGAGATTTGAGGATTTCCATAATTGGAAAACACGGTATGAGGCGTATATCGGTGTGAACGATGTTAGTGTTTGGACTCCTATGCTTGATGGATATGAGATTCCAAAATTCACAACTGGGGAGTTTATTGGTCAAGAGAAGCCGTTTAACAAGATGAACGATGCTGAGAAAGAAGCTTTCAAACTTGAAAGAAAAGCGTATTCCAATTTATCAATGGCATTACCTAAGGATATTTTGCATCAGTTTAAAATGCATAATACATCTAAGAAATTGTGGGATGCTTTATGTCAACGATGTGAAGGTAATGCACAATATAAGAAGAGCAAGAAGAAAGTGTTGTTACGAGAGTATGATAATTTTGCTCATATTCAGAATGAAACCATTAATGATCTCATTTCAAGGTTGTCTCATTTGGTTAGTGAACTTGATATTGTTGGAGTAAAAATTGAAGCTGGAGAATTGAAAGAAAAGCTATTAGATGCTTTGCCTGAGAAATGGGAAGGTTACATTTTGTTGCTGACTCATGATAAAAGCTTTGATGATCTTACCTATGATGAACTTACAAGGAATTTACTAGCAAGGGAACTGGATATGATGCGTGTGAAAACTTTACCATCTCAAGTTCAGAATCCCGATGTCTATTTTGGTGAAAATGCTTCTACCATGCATGCTAAAGCAAAAGCTAGCACAAACCCACCATCTACTGCTTTTTATGTAGAAAATACATCAAGTGGTCATGCAAACATGTCTAGAGGTTCTTCAAGTGGAAGCTATGCTAGTAAAGCTGCTGTAACATATCCTGTGTATTCACATCAGTCATCTCCTGCTTCAAGTCACAATCAGAGTGCTTTTTCAGCAAAGACTACAAATGACTTCATGGCTTTATTTTCAGCAATGGTTTCGTCTTATGATGGAGTTGTTGCAGGAAAGTTAACTAGTGCTGAGTTAACTGATGAAGACTATGAACAAATTGATCCTGATGACTTAGAATTGATGGATATTAACTGGTCCATGGCGATGCTTGTTCGCAGAGGCAAAAAGTATATGCAAAGAACAGGTCGGAAGGATTTAAATCCTGAAGGAAAACTTGGATTTGATAAGTCTAAGGTTCGTTGCTACAACTGTCAGAATTATGGGCATTTTGCCAAGGAGTGTACCAAGGGAAAGCAGCAAGAAACGTCAAAGTTGTATCAAAAGTATGCTGCACAGAGTAACAAGCCATCGGGGAGCAATAATAATCCTTCAAGTTCAAATGCAAATGCTAGTAGCTCAAATTCAGACAATAAAGCGTTGGTTTCACAAACTGGAGAAGGATACGATTGGGCTGATGATTTTCCAGATGAATCTGCTTTTCTGTGTACTGAGGAGAAGAGTGTAAAGATTGAAGATGATCCTGATCTTCCTGGTGAAGATTTTTTTGCTGAAGGTCAACATGCGTTTATGGCCGACGTTCAGGTTAATTCTACTTCTTGTGAACTTTGTCTTAACTCTGCTAATCAGTTGAAAGAAGTTTCTGCTGAGAAAACCATGTATTTTGACAAATACTCATTAGCAGAGGAGAATGTCAAAATTTACAAACAACGGTGGGAAGCTGTTAAAGCTGAACTGAAAAGTGAACATGCTGTGGTTCTGAGCACAAAAATTGAGCTTAATAATAAAACAGAAGATTATATTTTTTGTGAAAAGAAGCTTGCTGAAGCGAATGCTAAAATTTCCGAATTAAACATTGAAATTTTGGATCTTAACAGGCAACTTGAAAATTTCAAAAATTCATCTTCCTTTGCAAGTTTTCTTTGCAAAGATGAAAATCTAAAAGATTTGCTCAAAGAATCCGGGTGTAACTCAGTTCCTCCACCCATTGTTCATGGTTTAGGTCCAAAGGAACCTGAGACCAAAGTTGTGTTTGATTACTCAATGTTTACTGAGGGATCATCTGATAAATCCAAAAGCACTGATAAGAAGAAATCAGGCAAACATGTGTCCAAACCTAAGGTTGAGGTGTCAAAACAGGCTGAGTCAAGTGATTCTAAGGTTGAAAAACCTGTAACTGAGGTTAAGCCTCAAAGTGTCAAACTGACACCATTAGAGGCTGCTCAGAAAATACTTGAAACAGCAAAAACAATGAAAACTTTTGAAAATTCACAATTTGCTAAAGGTCCAGATTTGTTTTTTGAAAGAAATGCCGTTTCTGTAAGTAACACAAGTACACCTGATGTCAATACTATACCAGAAGCACCTGAAAGAAGTGCAAAATTCAATGGTATTGGGTTTGGACAGTTTGCTGAAAATTCTAAGGTCAATCAAAAGAAACCTCAGAAATTTCAGAAACGTGAAAAGAAATTTGCCCCAAATGGTAAGTTTGATGAAACTTCGAAAGGCAAAACTGCTGATGGTGATACGTCTCAGAAATTGAGAATGTATAGTTTGAAAGGAAGTGAGTCAGTATTTTCTGATTTAGATTTTCCTTTAATTTGTGTTGATCCATCACGAGTTGCCAAAGTGTGGTATGTAGAACCTTCTGAGGTAGTTAAGTCAGATGTGGTAGACGAGCAGTTTGTTGTGTTGTCTGATGTGTCGTCTGGTTCAAATGATCAAGCATCATCCTCCAAAGCTCAAAGGCTTTCTGAAAAACCAAAGTCATCAACTGATCAAAAGTTTAAGATTAAACCAAAACAATCATCTTACTCACCAAAGAGTTTTTACAACTCTGATGGTCAGTATTCATCAGAAACTAATAGTTTTGATTATGAAGCGTTTGGTTTTTGTGATGATTACAATTTTTATGTTGCCACATGTTCATCAAGTGTTTTTGCAGAAAATGAAGTCTGACTTTAATGATTTGGAATAATGAAGTTACACCCTCTTGATGAATTTGCAAAATTTCCTAAACCAAGACTAGCAGCAAATGCTGTTTGAGGTGGGTTCGATGAATCAACACCAAAGGATTTAGATTTTGCATTAAGACTTGCAGAATTTTGACCATGATAAAATTCCAGATTTTGTAATTGAGCAGTTGATTTGTTGGATGTCTTCATTTCCATTTCTCTAGCATGCAACTTTCCGGTTAAATCATGAAATGAAAATGTTGAGTATTCCTTATCATGAATAAGTAGTAGAACATATTTCTCCCACTTTGCTGGTAAAGCTTCCATCAATTTCTCTTTCAGTTCCTCGGTCTTCTCAATGTCCACCACTTTCATTTCACTAATCAGATGTGAAAATCTGGATACAAGCGCAAGAATATTTTCTTTATCATAGTGTTGAAAATTTTCAAATTCTTTGTTCAGCACTTTTCTTCTACTCTTCCTGTATTGATCATTGCCTTCGTATCTTGCAGACAATGCATCCCACAACTGTTTTGACTTTACGCAAGTACTAAACTGATGCAACAATTTAGTGGGCAAAGCCATTGTTAGATAACCAAAAGGTCTTTCTTCAAGCTCATAGAGTTTTCTTTCAGCTGCATTGAAATTGTGAATTTGTTTAAAATCTCCATCTTCCTTTGGATGCATGTAAAGCTTGCGAATTGGAATCCATAAATCAACATTATTTGTGCTGATGTAAGCAGAAAAAAATCTTTGTTTCCAATTGTGATAATCCTCTAGCTTCAACAATTTGGGAACTTTCTGGCTTGTTCCAATTTCGTTATCGAAGTTGAGCAAGGTTTGCATTGCACTTTGCATAGTAGCGAACGCTTATCTGACATTTTTTTACTGAAAATGATACTTCAAAAACTTCAAACTCAAAAACGAAGGTCTTCCAAGCGGATTTTGGGTACCAAAACGGAGGATACTAGCCGTTAGGCAAGTAAAAGTCTAGATCTCGTCGAGACAAACGTTTTGGCTGGTATTAGCTCTCGTAACTCAAAACGAAACTTAAGTTACGTAAGTTTTAGTGAAGACCACTTTTCTGCCAACGTACCAAACTTCTCAACGTACCAAAATCTTCCAACGTACCAATCTACGTACCAGACCAAATCAGCAGACCAAACTAACTCAACGTACCAATAGCGGACCATAATAAGCTACGTACCAAACCAAGCAGTGTACCAATTTGGTATGGCTTAACTGCCAGCGTACCAGAAAATAACTGTCGAGTACCAAGGATGAAGATTGCCTAGCGTACCAACAACCGGCGTACCAGAAATCTATGAAGATTGACTAGAGTGTGTTCATCTAGCGTACCATCATCATCATCAGGCGTACCAGCAGTGTACCAAACTGAATTCGAAAGATCTTTTGAATTTTTGACTTTTTCGACTAGAATTTAGAATAGTAAGGTGCGAAAACACTCTAGGAATGTTCAGAAATCAATTTTGACCTCGGAATCACTCAGAATATGGAGACATTGATGAAAAACGACTCAAACCCAAACTTTCTCTCACTAGAATTCGAAAATTGATAAAAACACACAGCGTGAATCACTTGTAAAACCGAGATACGATCTTACTACTGCGTGAATCAATCAATGTAGTGAAACAAGAAAGTAAATAAGAGATTTTTTATTGATTCACTTGAAGATACAAACAAAAGCTCTCTGGTTTCTCTCTCTAACTCACACAGAAAAGGTGTAGAAATGACATAACTACTTAGCTCACAACTAACATGAGCTATTTATAGTTAGTGACAATCTGGCCTGCGTATCAACCGATGGACCAATTGGTTTGGGCGTACCAATTGGTATGGCATACCAGTTGGTAAGACACCATTGATTTTGCCACTACAACCCACAGACTCGCTCTATTCTAGATACAATACACGAGAGACATTGTAGCATAGGAATATGCTCTAACATAAAGAAGTCTAAGAAACCTGTGGAGGAGCAAAGTCCCCTATTCCCCAGGCATCTTGACTTTAACGCCTCAGGATCCTCAGATCTGACCCGCTATACTTACAAATCAGCAGGATGCTTCACTACAGCCCCACGATGACTTCTCAGGCTGTTGGATATGCAAGGATTACTGTTGGAGTCTTAGGAGCCGCTCCACCGGAATCCTCGCAGTCGCTCCCTAGAGATTCTTGGATGTCATTGTCACTGGGAATCTCAGCGACACCATCCCAAGGATATTTGTTTCCTGCGGGAAACCCAGGCCAGAACTCCCAGGGATATTAACACCCTAACCTTTCTGTTTCCGCAGGAGCCTTCAGGGCTAACACCTTAGAAGTACATGATGGTGATTTCATTCCCATGCAGACGACGTCAACTACAGAACCAAGCGTCCCAATGAGCTATGGATATGGTCCCAGGATTTCCCTCCAGAATCTTGACCCAGGTAATGTGTCCAACTCAATTCCTTTAGCTTCTAACCAGGGTGCTTCTTATGATGCAAGTATTCACCCGAGTATCGCTAGGGAGCTCCAGAAGTTGAAAGAAATGATATCAAGTGTTCCAGGGATCCTGAAACCTATTCTTGAGGTCCCTCTGGAAAGCCACCAGATCTCTATGTTCGGCTAATTTCTCAAGTTGAGAACCCGAAGCGTTTCCAGACTCCAAGCATGAAGCTTTATGATGGAACCACGGATCCTGAAGAACACGTGGCACATTACAGGGAGCACATGGAAATTGAAAGTTCATGAGCATCAGACCGTCTACTCGATCTAGCTATTTCGGATGAGAAATGAGTAATTAAGAGTTGTTTAATGATCAAATGAAGAACAATTACAACTCTGATATCACCGAGAACAAACATAGAGAAACACCACAGAAACACACACTTAACTGTGATCTCTCTCTCAACTGTTATGAATTACAAAGACAAAACATCTATATATACCCGACTGGCCGAACCTCAGACGAACTGGCAGTTCGCCTGATCCGAACTGGCAGTTCGGATCTAGTTCTTTGGCAACCTTCTTGCTTTGTCTTGTTCTTCACATCGTCTTGATTAGATACTTCACACGACGCATAGATTATGCATCAACAAACCCCCCCCTCAATGTGTGTAGTATCTGTTCACCAATTAGAACATATTCTTCGAACAAACTCCCCCTCAACTTGATGGTAGCTTGATCTTGAATACTTTGATGATACACAGTGTGTTTCTCTCTTTATCAGCAGCTTCAGAAGACTTGAAGTTGTGACATCCTCTTTCACTTAGCAACCTGCTCAATCATAAATAATCTCGGCGTAAAACGTCTCTCCGAGACTCCAAGATATGATTTTGAAAATTTGATTTGTATCACGTGTTGATCAGATTGAAAACAAAGCAGAAACAAAATCTTTTTGGCTTTTACAAAGTTTCTATCAAAACAAACCTAAAATCTTTTTGAGTTTTCAAACTTATGCTAAAACACACCAAAAATCTTTTTGGATCTTTCCGAAATGAAATGAAATTGCAATACAAATTAAATGCTATTTTTGGTATGAGAAAGATCACTATATGGAATCATATTGAACTTAACGCACTAAACTATACTTCAATTTCAACTAATTGAAGCACATAAGTCATTTTGATTGGTGGTATAATTTGTCCTTCTTAAACTCAGGCAGAATCATACTTGTTGTGGGTGTATTTTCAGGATGCTCCTGAAAGCTTAGATAGTTTAGGAATCCTACTACAGTTTGGGAATCCCACTCGTCCAGGTATCCTAATTTATTTTATTCGACTAACCCTTATAATTTCCACGTGTTTATTTGACCTAGGTACCGTTGAGTCATCAACTACCTCCGAGATTCAAGCTCCAACTAAAGAAGATCGTGGACCAAGTGAACGAGAAGGCTCTAACGATAGTTTAGGAATCCTACTACAGTTTGGGAATCCCACTCGTCCAGGTATCCTAATTTATTTTATTCGACTAACCCTTATAATTTCCACGTGTTTATTTGACCTAGGTACCGTTGAGTCATCAACTACCTCCGAGATTCAAGCTCCAACTAAAGAAGATTGTGGACCAAGTGAACGAGAAGGCTCTAACGGTCAAGTTAGTTGGATGATGAGATCTCCGGGAATCCCGGATAGTTAGTTATTTTTGTAATCCTTATATAATCAAGGATTCGATCGACTTAGGGACACAAAACACCGATACACTCTAGATCTGATAGCATTCAATCATTGTAACACTTAGCATCGATCGATCAAACCTCCAAAACTCTTGTAATTTCCAGTTTTGTATCAATAAAATAGTGAGGAAGCAGGCTTTTTAGGCCGGCTCCCGAGGTTTTTATGCTAGGATTCCTATCGGCAACTCGAAGGATCCTGGATTCTTCCCTTGTTACATACTTATGTTCAACTCTACATTTCTAGCATATTAACAAGCACACTACCTCACATTCTAAGTTTGGAATACGAAATCACTTTGTTGATTTTTGACCAAAATAGATTGGCGCCCACCGTGGGGCAAGTGGTTCTATATCCTACAAAAATCCATTTTTCATTCACCCCATTTGATCTCCAATCCAAAAATATCGAGTCAACAAAAGTCTGTTTCGGCCTCTGTGTCATCCTCAATTCCTCCTCTTCCTTCTGCTCCAGGAAGCCAGAAGAAGACCAATGATCGATAGAAGAAAGTGGATGAATAGCCGAGAAAACTGATTATCCCGTGTTCACGGGATCCCAGGTTCAATCTATTGATCATCAAGAAAAGACTAATCAAATGGTGATGAAGGAAATTGAGGAGCTTAAGAAGTCTAAGAAACCTGTGGAGGAGGAAAGTCCTCTATTTCCCAGGCACCTTGACTTCAATGCCTCAGGATCCTCAGATCCAACTCGCTACAATTACAAATCGGTAGCAGGCTTCACTACAGCCCCTACGATGATTTCCCAGGCCACTGGATATGCAAGGAAACTTGCTGCTGGATTCTCAGGAGTCATCCCGCCAGAATCCTCGAAGCCACGCTCCAAATATCCTTGGACTCCATTATCATTGGGATCCTTGGCTACACCATCTCAAGGATATCCTTTTTCTGCTGGCAACCCAAGCCAGAAGTCCCATGGATATCAACATTCTAACCCTTCTGTTTCTGCAGGACCCTTCAGGCGCTGCTCCTCAGAAGTGCATGATGGTGACTTCATTCCCATGCAAACAACAGCCATTACGGAGCCGAGCATCCCAATAAATTATGGATATGAATCCAGGATCCCAGTCCAGAATCATGGTCCAGGTAATGTGTCAAATTTAGTTCCTATAGCTTCTAACCAGGGTGCTCCTTATGATGCAGGTATTCACCCAAGTATCGCCAGGGAGCTCTAGAAGTTGAAAGAGACGATCTCAAGTGTTATGGGAATCCTGAAGCCTATTCCTGAGGTCCCTTTGGAAAGCCACAAGATTTCTAGGTTCACTTGGTTGATTTCTCAAGTTGAGATCACGAAGCATTTCCAGACTCCAAGCATGAAACTTTATGATGGAACCACAGATCCTGAAGAGCACATGACACATCATAGGGAGTGCATGGAGATCAACCCCATTCTAGTAGAAATCAAGGAAGCTGTCTATGTAAAGGCTTTGGTTCAACCTTAACAAGACCAGCCATGAAATGGCTACTAAGCATCCCTCCTAATACCATTACATCATTTTCCCATCTAGTTAACATGTTTAACAATCAATTTTCTTGCAGCAGAACCTTTGAGAAGCTCACAGGCGACCTGTATCAAGTAATTCAATAGCTAGATGAGCCGCTCAGAGAATAAATCACTAGATTCGGACGAGAATCTCTTGAAATTCCCCATTTGGATATGGCAGCAGCCGTAGAAGCCTTTAAAATGGGGCTTTCTAAGGATTCCCATTTTTATGATGACCTTGTCATGACTCCTTGCAGGAATCTTGACGAAGTATGCAGCAGAGCCTTGAGATTCATCTGTCTGGAAGATGAAAAGAAGATCCACCAAAGGATGGATATTCCTAAATATGATCCCAACACTAAGAAGTCTGAATCCCCCGCGAAGCCGTATAGATCCCGTCCATACTCCAAACTAGATAATCACAAAGTCAATGCTGTGGAGCAAGACGATGGTAATGAGGAGTATCGTAAGGTATCTGAGTATTGTTTCTCTGTTGATATTGGTGGCTTAATGTGTGCAATACAGGATCTTGGTGAAAAGGCAAGATGGCCTAGAAAAAATATGATAAACAGGGATCCTGGAAAGACAAAACCAAGTGGTGCGCCTTCCACCAAGACTGTGGCCACCTAACAGATGAATGCATAGCACTTCGGAAGGAAATCAGCTATCTACTCAGTAAGGGGCATCTTAAAGAGTTGATAGGCAGAAAGAAGATCAAAACTCAGGAAGCCGACAAGGTGTCTTTGAGATCAGCTTCTCCGCCTCAGGATGCTCAAATAATCAACTTCATATCAGGAGGCTCAGACATCTGCGACACTTCATATTCCTCAGCCAAGAAACATGCTAAGGAATATAAATCTGAACAGGGTGACAGACCTGTTCGGACATCCACCTTAACTCAAGACAAACTGATATCCTTTGATGAGAGCGACCGTTCTCATGTCCAGGATCCCCACCATGATAGTCTTGTGGTCACTTTGTATATTGCTAACCATTTTGTCCGCAGGATCCTTATTGATAATGGAAACTCAGTAAACATAATCCGTCTTTATGTGCTAAAAAAGATGGGGATTCCGGAAACTGAAATAGTTGCCAGATCCTCTATGCAAAGAAAATTGTATTATAGATTCTCTCTCTTATTGCAAAATAATTCTTGGCAGGCCATGGATACACGAAATGAAAGTGGTCCCTTCAACTTATCATCAATGCATCAAGCTTCCCACACCTTGGGGGAGTTGTAAGAATTGAAAGCGACCAGCAAGAAGCCAAGAACATTTATTCGACTTCAATGAAGAACACCACCAAGATGACAAATGGGTAGCAATTACAGAAAAGAGCACTTGAAGTACAGGAGGAGAGGGAGCTTGATGTTAAAGAAGTCCATCTAGATCCTGAGAATCTTGAAATCAAGGTGCTCGTAGGCACAGGCATCCCAGCAAACGTTGAACAAGAATTAGTTCAGCTTCTGAAGGCCAAAACCTCAACTTTCGCCTGGAAGCATGAGGACATGACAGGTATCCCTAAACGTGGTATTACTCATAAACTTGGTTTAGATCCTTCTTTCAGGCCCATATAGCAAAAAAGGAGAAAGTTCGCTCCCGAAAAGAATATTATCATACAGGAGGAAGTTGACAAGCTTCTTAAAACCAAGATGATCAGAGAAGTCAAATATCCCAAGTGGCTAGCAAATGTGATCGTGGTCTAGAAGAAGAACGGAAAGTGGAGAGTTTGTGTTAATTACACGGACTTGAATTAGGCGTGTCCTAAGGATCCTTTCCCACTTCCCCATATTGATGCAATGGTGGATGCCATGGCTGGTCATGAGATGCTCACCTTCATGTATGCCTTAGCAGGTTTTCAACAAATTCAGATGGAACCATGTGACTAGGAGCATACAACTTTTATGACTCCGACATGTATCTATTGTTATACTGCTATGCCTTTTGGTTTAAGAAATGCAGGTGCCACCTACCAGAGGCTCGTCAATATGATTTTTAAAGAGCAACTGGGCGACACGATGGAAGTCTACATAGACGATATTGTTTTGGTCAAAAATCAACATGATGATTTTGGTTTCAAAATTTAGAAAGTGAGGTAGTGTGATTAATGATCAAAATGACGAAATAGTAAAGTATGAATGTTGACACGATGATGTAACGAGGGAACATCCACAATCCTTCGAGTTTCCTCTATGAATCCTGGCAAAAAACCTCGGGAGCCGGCCTGAAGAGCCTGCTTCCTAGCAATTTTATTGATACAGAATAAAGAATTACAATCGTTTTGGAGGTTTGATCGATGGACGCTAAGTGTTACAATGATGGTATGCTATCAGAGCTAAAGTGTATCGGTGTTGTGTGTCCCTAAGTCGATCGAATCCTCGATTATATAAGGATTACAAAAATAACAAACTATCCGGGATTCCCGGGATCCTATCATCCAACTAACATGACCGTTAGAGCCCTCTTCGTCTACTTGGTCCATGATTTCCTTTAGCTGGAGCTTAAATTTCGGAGGTAGTTGATGACTTCAACGATACCTGGTTCGAATAAACACGTGGCAATTACAAGGGTTAGTCGAATAAAACAAATCAGGATACTTGAACGAGTGGGATTCCCAGACGGTAATAGGATTCCTAAACTATCAGAGCTTCCTGCGAGCATCCTGAAAATATACCCTAAACAATTGCCCCTTGAATTTCAACAAATGTGCATAAGCTTGACACTTTGTTAAAATTCAAAAAGATGCTATTTCCATGGTTTTATCATGGCAATTATAGTTGGGATGGGATGGATTTTACGGCGTCCAAGTGATGTGATGGTTATCATTGCTTTTTCTTTAAATAGGAGATTCCAAATTGAGATTTTCACCATCTTCTTCTATAAACCCTTTTGAGCTTCTCCGATATTCCAGGTTAGTCCTCCTTCTTCTTCTCCGTTTTCTTCTGATTTTTCGGCCATGGCCAAGAAAAATACTCGCTCCTCTTCCTCGCTGAACTCTCCGACGATTGAGGACTTCCACGATCAGGGGTATATTGTCCCTGGTGAGGAGGAAGCTTGTACGTTTGACGACGACAACATTCACAATTTGAAGAATTCCGGTATCTTTCCGCCGGGAAGGATTTTCCGACTTTTTGATCCTCACACCAAATCTGATTTTGCCTCCACCACCTGGGTCTGTTTCATGTACTACCCCTTCTTGCTTGGTATAACATTTCCTTTCCCGGCGCTTGTCACTCAATCTTTCAAGACTACCCGACTTTCTTATGCCCAAACCATGCCTATGGTTTGGAGAATCCTATACTCCCTTGATCAGTTGAACCAAAACCGGAATTTGGACATTGGGATTTCTAAAATTTCTGAAGCCTACCAACTTCGAACCCATGGTTGCAGCCGATTTGTTTTGAAGGCTCGCACTTCCACCTCTCAGTTGATTCTCCAAGCTTCCCACAATGACCATGACTAGAAGAAACGTTTCTTCTTTGTCAAGCGAGACTCGATTCCTGGGGGTACCGAGTTGCTGTTGAAGTGGGTTGATAAGGGTAGGATTTTGATTTCTTTTTCGTCACTAGATTCTGAATATTTGTTTAACTTTTTATTGTTTTTTTGCAGCACCTAAGTTCGAGAATCTTGTCAAGAACCTCCCGGATCCCAAGACGCTTGAAGCACTCTACCAGATCCCTACCATTGAAAGAGCCCTGATCCTTGAAGCAACTGCCAGTGAACACAACTACTCCGCCGATCATACTCCCGCCATGTCCGGTAAGGTTTTTGTAGGATCCTGAACTCTATGTTTATTCGAGCATCCTGGATGTGGACAATATGTTTCTCTTCGCAGCCCCCAGGTCCAACTCTTCATTTTCTTTGAAGAATCTTGATAACCTCCTTAAGGTCAAGAAGGAGCAGTTAGAGCAGCCTGCCACCTCCAAGCGGCCTTTCAGCCAGCTGAAGGCCTCGGCTTCCAACAAGCGAAAGGCCCCTGAAGCTCCCGTGTATCTGGAAACTTTTAAGGATCTTTCTCCCTCTGAGGTCAGCAACAAGATTCTTTCGATGCAGACCATGGTCAACCTGGTAAGAAGCTCAAATAATGCATATGTTAGTTTCATACCTGTTGTAACTGCTGACCAGGATTCCTGTTTGTGTAGGGTATGGAGAAGCTGAGCACCCAGGCCATGGATATGGAGAAGAAGCTGGCTGAGGCTAACGAGAAGATCCAGGCCCAAGCCGACATTGCTAAGGGTAAGACTCTGTTCTATGAGCATAAACTCACTGAACAACGTCTGAGCTTTGAAGCCAAGATGGCCACGATGCTGAAATTGGTCAACTTTCGGCTGCCCGGAGCGTCCTAGAATGCAAGATCCAAATGGTGGGTGAGGCTGAAGCAGCTGGTTTCAAGGTTCCTGGCTGGGATGTTGCGGGCTGGAAGCTGGTTCTAGAGTCTTGGGAGGAGGCTATGGTGACGTGGCTGGAATAGGGAAGGATGGGAATGAAGGTGGCTCCTCGAAGATGGTTCCGGATTCTCCGGCGGCAATGACAAGGGGTTATGTGCTGGAGATGGGAGAGGGAAAGAAGCTTGAGGAGGTGGAGAAGCTAGTTGAAGAAGGGAAGACAATGGGCAATGAAGATAATGCAACGGTCTGAGCCCATTTTTTATGTTTTTGTGTTTGGTGGTTTTTGGTAAAACAATATGTGGTTCCTGCAATAGACTAGTAACAAACAACAATGAACAATAGTAGGGATCCTGGTGGAAGGATCTTGCGTTTTGCAAGACGAAACCAGGATTCCTATAAACTTTTGACCTCTGAGCTTCCCAAGCGGAGGGATCCTGAAGTTTTTAGGACGAACCTTGGGGAGCTCAAAACCCATTTGCGTATGTTAATAATATAATTATCTTTTGGCTTCTTATGTTATGTTTTGTGTTGAAATTTGGTATATGAAACTAAAATTCATCAAGAATCTTATAAAGGACTTGGACATTAGGAAATAATTTGAGATTTAACAACCGAATGGGTCAAAATCCAAACTTAAGTAATAAAAACTTAATTCACCTGACCTTCAAGTTTTACCTTAGTCAATTTCTCAATCCAAGCTGCTATTTCTTCTTTTTTATCTCATTTAGGATCCTTACAGGAATCCTAAAAGATGACTTAACCAGTTTATCTTGACATCCTTGGGATTCTAAAAAGAATTTAATAGGATTCCTGGCCAGGGGCCAAAGGAAGTTCTTTTGAAAATAAGATAGCAAATTTAGAAATAAGCTGGGGATAAACCTGGAATTTTTGGGACTAATCCAAATCTGGGGACAAGCCCTTATTTACTTGGGACTAAGCCAAAACTGGAGTCAAGCCCTTATTTACTTGGGACTAAGCCAAAATTGGGGTCAAGCCCTTTCGTACATGACATGAATATGTCAAAACCTTAGATAACACGTTAGCTTTATAAACCTTGAGAATCCGCCCAGCAGCCTACGATGACAAGATTGTCAGCCACCCATGGGATGGACTAGTCCGACCATCTTGAGCATACTGGTGGACGACGTGCGCTTCTGGCGAGGGTCATGCGCTACTGGAGATTACCCAAACTTAGGAGAGGATTCAACCTATCAAACCTTGGAAGGTATGTAGGATACCTTAAACGTAGGATAGGTGGCCAACCTCTAACTGGGGATATACCCAACGTACTCAAGATTTTCAAAATCTGCAGAACACTCAACACTTGGTCAGGGGTGGGTGTTAGCTTAGCTAACACCACTCCGATGCTTAAGTCAGTATCATGTAATAAAATTAATAAGAATGGTATTGAAATTGGGCTTGTATACGTACCTTGTAGTATTTTGGCAGTGAGGATGCTTGGGATTCCAATAGGATTCCAAAGGGAGTCCTACATAAAATAAGCTTTGAGGTGTATGGCATTCCAGGCGCTTGGTAGGGGTTCTCCTTTCATGTTTAACAAACGATATGCCCCTTTTCCTTCCTCAGAATCTATCAAATATGGTCCTTCCCACTTGGGTGCCAATTTCCCATCGGCTGGATTGGTAGTGTTTTTAAATGCCTTTCTCAACACCAATTCCCCTACTGGAAATCTTCTGAACCTGGTATTCCTGTTATACAACTTTGCCACCCTTTGTTGATAGGATGCCATCCGGATTCTGGCCATGTCCCTGAGCTCCTCAACTGTTTCGAGATCCTGAAGCAGAGTCTGGCTGTTGATTTCAGGATCCTGATAGCTGATCCTGGCTGTAGGTAGCACTATTTCTGTGGGGATCACAGCCTCGGCTCCAAACACTAAGGAGAATGGAGTTTGACCGGTTGCGTTTTTTGGTGTTGTCCTATATGCCCAAAGAACAAAAGGAAGCTCCTCAGCACACTTGCCTTTCTTGGTGTTGTCCTATCTGGTAATGATGTTTCTCTTGATGAAGGATATCACCTCTTTCTCTCTCACTTGCACATAGGCTTCTGCTTCAATCAACTTGGAGAAATAGTCTGTCATTGCAAGCATAAATACTTTTCCTCCAGGAGCCTTGGGCAGCTTTCCCTACAATATCCATGACCCACTTCATGAATGGCCATGGGGATACTATAGGGTGCAGATGCTCGGCTGGTTGGTGCAGAATATTGCCGTGCCTTTGGCAAGCATCGCATTTTTGTGAGAAGCTCATGGCATCCTTCTTCATTATAGGCCAATAGTAACCAAATCTGAGAATCTTGGAGAAGAGTGCTCTGCCCCTAGTGTGATTTCCACAATCTCCACTATGAATGTCTTCAAGCACTTCAAGAGCGTCTGCTTTCTCTAAGCACCTCAAGTAGACACCTGCAAGAGATTTTCTATATAGTATGTTATCTAAGATAAAATAAGGTATCACATTGGCGCGAAAAGTCCTGGGATTTTCACCCTTAGGAATTTCTCCGTCTTTAAGATACTTAATAATTGGATAAGTCCAGGATTCTTGGATATCCTTGGGATTCCCAACATCTACTTCTTCATTATCGTCAATAGCGTGAGCTTCCTGTTGAGCTATTTCCGATGTCAGGATATGCGTTATAGGAATCTCGATATCCTCAAGGATCCTGAGCGATGAAGCCAAGTTTGCTAAAGCACAGGCTTCTGAATTATCTTCTCTTGGAACCTGTGAAATGTTAAAACTTTCGAAAAGCAAAGATATTTTTTTGACAATATCAAGGTATTTGAGTAGATTCTCCCCTCTCACTGCATAAGAGCCATTAAACTGCTTAGTTAATAGAAGGGAATCAACAAATAATTGAATACACCGGATGCCCATATCTCTAGCCAATTGTAACCCAACAATCAAAGCTTCATATTCAGCTTCGTTATTGGTAGCCTGGAATTCACAAGATATGGATAATGGTATTATGTCCCCATGTGGCGATTTTAGCAGGATGCCTAGCCCTGTTCCTCTAACATTTGAGGATCCATCAGTATAAAGGATCCAGTCTTCTTCGAGCTTCTCAAGCTGCTGGACTTCCTTCTCAACTTCTGGTTCTATGTCGCTGCTGAAATCAGCCACAAAGTCAGCCACGGCTTGGGATCAGATTGTTGTCCTTAGCTCATATTTGATGTCATAGGCACTTTGCTTGACTGCCCACTTAGCTATCCTACCTGACATTTCCGGCTTCCTGATAACTGCCTTAATCGGATAGTTAGATTTCACAATTATAACATGAGTTTCGAAATAATGTCTAAGTTTAGTGGAAGCCATTATAAGAGTTAGAATTAATTTTTCAAGGTGAGAATACCTGGACTCTGCATCTAGCAGAGTTTTACCTACGTAATATATAGGATGCTACTGACTTTGATGGTCTTTTACTAAGACTGCACTGACTGAGTTTCCGAAAACAACAAGATATAAATATAGCGGCTCCCCATCTTCTAGTTTCATTAGCAACGGGGCTACTGACAGGTAGTCTTTTAGGCATCTCAAGGTTTCTTCATGCTTCTCAGTCCACTCAAACTTCTTATTTTTCCTCAGGATATCGTAGAAATCCTTGCTTTTTTCCGAGGATCTTGAAATGAACCTGTTGAGTGCTGCAATTCTTCCTGTCAACCTTTGCACCTCTTTTACATTTGATGGGGATTTCAAATTTAGGATTGCTTTTATTTGCTCTGGACTTGCTTTAATTCCTCTTTCGGTGACCATGTAGCCTAAATTTTTTTTGGCTCACACCCCAAAGTGGCATATGGAGGGGTTGAGCTTCATGTTATACTGGTCAAGGATGTCAAAGGCAATTTGGAGATTCCTGACGTGATCTTGTGCCTTTTTGGATTTCACCACCATATCGTCTATGTAGACTTCCATCATGTCCCCCAGTTGCTCTTTATACATCATATTAACGAGCCTCTGGTAGGTGGCACCTGCATTTCTTAAACCAAAAGGCATAGCAGTATAACAATAGATACCTGTTGGAGTCATAAATGCCGTATGCTTCTGGTCACGTGGTTCCATCTGAATTTGTTGGAATCCTGCTAAGGCGTCCATGAAAGTGAGCATCTCATGACCAGCCGTGGCATCCACCATCGCGTCAATATGGGGAAGTGGAAAGGGATCCTTAGGACATGCGTTATCAAATATGTGTAATCAACACAAACTCTCCACTTTCCATTCTTCTTCTGGACCACCACCACATTTGCTAGCCACCTAGGATATTTGACTTCTCTGATCATCTTGGTTTTGAGAAGCTTGTCAACTTCTTCCTGTATGATTGCATTCTTCTCGGGAGCGAACTTCCTTCTCTTTTGCTGTATAGCCTGAAAGAAGGATCTAGACCAAGTTTATGAGTAATAACATGTTTAGGGACACCTGTCATGTCCACATGTTTCCAAGCAAAAGTTGAGGTTCTGGCCTTCAGAAGCTGAACCAATTCTCTTTCCACACCTGTTGGTATGCACGATCCTATGAGCACTTTGATTTTAGGATTCTCAGGATCTAGAAGGACTTCTTTGACATCAAGCTCCCTATCCTCCTATACTTCAGGTGCTCTTTTCTGTAATTTCTATCCCTTTGTCACCTTAGTGGTGTTCTTGATTGAAGTTGAATAGTAATTCTTGGCTTCCTGCTGATCGCTTTCAATCCTTACAACTCCCCAAGGTGTGGGAAGCTTGATGCATTGATGGTAGGTTAAAGGGACCGCTTTCATCTCGTGTATCCATGGCCTGCCAAGAATTATATTGCAACAAGAGAGAGAATCTATAACACAAAATTTTTGCATAGAGTTTACCCCCTCTATGTATACTGGTAACCTGATATTCACAACGGTGCTTTTAGTTTCACCACTGAAGCCAACCAGGACTAAGGATCTTGCAACTATTATGTTTACCGAGCTCCCATTATCAATCAGGATCCTACGGACAAAATGGTTAGCAATATATAAAGTTACCACAAGAATATCATGGTGGGGGATCTCGGACATGAGAACGGTCGCTTTCATCGAAGGATATAAGTTTGTCTTGAGTTAGGATGGATGTCCGGACAGGTCTGTCACCCTGTTCAGATTTAGATTCCTTAGCATGCTTCTTGGCTGAGGAATATGAAGAGCCGCATATGTCTAACCCTCCTGAAATGAAGTTGATTATTTGAGCATCCTGAGGCGGAGAAGCTGCTCTCTGAGGCACCTTTTCGGCTTCCTGAGTCTTGATCTTCTTTCTGCCTATCAATTCTTTGAGATGCCCCTTACTGAGTAGATAGCTAATTTCCTTCCGAAGAGCTATGCATTCATCTGTTAGGTGGCCGAAATCTTCGTGGAAAGCGCACCACTTGGATTTGTCTTTCCAGGATCCCTGCTTATCATTTTTCCTAGGCAATCTTGCCTTTTCGCCAAGATCCTGCATTGCACACATTAAGCCACCAATATCAACATAAAAACAATACTCATATACCTTAGGATACTCCTCCTCATCATCATCTTGGTCCACAGCGTTGACTTTTTTATTATCGGGTTTGGAATATGGACGGGATCTGTACGGCTTCCTAGGGGATTCCGATTTTTTTATTGTTGGGATCGTATTTGGGAATATCCAACCTATGATGAATCTTTTTGTCATCTTCCAAACGGATACACCTCAAGGCTCTGCTGCGTACTTCGTCAAGATTCCTGTAAGGAGTCATGACAAGATCATCATAAAAATGTGAATCTTTAGAGAGCCCCATTTTAAAGGCTTCAACGGCTGCTGCCATATCCATATGGGGAATCTCGAGAGATTCTCATCTGAATTTAGCAATGTATTCTCTGAACGGATCATCTGGCTTCTGGACTACTCGATATAGGTCACTTGTAAGCTTCTCAAAGGTTCTGCTGCAAGAAAATTGGTTGTTAAACAAGTTAACTAAGTGAGAGAATGATGTAATAGTATTAGAAGGAATGCTCAGTAGCCATTTCATGGCTGGCCCTGTTAAGGTTGAACCAAAGCCTTTGGACAGACAGGCTTCTTTGATTTCAATCGAAATGGAATTGATCTCCATACGCTCCCTGTAATGTGCCACGTGTTCTTTAGGATCCGTGGTTCCATCGTAAAGCTTCATGCTTGGAGTTTGAAAACGTTTCGTAATCTCCACTTGAGAAATCGGCCAAGTAAATCTGGAGATCTTGTGGCTTTACAAAGAACCTCAGGAATAGGTTTCAGGATCCATGGAACACTCGATATCATCTCCTTTAACTTTTGGAGCTCCCTAGCGATACTTGGATGAATACCTGCATCATAAGGAGCACCCTGGTTAGAAACGACAGGAATTGAATTGGACACTTTACCTGGGCCAGGATTCTGGACTGGGATCCTGGGATTATATCCATAGTTTGTTGGGATGCTCGGCTCCGTAATGGGTGCTGCTTGCACGGGAATGAAGTCACCATCATGCACATCTGAGGAGCTGGTCCTGAAGATTCCTACAGGAACAGAAGGGTTAGAATGCTGATATCCCTGGAAGTCCTGGCCCGGGTTCCTGGCAGAAAAAGGATATCCTTGAGATGGTGTAGCTAAGGATCCCAAATAGTGTAATCCAAGGATCCTTGGACCGTGATTGCGAGGATTCTGGCGGGATGGATCCTGAGAATCCAGCAGTACTCCCTGCATATCCAGCGGCTTGGGAGGTCATTGTAGCGGCTGTAGTGAAGCATGCTGTCGATTTGTAATTGTAGCGAGCTAGATCTGAGGATCCTGAGGCATTGAAGTTAAGGTGCTTGGGAAATGGAGGAATTTGCTCCTCCACAGGTTTCTTAGACTTCTTAAGCTCCTCAATTTCCTTCATCACCGTTTGATTAGTCTTTTCTTGTTGATCCATCTGATTTTTCACCTGTTTAATCAAAGAAAAAAAATCGTTGTTAGTAATAACATGATCAACAAACTGAACCTGGGATCCCGTGAACACGGGATAATCAGTTTTTCTCGGGTGTTCATCCACTTTCTTCTGTCAATCATTGGTTTTCTTCTGGCTTCCTGGAGTAGAAGGAAGAGGAGGAATGGAGGGTGATGTACAGGCCGAGATGGATTTTTGTTGGTTCGACATTTTTGGACTGGAGATCAAATGGAGTTAACGAAAATGGAATCTTCGTAAGATGAAGCACCACTTGCCCCAAGGTGGGCGCCAAACTGTTTTGTCCAAAATCAACAAGATGATTTTTTTTCCAAACTTAGAAAGTGAGTTAGTGTGCTTAATGATCAAAATGACGAAATATCAAAGTATGAATGTTGACATGATGATGTAACGAGGGAAAATCTAGAATCCTTCGAGTTTCCTCTAGGAATCCTGGCAAAAAACCTCGGGAGCCGGCCTGAAGAGCCTGCTTCCTAGCAATTTTATTGATACAAAATAAAGAATTACAATCGTTTTGGAGGTTTGATCGATCGACGCTAAGTGTTACAATGATGGTATGCTATCAGAGCTAAAGTGTATCGGTGTTGTGTGTCCCTAAGTCGATCGAATCCTTGATTATATAAGGATTACAAAAATAACAAACTATCCGGGATTCCCGGGATCCTATCATCCAACTAACATGACCGTTAGAGCCCTCTACGTCTACTTGGTCCACGATTTCCTTTAGCTGGAGCTTGAATCTCGGAGGCTGTTGATGACTTCAACGGTACCTGGGTCAAAGAAAGACGTGGTAATTACAAGGGTTAGTCAAATAAAACAAATCAGGATACCTGAACCAGCGGGATTCCCAGACGGTAATAGGATTCATGAACTATCTGAGCTTCCTGTGAGCATCCTGATAATATACCCTCAACAGATATGGTGTTAAAATCCAAGAAGGCACAAGATCACGTCAAGGGTCTCCAAACTGCCTTTGACATCCTTGACCAATATAACATGAAGCTCAATCCCTCTAAGTGCCACTTTGGGGTGCGAGCCAGAAAATTTTTAGGCTACGTGGTTACCGATAGAGGAATCGAAGCAAGCCCCGAGCAGATCAAGGCAATCTTAAATTTGAAGTCACCGTCAAATGTAAAAGAGGTGCAAAGGTTGACAGGAAGAATCGCAGCACTCAACAGGTTCATCTCTAGATCCTTAGAATAAAGCAAGGATTTCTACGATATCCTGAGGAAAAACAAGAGGTTTGAATGGACTGAGAAGCACGACGAAGCCCTGAGATGCCTAAAAGATTACCTGTCGGCAGCCCCTTTATTAATGAAACCAGAAGATGGGGAGCCGCTATATTTATATCATACTGTATCCGGAAGCTCAGTCAGTGCAGTCTTAGTAAAAGACCACCAAAAGTCAGCAACATCCGGTATATTACGTAAGTAAAACTCTGCTAGATGCAGAATCCAGGTATTCTCACCTTAAAAAAATTAATTCTAGCTCTTATAATGGCTTCCACTAAACTTAGACATTATTTTGAAACTCATACTATAATTGTGAGACCTAACTCTCCTATTAAGGAAGTTCTCAGGAAGCCAGAGAGGTAAGGTAGGATGGCTAAATGGATAGTGTAAAGACCTAGATTTTATTGAGGCTTTTGCATTAGTTAGTTATAGGTTTTTGGGTACATTGTAATGGGTTGGGTTAACACTTGTGTTTAGTTTTGATGGGCTAAATGGTTTCGAGTGGGCTCCCATGTAGGCCGAACCCTTTAGGGTTTTAGGAGACTTGTTCTCCACTCAAACCTTGGCCTATAAATACTTTGTCTTTCATTGGTTTTAGGGTGGTTGGTGAATCTTGAAGTTTATCAAGTGTTTACGAATTCTAGTCTCTAGAATTCGGTGTTTTCAAGTGCTCTTGTGTTCGTGTGATCTTCATTCGGTAACCCTTAATTGTTTCTCGCATTGTTACTTGTTCATTATTGGTTTACATTATCGAATCACCTCTTGATTACGGATTCCGCACGTAATCATTAGGATTAGTACCACGTGAGGGATAGATCGGATCCTTACCTAGATTTTATTGAGGCTTTTGCATTAGTTAGTTATAGGTTTTTGGGTACATTGTAATGGGTTGGGTTAACACTTGTGTTTAGTTTTGATGGGCTAAATGGTTTCGAGTGGGCTCCCATGTAGGCCGAACCCTTTAGGGTTTTAGGAGACTTGTTCTCCTCTCAAACCTTGGCCTATAAATACTTTGTCTTTCATTGGTTTTAGGGTGGTTGGTGAATCTTGAAGTTTATCAAGTGTTTACGAATTCTAGTCTCTAGAATTCGGTGTTTTCAAGTGCTCTTGTGTTCGTGTGATCTTCATTCGGTAACCCTTAATTGTTTCTCGCATTGTTACTTGTTCATTATTAGTTTACATTATCGAATCACCTCTTGATTACGGATTCCGCACGTAATCATTAGGATTAGTACCACGTGAGGGATAGATCGGATCCTTACAGATAGTCAAGTTGAGTGCCTATGATATCAAGTATGAGCCAAGGACAGCAATCAAATCCCAAGCCTTGGCTGGCCTTAAGGTTGATTTCAGCAGTGACATAGAATCAGAAGTTGAGAAGGAAGTCCAGCAGCTTGAGAGGCTCGAAGAAGACTGGATCCTTTACACTGATGGGTCCTTTACACTGATGGATCCTCAAATGTTAGAGGAACAGGGATGGACATCCTGCTAAAATCGTCACAGGGGGACATAATACCACTATCCATATCTTGTGAATTCCAGGCTACCAACAACGAAGCTGAATATGAAGCTTTGATTGCTGGGTTGCAATTGGCTAGAGATATGGGCATTCGATGTATTCAAGTATTTGTTGATTCTCTTCTTTTGACTAACCACTTTAATGGCTCTTATGCAGTGAGAGGAGAGAATTTAATCAAATATCTTGATATTGTCAAAAACTTGTTTTTGCTTTTCGAAAGTTTTAACATTTCACAGGTGTCAAGAGAAGATAATTCAGAAGCCGATGCTTTAGCAAACCTGGCTTCATCGCTCAGGATCCCTAAGGATATCAGGATTCCTATAACGCATATGCTAACGCCGGCAATAGCCCAACAGGAAGTTCACGCAGTTGACGACGGTGAAGAAGCAGACGTCGAGAATCCCAGGGATACCCAGGAATCCTGGATCCATCCAATTATAAAATACCTCAAAGACGGAGAGATTCCTAAGGGTGAAAATCGTAGGGCTTTTCACGCCAAGGTGACCCCTTATTTCATCTTAGATAACATTATATATAGAAAATCTCTTGCAGGTGTCTATTTAAGGTGCCTAGAGAAGTCAGAAGCTCTCGAGGTGCTTGGAGACATCCACAGGGGAGATTGTGGAAACCATACTAGGGGCAGAGCACTCTTCTCCAAGATTCTCAGATTCGGCTATTACTGGCCTACTATGAAGAATGATTCCATGAGCTTCTCACGAAAATGCGATGCCTGCCAAAGGCACGATAATATTCTGCATCAACCAGCTAAAAATCTGCATCCTACAGTAGTCCCTTGGCCGTTCATGAAGTGGGGCATGGATATTGTAGGTAAGCTGCCCAAGGCTCATGGAGGAAAAGTATTTATGCTTGCAATGACAGACTATTTCTCCAAATGGATCGAAGCGGAAGCTTATGTGCAAGTGAAAGAGAAAGAAGTGATATCCTTCATTAAAAGAAGCATCCTTACCAGGTTTGGGATTCTGGAAGAAATCATATGTGACAACGGCTCCTAGTTTATTGGCAAAAGAATAACAAATTTTTGTGCAAGCTGGGGCATAAAGATGATTACATCAACACATGTCCATCCTCAAGCCAATGAACAGGCGGAATCCAACAATAAGATCATCATCAACAATCTCTGAAAAAGTTGGGCTCCAATATAGGCAAATGGGCTAAAGAGCTACCATTTGTTCTTTGGGCAGATAGGAGAACACCTAAGAATGCAACAAGCCAAACCCCGTTTTCATTTGTGTTTGGAGCTGAGGCAGCGATTCCCACAGAAATGGTGTTACCCACTGCTAGGATCCTGAAACCAACATCCAGAATCTGCTTCAGGATCTTGAAACAGTTAAGGAGCTCATGAATACGGCCAGAATCCGGATGGCATCCTATCAACAAAGGGTGGCAAAGTTTTATAATAGGAACACCAGGTTAAGAAGATTTCAAGTGGGAGACTTAGTACTGAGAAAATCATTTCAAAATTCTACCAACCCAGCCAATGGAAAATTGGCACCCAAGTGGGAAGGTCCATATTTGATAGATTTTGAAGAAGGAAAAGGGGCATATCGTTTGGTAAACATGGAAGGAGAACCCCTACCAAGAGACTGGAATGCCATCCATCTCAAATCCTATTTTATATGAGAATCCCATTGGAATCCAAGGATCCTCACTGCCCAAATACTGTAAGGTACGTGTACCAATCCAATTTCAATATTATTCTAATTATTTTTGTCACATGATACCGACTTAAGAATCGAAGTGGTGTTAGCTAAGCTAACACCCACCCCTCACCAAGTGTTGAGTGTTTCGCAGAATTTGAGAATCCTGAATATTTTGGGTATATCCCCAGTTAGAGGTTGGCCATCTCTCCTACTGAAATTGCTTGAGCGTGTGGATCGTCTACTTAATCGTTATGAAATCAATGTTATACGAGCTAGAACACAAAGAGTATATAAAAAGACTTGTATTAACCACTTAGAGAACCACAAAGTACATAGAGAATATATGACCAAGAAGCTCCTGAATTCTATTACAAGACTACTATTTGTAGTTGCTAAAACCCGTTGGTCTGAACCTCAGGTTCGGACCTGTTCGGCCTGAGTTCGCACCACAGCAATCTTGTATGTTTTGTCTTCTATTCGATACTTCACATGACGATCTAGAACCATGTATCAACAAACTCCCCCTCGGCATGTGCAGTATCATATCCTCCATTAAACCTTGTATCTTGTATCTTCAATCAAACTCTTCCTCGATCTTGACGATGAGTTCAATCTTGAATACTTGATATTGCATCGTGTGTAATCTCTTTATCCACAATCTTCAGAAGACTTGAAGTTGTAATGTTCTCTTTCCACTTAAAAACCTGCCAACATAAATAATCTTGGTGCAAAACGTCTCTTCGAGACTCCAAGATATTTTGATTTTGAAAATGAATTCGTAATCCGTGTTGATCAATGAAAAACAAATCAGAAACAAAATCTTTTGGTTTTTAGAAACTATATATCAAAAACACACCTAAAATCTTTTTGGTATTTTCTGATAAGAAAAGTAAATGCATTACAAAATCAGACACTATTTTTGTCTTTTGCGAGAAAGATCACAACTTGGGATCATATTGGTCATAACATGCTGAACTACACTTCAATTTCGATTATATTGAAGCACATAAGCCATGCCGATTGCAGATATACTTTGTTCAACTTTAAACTCTGGCACAATCATACTCATAACATATGGATATGTTAAAGTATTGATTAGTTTTGCATTGACCAGTGTACTCTACACTATCAGACATACTCATATATGCTTTTGCTTATCATAATTTTGTGATATTATTTGTGATTTTAATGACATAATGATTGTAACCATGATATAGTCAACTGTGTTCCTTGCAAAAAGAAATAAGAATGTTAAATCGTCTACCGTAGGGTTGATCTTTCGATACGCAGATAAGGCCTCGGATTTAACAAAATAAAAAAAATAAAACAAGTTGAAATTGTATAACCCAACAACAATCAGGTCAGTACTCCCGTACACGCAAAGAAAGTCCGATGAGTTATACGAAACACCAAAGAAAATAAAGCAGAATGTCAAACGAACATTGATCAGGTCGATCTTTCGATACGCAGAGAAAGTCCGATCGTTTAACAAAATAAAGAAAATCAAAAAAGTTTAAATCTTTGCAAAATGAACACATGTTTACACAGTGACTTGCCGAGCCTACCTTACACATCGATCAAATGATCTTATGGCTTTTCATCTACTTTATCCATGAGTCAGACAATGTCAGCCAATGTACCATCATTTCCCAATCATGTCGGATACAATTTCTCATTTGTCAATGTTTTTGGCTTTTTGCATTTGTCAATGTTTTTGTCTTTTCCAAATTTCTCCCCCTAAAAATGACAACTCTATTTATAGATTTTCATTTTTACGATTTGAAAAACAACACACTATTTTTGGATTTTTGCAAAAACAAACTCCCCATCAGAATGAGACAGAGTGAAAAACAAAGGAAAAATTGATCAACCAACACGAATACCTTCAATGTAGCTGTTTTGGCTAAAAATTACTTAAGCAAAATTAGTAAAACTTGAACCAAATAAGATTGTGAGGTTTGGTGCCTAAGATTAGGATACGAAAACTGTTTGTAAAAATACTGGGACAATAACTTAATTCCAGGGACAAAAGCCGGAATCCTGGGTCAAAATGTAAGTTTAGTTGCGAAATCGATTTAGAAAGTAAATAACACAAATGAAGCCTTGAATGCAAGTAGGAACACCGAGAATTTTACTAGGGAAAAGCCCTTAGCCCTTAGATGTCTCTAAGGCGCCGCTGGCATAAAAACCCCGGGTAGAGATAACACACGCTACCAATTTATTGATCAGGTAAATGTTTGAGTACAATGAGTATGCAAAGAAATCAGTACAAGAATACAATGAGTAAAGCTCGAATGAGCTGAAAACTAAGTCTAAGTGTCCTATATATACTCCTAGATCTTCAACAACTTGTCCGATATTCCAGTGATCTCCTCTTCAACGTCTCTTTCAGTTGGTTGACCGAGTTTCCAGCTAACTGACTTTGACCACGTGCGAAATAAGTCTTTAGCTTGTTTTATGCGACCGTTAGTAGACTTCGTCAACCTGTCCTTGATCAAATACAGGCACATAAACTGTTAGCGACAATGCCCTAGCATGCAGAGTCATTTCCACATGTTGGGTCATCTATAAAATAAGGGTAACCCTGGATTATGCACATTTTAGATCATATTAACATAGAATAAAATGAATGTGAACTTCCCTGTATGAAGTCGTCATCCTGGGTCATCACTTTACTATTGACACATTCAGGGTCACCGAACATTACCTGCCAAATTCAGGGTCATACGATTCCTGGGTCATACATGCCCATGGTCTATACCTGTACCCTGGATTACCAGCCGAAGATTTCGGGTATAACAATAACATTTTAAAGACAAAATTTGATTTTCAATCACCGAAAGGTCTTCCTGAAATACCTGTCTGACACCAAAGAAATCATTAGTCGCTCTGGGATCGACCTGATTTAACAGTGTCGGGTCGCCCGGTGTCTTCCACATAGTCTTTGTTGGCCGTGGAAACAACTTTCGGTCAATTTTTGATCAGAACCTGAATCAGATTCAACCGATGTACTTGGTTTAGACCAAGACGATTTACGGGTTGATTTAATCTTTGGAGACCATGGTTCATCAAAAATTTTACCATTATTATTCACATATTTTGCACTTTTATGAACATATGCAGTCATCGGACAATCTGCAGCCATATGTCCAGGTCGACGACATACATAACAAATTCTCTCACGAAATTTTGATGAGAATTTGACAAAATTCCTTGATTTCCAACTATGATTCGCAGCAGGAGAATCATAGTAACCAAGAGAATGATTAGAAGCAAATGAATCAAAGAAATTGTTGGAAGAATCATACCTGAGAGATGATCTCTGAGGTAAATAATAAGAACCACTTGAAGAACCTCCAGAATGATAATGACCATTTCTTGATATAGAAGCCTTTGGCTTCTTCTGATGAACTTGCTTGTGCTGGGTCTGAATAGTTTTTTTCTTTGATTGTTGCTGAAGTCGAGGAACATGCTGAACAACAACTCTCTTCGGTTTCTTTGTTGTCTGTTTCACTAAAACATCCTTGACTTCATAACCCAAACCTTTATGCTTGAATCCAGAACCCTTTGTATATCCAGACGAACAACTAGAAGCATGTCTCCCTTTAGCTTTTCTAGTGAATTTATCTTTGATGTCCTTTAGTTTGTTCTTTTAAATCCAAACTTTTCCTTCATCAGGTGCATAAGAAGTACTTGAAACAATTTTATTAAAAATTTGTTCATTTTCCAGAAGAACAGATTTTGAAGTAAACTTCGGAACTTCACCCAATGGTTTGTGCTTTTTCTCAGACTTTGATTTCTTTTTCTTGGATGAAGTGGCAAACTTCGAATAATCATGTAATTCGTCCTTAGGATCAAGCAGAACAGATGTAACTTCAGATAAATCCACCGGTTGAGGAACCATGTGAATATCATCTTTCTCAGAACTATCTTCACCCCGATCCTGTTTGTATAAGAAATTTAACAATGTCGGTGACAAATTGCAATTCTTCACTTGCCGTTTTAACTCCAAAATTTCTAACTTCAATTCATTGATTTTCTGTTGAGCATCAAAAACTTCCTTTTGTGACTTGATAAATTTTGCGTTAAGCTCATCATATTCTAAATCTGCACTTTATGGATGTCACATTCAGCCAACAATTCTTCAAGAACACTTTCTCTTTTCTTTTTGTAAATCTCAATATCTTTTGTCAAAACTTCATTCTTATCACAATAAAGAACATTTTCATCTTGTAGCATAGAGATCTTGCTCTGAAGTTTCTCAATTTTAGTCGCCGATTCAATCACAAGAGTATTAGCCTTTTCAAACTTCTGTTGCACAGGCTAAGCCTTGTTGAACAATGCTTCAAAATCTGCAGCAACATCTTTAGCTTCAGCTTTTGCTTTTTCACATTCAACCAACAATTTATCCTTTTCTTTCATCAAATTCTTGTTAATCTTAGCAAGTTTTGCACACGTTGAATATACTAACAAAATTCCATTCTGAACTTCTTCTATGTTACTTTCATCCCCTTTGTCATATATAACACAAGAGCTTGTTTCAGAATCAGAAGCAGAATCAGAATCAGTGATACAACCATCAATTTGTTCAGTTTTGAAATCAATATCACAATCCTTTTTGTCAGACAATTTATCACTTCCTGATTCAAAACCACTCGAGGCAGAATCATATGATTTAGAATCCGTAGAATCTGAACCAATTGTCATGATCTGATTGTGTGCACAGGCCTCACCTTTTTTCTTTTAATGCATTCCATTTATCTTTAGTAGTATAATATTTTGTGATTTCAAGACATAACTCTCTTGAAAGAGCAGCTTGAATAATATCTCTTGCTTGTTTCTCAATATTTGTATAATCCCTTTCTTCTAGAGATAGATGTCGATGAAGTATTGCATCTCCTCTTGTATCAGTAGGCCATTTGAATTGCTTATTGATTATTTTCCAAAACTCTTCGAAATTTTTGTTGATGTAAATCTCAAAATCAACTTTCCATCTATCATAATCTTCCCATTTCACCAAGATAGGTATCATAGAACTAGCTTGTGAGACACTCATTTAAATTTTTTTTTTGAAAAATCAATTTAATATGCTTAAATCACTTTTTACCAAAGCCGAAAACTAACACTCCAAAAACTCCAGACTCAAAAAAGAAGGTCTTCCAAGCAGATTTTGGGGGTCAAACTGTAGGGTACTGGCCGTTAGGCGAGTAAAAGTATAGATCTCTCCGAGACGAACGTTTTGACTGGTATTAGCTCCCGTAACCCTTTATGGTTCTGAAGTTATGCCAGTTTTCGTGAAACACTCAAAAACTTGAATACTGTTTGTCCGAACTTAATCCAAACCTCGTCCGAACCACCTCCGAACTTTGCCCGAACTTAGACTTGACCGAACTCTCTCCGAACCTCACCTTCGGAAGAGTCAAACCAACTTGGACCAATCTAGTGCCGAACTCTGTCCGAACTGTTACCGAACAAGCCCCGAACTCTCTCCGAACTAAGGGAATGTCCGAACTCCGTCCGAACCTCGAGTTCGGAGCGGTTAATCCGAAGTTGTCCGAACCTCAGACGAGACCAGGCTCACTCAACACCATTTTCTCGATTTTCAGTGTTTTTTACTGGAATTTTTGACAAGAATTCAACCAAACTCGATAGAAACGAATTAGGAATGAATTTTTGACGTGAAGCACACTCGAGAAGATCGAACGAACTCAAAAATGAATGACATTTTCGCAAAAACGTGAATTTTGAGTCAAAACAACGAAAAACAGAGATTTCCGACTAGTAGAACAAACCAAATGCTCTAATACCACTTGAAATTGCTTAGCGTGTGGATCATCTACTTAATCATTTTGAAATCACTGTTATACGAGCTAGAACACAAAGAGTATATACAAAAGACTTGTACTAACCAACCACAGAGTACACGGAGAATATATGACCAAGAAGCTCCTGAATTCTATTACAAGACTACTATTTAAAGTTGCTAAAACCCGCTGGTCCGAACCTCAGGTTCGGACCTGTTCGGCCCTGTCCGAACTCTAGGTTCGGCCTGAGTTCGGACCACAACAATCTTGTATGTTTTGTCTTGTATTCGATACTTCACATGACGATCTAGAACCATGTATCAACACCTACGTTTAAGGTATCCCGCATACCTTCCAAGGTTTGAGAGGCTGACTCCTCTCCTAAGTTGTGTAATCGCCAGTAGCGCACGACCCTCTCCAGTAGCACACGTTGTCCACCAGTATGCTCAAGATGGTCGGACCAGTTTATCCCATGGGTGGCTAATAATCTTGTCATTGTAGGCTGCTGGGTAGATTCTCAGGGTTTTTAACACAGGCATGCTAACTAAGGTTATGGCATTTTCATGTCACTTACATAAGGGCTTGCCTCCAGTTTTTGCTTAGTCCCATGTATTTAATGGCTTGACCCCAGTTTTGGCTTAGTCCCAAGTATTTAAGGGCTTGACCCCAGTTTTGGCTTAGTCCCAAATATTTAAGGGCTTGACCCCAGTTTTGGCTTAGTCCCACAAAAAAAAAACGGGCTTGTCCCCAGATTTGGCTTGGTCCCAAGAATCTCTGGTTTATCCCCAGCTTATTTCTAAATTTGCTATCTTATCTTCAGAAAAAATTTCCTTTGGCCCCTGGCAAGGAACCTTATTAAACTCTTTTCAAATTCCTAAGGCAGGATATCAAGATAAACTGGCAAATTTGTCCTTCAGGATTCCTTTCAGGATCCTGAATGAGATATGGTAAGTAGCAGCAGCTTAGTTTGAGAAGCGGACTAAGGTATAACTTGAAGGGCAGGTGATTTATATTTTTATCACTTAAGTCTTAAATGGTTTCCGTATATATGAGTACTTTTTAAGACTCTTAACAAAATTTGATAACGAGTCTTATATACATAATTTTAAACAACAACATGAGAAGTCAAAAGATAATCATACTATTAACATGTGCAAACGGGTTTGAGCTCCCCAAGTTTCATCCTGAAAATCTCAGGATCCCTCCACTTGGGAATCTCAAAGGTCAAAAGTTCTTAGGAATCCTGGTTCCGTCTTGTAAAATACAAGATCACTCTACCAGGATCCCTACCATTGTTTGTTGTTTGTTACTTGTCTCTTACAGGAACCACAAATTGTTTCACAAAAAACCACCAAACAGTAAAACCTAAAAAATGGGCTCAGACCGTTGCATTATCCTCATTGCCCATTGCCTTCCCTTCTTCCACCAGCTTCTCCACCTCCTCAGGCTTCTTACCCTCGCCCAGCTCCAGCACATAAGCCCTTGTTATCGCCACCGGGGATTCCGGAACCGTCTTCGAGGAGCCACCCTCATTCCCATCCTTCCCTGCTCCGGCCACATATCCATCACCTCCTCCCAACGATTCCAGAACCAGCTTCCAGGCCGCGACATCCCAGCCAGGCACCATGAAACCAGCTGCTTCAGCTTCACCCGCCATTTGGATTTTGCATTCCAAGACGCTCCGGCAGCCGAAAGTTGGCCTATTTTAGCATCAGTGGCCATCTTGGCTTCCAAGGTCAGACGCTGCTTAGTGAGCTTATGCTCATAGAACAGGGTCTTACCCTTAGCAATGTCATCTTGAGCCCGGATCTTCTCCTCGGCCTCAGCCAGCTTCTTCTCCATGTCCATGGCTTGGGTGCTCAGCTTCTCGATGCCCTACACAAGGAAACAGGAATCCTGATCAGCAGTTGCAACAGGTATGAAACTAATATACATGTTTGTTAAAGCTTCTTACCAGGTTGACGATGGTCTGAATCGAGAGAACCTTGTTGCTGACCTCGGAAGGAGCGAGATCCTCAAAAGTTTCCAGGTACACGGGGGCCTCAATAACCTTTTGCTTCTTGGAAGCCGAGGCCTTCGGCCGGCTGACAGGTGGCTTGGAGGTGGCAGGCTGCTCCAACTGTTCCTTCTTGACATTGAGATGGTTATCAAGATCCTTCAGGGATAATGAAGAGCTGGACTTGGGGGCTGCAAAGAAAAACATATTGTCAACATTTAGGATGCTCGAATAAGTGTACAGCTCAGGATCCCATAAAAAACTTACCAGACATATCGGGAATGTGATCGGCTGAGTAGCTATGTTCGCTGGCAGTTGCTTCAAGGATCATGGCTCTTTCAGTGGCACGAATCTCGTAGAGTGCTTCAAGCTTCCTAGGATCCGGCTGTGCCTTGAGAGATTCTCGAATTTGGGTGCTGCAAAAAACAATAAAAAGTTAAACATATATTCAGAATCTTGTGACGAAAAAGATGTCAATATCCTACCCTTATCAACCCACTTTAACGGCAACTCCATACCCCCAGGAATCAAGTCTCGCGTAACAAAGAAGAAACGTTTCTTCCAGTCATGATCATTGTGGGAAGCTCTGGGAATCAACTGAGAGGTGGAGGTGCGAGCCTTCAGAACAAATCGGCTGCAACCATGGGTTTGGAGTTGGTAGGCTTCAAAAATTTCAGGAATCCCAATTTCCAGGTTCCGAGTTTGGTTCACTTGGTCAAGGGAGTATAGGATTCTCCAAACCATAGGTATGGTTTGGGCATAAGAGAGTCGGGTAGTCTTGAAGATTGAGCGACAAGCTCCGGGAAAGGGAATGTCATGCCAAGCAGAAAAGGATAGTACATAAAGCATACCCAGGTGGTGGAAGTGAAGTCAGATTTGGTCCGAGAATCGTAGGGACGAAAAACCGTTCCTGGTGGAAAGATGCCGGAATTCCTCAGGTCATGAATATCGCCATCGTCGAACGAGCATGCTTCCTCCTCGATGGGGACGATATATCCCTGATCGTGGAAATCCTCGATCGTCGGAGAGTTCAGCGAAGAGGATGAGCGAGTATTTTTCTTGTCGATAGCCAAAAAATCGAAGAAAATCGGAAGGGAGAAAAGAAACTGACCTGGTATATCGGAGAAGCTCGAGAGGGTTTGTGGAGAAAGATGGAGATAAATGATTTGGAATCTCCTATTTAAAGAAAAAGTAATGATGAAGGTCCCATCACTTGGAAGCCGTAAAAACCGTCCCATCCTAACCATATTTACCGTGAAAACGACGTGATTTTAGTGTTTTTTATTTTTTATTTTGACAGCTGTTAAACTAATCTACAACTGTCAAAATAAAAGGGGCAATTGTTGAGGGTGTATTTTCAGGATGCTCCAGGAAGCTCAGATAGTTCAGGAATCCTATTACAGTTTGGGAATTGCACTCGTCCAGGTATCCTGATTTATTTTATTCGACTAAACCTTATTATTGCCACGTGTTTATTTGACCCAGGTACTGTTGAGTCATCAACTACATCTGAGATTCAAGCTCCAACTAAAGAAGATCGTGGACCAAGTGAACGAGAAGGCTCTAACGGTCAAGTTAGTTGGATGATGAGATCCCGGGAATCCCAGATAGTTAGTTATTTTTGTAATTCTTATATAATCGAGGATTCGATCGACTTAGGGACACACAACACCGATACACTCTAGCTCTAATAGCATTCAATCATTGTAACACTTAGCATCGATCGATTAAACCTCTAAAACTCTTGTAATTTCCAGTTTCGTATCAATAAAATAGTGAGGAAGCAGGCTCTTCAGGCCAGCTCCCGAGTTTTTTTTGCTAGGATTCCTAGAGGCAACTCGAAGGATCCTGGATTTTTCCCTCGTTACATCCTTGTGTTCAACTCTACATTTCGAGCATATTAACAAGCACACTACCTCTGAAAAAGCATATAAGAATCGATTCTATGGTAGATAACAATGAGACGGAAGTTTGTCATATATTCTGTTGAATGATTACATAAACCGAAGGAGTATACAAACGATTAAGCTCCGGGGGAGGTTGGACAGAACCTCCTCTCCTCAACACATTGAACTGGACAGACTCTGGACAGAAACTTACAAAGAAATACAAAGACAAAACTATTTATACTTCTTCATTCTGTCCGAACTGGGCACCTCCGAACCCTGTCCGAACTCCCTCCGAACTTGGAGTTCGTCTCAAGTTCGGACAACTCCGAACCTGGAGTTCGGCTGGGTTTTGGACTCTAGTTCATGTCTTCGACAAATCAGTCTGTTTGATAATTCAAACAGTAACGGCCACATAAGGTTCATGCATCAACAAATTCCCCCTTGGACGTTACTGTCAAATCCAGACATTGATCTTCTAGCAATCATCATCAGTCAATTTGCTACATCTTGAATCTTGATTTTCAGCAAACTCCCCTTGGACTGAACTTCAGGCATGCTGGAAACAGTTCGCATCTTGTACAATCTCCAAAACCAATAAAGTTCCCCCTAGCTTCAAGCATAACCATCCAACTGGAACTGGAATATATGATAATGGTTCACTTCATCAGTCGTATCCGGAATTTTTAAAGACACCCGAACATCACTGCATATTGACAATAATCTTTAGTCTTCACTAAATTGTAATACATTATGATCTTTATGAAAACAGACACGATCAACATCTTCAATCATGGAAATTCCCACTTAGCATGAAATCCATCCCAATATATTACTCCGGTAAACGTATATCTCATTGCAGACTGGAATCTGACCAAGTCTTCACAAGTCAAGAAAGTATCGGGAAAATGACAAAGAGTTCCAAACCATAATCGAAAACTTTGACATATCAGTTTGCACGAACATCAGAATACACTACCTTTCCACGAAGATCAAAAATCACCATCAACCCTGAATTGATTGCTTTTGAATATTCACTTTTTCAATTATGAAACTTTAAAAGTTGTTAGGTTCCCAATTTCCCCCTAAATAATTGAAATATTCAAATCTTCAATTTCTTATGATTCCAGCTCCGCATGTTTTTAGTGGAATGATAAACTCAAGTGGCCCGCAACGGAATCTTTAATCTCATTTAATCTTCAATTTGTGTAAAAAGATAATCTCCGACAAACGTTCCCAAGTAATTATAACTATGTCTCCAAATCTCTGTCCATCATCAGAAACACGCGTTCTTGAATCTCTGTCCATCATCAAGAACAATGACTACCCACAAACTCATTCCTTGAAATTCGATCACTAACTCGTAAGAAATATCGTGATCTGGATTTTCTTCAAACATAACACCCCACAACTACCGAATCAAGGGTAAACCCAATAGCTGATCCGCTTCTTTGAAATTCACACCTAACGGGGGTTCGGGGGCAGCGCCCCTAAGAAGCGGGCTCCAAGGGGCGGCAGCCCTTGGCGGGGTCCAAGGGGCAGAGCCCCTGGCTGGGGCCGTGCTCATTAAAAATGCATCCGAGCCTCGTCCGAACCATGTCCGAACTACCTCCGAACCTGAACTTCCGAACCTCATCCGAACCTGATCTTCCGAACCTGACCTTCGGACGTCTGAACATGTCCGAACGTTGTCCAACCTGGAGTTCGGAGCGGTTATTTTTCAGATCTGTTCTTCGGCCGAACTCTATCCGAGCTTCACTAGAATTTCTTGAAATCGCACCAGATTCAGAATTTGATCGAATTTCGACATCAAGATGCCTTCGTTAGGTAAAAACATGACTCAGAAAGACTCGATTGGTTAAAAATCAATCAGAAACACTTTCAATCACCCCTAACTGAAGGTTTAACGTCTCAAACATAAGAAAGACGATGAATTAGGACCATATAAAGAGCCAACAGCTCTGATACCACTTGAAAAAGCATATAAGAATAGATTCTATGGTAGATAACAATGAGACAGAAGTTTTGTCATATATCGTGTTGAATGATTACATATACCGAAGGAGTATAAAAACGATTAAGCTCCGGGGGAGGTTGGACAGAACCTCCCCTCTCAACACATTAAACTGGACAGACTCTAGACAGATACTTACAAAGAAATACAAAGACAAAACTATTTATACTTCTTCATTCTGTCCGAACTGGGCACCTCCGAATCCTGTCCGAACTCCCTCCGAACATGGAGTTCGTCTCAAGTTCGGACAACTCCGAACCTGGAGTTCGGATGGGTTTCGGACCCCACTTCATGTCTCCGACAAATCAGTCTTTTTGACAATTCGAACAGTAACGGCCACATAAGGTTCATGCATCAACAACCTCACATTCTAAGTTTGGAATACGAAATCACTTTGTTGATTTTTGACCAAAACAATACTCATAACATTTGGATATGTTAAAGTAGTAATTCAATTTTCTTTGACCAGTGTATCCCACACTATCAGACATATTCAGATATTTTTTTTTTCTTGTGTGATTACACTTGTAATTATCACATAGCATAATGTTTTTCATGATATCATCAACTGTGTTCCATGCAAAAATAAATAAGAACGTTAAATCGTCTACCTTAAGGTCGATCTTTCGATACGCAGATAAGGCTCGGATTTAATAAATAAGAAAAAATAAAAACAAGTTGAAATTGTATAATTGAACAACAATCAGGTCGGTCTTGTGGACACGTAGAGAAAGTCCGATGAATTATACGAAACACCAAACGTCAAACGAACAACAATCAGGTCGGCCTTGTGAGCACGCAAAGAAAGTCCAATCATTTGAGAAATAAAGAAAATCAAACAAGTTTAAATCTTTGCAAAATTAAACACATGTATACACAATGACTTCTCATTTTCTTTTTCTCACTGATTTTTCTCTTTGTCATGAAATACTCTTCAAGAGATTAGCCACATGGTCAAACATTAGTATTTAATGTATATCACATCTGAATACTTTTTGATTTTCCGAGCCTACCAAGCACATCAAACAATGATCTTATGGCTTTCTCATCTACTCTATCCACGAGTCAGATACGTAAGCCAATTTACCATCATTTCCCAATGATTAATTTCTCAAAATTTTATATATTTTGCATGTATTCATCTTCTCCCCCTTACATGCGATTCTCCCCCTTAAAATGAATAACTCTATTTTTGGATTTTTTATTTTATAAAAACAAGACACTATTTTTGGCTTTTGCAATTTTCTCCCTCTAAACTACAAACAAAAAGTATAGAAAGAAAATTGATCAACCAACACGGATACCTTATAGTTTAAAGTTTCTGAAAATTTCAGGTTAGAAAAATATAGCATGAAATTTAAGTTAAGCAGAATACTCCTCCATCAACAACTTTTTCAATCGTTGTTAGGTCTTCCAGAAGTTCCTGCACACTGGTCAAACTTATCAGTTTATAAATGACCCGAAGCAAAGTACTTCTGGTTGACCAGTATCCTTTATTTGCTTTGTAACCACCTTAGGTTTCCATTTCTGTTGTGGTTTTTGTAATTTAGTTTTTAATGAATCAATCACAGTTGATTGTGACGAACAACCTACATTTTGGTCTTCTGAGAATGTTGGAACAAAACGTTTTTGTTTTTGAAAGCATGTAGGCTGAAATTCATCAAAAACTCTACCATGTTCATCAAGAAACACTGGTTTGGCAGTTTTACCAACAACCGGAATCTTTTGTTTTTGATGAAAAATAGTAGGAAAAGGACAATCGCGTGCCATATGTCCTGTTTGACGACAATTATAGTAGAAACAACTAGCTTTGTCCCACCGTTTATGTACCTGTACAGCTTCACAAACATTTCTATCTTCAAAATGATCGTAAAATATATCATATACCTGATGTCGACGATCATGAACCCATTTGGAAGTTGGGCTTTTTGAAGTAGAATCATCAGAAGAAAATTTAGCTGCTTGTTTCTTCTTGTATCTTTTGAGCATCAACGCAATGAAGTGGAAAGTCTTTGTCTGAAAATATTTGTTCCGAACCCTTAAGTTTGTAAAACCTTTCAAATTGAACTTTTTCCGCCTTAAATACCTCCTTCTTGACTTGCTTCAACTTCATTTTCTTCAGATTTTGTGATTTTGAACCTTGAACGCCATCATTTTCAACCATCTTTGAATTGAACCCCAATCCAACATGTTTACTAGAAATATTCTTCTCAGATGATTGATGTCCATTCTTCGCCAATCGTGAAAATTCAGCTTTGACTTCTTGCACATTTTTCTATTCATAGAAAATCGTCTCATCAAAATCAGGTTGAGAACGAATCTTCTCACTAGAAGTCGCTGACTTTTCAGTTTCTGTTGACGTTGAACCAGACAAAAATTGTGGGGCTTTAGAATTCTCAACATTTTTTGCCACTTTCTTTTTTTTCTTTTCCTTCACGACTTTGTCTTCTTCTGAATTTGATGATAAAAATCTTGAATAATCATATTCTTCAACTTTTTCTTTCACATCATTAACAACTTCTTTGATACTAGCTGGAGGTGATGCTATTTTGTCGAACATCTTTTCAAAATTTTCATCATTTGCTAAAAAACTTGTAAAAGATTGTGATTTGGTGACATTGTTCAAAAGTCGATTTGCATCAATCACTTGGATCTTCAAATCGGAGATCTTTTGTTGTGCTTCAGCCAATTCCTTCTCACTATTTATTAATCTCTTAGCAACTGTATGAGTTCTAAATTTCTGCAATCGAAGATTATCTAACTCAGCAAACAATTCTTTCTTCCATATATCTTGGTTTCGTTTCTGAATTTCTAGATTCGCAGCTTTTACTTTATTCACGCTTACTAATTCTCTCTTTTCATCCAATAACTTCTCCATGTCAATTTGATAAGCTTCAATTTTAGCAACATACTCATCAGAAGTCTTGGTAAGCATATCAAGCTTAATCTTGGATTTATTAAATAAATTTTGAGAATCATTAGCTGCATCTTCTGCTTCATCCTTCCAATTCTGAACTTCAATAAGCAACTCATCATTTTCTTCAACTAACTTTGCATTCTTTGCTTCATGATCTTTTCCATCCTTTTTAGACTTTTCCAAATCTCCCTTTACCAGTTGAAGAACTTCAGTAAGCATCTTTACTTCCTTTACCAATGAATCATTTTCTTTCAATAATCCCTCATTTTCTTTTAACAAACTTTCAATCTTAGACTCAAAATTTTCATTTTCAGCAGCCTCATAAGATCTTGAATCAGAATAATATTCATCTTGCTCATGAGTGACAATCAAAGCTATTTTCTCAAGAAATAGTTTACCCCAATTATAGTTTTTATTATCCTGAGCAGTCAATGATGTTGTATATGAATTGATCGATGATGGTTGAGAACCATTAGTACCTTTTGAATCAAATTTGTGAATATGAGATTGTTGACATTCTCTTGTAAAATGTCCAAGATTTGAACATTTATAACACTTATCTTGGATTTGTCAAAACCCATCTTTCCATTTGATCCAAAATGTTCTCTTCCAGTTTTCTTGAAATATCTCTTTGACTTTTGACTCAACATAGCTAATTTCCAGGAAATATCCATGTCACTTAAATGATCATCATCAATTTCATCAAGATCTTTCAGTTAATCGAGCATCGCTGACATCATTGATAATCATTCCAAAAGAAGATGTAATGACAGCATAAACCAATTTAGCATAATCATCAACAGATTTGACAGAAAATGCACTTTGATTTGATGATTTTGGAATTGTAAAGCTACAACCTGTTGAAGTAGTATTACCAGAAGCTTCATGCATATTTCCAATAAAAGCAGTAGTTGGTGCAGAACTGAGACGACTTGGTTTAGCCATAGCATTTATGCTTGCAGCATTCTCTCCATGATATAATTCTGGATTTCGCAACTTAGTAGTTGATTTCTTTGAATTTAGCATTTCTATTTCCCGAGTATGAAGTTGACCAGTGAGCTCATGAAATAATGTAGAAAATTCTTTATCATGTGTGAGTAGCAAAACATAGTCTTCCTATTTTTCTGGTGAAGCCTCCATTAGCTTCACTTTCAATTCTTCATCGGTTTTCTCAATCCCAACAATATTCAACTCACTAATAAGATGTGTAAATATTGATACGAGAGCCGTAAAAGTCTCATTTTTATAATGTTGAAAATTGTAAATTCTTTGTTCAACACCTTTCGTCGACTCTTTTGTATTCATCTTTTCCTTCACACCTCGCCGATAATGCATCCCACAGTTGTTTCGATTTCATGTAAGTGTTGAATTGATGTAATAACTCGGTAGGTAAAGCCATGGTAAGATAACCAGAAACCTTTTGTTCAAGTTCATAACTTTTCCTTTCAGCAGCATCAAAAGTATGAGTTTCTTTAAAATATCCTTGATCAGTGGGGTGCATGTAAAGCTTTCGAATCGGAATCCACAAATCGATATCATTCGTGCTTATATAAGTAGAAAACCATTGTTTCCAATTCTGATAATCCTCCAACTTCAACAATTTGGGAACTTGCTGGTTTGTTCCAATTTCGTTGTCAAAATTAATCAAGGTTTGCATTGCATTTTGCATCATGGCAAAAACTTGGAAATCCGAGATTTAAAAAAAAAATTAAATTCTGATTAACCGAACTACACCCGAACACTATTACATCACTTTCTCATCTAGTTAACCTATTTAACAATCAGTTTTCTTGCAGCAGAACCTTTGAGAAGCTCACAGGTGACTTATATCGAGTGGTACAAAAATCCGATGAGCCGCTTAGAGAATACATCGCTAGACTCGGACGAGAATCTCTCGAGATCCCTCACCCGGATATGGCAGCAGTCGTTGAAGCCTTCAAAATGGGGCTACGAAAGGATTCCTGTTTTTATGATGACCTTGTCATGACTCCTTGTAGGAATCTCAACGAAGTACGCAACAGGGCTTTAAGGTTCATCCATCTGGAAGATGACAAAAAGATCCACTAAAGGATAGATGTTCCCAAATATGATCCCAATGGTAGGAAGTCGGAATCCCCGGGGAAGCAGTATAGATCCCGGCCGTATTCCAAACCAGAAAACCAAAAAGTCAATGCTGTGGATCAAGACGATGACGAGGAGGAATATCCTAAGGTATTTGAGAATTATTTTCCTGTTGATATTGGTGGCTTAATGTGTGCGATGCAGGATCTTGGTGAAAAGGCAAGATGGCCTAGAAGGAATGATAAGCAGGGATCCTGGAAAGAGAAACCTAACTGGTGTGCTTACCATGAGGATTTTGGCCACCTAACAGATGAATGCATAACATTTCGAATTGAAATTAGCTACCTGCTCAGTAAGGGGCACCTCAAAGAATTGTTGGGTAGGAAGAAGATCAAGACTCAGGAGGCCAACAAGATTCCTCAAATAGCAGCTTCTCCACCTTAGGATGCTCAGATAATTAACTTCATATCAGGAGGCTCAGACATCTGTGGCACCTCTTATTCCTCAGCCAAGAAACATGCTAAGGAATCCAAGTATGAATAGGGCAAGAGACCTGTCCGGACATCTACCCTAACTCAAGACAAAGTCATATCCTTTGATGAAAGCAACCGTTCCAATTTTCAGGATCCCCATCATGATAGTCTTGTGGTTACTTTATATGTTTCCATCCATTTTGTTCGCATGATCCTAATTGATAATGGAAGCTCGGTAAACATAATCCATCTTGATGTGCTAAAAAATACGGGGATCCAAGAAATTGAAATAGTTTCCAGATCCTCAGTCCTCGTTGGCTTCAGTGGTGAAACTAAAAGCACCGTTGGGGATATCAGGTTACCAATGTACAAATAGGGGGTAAACTCTATGCAAAAATTTTGTGTTATATATTCTCTCTCTTTTGCAATATAATTCTTGGCAGGCCATGGATACACGAGATGAAAGCTGTCCCTTCAACTTACCATCAATGCATCAAGCTTCCCACACCTTGGGGAGTTGTGAGGATTGAAAGCGATCATCAGGAAGCCAAGAATTGCTATTCGACTTCAATGAAGAACACCACCAAGATAACAAAGGGATATCAATTACAGAAAAGAGCACTTGAAGAACAGGAGGACATGGAGCTTGATGTTAAAGAAGTCCTTCTAAACCCTGAAAATCCTGAAATCAAGGTGCTCATCGGGACCAGCATCCCAGTGGATACTGAACATGAACTGATTCAGCTCCTGAAAGCCAGAACCTCAACTTTTGCTTGGAAGCATGAGGATAGGACAGGTATCCCTAAACATGCTATTACTCACAAACTTGGTTTAGATCATTCTTTCAGGCCAATTCAGCAAAAGATAAGAAAGTTCGCTCTCGAAAAGAATGCAATTATCCTGGAGGAAGTCGACAAGCTTCTCGAAACAAAGATGACCAGGGAAGTCAAATATCCCAAGTGGCTAGCAAATGTGGTGGTAGTCCAGAAGAAGAATGCAAAGCAGAGAGTTTGTGTTGAATACACAGATCTGAATAAGGCCTGTCCTAAAGATACTTTCCCACTTCCCCATATCGATCCAATGGTGGATGCCACAGCTGGCCTCGAAATGCTCACATTCATGGATGCTTCAGCAAGATTCCAACAGATCCAAATGGAACCATGTGATCAGGAGCATACAACATCTATAACCCCAACATGTATCTACTGTTATACTGCCATGCCTTTTGGTTTAAGAAATGTAGGTGCCACCTATCAGAGGTTAGTCAATATGATGTTTAAAGAGCAACTAGGGGACACAATGGAGGTCTACATAGACGATTGATGTGTTGCAAACACATCCTATTTTCCCGTGTATTTTGTATAATATTTGAGTCAATTTTGAGTCAGTTTCGATGGTTTTTATTTAGTTTTAGTATTTGAGTCTTAATGTGCAATTGAGTCATTTTTGTATATTTTGGGGTGAGTTTGAGTCTTTTATTTTGAAGTGTGTTTATTAGGTCAATGGTGCTTAAAATGTTTTAATTATATTTGGTTGTAGGTTGACATATGAGTCCAAGGAGATGGTATGGCATTACATCAAAGATGGAGGACTGGTGTAGACTTAAAGGAAAGTCGAGGGGCTGAACTGAAAAATGGAAAACTAACTTCATGATTTTATTGTGATTTCGGAAACAGCAAGTAAAAACAAAACATCTGCATCAATCCATGTAATTCATATTGTGTTGGCCTCGTTCACTTAAGATCCGAACAAAAAAAACATGTATGTGGGCTGGACTTGTGGATCCATAAAGCAACGAAAAGTAGGTCAAATTAATGGAGGATATATTGAAGTCGACGGCAACAAGAAAAGGGGAACCAGAGGAAGAAAAAGAATTCGAAGAAAAGAGGAGGAAGCTACGGACGTACGAAAGAAAAAGAATTCGAAGCTACCAGGTTACCAGGCAAGCACGTTAAAAAGTCAAATTACTTTATAAGCAAGTAGGCAGGCAAACTGGTAGCTGAATTATTTTATTTTCTTTTACGATGAACATTATTTCGATTTGTGCTTTTGTTCGTGTTCATGTTTGCACTATGATTATCGGCTAAAAATCTAGTGCCGCCTAGGCCATTTGATGACTATTTTACGTCTTTGACTAATTTCGATTTATGACAATTGATGTTGGATTTGATATTCTTTAAAGCTCATTAATTTTCTACAATTGATGTGTGTGACTACATGTTTTAGGCTTAGAATTGTTAATCAAATCATACTTTGCTTGTGGATGTCTTCCAGTTAGAGTAGAGTAGTTGAATTGCATGTTTTATGTTTGTAATTTACATGATTGCTAATTAGGGTTATCATTGATTTGGTTGATAGTTGTTTGCTTGGTTCATGTGGGCTACTGTCTTTAGACAAGCTGGAAGGTGATAAGGGTAATGAATAGTCGGGTTGGTTAACGGTTTAGGATCAAATGATCCCATAAGGAAATTCCCTAGGTTAGTTAATTAATCTGCTAATTGTGTTAGTTGTAGAACTTTAGTGAGGCTTCGTCTATCTTAAGGTGCCCTAGAGTCTGTCGAAGGTGGTTAGGATAGGTGGGTTGGGACGAACTCAAAAGGTGAACCATTCGTTCAAGCACTAGAATTATCAGTTAGGAACAAGCCGGAAGGTGACCTGACCAATCAGTGAGCGTATTTGATTCTTAGGATTTCCTATTGCGTCACACCCGGTAAATGGTCTGGGGTCCACTAGGGTGTTCTTAGAGTTGTCATTAAGATCCTGATTCCATCATCTTTGTCATAGCCGTTAGAAGTCAATAGCGTGATTTAGGAGTTTAGGCCTAGGTGGTACTATTTCTCTCATCTGGTTTTCTCTTAGGTTTCCTTTGCTTCCGTTAGTTGGTTAATTAGTTAGTTTAGTTAATTTAATTCCTAAAATCAAAAACCCAAATTACTCAGTATTTCCATTTCTTAGGTCTAAGTTAATTCTTGTTTCATAGTGTCCTAGGTTCGATATCCGGTCTTACCTTAGCTTTACTATAATCCGACAGGTTCACTGCCTTAGGGTTCGGTTCGGTTTTAGGAAGTTTCGGTAAAATTTAGGTGTGTCTAGGTCTAGGTTAGGTCTATGTTTTAATAGTGATTTTTAGGTACGTTCCGAGCACATCCACGACATGGTGGTGAAATCCAAGAAATCTAAAGATCATGTCAGGGATCTCCAAACCGCCTTTGACATCCTTGACAAATATAACATGAACCTCAATCCCTCCAAGTGCCACTTTGGGGTGCGAGTTGGAAAATTTCTGAGCTATATGGTTAATGAAAGAGGAATTGAAGCAACTTGAGCAAATCAAAGAGATTTTAAACTTGAAGTCCCTATCAAATGTAAAATAGGTACAAAGATTGACAGGAAGGATCGCAGCACTTTACAGGTTCATCTCAAGATCCTCAGAAAAAAGCAAGGATTTCTATGATATCCTGAGGAAAAACAAGAGACTCGAGTGGACTGAAAGGTATGAAGAAGCTCTGAGATGCTTAAAAGACTACATGTCAGAAGCTCCATTATTGATGAAACTAGAAGATGGGGAGCCACTATATTTGTATCTTGTAGTGTCCGAAAGCTCAGTCAGTGCAGTCTTAGTAAAAGACCACCAAGGTCAGCAGCATCCGGTATATTACGTAAGTAAAACTATGCTAGACGCAGAATCCAGGTATTCCTACCTTGAAAAATTAATTCTAGCTCTTATAATGGCTTCCACTAAACTTAGACATTATTTTGAAAATCATGTTATAATTGTGAAATCTAACTATCCTATTAAGGCAGTTCTCAGGAAGCCAGAAATGTCAGGTAGGATGGCTAAGTGGGTAGTCAAGTTGAGTGCCTATGATATCAAATATGAGCCAAGGAAAACAATTAAATCTCAAGCCTTGGCTGACTTTGTGGTGTATTTCAGCGGCGATATAGAAGCAAAAGTTGAGAAGGAAGTTCAGCAGCTTGAGAAGCTCGAAGAAAACTGGATCCTACACCCTGATGGCTCCTCAAATGTTTGAGGAAAAGGGCTGGGCATCCTGCTAAAATCAGCACAGGGGGACATAATACCACTATCCATATCTTGTGAATTCCAGGCTACTAACAACAAAGCTGAATATGAAGCTTTGATTGCTGGGTTACAATTGGCTAGAGATATGGGCATCCGGTGTATTCAATTATTTGTTGATTCCCTTCTATTGACTAACTAATTTAATGGCTCTTATGCAGTGAGAGGAGAGAATCTAATCAAATATTTAGATTTTGTTAAAAATTATCTTTGCTTTTTAAATTTTTTAACATTACACAGGTTCCAAGAGAAGACAATTCAGAAGCCAACGCCTTAGCAAACCTGGCTTAATCATTTAGGATCTCTGAGGATATCAGGACACCTATAACACACATCCTGACATCGGCAATAGCTCAGAAGGAAGCTCACGCGATTGATGACAATGAGGATATGAATGTTGGGGATCCTAAAGACATTCAGGAATCCTGGACTTATCCAATCATTAAATATCTTAAAGAAGGGAAGATTCCTAAGGGTGAAAATCCTAGGGCTTTTCGCGCTAAGGTAATAACTTATTTTATCTTAGAAAATATATTATATAGAAAATCTCTTGCAGGTGTAGACTTGAGGTGCCTATAGAAATCAGAAGCTCTTGAGGTGCTTGAAGACATCTATAGTGGAGATTGTGGAAACCACACTGGGGGCAGAGCACTCTTCTCCAAGGTTCTCAGATTTGGTTACTATTGGCCTAAAATGAAGAAGGATGCCATGAGCTTCTCATAAAAGTGCGATGCTTGCCAAAGGCACGTCAATATTCTGCATCAACCAGCTAAGCATCTGCATCCTATAGTACTCCATGGCCATTCATGAAGTGGGGCATGGATATTGTGGGTAAGCTGCCCAAGGCTCCTGGAGGAAAAGTATTTACGCTTGCAATGACAGACTATTTCTCCAAGTGGATTGAAGCAGAAACCTATGTGCAAGTAAGAGAGAAAGAGATGATATCCTTCATCAAGAGAAATATCCTCACCAGATTTGGGATTCAGGCAGAAATCACATGTGACAACGACTCTCAGTTTATTGGCAAGAGAATAACAAGTTTTTGTGCAAGCTGGGCATAAAGATGATTACTTCAAAACTTGTCCAACCTCAAGCTAATGGGCAGGCGGAATCCAGCAATAAGATCATCATCAATAACCTTAAGAAGAAATTGGGATCCAAGAATGGCAAGTGGGCCGAAGAGCTACTGTTTGTTCTTTGGGAAGATAGGACAACAACTAAGAATGCAACAGGTCAAACTCCATTCTCATTAGTGTTTGGAGCTGAGGCTGTGACTCCCATAGAAATGGTGTTGCCTACAACCAGGATCAGCTGCCGTTATCCTGAAACCAACAGCCAGACTCTGCTTCAGGATCTCAAAACAGTTGAGGATCTCAGAGATATGGCCAGAATCCGGATGGCTTTAAATTCTTTTCAGGATCCCAAATAGGATGATTAGAAAAACCAGCAAAGTCATTCTCTCATAATTCTTGTTAGGAGCCTGAATAGGATATAGAAAGAAGTTACAATTTAAACTAAGAAGTCAACTAAGGTAAAACTAGAAGGTCATGTAACTTATGTTTTTATTACTTGATTTTAAACTTTGACCTATTCAACTATTAACCTCAAATGGTTTTTTAAATACATAAGTGCTTTTTAAGGTTCTTGACAAAATTGAATCTCACAACGATTTCTATACGCGAAATCCAAATTCAAAACACAACATATGTCGCCAAAAGATAATTATATTATTAAACATACGGAAACGGGTTTTAGCCTCCCCAAGGTTCGTCATGAAAACCTCAGGATCCCTCCGCTTGGGAAGCCCAAAGGTCAAAAGTTTTTAGGAATCCTGGTTTCGTCTTGTAAACAACAAGATCCCTCATCCAGGATCCCTACCATTGTCTACCATTGTTTGTTACTTGTTTCTAGCAGTAACAATAAAAAGTAAATTGTTTTACAACCACCAAACAAGAAAACATAAAAACCGGGCTCAGACCGTTGCATTATCTTCATCGCACATCACCATCTCCTCTCCAAGCTTCTCTCTCTCACCAAGCTTCACCTTGAACACCCCTGTCATTGCCTTTGGAGATTCTAGAACTGTCTTCGAGGAGCAGCCTTCATTCCCATCCTTCCTAGCTCCAACCGATTCGCCATCGCCTCCCTCCAATGATTCCAGAATAGCCTTCCAGGTCGCAACATCCCATCTAGGCACCTTGAAACCAACCTCATCTGCCTCACCCTCCATTTGAATTTTCCATTCCAAGATGCTCCGGGCAGCCGAGAGTTGCCTATTTCAGCATCCGTGACCATCTTAGCTACATAAGCCAGGCGCTGCTCAGTAAGCTTATGCTCGTAGAATAAGGTTTTGTCTTTTGCAATCTCAGCATGGGCTTGGATCTTCTCCTTGTTCTCAGCCAGCTTCCGCTCCATGTCCATGGCCTGGGTGCTAAGCTTCTTGATGCCCTGCACAAGAAAACGAGAATCCTACTCAATGGCTGCAATATGTATGAAACTAATATATGTATTTTTGAGCTTCTTACCAGGTTGATCATGGTCTGCATCGAGAGAACCTTGTTGCTCACCTCAGAAGGAGCCAGGCCTTCAAAATTCTCCAGGTACATGGTGGCTTCGGTGTGTGACAATCCGACTTTTCAGGTCATTTTCTGACATTAACTGAACGTAAAACGTATTAAATGTTGTGTGAACATTTATGTGCTTATCTGCATTGACTTTAGCAATTAGGGTTTTGTGTAGTAATCACTAAACAAGCATGCACTTAAGTTCGACGTTTGATATTTTTTTGTTCTATGATTTTATGTAAATCATACGTTACGATTTCATGTGAACATTGCGTCATTTTTTGTGACAATTATATCTTATGATTTTAGAGATAAATATAAATATATGTATATATATAAAACATAATTTAATCACATTTATGATTTTATGTAATTTAAGGATTCCAATTACAAATTATTAATCATAGAGTTATGTGTTTTAAATATATAAGTTATAGAATTAAAACCTATGATTTTATGTGAAATTATTATTTATGATTTTATGTAGTCGTTTAAGTTTATATTTCTCTTATAAACGTTATACGATTTATACATCTTGACATTTCTCGTATATTCGTTGTTAGAAACGTTCCCCATTAACTCCGTTAGAGATCGTTAAAGATTTATAACATTGAGGGACTCTTTCCGCCAATTTCTAAATCTCCTTTCCTTTACAAAACTAGTGGGGATTATTGTTGTGATTATCCAAACCTTGTGTCCTATTTGTAACTTGGTGAGGGACTAGAGATGTAATTACCCAATTGTCAATTAATGGTCATTATGTGAATTGAATTCACGGTTTGAATTCGGTCGATCGTTGTCCGCTGGTTACGATGTTCACAATCAATGGAATGATTAAATCATTCAGTTTCTGGGAAGTAATGACCCATTCATCCTTATTACCACTCCCATTCCAGTCCCTCGAACCCCCTGCGTTCTCTCTCGCTCTCTCTATTCTTCACGACCACAAGAAACCCACTACAATCACAATTTCCGGCAAAATTCTCACCATATAGCCACTTTCTGTCATTGTTTGATACATCCCTGTGATCGTGGTTCGTCTCTGAACGACCGGGTGCAAACCGATTTGAGTTTCGTGATTGTGCTTCGAGTTCACGATTAGGTTTCGGGTTCGTTTCGGTGCACAAAACGTATCAATCTCTCATCGCCGACTCGAGGTAATGATTCCTTTATGTTAGTCGCACCATTTTCTTGAAGTTCTCTGTGTTTTACATTTTTCCGGCGACCGGAACTAGGGTTCCGATCACCGGAATCCTTGTATGAAGAAGATGACATGCACAGGCAACATGTTAAATAAATTGAAAGTTGGCTTTGTTAGCAGACGCCAATCTGGCCTACTGGTTCGGTCGCGAGTTTTGTATGGGAGGGGCGCGGGTTCGAATCCGGCCCTCACCATTTTTGTTTCCTTAAAACCTTGTTGTTGCTCCGGGAGGTCACAGGTTCGAACCTGGTGACCTCCATAGTTTTTATTTTTGTTGTTTTACATTGTTTTGAGCATTTGGTTACTAGTCTTGGTACCAAAATTGTTCCTTCTCATATCCTAGCCCCGTAAAAACATATTTGGAACCATTAAAACCTCGTAAAACATATTTTAAGTCGTAAAATGTGTTTTGAATTAAAATATATATATATATATATATTTCCAACATCTATATATACATATAAATATTGATATGAAATTCTAGTTTCACATGAAAGGTAAAATATATATATATATATATATATATACATATATATATATATATATATATATCTAGAGTATATTAATATATAAACCTATGTCGTTGGATTTCTATTGAAATAACCGAATATTTTATGACAATCTTTAACATATATAAATATATATTGTTCTCGCAAATTCGTTATTAAAACTTCTCGAACGTTTAGTTAAATATATATATATATATATATATATATATATACATTATATATATTTATTTTTGGAGTATTTGAACTTGAAAAATATATAATATTAATATATATTGTATTCTCTCGTACTATTTCGATAATTGCTCGGATTTGGCACAAGTGCCATCCTCGACTTGTTTCAGATTCCACGATCATTCGTTTTTATCGATTACGTTTGACTTATAGTTTATAGAACACACACTTATACTTGAATGCTCGTTAGGTGATTGATTACTTGCACAAGACTCGTTCTTGCTACTTGAATTAACTGTTTTATCTGGAAACTTTGCTGAGCAACCTAAGGTGAGTTTCACGGCCCCATTTTACTTATTTAAATCCTGTTGGGGGAGATTAACATGCAAACACTTGAACTGTTAGATATATATCACCTGAATGATAGTGGCACACTTATGATAAAGCCCTCACTTTATAGTTACTGTCAATGTGACATCAGCGGGAACTTATTTAGTAGATCTACTGGGTTTGACAGCCCCACCCGGGTCAGTCGCTCTGGCACGATTGGATATCGAACAGGTGTTATAAACTTCTTAGTCTTAACGAGGCACAATTGAACTTGTCGAGCTTCAGTAACTGGATAGCTAGTTTAACTAGTCGAACGTGCACTGATTTCTTGAAAATAGCCTAGTTAGCTATTGATATATTATCTGGATTTTACTGAACTGTTAAACTGTTGAACTGATTAAACCTGTGAACTCACCAACCTTTGTGTTGACACTTTAGCATGTTATATCTCAGGTCGCTAAACTGGATTGTCTGCCACGAGCTAGGATGCACCACATAAGGATTATTATTACCATGCATGCATCATAGACTTATTTAGTTATCGAACTTATTAACTTTGGTTTGCGCATGTTTTGGCGCTTGAACAATTATTACAACTTTGTCGATTACGCTTCCGCATTTAAAAACGCATTTACTCTGGTTTTACTTTTACATTGCATATAGACTGTTCGTATGGCTAATGTGTTCGATCCTGGTTTGTCATGCTCCCTGCGGCGCGTTGTCGCGCGTGGGATTTTTGGGGGTGTGACACGGTGACCTTCCTGTTCTTGGAAGCAGAGGCCTTAGGTCGGCTAAAAGGAGGCTTGGAGGTTGCATGCTGCTCCGTTGGCTCTTTCTTGATCTTGAGGATGCTGTCAAGATCCTTAAGGGAGAATGAAGAACTGGACTTGGGGGCTGTGATAAAATCAGATTATCAGCGTTTGGGATTCTCAGATAAAAATACAGTTCAGGATCTTGCAAAAACTTACGAGACATCTCAGGAATGTGGTCGGCTAAATAGCTTTGCTCGCTGGCTACTGCTTCAAGGATCAGGGCTCTCTCTGTGGCTGGAATCTGGTAGACTGCTTCAAGCTTCTTGGGATCCGAATGCACTTTGATGAGATTCTCAAGCTTGGGTGCTGCAAAAAACATTAAGGAAAATTAAAGACAGATTCAGGGTTTTGCGATGAAAAGGAAATCAATATCCTACCCTTATCAACCCACTTCAACGGCAACTCTTTACCGCTGGAATCGAATCACGCTTCACAAAAAAGAAATGCTTTTTTCAATTGTGATCATTATGGGAAGCGCGGTGAATCAATTAGGAGGTAGAGGTGCGATCCTTCAGGACGAATCGGTTGCAGCCGTTGGTTCTGAGTTGGTAGGCTTCACAAATTTAAGGAATCTTGATCTCCAGGTTTCGGGTTTGGTTCAGATGGTCAAGAGAGTAATAGAATTCGCCAAACCATAGGTATGGTTTGGGCATAGCTCAGCCGGGTAGTCTTGAAGAACTGGGGAACAAGCTCAGGGAAGGGGAATGTCATGCCGAGCAAGAAAGGATAGTACATAAAACAAACCCAAGTGGTGGAGGTATCGGACTTAACTCGAGAATTGAAAGGACGAAAAATCGTACCCGGAGGAAAGATTCCTGATTTTCTCAAGTTGTGGATATCGCCATCATCGAATGCGTAAGTTTCTTCTTCACTGGGGATAACATACCCCTAATCGTGTAAATCATCGATCACCGGAATGTTCAACGAAGAAGACGAACGGGTATTTTTCTTGGCCATGGCCGAATAATCAGAAAGGGAAATCGGAGAAGAAAGTCGAGAACTGACCTGGATTATCGGAGAAGCTCGAGAGGGTTTCTGGAGGAAGATGAAGATAAATTAATTTGGAGTCTCGTATTTAAAGAAAAAGTAATGATGCGGGTCGCATCCCTTGGACGCCGTAAAAAACGGCCCATCTCAACTGCTTTTACCGTGATAACGCCGTAAAATTGACATCTTTTTAAATTTTGACAGCTATTGAGCTTATCTACAACTGTCAAAATTCAAGGGGGTAATTGTTGGGGGTATATTTTCAGGATGCTTGCAAGAAGCTCAGATGGTTCAAGAATCCTATCGTAGTCTGGGAATCCCACTTATCCAGGTATCCTGATTTATTTTTATTCGACTAACCCTTATAATTGCCATGCGTTTATTTGACCCAGGTACCGTTGAGTCATAAACTGCCTTCGAAATACAAGCTCCAGTTATTGAATAACGTGGACCAAGTGAATGATTGTAGCTCTAACGGTCAAGATTAGTTGGAGAATAGGATCCCGGGAATCCTGAAATGTTTATTATTCATGTATTCGATATATAATCGAGGACTCGATCCGTTTAGGAACACATAACTCATACACACTCTAGCTCTGATAGCACTGAATCATTGTAACACATAGTCCGATCGATCAAACCTCCAAAACTCTTGTACTTTTCAATTTCTTATCATTAGAAGTGCTAGGTAGCAGGCTCTTCAGGCCGGCTTCCAAGGTTTTTTGCCGGGATTCCTAGTTCTCTACCAAACGGATGCTTGAACTAGATCTGCGATTTGTTTTGGGTGGATTGCTATTATCTTTGACCCTTGGTTTTAGATTTGTAAAGAGTTGAAGTGTCTCAATCTTGGTTTTTGGGGGATTAAAGAAGATGTAGAGAGAGAGAGAATGTCATTTAGAATGATGAACAAGATGGCGATCGTCCAGAAGAAGTAGCAGCTGCAGCAACTTCGTTTAGATTTCAGTTTAGCAAGCTTTTGATCTTTGGGGATCCGGATGTGCGTTGACAGGTTTAGGAGGCGATGAAGAAGATGTAGGTTCTTTACGGTAGTAGCGACTTATCTTCGGAGTAGCGCCTAGTCGCCGGAGATATGTGCTTTGGCGGGTTCAAGAGGCGATGAAGATTAGTTATGATTTATGGTAGCAGCTACTGTAATTTCATATCGAAGATGGAGATCAATGATATTTTAGCCGAAGAGGATGGCTACCAAATCGGAGATAGAGATGTATGAGATCTTTTGAGAACTAGATGGAGGACGGAGATGGTTGTGGTCGTGGCCGGAGATGGAGAGGGTGGTGGTCGACGGTAATGAGAGAGAAAAGAGGCCTGTATATTTTTTAACAATAAATAATTGAAATTAACAATAAATAATTGAAATTACGATAACATTCCGATAGTACAGTTAATAATCAATTGACTTAACGAATTATTTATTAACAATAAATAATTGAAATTATGATAACATTACGGAAAATAAGGATTTATATATTATCAAAATATATAAGGGTTTCCTATGTTATATAAATGATTATGGCCAATATATAGTCCAATAAATATTACTTCAAGTTATTGGCTCAAACAGGTTTACAAAGACTAACTACTGAAGGTAAAAAGCCCGAAATGTGCAATTTTATCGGTATTTACTAATACGCGATATTTTCCAATATTATTAGAAAATATGATTGTATAAAAAAATATATTTATTTTCATCAAAGGATCTTAGAAAATACAAGTTCAAGTATTTAAAATCCTAGGTCGTCGGTTTTGCCGGTACGCACCCGGTTTTGATAGTTTTGCCCCTGCGACTCGTTTTAAGATTTGATAAGTTACCAAAACACTTTGTAAATATATCCCAAGTCTTTTTAGGTCCATAAAAAACCAGATTTGACCATAGTTGATATAACTTATCAATAACAGAGTTTCCGGGTCTGATAAATACCCGTTTTTAAGTCGGTTTTTTCTCTAGTTTTCGTACTTTTCTAGAGGGATCATTCTAGCAAGGTTTTAACCCTAACTATTGAGCCAAAATTCACTGTTGGATATATTAGGAGGCTGTCCAAAATTTGGACCTTTTCTGGGGTGTCGGTTTTGGGTTTTTAACACTTTATTTAGGGGGTTTTGGGGCTTTTAAACCCATTTCTAGCAAAAGTGTCTTCACAAATGTTGTTTTAAACATGTGATCTAAGTATTATCATGAAATAAACAAAGCTCTAACCAAGATTTAAACATGGAATAAATTTTCTAACCCATTTATCACCATGGATCATCATAGGCTCAAGACTTGCTAAGGGAGTGTATTGATCGTTGAAGTAAACAAGGTAACATGATTTAACAAGATTATCATGAAATAAAGTTGAAGAAAACTCAATAGATCTTGGGCGAAAACCAAAAATGATGATGGAAAGGTGATGACAATGCATCTTGTGTTCCCTAGTTGCTTGGATCTTCAAACAAAAGCTTAATCTTGAGTTTTATCTAGAGAGAGAGAGAGTAGAGAGAGAGGGAGCCGTAAATAAGGGAGAAGAGGGAGATAGTGGTGGGAGGTGAATGTGGTTTAGGGTTTGTGAATGAGAAATGGGGGAAAGGTATGCTTATATATGAGGTGGGTAAGTCACATGGGAGTGTTTGGATGCAACTTAAAACCGGTTTAGGGGATTACGATTTTGGGTGAGTGAACCAAGAAACAACAAGTTGGAGTCTTTTGTTTGTTATGTGGTGCATGGGCCGTGATCCCAAAAGAGAAGGGAGAGAGGGTCGGGTCTCGGCCTAGCCGACGGTCACGGGGAGAGGGAGGGTGACAAGATGGGGAATAGAGGTGAGGGTGATGAATGATGGATTTGGTGATCATGGGTTGGTGGTGGAGTGTTGACTTGATGATGTGAATAGTGATGGAAGATGGTGGTGTAGGTGATTGGCATGTTGGTATGGTAGGTGCATGATGACGAGAGAGATATGGCCAGTCATGGGTGGTGGGTGGCAACAATGGATGGTGGTGCTGGTCCGGTGGTGATGAATGGTGGTCCGTATGTATATCATGCAAACGTTATGGGTTTGGGATGATAGTAAAAGAAAGCGGTTCAAGTGGGGTTTCTTTGCGGTCGGATGCGATAGACGAGTGAAAATTATTTTTCGAGTCTTGTTTTGTAAAATGATAACGAGTGATAATGTTTAGATAAAATAATGTTCGGTTTTTATTAAAACACTGAACGTTACGTTAAATAATTAGTTAACGAAAATTGTTTTAATATTGAACGTAATGTATAATATTTTCACGCGTTAAGTTAAAAAATATATATATTAAACGTCCGAGTTGACGGATTTGTACGTATATAAATATTGCAAATAGAAAACAATAGAAAAATAATTAAATAAAATCTTTTTTTCCTTGTTATTGAAGTTCCATCAATAATATATAATTAGTTTCGTTAACTAAGTAGAAGGGTTATCGGTTTATCGCGACGTCACGTCAAGACTAATAATGGTCGGTATAATACATTATCTAAGTTAACAAATCTAGATTATATGCATAATTAACATTTTGACAGGCAGTTAAAGAAATGATTGACTTGGAAAACTTATGGTTGTCTTATTCTCCCCACGTTAAGAGAATTTGGTACCAAAATTCGGTCGGTGTCGTTTGATGATGATGCATACGTGGATGATTAAGAGGTATTCTGTATGATCTGATTTTTCGCGTTTCCATGTGAGATTTTGAACCTTTTCAGGAACTTCAATAGTCCTTTACGATGGGAGTGCGACTTTGTTTTCAATCCTCGGATCGTGCGATCCTTGATTCATACGGGTGTTCTAAGGAAGTAAAGTTGATAGGTCACCATCAATATTTTGTTGCCGAAATGAGCTCTTGTTATTTAGATAAACAAATTTCTAAATTCGAGGTTCTAGACTATGCATGATCACACACAGAATAGGTTCTACCAGGATTCTCATGCATTGCAAATTACGATTATGTGTGCACCCACAATTGTGCTTTGCCTTGCATGGTCCACCTTGGTTTCACCCATTCTGAGTTCTTCGGCTATAGCCGTAATATGAAAAGTGTCGGGAACACTGTTAAGCTCATGAAGGAGTTTAGACTGATTAACTCCCAGTTGCATTCTTCCTAGAATCTAGGAGGTTCTAATGCATTGAGGATTTACCGTTCCTTGCTTTCTAGATCTGATTATGCCTTTCCAAGGAAAGACTTATATAATGTATTGAACCTCCTTATAGGTTCCACGGGTTCGCGTCTCACGTCAGCATAGCTCATCTGAGGATTGTAATCGTATGTAAGTCTGTTGTGGGTCTGGAATATCCATTTCATTGTTTATGAGGGTACTTGGGACTAATGTGTTAGTTTCCTCCAACTTCTGTCCCACGTATAGGCTATCACCACTTTCTTCCGGATAGTGCCTTAAAAGGTGCGGTTCCAATATTCATCTAGTGAAAAATGGTTCTCCCAACCATTTCCATGCTTGATAACACAAGTACATGAAATATTCTCTAATTTCTGAATCATTCACTTGCTTTGGCTATCATCCTAAAGAATTATCGGTAGTACTCGGGCCAGGTCAAGTACACAAAGCTTCCTGTAGTGATTTGCCATAATCTCGTCTTAAAACTGCTAACTATATCCAAGATAATTGGAATTGGCAGGTTGTGTTGTGAGATAGCCTCTTTCATGTAGATTCTGGTATGCCGTTTCATTTTGTCAGCCTCTTGATTGGCAGGGAATGTACAGGTTTCGTTAGATAATCACTATATCCCATATAACATCACAAGTAGACAACATTATTGGCAACTTCGCTTTAAAGTTCATGGCGGTTTGTTCCCAGTTCCGCTAGGGTATATCTGGTTGTTGCACAATCAAGAGACCTCCTGGTATTGGGCTTTATCCCTTGAGCATGTCAAGCACTTGTTGACATAGGTAGCGATGTTAGCCTTCGCTTTAGGCCACTAGTACAACTCTCTAAGACGGTGTTACATTTTGTTAGTTCCAAGGTGGGAAATAGGGTATCTAGACTTATGTGCCTTGTTTATAATCAAGTCCTTTAGACTTCCAAAGTGAGGCACCCAAAGTCTATACAAGAAGTATCGGGTGCCATCCGATCTTGCCTAAATTGTTGATCCACGTCATGTAGGCATCCATTGATCAAGTTCTCGTCCTTGAGAGCCTCAAGTTGAGCGTTACATTTCAAGGATTTGAGGTTAGCGTGAATCTTTACTCCAAGTGCTCGAACCTAAAGTGGTTTGTCTTGTTCCTTTCTATTTAGGGTGTTGGCTACAACGCTAGCCTTGCTGGGATGACAACGAATCTCAGAATCGAAATAATTTGGTAGATCAGCCTATCGTCATTGTCTCATGTTTAACTCCTTCTGATTGAAAATATGTTGGAGGATTTTATGATTAGTGATCATGTTACTTATCATCCCATAGAGGTAATACCTCCAGATCTTTAGGGTGAATATAACGGCTCCATGCTCCAAGTCATGGGTGTATAGTCCTTCTCATGAACTTTCCATTGGAGGTGTAAGCGATGACTTTCTCTTGTGCATCGACACACCGCCTAGGTCATGATGTGACACCTCGCCGTACATAATAAAGTCTTTAATACCTTTGGGTAAGGATAGGACTGGTGTGTCATAAATTTCTTGGCTTTGATAACTGAACAGAAGCTTCAGGATCTTCATTCCAAACAACTTCTTGTCATTCTGAGTCAAAGCAGTTAAAGACCCGGGCTATCTTAGAGAAATTCCAACAAATCCGTGATTTTAGCCAGCGAGACTTAAGGGCCGTTGAATTTATAACGGCGTCGAGGGAGTGCTCTAATTTTGATAGCTTCGACCTTAGACGGGTCGACATAAATACCTTGGTTGCTGATTTCGTGACCCAGGAAATGCGCTTCACAAATTCAAAATTCGCATTTAAGAACACTTAACAATTAACTCCTCTTTTTCTAACAACTGCCAAGTTAATCTCAAGTGTTACTTGTGTTCTTCCTTACTACAGGAGTAGACCTGGATGTCGTTGATGAACACGTAACAATTTTTTCCTGGGTATGGTTTACACATACAATTCATTAAATCCATGAAAATAACAGGTGTGTTTGCCAACCCAAAAGGCATAACTAGGAACTCCTAATGACCATAACGAGTTCTAAATGTAGTCTTGGCTATGTCTTCCTTTTAAACTCTGAGATGATGATAGCCTGAATGCAGGCTGATATTCGAGTAGAAACTCGATCCTAGCAGCTGACCAAATAGATTGTCGATTCTCAAAAGTGGATAGTGGTTCCTCACTATTATATCATTCAACTCCCATTAGTCGATACATATTCGGAAAATCCATCTTTCTTCTTGAAAAATAAGAGTGGAGTTCATGGTGGAAAGTTCGGTCTTATGAAATCCTTGGCCAACAACTCTTGTAGTTGTTTAGATATTTCTTGCATTCTAGATTTTGCAAGTCGAAAGGGTGATCTTGCAACTGGTGGATCTAGGCACAAGAATCAATATGTAATACTACATATCTACTAGGCAGTAGACCATATATTTTTTTCAGGGAATACTTCAGGAAGTTTCCGCGTGATCGGTACGTCTTCACGTTACTTCATCTTTGACTTCTTTTCGATGCTGACTATCTCAACATAATTAGTGGATAACTAATCCATGAAAATCACAAAGCTTCCACACTTAACAAATTGATGTAAAACGAATGTCTCGATAGTTCTAGTGAGTAACCTCAAATGATCTCGCTAGTCTCGATAAACTTACTTTCAGCTAGCTCTGTAGAATACTTAGTGTCTAGCGTAATAGGAATGATTTTATTTAAGTGACTAAATTTTCAGCTCCACTATTAAACAAAATAGAAGCATGATGACTATTGAGATGAAACATACTCGCGGGAATCTCAGGACATCATCGGGCATCTCCCATGTCGATGGCAAGTGCTCTACCTAGAGCGTTTAAAGAGTTTCTGATTCTCTGATTTGGGACGATCCTCCATAGGATGTCTGGTAGCCCCACTCTCAGAATATATACTTAGAGCTCAAGCGTTGGCAACTTCTTCGGACGCTCTATGGTCCATACTACAGTGGTTGGGCTACTTGTTCAATTGTAGACAAGACTGTCATAGGTTCTTAATGTAGGTTACTTGTTGTTGGCTTGACTCCTGGTGTATAGCTTGATAAGTCCGAATGGGTGCTAAAATAATGTCATTCTCGAGCGTCGTTTAGTTAGATAACATTACAAGTTCTTAGCCCTTTTTGTACGGTGATGTGACCCTATTCAGACATAGGTGGGTAGTTCATGAATACATTGTGTATAATCAGTTATGTCCGCATCCGTTATGGTTAGGCTTGAAACCTCAACCTGAGTTCCCTGAATTTCGTCCCTTCAGGGTCGGTAACATTACTAGAGTCGTGTAAACAATTCTTCGTAATTGTAAACATTGACCTATAATATAAAGGCAATCGGGTTGTCCTCGATAGCGGACAGTTGTTGCTCAAACATGGTGACATGCCACTTAGTATGCTCTACTAGTAGGTTTGGGGAGGTGACTTCATCTCGTGAGTCACTCATGCGAGCAAGCATTATACAGGGGTCCTGGTCCGCTAGATAGGCCTCATCCTTCTCATAATAATACATCCTCTAAACGTCTTAATATCCGAGCTATGAGGCAGGCCATTAATGTAATCCCGTAAAGACTGGACCTGGTGATCTTGATGTGCCAAGCATGTCACCAGCAATTGATTTGGGGATATGCAATTTCTGTAAGGATCGAAATCTCTCCTCACGCGATATCAAGTCGACTAATCACCGTGCGGAATCCGGTGATTAGTGATGATTCAAGGATAAACAAAATAAACAAGAACAAACGATTAGGAAAACAATAAAGAACACAAACCGATTGAGAATGCTTGATTAAAGCTTGGTTGGAACACACTTTAAGAATTCGAAATTCTCCTTGAGAGAATTTCGATTACACCTTTTAGAAAACACAAAACCAACAACCCAAAACTAGTTGTTACATCTTCCTTATATAGAGGAGGACAAGCTTGGTCAACAAGTCACTCCTAAAACCCTAATTAACACCAAATTCCCGTATTGGGCCACATAAGCCCACAAATCTCCACCTAAACTCTTTCTAAAGAAGCCCAAACATGTCTCAAATGACCCAATGACTCAATATACCCATATCCCAACTAATTTTCACCTATTCTAACACATAGGACTTCAAAATAATCCGCCAAGTGATGATTTAATACACAAGCCACAAATCATTCCCTTACAATCTTTCCCTTGGCTTGTGATATTAAATGTCTTCTACTTTCGATCTTCAGACTTGCAGTCTTCTCCTTGGCTTGAGCATGGGTTGATGAAGATTCTTTTCTTTAATAATCTTCATTGAGCAAAGACTTTTGAGAGTGTTCTCTCTCAATCAGCATCAGCTTGAACTGCACATAATGACCAAGTAATGAGTGGAGGATTCTCAAATACTTGCTTCTTCTTTAATGATCTTGGGTCCTTTCTGAATCATTGGTAACTGTCTTGACATGTTGAACACTTCTATCTTGGCATTCTTGATTGTAGATCTTGAATTGACGGCAATTAGCTTCCGCTTAACATGTGAACAGTGTCTTTTCAAATCTTTGGAAGCTTTTCTTGAACCAACAAACTTCCCCAGAGCATAGGGTAAGTCCTCTTCCGGCTGGTTCTTCAACACGAACAGTAACAGCATCAGTGCTTTGGTCAGCTGAGTCCTTAACTTTCTTGTCCATGAGTTGTCTTTTTCTGACTTAACCTGTTAAGCACAACATGGAACAGACACTAACCAAAAAATGATGACTGGTTATCGGGTTAGCATTATTTAACCAAAAACCCTAACATAGGTTACGGGTTTCCTATAACTACTTCCCCTGAACCCGAGGACTCTTCACATTATCTACTCTTGAGATTATGAGGGAAGTCATACTGTCTTGCATAAAACCCATAAAAACTTATTTAAACTTCTCAAATCTACCTGGCCAAATCATACACTCAACAAAGAAACTTAAACACTCACACAAGGAAAAGTTAAAATTAAACAAATATCTAGCAATTCACACATGAGAAGGTTTCTTTGGGATCAAACCGTACGAATCTGACCGAGAAACCCTTTTCAGCGTCTGTTACTCGAACACGTCCAGGTGATTACCAATATACTGATCCACTTTAAACTCAAACCCTTTTTCTTAGTCAGGTTGTTTGTCACTTTATTATCTTTTAAGGTGCATTAATTATGAACAGCAAGTGGGTTTCAACAAATCCTAGGTACATGTTACTACACACTATCAAGCATATAAATTCCCTACCACATATTTTCACAACCTGGACCAGAAGTTTGAAACTGAGCTCGAGACTTGGTTGAGAAAAGAAAGAATAGATCACATAGATTTTTGGGTATAATATACAAAGTCAACTTTTGAAACATTTTTAATAATGCTCTCATCAGTGACAAAGGCTGAGGGTTTTGGACTCTTAAGGGTCTCTTTTGATGTGCTCTTTGGCATCTTTTGGGTGTATATTATTATTATTATTATTATTATTATTATTATTATTATTATTATAATTATTATTATTATTATTTTGATATATATTATTTTAGGTGATCTAGAAGCATGTATGTATGGATAACTTCAGGTCATTGCTCACGCAAAGCAGATGAGAGCCTTACATACACGCGAAGCATCCCCAGGTCATTGCTCACGTAAAGCAGAGGGGACACCGACTTTTTGAGCTCAATTTCACACTCTTGGAGACAAGCGTGTGTATCGGGAACTTGAACATGCAGTCAAATAGAAATACAATTAAACTAAGTGTTGTTACCCAACAAACTGTTATACTTTATCTTTAAGTGTGTAACGCATACCTTTTCAAATTTAAGAGCCGAGCCTACCAACATATCACCATTGATCGAGTCTTTCACATCTGCCTTACGCGTGTCAGCCATTCTCAAAACGGAAGTTTATTTCACATCCCTTCTTCTCAAACACACAAACAAAAGATTAAAAATTAAAAAGCACAATAATTTGAAAATGAGGGGTCAACCTTTTTTTCACATTTCTATTCTTCCTCTTGCTTTTTGATTTTTAAATAACCACACACTTCCCCCCTTTTTTTTAACACACTGACACAACATTAAATAACTACTAAAACTGGCCAAGCTAACCTTCAAAGTTTATCTTTTGAAAATTTTCAGAACCGGGGTTTGTTTCATATACTACCATACTTCACAACAAATTATCCAAGAAACAAACAATTCAGATAGTGTTACATTTTCTGCTGATCTTTTTAGATTTACCTCTCACAAGGAGAACATACCCTCCATTGAAATCTTCATGTAATGTAGTGGAGAAATGTCTCCTATCTTGTGCCTGGAACAATCACTATCACAAACAAACAAGGTTAATGAAAGTCCTCCTTGACTGTTCCTGCACAAGGTGAGAGATCAGTTAGCCATAAGTACCCAGGCCATTGTGGTACTGGGTATACCTGATGAGTCAGTGAAAGTTATCTCTTTGAAGCACATTCCCTTTGTGACATCAGGGATTGGGAGTGTGGCTGCCTTGGTGTTGGGTTTTACCTGGTCATCTTTGGGAACATCTTTGTTCTTAACCTTCCAGGTTTGGTGGTTCGGTTTTTCTTTTACCTGAGGACTTTTGGGTGGATTCTTTTCAACATTATAATTTTTAATTTTAACATTTCTAAATTGTCTGGAGTGTTTTTTATACACCCCTTTAGGCTGGTAATTCTGGTTGACCACCTTTGACTCATTCCACCTCTCTTCCTCACTCCTCACATTTGTTTTCTTTGAATAACCGACAAGTTTTAGAAAACTGGAAGGTTCCGGAAAACGGGCTTGTTTTGTAAAACTGACTGATTCTGATTTAGAAAGAATGACATTATTAGTTTTAAAAACATTTTTCATTGTTTTTTTGAGGTGACATAGGCTTTTAATTCACCTTTTGTACCTTTGGTTGTTGAGGTACAGACTTCTGCACCTTTGGTTTTGCAGGTGCAGGCTTTTTCTTTGAACCACCATTTGGTTGGGCCTTTGGGACAGGTTTCCGATGAACCCTCTTAGGGTAATAAGGTTCATATGGTCGGTGCAAACAGTTTCTCACCAAGTGTCCAGATTTTCCACACACATGGCAAGATTGTTTCTTGGGATACACGGGAGCCTGCGGTTGGTTTCGCCCAGTGGATATCCAAGTTGGTTTTGAGCAGTTCTTGTGTATCCAATGGGTTTTGCCATTTGGCTTAGTGGTCAAGATATACTCCCGCTGTATCGGTCTGTACTGGTCATATACAGAATTGACTTCTGGGTACGGGACGAAATCATGAGGTTTGGCGTCCCGTACTTTCTGCACATTTCTTACAACACTTTCATTTTTAACTTCACTATTTTTCACACCATTAGTTGAGGGTTTGGGGCCAGCAACCTGTGGTCTCGTACCTCTTCTCAAGATTTTCACAGTTCTTAATGGTTTCAATGGCTTTGCATCACACTTGCCAAAGTTAAAAGCACCACACACAGAAGTTTTGTTTAGGACATCAGACTCAGACAGTTTTAAGCCAGACTCAATCACAGGAAATTTAAGTTTATTCCAATCAACATTTTCAAAAAACTTGTTTGACTTTTAAGACTCTCATTTTCAGCCTTTACCCCTTCTCTTTGCTACATTTAGCTGCGCAACAAGTAGAATTGTCAGTAGTGTTAGAAACAGGAGTAGATATTTTAATATGATAAGCAACAAGTTTTCTATCAATCTCTGCCTTAACTTCTAGAGTGGTCTTAGAGATTTCATGATCAGGAATCATCTCATGCATTAAAGGCATTGGGACAGAGTGCATGGATTTTTCATTGTTGTCATCAACACCAATACCTAGACCTGAATGTCACTTAACATGTCGCATTCTAGCATCAGTATTATAAAACAGAGAACTTGCTTTCAACATTTCAGACATAATTTTATCATTTTGCTCAATTTTGTTTTAAGATGTTCCTAAGTTGGCTTTAAGCTCCTCTACTTCTCTGGTTAGACTGTCAACCAGAGTGTTAGCAATTCTAAGACCTGCAGTTTTATCACTAAGTTGATTTTGAAGACTTCTAATATCTAACTTAGCTGCTTCGAGTTTTTCTTTGAATATCCTACTCTTATCTTTATACTCCCTAAGATCCCTAGCAGTAGATTCGTGATTTAGGGTTTCATTAGTGAACTTACGTTCCCAGTCTCTACATTCATTAAACACAGATAAGCATTTAGAATTTGAACATATCTCATGACTGCTAGAAGTAGTGGTACCTGGTAGAGCGTGTGCCATCATCTTCTTTGGATGAGTATCTAGCGCAAATTCGGACCGGAAAGTCTTGACCGGATCGAAAAGTGAAAGCCGGAGGGTTGGATAGAAAAGTGTGATGTTTGGATAGAAAAGTGGACTTTTTGATCGAAAAGTGTGGCTTGATTGAAAAGCTGGTTGGCTGATCGAAAAGCTGGTCGAAAATTTGGTTGGCTGATCGAAAAGCTGGTCGAAAAGTTGGTTGGCTGATCGAAAAGCTGGTCGGCTGATCGAAAAGTCTCAAGGGACTTTTCGATTGGAAGAACAAGCAACAAAGACTGATCGAAAAGTCACAGGGGGACTTTCTCGATCAACAATGTGCGTCTGGATGTGTTTTTCGATCAAAGGGGTCGATCGAAAAGCCTTGAACAGGGTCGAAAAGTCTCAGAATCTTGAACTGAGTGCCACGAAAGCTTCTGTCTTGAACTTGAAATCTGCAAAAAGACTTACAAACAGTGCTAATGCTGAAAAACACCACAAACACTCAAATCGTTAGTTGCCAAAGACTTGAATCGGATATCGCGGGAGCCTTGAAACTTACGTTTCTTGGCTCTGATAGCAATTGTAAGGGTCGAAATCTCTCCTCACGTGATATCAAGTCGACATATCACCGTGCGGAATCCGGTGATTAGTGATAATTCAAGGATAAAAAAATTAAACAAGAACAAACGATTAGGAAAACAATAAAGAACACAAACCGATTGAGAATGCTTGATTAAAGCTTGGTTGGAACACACTTTAAGAATTCGAAATTCTCCTTGAGAGAATTTCAATTACACCTTTTAGAAAACACAAAACCAAACAACCCTAAACTAGTTGTTACATCTTCCTTATATAGGGGAGGACAAGCTTGGTCAACAAGTCACTCCTAAAACCCTAATTAACACCAAATTCCCGTTTTGGGCCACATAAGCCCACAAAACTCCACCTAAACTCTTTCTAAAGAAGCCCAAACATGTCTCAAATGACCCAATGACCCAATATACCCATATCCCAACTAATTTTCACCTATTCTAACACACAGGACTTCAAAATAATCCGCCAAGTGATGATTTAATACGCAAGCCACAAATCATTCCCTTACAATTTCCTTTGTGAGCGATGGTACAGGTGTAGTAGTAGATGGTTTCTCCAACCCTCGTGAATGCTCGTAAGATTTATCTTACATCTTCCAACATTGGAGGGTAATAATTAGCTAGCCCTAGCGTTGGCATCGACTGGTTGCTGCCATTCCGTTGTGGTCTTAGTAGTAGGAAGAGAGTTCGCTTCAAATATGGTAGGAGGATAGTTTTCCCAGATACAAGTTTCGCTGATGTGTCGTTCTTCGTACGATAGTGTGGGAGATATAATCATAGTTGCTCATATGTTTCGATGGTAGTCGTAACCTCAGTAGATGTATCAACATTAGCAGTCAGGTGGTTAACCAATCCATGAATCAGATGCGTCCTTCACCCTGGAAGGGTTAGTCTTAGTCTGTCTTGATAGGTAAAGCGTACCCTTCTTCTTGTAGACGTCATCGTCGTAGGCTGATGTGCATGATAAATACGTCCATGTATTGGGTGTTGAGGGTGAGTGTTCGTACTCATCCTTAGAAATCAGACAGAATAGTGAAAGTAGGGGTAGGCATAGTTGTGATAATTTCCAGAGTCAGAAAATAGTTCTATAAGCAGTTAAGAACATATAGATGCATAGTGGATGCATGATTAAATGCACACACAAATGAGTATAATAGAGCAGGGTTATAGTCTAGGTCCTACTGATGCAACCTAGTTCGTTATAACCTCGGCTCTGATATCAATCTGTTACACCCTATAAAATTTGTGGGGGGGGGGGGGGCGTGTAACGGATGTATCATAGTCAAGTTACAGGGAACGACTTCTAAATGGTTCAACAAAAAGAGTCACTTTAAGTTGAAAAGAGTTTCATTTCAAATTGCATCAGAAATCATTAGTAGGTTTTGTTTCAAAAAGTTTACCAAACAATTGTTCAAAATATTTTAAATACAACATCAGGATAGACGTTATGCAAGGAAATCTTCAAAAGTGTCCCGTTTGGGACTATGACTCTAAAAGATGATAGATGCAGGTCCTAAATGATATGTCATCCACACAATGATGCAGCAGTCAAGTACCTAAAAATTCATACACTAAAAAGGGTCAACATAAAGTTGGTGAGTTCACAGGTTTGAGTGACTCGATTGA
>JBCNJP010000024.1:20109375-20126971 GCA_039602395.1 Deinandra increscens subsp. villosa | reverse complement strand
CACATGGCAAAAATAAGGGTTAGTCGATAATTAAATTTCAGGATACCTGACTGGACGGGATTCCCAAACCGTAGTGAGATTCCTAGTATTACGCAGCTTCTCTGTAAGCATCCTGAAATTGACCCCTAACACTGAGTATCAGGATAATGCGCATCCTGGGTATTGGATGCGAAAACTATGCCCCTAGGATCAATGTCTTCCAAGTTCTCTTGTTGATTGATCGCTGGACTTAGTATGTGGATTATTAAGATATGTGTATCCTCCATTGCTTTGAATGCCGACCCTAGGTTTGCTAGTGCATCCGCTTCAGCATTTTCAACCCTGGGTACTTGATGAATGTCGAAAATTTGTAAATCCTGGGATATGGCTTTGACGACTTCTAGGTACTTAGCCAGTTTCTCCCCTTTCACTGCATAAGTTCCATTAAAGTGGTTAGCTAAAAGTAGGGAATCGACGTATACCTGGATGTTCTGGATCCCAAGATGTAGAGCTAGTTGTAGGCCAGCAATCAGGGCTTCATACTCTGCTTCGTTATTGGTTGCCTGGAATCCACACCTAACAGCCTGGGGTATCATGTCCCCCTGTGGCGATTTTAGTATGATTCCAAGGGCTGTCCCCCTGACACTAGAGGCCCCATCCGTGAAAAGGGTCCAACATCCTGAGAATTCTTCTTGCTGTAGGCTCTGGAATTCATGGTCCGCTTCGTCTTGGATATCATTACTGAAATCAGCCAAAATGTCTGCTAGAAACTTGTGACTTTATGGTTGTTCTTGCTTCATATACCAGGTTGTAAGCACTCAACTTCAGAGACCATTTTGTCATCCTACCTAGACATCTCAGGTTTCCTTAAGACAGACTTTATAGGATAATTAGTTTTCACATGTATAGTCTGAGTTTCAAAATAGTGTCTATGTTTAGTGGAGGCCATACTTAGGGCTAATATAAGTTTCTCTAAATGCGAGTACATGGATTCAGCATCAAGAAGACTTTTACTTACGTAATATACTAGGTGTCATTGACCTTCTGCATCCTTGGTTAGGACCGCGCTTACTGTGTTTCTTGAGACTGCAAGGTATAATGATAAAGGATCCCCTGGATTCGGCTTCATTAGAAGGGGTGCCGAGGATAAATAAGTTTTCAAATCCTGGAAGGCTTGTTCGTGTTGGGACGTCCATTCAAACATTTTATTTTTCCACAAAATATCATAAAAATCCCGACACCTCTCCGAGGATTTGGAAATGAATCTATTCAGGGCTGCAACGCGACCTGGTCAGCCTTTGTACATCCTTGGTTGACTCTAGCGATTTCAGGTTCACTATGGCACGAATTTGTCTGGGCTAGCTTCGATTCCTGTTTTGGTCACCATGTAACCCAGGATTTGCCAGCACCCACTCCAAAATGAAATTTTTCTGGGTTCAGCTTCATATTGTACTTGTCAAAGATGTCAAAAGATTCTTTAACATCCTGGACATGGGTGCTGACATCCATGGACTTTACCACCATGTCATCTATGTATACCTCCATAGTCTCTCCTAGCTTTTCTTTGAACATCATATTCACCAATCTTTGGTAGGTTTCCCCTGCATTTTTTAACCCAAAAGGCATAACAATATAACAATAAATACATGTTGGAGTGATGAAGGCCGTATCCTCCTGATCACTGGGTTCCATTTGAATTTGTTGAAATCCAGAGGTGGCATCCATGAATGTTAGCATTTTTTGACCTGTCGTCGCATCCACCAAGGAGTCAATGTGTGGTAAAGGAAAAGGGTCTTTAGGGCATGCACGGTTCAGGTCTGTGTAATCTACACAGACCCTCCATTTGCCATTTTCCTTTTCCACTACCACCACATTGGCCAACCATCTTGGGAACTTAACCTCTCTGATCATCTTATTCTTCAATATATGGTCTACCTCCTCTTGGATTATTACATACTTCTCAATAGCGTACTTTCTCCTCTTTTGATGCACGGGCCTGTAAGGAGGATCAATACCAAGTTTATGTGTTATAACATTTTTGGATATACCTGTCATATCTTCAGTGTTCCATGAAAATGTTTACATTCTCGACCGAATAAATTCCACCAGTTCTTCTTCAATGGGGCCAGGGATGTTAGTGCCTGTTGAAACCTTCTTCCCAGGATGCAACGGGTCTAGGACTACTTGCTTTACATCCTGCTCCGTTGCCTCTAGGATGTCCCTGGCCTTCTTATTTAATTGTTATCCTTGCTGGACTTTCGCTGAAATCTTCATGGCTGAGGTGTAGCAATCTTTCGCTTCCTGTTGGTCGCAATGGATGGTGACCACTCCCCAGGGTGTTAGCAGCTTGACATACTGATGATATGTAGAGGGGAAAACTTTCATGTCGTGAATCCAGGGTCTGTCCAGGATAATGTTGTATCCGGACAGAGCATCCATGACACAAAAGCGTTGCATCGAGTTCACCCCCTCAACATAAATTGGAAGCTTCACTTCTCCTAGGGTATTCTTTGTTTCCCCACTGAAACCCACGAGAACCGTGGATTTGGCGATACCTTCATCCTAGGGTATCCCCATCTTGGTCAATGTTTCAAGTCGAATAATGTTGACAGATTTCTTGGGTACGTTTGATTTGGTTTTCCTTGCATACCTTTTAGCTGCAGAATAAGAAGTACCACATATATCAGATCCACCAGATATAAAATAGATTACCTTTGCTTCCGGGGATGGAGATGCTGCCCATTCGGGATGCCCACGCGATTTGTCTGCACCTGGGTCTGATCAGTGCCCCTGGATTTCGTAGACTGATCTGCGCCCTTCGATTTGTCTTTCTTCCTTCGTATGAGTTCCTTCAGGAAGCCTTTGCTTAGTAAATAACTGATTTCCTTCCGCATAGCTATGCAATCCTCGGTTATATGGCCAAAATCCTCATGGTATGCATACCACTTGGACTTATCTTTCCAGGATGTTTGTTTGTCTGTCTTTCTGGGCCACCTTGCTTTGTCCCCCAGGTCCTGCATAGCATTAATTACACCTGCAATATCAGTAGCAAAACAAAACTCATTGAAAGTAGGATACTCTTCATCATTGTCGTCTTCACCCTGATTGACCCTATTACCCCTTGGATTATCGGGTTTGGAATAGGGTTTAGGCCTCTGGGACCTTGGATGTGCCGGTTCTGACAACCTGTTAGAAGAGCCGTATCCTGGGACAACGTCAGCTTTTTCCTGTATTTTCTTATCCTCTTCAAGCCTGATGAATCGTAGGGCCCTGTGCCTTCCTTCATCAAGTCTGTGATAGGGATTCATTACAAGATCTTGCGCTTGCAGGGGTAGTTGCATTCGAGGTACTTGGTTGTGCTTCCATTTTTAATAGATTTTCATAAAGATCAAGTTGAGAATAAATCTAACAAGAGTTTGGAAAAAGATTGACACCAATTGCCCCACGGTGGGCGCCAAATTGTTTTGGTCAAAAATTATGAAGCTAAATTACGTAACCAAATTCGTTTTTGAGGTATGGTGCCCTGGATGTAGGATACTAAAAATCAGATTAGTTTGTTGAAATTCAAGGTTTAGTTTATATGAATGGAAACACAAGTGAACACTTCCCTGAATGCAACTAAGAACAACGAGATTTGAAAGGGGGAAAAGCCCTTAATCCTTGAATGTCTTCAAGGATTGCCAGCATAAAAAACCCCTTCGGCAACGATAACACACGTTGCCTATTTATTGCTAAGTATTCCGAGTACAATTAATTGCGGCTTGATTGCTATGTGGTAGTGTGAATATAGGTGATCGAGAGAGTGAAAAACTAAGTCCTATGTCGCGTATAAATACATAGAAAACGTAACTAACATACCGAGATTCCTGGGATCATTTTTCAACCACCTTCGGTCGTTATTTGACCGAGTTTAACGGCAGGTCTCCTTTTCCACACGTGCTTCTTACCTTGACCAGGTCTATATGACCGTTATCTTCCCGTCTATTCCTAGCTTAGACACACGGAATCAAAGAGAAAGATTAGTAAAGCTTTCCTAGCATGCAGGGTACTCGTGCATGCTGGGATTAAATAAAAAACAGATTCAGAGTGCATTAAATCCTGGGATAACAATTAAATAAATTATAAGCAGAAATCCTGGGTTAAGTTACCGAAGACACGTTCCCTGTATGTTCGACATCCAAGGGTCTTAACCTATCGAAGATCATTAGTAAGAATTCGAATGAAAATTCAGGGTATAACAGTGACACCGGGAATCAAACCTCCGGCAAACCATTAGAAAAGAAAATGTTTAAACAAGCTTCACTAAAACAAGAGAAAGATAAAGGACCACGAGCTATTGAACAGTACCCGTGGCTGCTGCATCAGCAGCCCCTGCATCCTTCTCCTTGGCTTCTTCTTCACCAGCTCCCCCCTTGCCTACATCATCCTGGCCCTCAGCACCCTGGGTCTTGACCTGGTCCACCTCCATCTCACTATTGCCACCGAATGCGACCAAAGCTGAACCCCCCCCCCCCCCCCCCGCGTTTCCTGGGTGTCTTCCAGATCAAAGCCCTCAGGAACGGTACCACCTACCTACTTCAACTTTTTTAACCACAGGCAGTGGTTCCATCCAGGGTTCACAAGATTCAGGTCCCTAGCTTCCTTCACCATCTTGAGCCTAGCCTGCAGTAGGGATAAAAGGGCCGAAACCCTAGTCGTTTCAACTACCTCATCCATGGCAGCCTGGTGGTCCTTCCTCGCCTGAACCGCTTTCTTCTCATTTTCAGCAATAAGCTTCACGGCTTTGTCATGGAGAAGTTTGGCTTTGGTGGTTTCCTTGTTGGCCTGAGCAACCTTTGTCTTAGCCAGGGCTTCAGCATCAACCGCTCGCTTCTCACAGCGGCTAGAAGATCCAGGATGTGGGAAGTGGCCTGAAACAAAAACTGAATCCAGGGTCAGGGTTAACACAAATAAATTTATTAAGGGTGGATGACAGTTACCTGATGAACAAGGGATTCACACTCTGTGGCCGAGACGTCTGAGATGGTACTGGGGGCATCAGGGGTAGTAGCAGTAGCACTTGACCCTCGAGTCTTTCTCTTGTTCCCAGAGGCCCTGGATGGAGGAATCAAGGTGAGGGGAGTGGGTTTGGTCTTCACAGATCCAAGGACCATTATATCATCCTCGTTACCAGCTCCAGAGCTCAAGACAGTATCCATGTCATCGAGGTCGAATTTTTGGGGCGACAGCTGAGAAAGAAACCCTGAATGTCAGATCATAGATATTTATAAAAACAAATAAGTAAAATCCAGGGGTACTTACAACTTCACATGTTGAGGGTATGGTAGGAAGCAGCGGAAATCTCGTCAAAACGGAATGATCGTTCGAATTCAGGGATGCTTAGAAACTTCTACAAATTTTCTTCAGTATTCTGTTCCTCAGGACCAATCTCTAACAAGCTATGCACTGCATTGGCAAACATCCAAGGTTAGTGATTTGTTAAATACATATTTTTACCCTAAATTTCTATGACAGGTCTTCCTACCCTTAACAATCCACCTATGAGGAAGCCGACGCCCCCCGGAATACTTGATCTCTTTACAAAGAGGAACCGGCCTCTCCATTCTTCTCGCTGAGTGACACCGGTTATTAGCTGCAGGTATTTGGTGAGGGATTTGAACAGAAAAAGGTTTGAGCCATCGAATTTCATTTCGTAAACATGGGCTAACTCAGGCAGACCGATCAGGTGTTCGCAAGAGTGGGTGAGACAATCAAGGGTACCCAGGATGCGCCAAACCATAGGGAGAGTTTGGGCATAAGAGAGACCGGAGGCTTCGAAGAACTCGGCGACTAAGCCGGAAAAGGGGTAGGAGAGTCCAATACTGAAAGGGGCTACAGGAAAAAAACCCAGGTGTGGGACACGAAATCCGATCTCAACCTAGGGTCGAATGGTCAGATTTCGGATGAAGCAGGTAGCAGCCCAGATGCCCTAAGCGCAATAATGTCGTCTTCATCAAAGCTGCATGTCTCTGTTTCAAGGCTTTAGAGGTATTGTTGGTCAAATAAGTCTTCGATTTTCGTAGGAATAGCCTTAGACTCGGAACGAATACATTTCTTAGTCATCGTCACGCTAGGAAATTGAAAACTAGAAGGAAGGGTGTACCTGATCGGATAATGCAGTCGGAACGATGGAAGCGATGATAACTTTTCTCTCTAGAAGAATTGTGTAAAACCGATTAAGAGAGAGGGGTATTTAATGGGTAGAAGTTACAGGGGTGAAAAGACAAGGATGGAGATCATGGAGCATCTACTCCTAAATAAGCGGACAGGATTGAACTAGCTAGGATGAGTCACCAAATTTCAAAAATTCACAGCTGTAAAATTCTATCCACTAGCTACGAATTTGGGGGCAATTGTTATACCCAGTATTTCGCACTAAAATTTTACTAACGTTCTTTGACAGGTTTTGACCCTTGAATATCAGACAACCATGAACTGTGTATATGGCTTATCGGTACCTTAGATTTACGTTCATGATATCCTAGGATGTCGTACATCCAGGGACTGCGTATTTATATTAACTAACTCCAGCATGTACGGTTACCCAACATGCTAGGGCGTCAATACTAACAACTTTTTCTTGACTTTGTTTGATCTATAGCCAGGTGCAGAAAGTCGAATAATGGTCAAGAGGACTGGGTCAAGATTGTAAACACGTGCATAATGGAAGACTCGCCGACGAATTCGGTCAATAATAAAAAAATGCCGTTGGAATAAAGATCCCAAGAATCACGGAATGTTAGTTACGGATTTAGTGTCTAAATAGGCAGCATAGGCTTTACTTTTACTTACTTATGCACACTTGTACTCACACTACCACCTAGCAAACAAGCCGCAAACACTTGTAATCGAATTGTTTTACGTGGAAATAAACGGGCAACGTGTGTTATCGTTGCCGGGGGTTTTTTATGCCGACGACCTTTAGAGACATCCAGGGGTTAAGGGCTTTTCCCCCTTATATATCTCGGTGTTCTTAGTTGCATCCAGGGAAGTTGTCATTTGTGTTTCATGATCTCCATCCTTGTCTTTTCACCCCTGTAACTTTGGTTTTATAATTTGAACAAGTAAATTTGGTTTTATAATTTGAACATCTAGGGAACCTCACCTCACAAATGAATTTGGTTACTTAATTTAGTCCTATAATTTTTAGCCAAAACAATAACCTTCCTCTTCCAAACAGTTACCATTTAAAAAGATGAAGAGACAGTCAAAATACATCAATATTTTAGTCATTTCATCCCAACCCATTATTCTAGAGAGACCTGTCAAAAAGGGTGCAACGTCTACTCCACCTATGCAACCCATAGCCACCCAAGCTTGTAGCCCTGCCAAGGACAAGGTCCTTAGGCAGAAGAAATCCAAGAGGGATAGCCACACCAAAGGTGATTCTCCCGAAGAAGATGAACCTATAGGTCTGAATATACATCCCTCATTCACTAGCAAAACTCCAACAAAACCAAGCTAATATACACCACAGAGTGAAGGTGCTGACATTTTCTATACCTCTTATGAATCATCATCTCCAGATACCTTATTAGCAGGAGATGTGTTGAAGAGTTTCAAGGAAAACTCACCCCAACCACACTTTGGAAAGGAGTTCAGCCATAGGAGTGTAGAAATGGCTGATGTGAAAAGGGTTGTCGTTACACTTGGTTCCCTACTTGAACCAGTGGATAGTGGTAACATAAATATGACCCAATTTATGGCAACTAGGCCTTCTTCTTACCCGGAGGAACCGTTAGTGGTGCCCGAGGTAAATGAAGACGTGCCTGTGAATCCTAGGAGCTAAGAACACCAGGGTCTTGACGGTCCTTCTTTGCTCAAGGATAATGGTTTGAAACCAGTGGAGAGCAAGCTATCACTAAATGTGTGACAACTTGTAACTTCCAAGTTAACTCTTTTAATAATTTCTGTTATCTTAGTTAACTAGAACAGTTAATGTTACATGTCATGTATGTGACAACACAACTTCTCAGGTGTTCCCTGATTTAACCTAAACCGAAATTGTATTGGATATGTCATGAACATTTGTGTTATTTGCATTGAACACATGATTAGGGTTTCTATGTGACTGTCACTACACGAGTATTTCATTTGAGTCTAGACGTTGGTGAATTAATTTGTCAAACAAGATCTATATGCACGATGTATGATTTCATGTGAAACTATAATTTATATTATATGATTTTATGTGATGTTATTTCATAATAATTGTCTATGGTATAATGTGACTTATCTTTGTAAGCCACCGTATGATTTCTATTTGATTTACATTTCATAATGATTTTATATAATTATGATTTCATAAATTTTAAATTCTAGTTACCACTGCATTTAATTAAATATAAATATCGTACGTGTTATAAAATACATGGTTCTTTGTAATTTGAGTATTTCGGAAAGTCATGGTTGGTTAATTAGGAGTTAAGTGTTTTAAATTTTGGAGGACTGGTTTCGTAATTTTTCAAACTTGTATTGCCATTTGTAAAAGTCGATTTGAAGGAATTATGTTACCGTCGCCTAATTTAATTCTTTTCAGCAACCGATCGCTTCATATCTTCGATTCAATTAATTACTGGTTACACGAGCAATCGATCATCTCAATTTTCACATGATTTCACTTCATTCATCATTCTTGTAACCACATTGAACATCACCCTCTCTCAAACATCCTCGTGAAGAACCGCAAGGCACCGACTTCCAACCTCCGATTACTACTTTTGTTGTCGTTATCAACACACCTCACCAGTTTCCACACATGTGCGCCATTGCTACATCACCATTCGATTGTCATGTGAGTTTTATGCTCATTTGATCACCAAGAATGTAGGAGCGAGGAGCATCACTTATTCCAACACTGAGGTATGATCTCAACTAAGTGTGATACATGATATCGAATGCCCCCTCTGTTGTTTGTGGGTTTTTTTATTCTCTTGTCGTTCATGGCGGTTATGCATTTAGGGTTTTTGGTGGGGAAGATGACCAGCACCCAGGTTCAATAATTTATGACCAGAGTAAAAACAACAAACATAAATGGTCAAAATGGTTTGAGTGTTCGGCTTGTATCCGGGTGGTCGCTGTTCGAGACCCGGCACATCCATTTCTTTATTTCATTTTTTTCTACAATTCGAGTTACATCATGATGTTAAAATAAAATATTTCCAAGATTGATTTTAAACATATAACGGAACCTGTCCCAGCGGTTGGAGATTTTGTTGATGAACTAGAGGTCGCGAGTTCGACCTCAGCCATCTCCAAAACTTTTTTAAATTAGTTTTTGTTGGTTGCTATTACTACCCATTGCCATGTATTCAAGCCCCGATCCATCCCGAACGTATTTCGAACTCCATAATCGTCAATTGAGTTATTTTTGGACTAAACCTCATCTCATGGAGTTTCTAAATAATAAGATTAATGTTTTTAATTCATTTACTCATTCATTAAAAAGTTGTTTACAACCTTTTCATGTATATATGTTTGAGAATAAATACATCGTTTTCCCAACGAATTATTGTAATTTTCCCTCGTTTAGGTGATTTTGCCCATCGATATTTTGTATCATCCTAAATAGTGAATATATATACATATATATATATATAATTACGCTTTAGCAAGTGCAAATATATGCGTGCTATACATTTAAGCTTGTGTATATTTGGAAAATACCAACGTACGATAATACGATTTTTCCAAATATTTGAACATGAAAAAAAAAGATATTTGTATATGTATACATTTATGGTTAATTTGGGTTGATCGTTTTTACCACATGTCGGTTTTGAAACTAATACGCAGACCGCGTCAAGTGCATGGTGGTCGAACACCATCGTCTAGGTTGTGTCACTGGTATTTTAGACACACACTTATAATTGCATGCTCGTTAGGTGATTGGTGTATTCACGAAACCTTTTCGCTTGGATACTTTTTATGTGCCCCCTAAGATGAGTTTCACAACTCTGTTTATGTTACATCCGGTTTGAGATGGTAACGTGCATTGATAAACTGTTGTCTTTAAGATTAAAGATAATGCCACTATATATCGCATGTTTACTAGAATGTTACACCAACTTAGGTCCTTACAGTTTGAACCGTTAATAGTGAAATAGCGAGGTGATATTGAGTAGTACTACTTGGGTTTGACAAACCCCACTCAGTAGGCATGTGATTCACCACCCGACAGTAGAGTCGGACTGAGAACATTGTCAGCCTAAACATACCGTTGCTGTGGTGGGCACGAGGAAGGCAAAACACGTAGGTTGAACCTGCGTACATTAGTCAGCTTCGGTTACGAACCATTTAGTGACATGAAAATAGGCTAGCTACCTATGATAGGATTATGCTTTAATCCTTACACTACTATTTACGAATAGTGACTTCCATGTTCGTGTGACATTACTATTTACAAATAAAGACTGTCGTATCTATGGAACATTACTACACACTTGTGTATACTTTACTTACGTGGACTCACCAACCTTTGGTTGCCACATCCTCTTTAAACATGTTTCTCTCAGGTCACAGGTGTTCGAGTATCACGAAGATACGTTCATGAGCCTTTAAAACCTGTTATGGTTTTTCTATACAAGTTACGTAATTTAAATGGCAAATGTTTTGTGTAAATTCTATATATTTTATTTATGTTTCCACAATTGTAAAACTGTGAATTTATATTATATTTTAATATATTGCAAATCTTCTGATATATAATGGTTGTTTGGTGTAACTAGTTGACTGGGATCCTGGTTTGTCATGCCCCACACGGTAAAACTCCACCAATGGAAATTGGGGGTGTGACAGATTGGTATCAGAGCCCATGGTTACAGCGAACTAAGATTTTCGTCTTAGACTGTAACTTTTTGCATTAGTAGCACACTTAAACGTTTTCCTCATGCATCGTGATACTCATTTCCACACGTACCTGGTTACCATATTTTTGTTTAATCATCTAGCATTTCATACTCACGGAAAGGATCTAGCTATCCCTGAGTACTCTTCACTAACAGCAAATCATGTACCTCCTACTTCGCACCCGTGGCAATAAGTCATTGAGTTGGATCGGAGGATCACGCCCTTAGTCATGACGAGTCGGTTTCTTCTATTAACTATTCGAGAGTGGAACGGGGCATAATACCCAAACTATGAGCTTATGCTTACTTTAGGAAGATGGTGTTATACCTCTTCTGGTTCTTAAATTTTTTCATAACTTAGGAGGTTCCTGTTATACCTGCCCTACATACACATCCGAACACTTTTGTTCAGACAAGGTTGTCATGACGTGCTAATGGCATGATCATCCAGCTTCAATAGAAGCAGCGTTGTATGGATCTAAGTGGTAGCCTATGGGACACTTGTGTCTATCTTTGTTATTGTGAACGTTTTCACCATTTTCCTTCTCTTTTAAGATCCTTCCTTTCTCGTTTGTAAGACATAGTTCTGTTGTAATAATACAATTTGAGTACAATTCATATGATCTGAACGGTACCTAATGTGGGCCGGCTAATTTTTTCAGATTTTTGATCAAATCGGCATGTGTGATAACTCATCTATATCTTCGAGCTAGCTAGGGGTCATTGTGATATGCCCCATTCAAAAAAATCTTGTTAAAATAAATTCCTGATTGACACGTACAAGTGGTACACTCTAAAATATTCTTTTCTCAGAACTTGTCTTTCTAATGATTCCAGTCAGATGACCTTGGGTCAGTGACCACATTCTTGATACCCATCTCATGGATATCACATATGTACTCCACCATAGCTGATAGTTAAAGAAAGAGGAACTAGGGTGACCATAAAAGGTAAATTACCGTTACGGGTGAACACGTAAATGTAATTTGCAGTGTATGGAAATCCTAGAGAATCATACTTAGCAAGCTGGTGATTATAATGGATACAAGCTCCTATGTTTAAAATCTCATGACATTTGAATGTCGAGCATGTTGGACTCAAACGGATGGTTGAAGTCATCTATCATTAAAAAGACACTATCACACCTGATACTATCTCTTTTACATATGGATTCTAATCCAATCGAAAACTCTTTAGAAACGTATTGAAAATGTCGGTCCTGGTATGACGCCGTTTCACTCATCCAATTCGATGACAAGATTTCCTTAACTGTGAAAACTTTTGACAAAATCCTTGACTAGCTTTGATTCATCCTAAACCATAACCATAATTTTACGACTTTACCTGCTAGATCCATTCCTGGAACTCTTATAACCCTAGAGCAATCAGATAAACTTTAACCCAACGAACACCCAGGTAACCTTGGATAAACAAAAGGTAGGAAGTATATACCTCAATCATTGGAACGTATCTTTCGGCAGAAAACCCTTGTGAAGTTTCTGTTGCAACAAAAATTCATGTGACTGACGCCATCAAATCTGTTTACCGAATCATTCGACTATAGAATCCATCATGAAATGATTCAGAGACGCGAGTTGTGATGATCGAGGCTTGCGAGTTTAGATCGAAGACCGTTTTCTAGAAAAGGCAACTGTTCGGGTCAACGGTCAACGTAAAAGTCAACGGTTGATGGGTTCGAGCGAGTCAAGCTTCGGATTAATTAAATCAACTTTGATTTAATTAATATTTATGTTATTTTTTTTATTTGTATTTTGTTCATGTATTGTGTTTTCGCTAGTTAGTTGATTAGTGAGCACATGTGCCCTCACTATAAATATAGTGAGGGTGCACCATTCATTAGATGATGAAAGATGAATCATTTTTTATGATGATTCTCTAGAGTGATGTGAGCTTCCATTCTAGAGAGAGAGAGAGTAACGGATTTCATATGAGAGAGTGTTTGTCATGATTTCTTGTACTAATCATTCGACTTGTTTATCATGTTTCTTGTTTGATTTTCTAGATTCTTTATTCATCCCGTCTCTTCCAATCTTCAAGCACGAGGTTGAACACGGTCCGGGTTTGATGAGCTTTAGATCAATCCTGACAAAAGATATCAGAGCAGGTACTGATCTTAATGCGCCTAACAACTGTTTAGATCACTCAGATCTGGATTTTGTTCAACTTCGGAGCTTAGGTTGGAAAGATGTAAAATTCTTATTTTCTCCATTTTTTGAGCATTTTGGATGGATTCTGAAGATATGAATGCTTGATTCATGTTTGGAGGGTTCATCTTGATGCATTTTGTTCTACATGATCAAATATGGTGAAAAAAGGCAGATCCGAGCTCAGTTTTCGTAACAGTGAGTTTTTTTTTTCTGTTTTGGGGTTTTTTGAAGATTTCTGGACTATGATTTTCTGTTTTGGTGCTATACTTGATGGATTTGGATGAATCAAAGCATGATTCTTAGTGGAAATCGTGTTTCGGATCCACTGGAAGCATCCGTTTCGTTTGAATATCAACTGTTTGGGCAGTTCTGGAAAAACACACACTAGTGCATGTTTCATGGTGTTCTTCATGTTCTTGAAGATTTCCAGATTTTGGGGGCTGATTTGATCCGATTTGCTGCTGTTTATGTGATGTTGGTGGCCATAACGGTGTCCTGAATGGATTAGCATCATATTTTGTGCATCATCTCGAGTTCTCTAATTATTTCTAGGCAGATTCGAAGATCATCAAAGTGGGTATTCTTCATGTTCTTCATTTTTTTTCCAGATTTCTTCAAGTGTTTGAAGACCTTGAAGATTATTCTAGCAGACTTCCACTGTTCCTAGCGAACTTTAATCAGATTTAAGTTAACTTCAATCATGCTTAGCGGACTTGATGTCGTTTTAGGGGACTTGAAGTTTGCTTTAGCAGACATGAGTCCTTACCGGACTTCAAAAATGTCCTAGCGAACTTCTGGTATGGTTAGCGGACTTCAAATGTGTAAGGAATATTGCGCTTGGAAGATTTCCGGCTGAATGCCAATTTTGTTATGTTCCGGCTGAAGTTGAAGTTAAAGCGGAATTCTCACTTCAAGCGGAACTGGCAGTTCAAGCGGAAAGAAGCAGTTTTGTCCTTTAGCGAATTTTCCGGGTGAACTCGATTATCCACCAGATAATGAGTTCAACCGGACTTTTCCTGAGATGTCTTTTCAGCAAGTCCAATCCTGCAAAAGCTTCTCGTATGCTTCTATATCTGATTCAAGGCGCTCTCCTAAAGTAGTATGTTTCTGCCAACACGGGGGCAACGCCCCTCTTTTTGGACCCAAGGCCCGCCTCTGGCGGGCCGACGGGCGGAAGACATTGTCAGGTGGGGAGTTTGGCTGGGGCTGCATCGTGTTAAGAGATAACGCAGGTGTCCTATAGATGAGCTCAATCGAGTAACAGAAATCTCGGGAGAACAGAAAGGGGTGAGCCGTTTGATCTCTGATTTCCATGTACGAACAACGAACCGTGAAAGCGTGGCCTACGATCCTTTAAGACCGTTCGGAATCTGAAGCTAGAGGTGTCAGAAAAGTTACCACAGGGATAACTGGCTTGTGCAGCGAAGCGTCTCATAGCGACGTTGCTTTTTGATCCTTCGATGTCGGCTCTTCCCTGATCATTGTGAAGCAGACTTCACCAGAAAGTGTTGGATTGTTCACCCACCAATAGTGAACCGTGAGGCCGGGTTTAGCACCGTCGTGAGAAGAGGTGAAAGCTTCACCCTACTGATGACAGTGTCGCAAGGTGATTCCGAACCTAGTAAAGATCAGAGGGACCCTTGATTCGCACAACCGGTCATCGCGCTCTGGTTGAAAAGCCAGGGGCGCGCAGCGACCGTGCGCTGGATCACGACGCGAACGCCTCGACGTCAGAGTCGCCGGGCTAGAAGCTGATGCATGTGCCCTGTCGCCTGCCTTGCCGACCAGCAGTAGGGGCGCGGGCCCCCCAGGTGCACGGGGTTCTGGGGGCTAAGCCCGTGCGACGGACGAGTTGTTCGGGCCGCCTCTAGGTACCTCCATTAAAGCGCAGACGGTGGGGAGAATCCTTTGCAGACGACTTAAATACGTGACGGGGTATTGTAGTGGCAGAGTGGCCGGACCCCTACCACTCATCTAGATTCAGCCCTGCGTCGCTCAGATTCGTCCCTCCCCCAAACGTCCCTTCCCATTTAAACTTTTCTCCCAACCGTTTTTTTTCCGTAGGCTACGTTCCTCTATACTTGTAAAAATCTTCTAAGTGTTGGAAGTTTTTTACATACATTCGGGGTGGACACATCTGTAGCACATCGGCTTGCTAATTCGGTCACATGTGGCCACATTACCTTATGACGACTCATGACATGATGCTTTGACGCTCACGTCGTCTTATGACGATCAACCCACGTTGCCTTATGACGGCTTAGTGATCAGGCCATGTTGCCTTGTGACGATCTGGCTAAATCCTAACCGCCGTTCCTCACACTCTGGCTGTTTACGCGGAATGTATATATAGGGAGGCATGGGGTATTATGGCACACCCAGAGTCCCCATAGGCAGGTGACAGGACACCCCGACAGAGGTTATCCAAAGTAGCCAGCAAGCCAAATGTCATCCGGGCAAGATGCCTTCTATAAAGAAACGTGCCATGATGCCCTATAAATAATTGATGATCATGCCACACGTCGTCCGGGCAAGATGCCATGTAATATTAAAATTGTCAAAATAACTTAACTAATAGGAAGGTTTGAACCCATAAACTTTGAAAAAAATTAATGGTTGGTACAAGACTGCGAAGGTGCCATGTGGCACCCCGACAAACTAAATAACGGTTACGATGCCCCGTGCCGCCGAGCCGACCCGCGTATGGCCCGTTCCGACGTCATGACCCGAGAACACCAAGTATCGATCCTATACGATCCCCTAGACACAATCCGGGAAGGTTATACCGGGTAAAAGGGATCATGACGTCAAACGGGCCCGAACACGCCCCGCGTGCACGCTCTTGATCTCGAAACGCCCGACTCACGGTTCCAAACCGCTCCAAGTACCCTCTGGGGCAACCATGTAAAGTTTGGTGACCATCCGGTGAAGTTTGAGACGTCTCACGAGGTAATCACGGCCTATAGCGGCCCCGGACACGTCCCGGTCGAGCTTGTTGACCCGAAAGGCCCGACCCACGACTCCAAACGGCTCCAAGTACCTTAGGGGACATCCCTGTGAAAGTTTCGTGACCTTCCGACGAAGTTTGAGCGCGTTTCATGGAATCCCTACCCGTATTGGGCCGGGGCCCGCCCGAGCCTAGCCCGCGGGCCCGCCCGACCCGGAACTGAATTTTTTCCTTTGGGTCATCTTGTTTCATGCTCATGAGGCCCTCACGTAAAGTTTCGTGTCAATCCGACTTCGTTTGATGTGAGTTTCCACATATTATGATTCTTAAGTAATTTAATGTCCGTTCCTGCCACTTTGCTGTTTACACGGAATGTATATATAGGGGAGGGCATGGGGTCTGTGCATGCGCCAGCGCCCAGGAAATCATGTGAGCGACCAAGGCAGCCAAGGTCATCGAGAACCAAGCCCTCCCTAGCCCCATACACGATGCAAAAAAGCCCCTTGCCTTGGTTTCTCGCACACCGAACTCGTGATTTCAGGCGCAGCGATCAGCGATGTCGCACATTGTCTCGTAGTACTCGGCCCAGCGACCAGTGATTCTAACACGATGACTCGTGATTTTGGCTTGGTGATGTGCTTGGCCTCAAAAATTATGATTCTTGAATACTTTAATGTCTGTTCCTGTCACTTTGCTGCTTACGCGGGATGATATATATAGGGCCGAGGGCATGGGGTCTCACAGGGCCGGTTGCCAAATATGGTTGCTGAGCTACCAAAATGATTTAGGTTTCATATAACCAAGCCCTCCCTGGCCCTGTACACGATGAAATAGTCCCTTGGCCTTGGTTTTCTCGCACATCGACTCGTGATTATGGCCCAACGATCAGCAACCTTGCACACTGACTAGTGATTTTGGCCAAGCCAAGGGCTGGAGCCAGACTAAGGCAGCCCCTCACTGGCCCTGTACACGATGAAACAGTCCCTTGGCCTTGGTTTCCCGCACATCGACTCGTGATTATGGCCCAGCGATCAGCAACCTTGCACACTGACTAGTGATTTTGGCCAAGCCAAGGGCTGTGAGCGACCAAGGGCAGCCCCTCACTGGCCATGTAAACGATGAAACAGCCCCTTGGCCTTGGTTTCCCCATATCGACTCGTGATTATGGCCCAACGATCAGCAACCTTGCACACTGACTAGTGATTTTGGCCAAGCCAAGGGCTGTGAGTCGACACTAGGCTAGCCCCCCACTGGCCATGTACACGATGAAACAGCCCTCTTGGCCTCGTGCTTCCCCACATCGACTCGTGATCATGGCCCAGCGATCAGCAACCTTGCACACCGGCTAGTGATTTTGGCCCAGCCAAGGGTCCTGTGAGCGACCAAGGCAGCCCCTCACTGGCCATGCAACCGACGAAGCAGCCCCTGGGCCTCCGGCACTTTCCGCACATCGAACTCGGGATTATGGCCCAGCTCTTGACCAAGCAAGCTGCGCACACTCGGCTAGTGATTTTGGCCCAGCCAAGGGCTGCGAGCGACGGAGGCAGCCCCTGACTGGCCATGTACATGATGAAACAGCCCCTTGGCCTTGGTTTCCCCACATCGACTCGTGATTT
>JBCNJP010000024.1:19987101-20096375 GCA_039602395.1 Deinandra increscens subsp. villosa | reverse complement strand
AAAAACCATAACTGTGAACTTGTTTTATGCTTCCGCTTAACTGTTAACTCCTTTTGGTCTGTAATTAAAGCTTTCTATTACCTATTATCACTCTGTTGTGGTTTGTTTGTAACTGAAGTCTGGGATCCTGGTCTGGATCATACCCCCACGCGGTTATACTCCGTTAGGTGGAAATTGGGGGTGTGACAGATTGGTATCAGAGCCCTCGGTTACAGCGAATCAGAACATTTTTAAGGAAAAATTAAAAATTTCTGAACTGTAACTATTTTGAAAACTTCAGTTACAACACTTCTCAAAAGTACTGCTCCGCGTGCCAAAGGTGATCCTCATTTAGAAATTCCTGCCTCGTGTTAGTATGAGAACTTGATTTTTGGTAGAAATTTTTCTTTCCCGAGACTTAGAAATAATTTACTTGATTTTGTATTTCCTCTTAACAATTTGGTCCCTTTTGTTCTTAAAGATCTTACCTGAATTTGTTCTTAAAGATCTGACCTGAATTTGTTCTTAAAGATCTGACCTGAATTTGTTCGATCTGACCTGAATTTGTTCTTAAAGATCTGACCTGATTTGTTCTTAAAGATCTGACCTGATTTGTTCTTAACAACTTGACCTGATTTGTTCTTAACGATTTGCATGGGATTGGTCTTAACGATCTGGCTTTCTTTGTGCTTAACGATTTGACCCCCCCCCCCCCAATGCAAATCAAGCCAAACCAACATTAGACAATAACCAAACTTGGTAAATTCTTCTTAGCCAACTTGCATGACTGATATAATATTGCTATTAGTCTGTGATGCAAACATAACTCGTACAACGTGTTTACATGTTTTTAACACTATTACTACCGCGTTACAACTTAGAATGCACTGTTCATGTAAATGAATGTTTTATGTGAATTGTACTTGTATGCAACACCTAACGGAACTTGGCAACTTTCTAGTATTGGGTATACTAACCTTTGGAAGTTTTGCATTGATTTGCTAGAAATCATGCCTCCACGGAGAGATCCCGAAACCAACCAAGGAACCTTCACTGCCGCACAGGTTCAGAACATGATTAATCAAGGAGTTGCAGCAGCCCTAGCAGCCGCTCAGCAACATTTCCAAGGTCAACCGCCTCAATGTTCATTCAAAGCCTACATGGATTGCAAGCCAATGGTATTTAAGGGTGACGAAGGTGCTGTGGGCCTACTTAGATGGATCGAGAAGTCCGAGAAAGTCTTTGCGATGTGTAACTGCCCGGATGGGGACCGGGTGAAGTATGCCACTGGCACTTTGGAGGATTCCGCGCTAACTTGGTGGAATTCTCAGATTCAGATGTTGGGACTGAATGAAGCTAACGCCATGACATGGCAGGAATTCAAAGAAGCTCTCATGGAGGAATATTGTCCTCGTGACCAAGTTCGAAGATTAGAGGTCGAGTTTGCAAACTCCAAGATGGAGGGTTCCGAGATAGAGGAATATACCACCCGCTACCAAGCATATTCCCGACTCTGCCCAACAATGGTGGATGCAGAATATAAGCGGATTGAGCTGTATGTGGAAGGGCTGGCCCCACAGATCAAAGGAATGGTGACAGCATCTACTCCCGTTTATGTGCGACAGGCCATCCGACTGGCGCACAAGTTAACTGATCAGGCCGTGGCCCAAGGGCTATTGCCACCAAGGAAAGTCCCAAAGGTGGCTCTAGACGGGAAAAGGCAGCGAGAGGAAGAGTCGAGCAACCCTGCAACTCCTGGCAACAACACTGGGAGGTCTTCAAACTCCCAGAATCAGAACAGGAAAATTGACAACTCCAAGGGGAGCCATGGGAATACCGGTGGTGGCAACAACCAAAACCGCCAAGGTAGCAGCGGGCAAGGCGCTAGCGGGTATAAAGGAAAGTTACCCTACTGCAGCAAGTGTAGCAAGCACCACAATGGTGAATGTAGCCGGCCAGTCTGTGAGAGATGTGGAAAATCGGGGCATCTTGCCAAGAATTGTCGGGGTGAACTACTCAACCGGGCCAAGCAGAACACTGAAGGCCCCCGTGGGTGTTATGAGTGCGGGAAACCTGGGCACTTGAAGAAAGACTGCCCTCAGTTGAAGAAAGGTGGAAACAACGACAACAACCACCACCACAACAACAACAACAACAACAACAACAATGGTGGTGGTAATGGCAACGGGGGAAATGGTGGTCGCGGACGAGCATTTGTCATGGGTTCTGGTGAGGCGAAGGAAGACGCTAACGTGATTACTGGTAAGTTTCTCCTCAACAACTACTTTGCGAATGTTTTATTTGATTCGGGTGCCGAGAAAAGTTTCATTTCAACAAAGTTCTGCAAATTGATAAAGGCCAAGACGGAACCCCTAGGAGCTAAGTACACTGTTGAATTAGCTAACGGTAAACTTGTTGATGCAACACATATAGTCAAGGATTGTACCTTAGAACTCTCAGGTCGTAAGTTCGACATAGATTTGATGCCTTTTACAATCGGTAGCTTCGACGTAATAATTGGTATGGACTGGTTGTCCATGCACCACGCAGAACTCGTCTGTCGAGAAAAAGTTATACGTATACCCTCAGCAGACGGAGAAGTACTCTCGATTCAGGGTGAGAAGGGAGGTACTGTCTCCGGAATCATATCATACCTCAAGGCACAGAAGTACCTTCGGAAAGGACACGTGGCCGTTCTGGCAACGGTTATGGATCAAAACCTCGTAGAGAAGAAAATTGAAGATTTTCCGATAGTTCGCGATTTCCCCGATGTATTCCCAGAAGAATTACCGGGTCTACCTCCACATCGGCAAGTCGAGTTCGGGATCGACCTTGTCCCCGGTGCAGCTCCGGTTGCCCGAGCTCCGTACCGTTTAGCGGTGAACGAATTACATGAGTTATCCATTCAACTGCAAGAGCTGTTAGATAAAGGTTTTATCAGGCCTAGCTCATCGCCATGGGGCGCGCCAGTTTTATTCGTCAAGAAGAAAGACGGGACGTTCAGGATGTGCATAGATTACCGCGAGCTCAACAAAGTCACTATTAAGAACCGGTATCCTCTCCCTCGAATCGACGACCTCTTCGATCAACTGCAAGGATCCAGCTACTTCTTAAATATCGACTTAAGGTCCGGGTATCATCAACTTAGGGTCCGCGAGGAGGACATTTCAAAGACGGCTTTCAGAACGCGCTACGGTCATTACGAGTTCCTAGTCATGCCCTTCGGCTTAACAAACGCACCGGCGGTGTTCATGGACCTCATGAACCGCGTGTGCAAACCTTACCTTGATCAGTTCGTAATTGTTTTCATCGACGACATACTCGTTTACTCAAGGACGAAAGAAGAACACGAGGAGCACATGCGGTTAATATTAGAGTTGTTAAGGAAGGAGCAACTCTACGCCAAATTCTCCAAATGTGACTTTTGGATCCGAGAAGTTCAATTTCTGGGCCATATCGTCAACGAGCAAGGTATTCATGTCGACCCAGCCAAAGTAGAGGCGATCAAGAATTGGTCTACACCACGAGCACCAACGGAAATCCGGCAATTTCTAGGGTTAGCGGGTTACTACCGTCGTTTTATTAAGGGATTCTCTCAGATAGCTCAACCGTTAACCGCTCTCACGCATAAAGGCGTTCAGTACCGATGGGGTGAGAAAGAAGAAGCAGCTTTTCAGACTTTGAAAGAGAAACTTTGTACCGCGCCTGTATTATCTCTACCAGATGGTGTTGACGACTTCGAGGTCTATTGTGACGCTTCTCTCCAAGGACTTGGATGTGTTTTGATGCAAAGAGGTAAAGTCATCGCTTACGGGTCAAGGCAGTTAAAGTCTCACGAAAAGAATTACACAACGCATGATCTGGAGTTAGGAGCTGTTGTATTCGCCTTAAAGTTTTGGAGGCACTACCTATACGGTACCAAGTGCACGATATACACCGATCATAAAAGTCTCCAGCATATTATGGGACAGAAAGATCTCAACATGAGACAGCGTAGGTGGGTCGAGGTGCTTAACGACTACGACTTGGCGATAAAGTACCACCCGGGCAAGGCCAACGTTGTGGCCGACGCATTAAGCAGAAAAGAACATGCAAAACCTAGAAGGGTTCGAGCACTACAACTCACGATCCATGCTGGGTTACCGGATAGAATTCGGGATGCCCAGAAGGAAGCTTTGAAAGAAGAAAACTATGAGGCAGAATATTTGAACGGTGTGGATGGAACATCAGAAGTTAAGTCTGACGGAATACGTTACTACAAGGATCGCATTTGGGTGCCTCTTCACGGAAATCTTCGAGAGCTGGTGATGGACGAAGCTCACAAGTCTCGATATTCGGTCCATCCCGGTTCGGATAAAATGTACCAAGACCTGAAAGGACTATACTGGTGGCCCAAGATGAAAGCTGACATTGCTACCTATGTCAGCAAGTGTTTAACATGCTCGAAGGTCAAAGCAGAACATCGTAAGCCTCCAGGATTACTGCAGCAACCGACGATTCCCGAATGGAAATGGGAGGAAATATCCATGGATTTCATCACGGGACTGCCCCGTACGCCTCGTGGAAATGACATGATTTGGGTCATTGTGGATAGATTAACAAAATCCGCCCATTTCATAGCCCTCAAGGAAAGTGACAAGACTGACAAGTTAGCACAAATTTACATCGACGAGATCGTCAAGCTCCACGGAGTGCCCTTGTCTATTATCTCCGATTGAGACCCCAGATTTGCTTCACACTTTTGGAGATCACTACAATCAGCCTTAGGTACTCGTTTGGATATGAGTACCGCATACCATCCGCAGACAGATGGCCTAACTGAACGCACAATCCAGACCCTCGAGGATATGCTCCGAGCATGTGTAATGGATTTTGGAAAGAACTGGGAAACTCACTTGGCACTGGTCGAGTTCTCCTACAACAATAGCTACCATTCCAGTATTGGAGCCGCTCCCTTTGAGGCTCTTTATGGACGGAAGTGTAGATCACCGGTCTGTTGGGCTGAAATCGGTGATAGCCAGCTCACTGGACCAGAAATGGTGTACGAAACGACAGAAAGGATTGTGCAAATTAGAGACCGTATGAAAGCTGCAAGAGACCGACAAAAGAGTTATGCTGACAAACGTAGAAGGCCATTAGAATTCGAGGTGGGCGACCGTGTTCTGTTGAAAGTCTCGCCCTGGAAAGGTGTTGTGCGTTTTGGAAAGCGCGGGAAGTTGAACCCCCGCTACATAGGACCTTTCCTGATAACCGAGAAGATTGGGACGGTGGCATATCGGTTGGACTTGCCACCAGAATTAGACGGGGTGCATAATGTGTTTCACGTTTCCAACTTGAAAAAGTGTCTGGCGGATGATACTTTAATAGTTCCATTAGAAGAACTCCACATCGACGAACAGCTCCGATTTGTAGAACAACCTGTGGAGATTATGGGACGTGAGCAGAAAACGCTAAAGCGTAGCAAGATCCCAATTGTCAAAGTTAGATGGCAATCGAAACGTGGACCAGAGTTCACATGGGAACGAGAAGACCAGATGCGAAAGAAATATCCTCACCTATTCGATCAAGCCTCTTCATCAACCTAAGGTAACCATTTAATTTTCGGGACGAAAATTCTTTGACATGGGGAGGCTGTGACAACTGTCACTTCCCAAGTTAACCCCGTTAACTTTCTCCGTTAGTGCTGTTAGTTTCGGTAGCAAAACCGAGACCCGTTATGTGATTTACTGTATGTTATATATGTTTGCGTGCTAAGTGATGTAAATAACTTGTTTCGTGTTTTCATTTCGTGTTATGTCGTGTAATTTGAAAATTTCGCGTTTTCGGGTCAAACCGGGACTTCGCGCGAAATCTAGATATTTTGTGTAAATCTTAACTTTATCGATTCCCGACTAAATCTAGCATGATAAATGAGTTAAAAATGTTTAAAAACATTTTTAGAAACTTTGTTTTAAAATTCTAGTTAAAAACCCCATTTAATTAAAATTTGGCTAGTTATGTTGAAAAGGGAACTTAAGGGGCTCATTGTGTAAAATTTCACTTAAACAAAATCTCCTACTTCCCCTTCTCTTTCCCCATTCACGCATCAGATTCATCTTCCCCCTCCCCCCCTTCTTCACGGCGACGCACACACACACACATACACTCCCAATTTTTCTTAAATCAAGCATCTAGGAAGAAGATTTTGAGGTTCTCAAGCTTCTACAAGGCTCAAGTGGGCATCATCTTCCTTCCCCCTCCTCAAATCCGCGATTTTTCTTCTTGAATTGTAAGCCCTAACTTTTTGAATTTTGAAATTGGATGTTGCATGTGTATTGATTCATGTTTAGGTGCTAAATGGGGTAATTTAAGCTTAGGATTCAAGTTTTTGAAGGGGTTATGTTGACTTTCATTTTCGGGTCAGATTTGAAATGGGTTCAAATCTGGAAATTTCTCATCTATGAGCTTGTGCTATGTGTTCTTGAGGTGGAAATCATGTTTGGTTATGATTTGGGAACAATGTGTTTGTATATGCTAGTCAAATGTTGTGAGATTGCTATGATTTTGGTGGGTTAATGCCATGAACTTGTTAGGACCAGAATTCTTATGTTATTATGCTTATAAGTGTGTTAGAATATGATTCATGGTCTTAAGGTAGCATAAGAGTTGAGTTTTGAGTTTTTGGTAAACAACAAATTCCTAACAGCTTTGACCAGAATTTTTGGTCAACTTGTGACAGCCATAAGTTACTCAATTTTGATCGAAACTGATTGATTATTTTTCCCTAGTAAAGTAGGATGTCTTAGCTGTACAACGGCTACTCGCACACTTTCTAAAACCTTCGTTTGGTCACCCAAACTGCTGTTACAAAACTGGTATGCAAAGCTGTTAAGAAACTTAAAAAGTAGATTTTCCAAACGGGTCGGACATGTAAACCTTAGTATATTGAGGTGTTTGCTATTTGGAATTGTGGTATATATATTAAGTGTAGGATCTGGAGCGTTTGAAGTTTAAAACCCAAAATTTGAGTGAGTTATGCCATTTTCAAATTTTCATAAACTAGTTAACTTTATGCAAAATGGGTCAACTTGCAATATGCATAACTTCTTTGTTATTTAATGTTTTTGAATGATTCTTTTTGCAACAAGTCATGTTTAACAAGTAGTTTAAGCCTGCAAAATTTGAGATCCTAACTCCTAAGTATGTAGATTTTAACTATGCTACTAGTATGAGAGTTGGAGTTGACTTTCCAAGTCAACTTTGACCAAAATTGCAAATCCTTGAATTTCTCTCAATATGAGACTTGTGTGTGCTTTGTTTGACTTGTGTGGCTATATGAAACATGTTTAGGAGCTAAGATTGCTATTTTAGTCCTCGCGACACCTCCTAACCCGTTTAGGTCGTATTTGCCCGATTAGGTTGATTGTGACCAACCTATTGCTTCTTTTGGCTGAGTACCAGTGCCCCCTCAGGTGGGTTCATTAATATATGTTGCTATGTCCATTCAGGGACGATAACGCGCAACGGTAAGTTATTTCTTACTAAGTAAACTTTTCCGACCAAATATCATATGTATCATTGAATTGATTGTTAAACTTCAAAAGTCCTTACATTCGGACCGTTAATATAGAATAGCTAGGTGATGTTGAGTAGTACTACTGGGGATTGACACCCCCGCCCAGCGGTGCACGTGATGCACCAACCCGACTGGAGGTCGGACTGGGACCAATGTTAGCCTACCCTCTGTGGTCTTTCAGGACACGGGAAGGCAAATCCGTAGGTAATCCCTATACATTGTTAGCTTCGGTTGCGAACAATTCAAATGTGCATAAATTAGGCTAGCTACCTACGATATGGAAAATTTTACAGGTCTTATGATATTGATTGTGTTGTACCTGTCTTTGATCATAAAAATTAAGGTCTACTTGTGACGGGTAGACCGCTTAGTGAACTCACCAGCCTTGGCTGACACTTGATTGTTGAATGCTTTTCAGGTCGCTAGGAGGATCATCGTGGGCACGGGCAGCGCCAGTACTGAATTATGCTTTTGGATTGAAATCTGTATTTTCAATCATCTAAACAAGTCATTTTGTAAAAACCATAACTGTGAACTTGTTTTATGCTTCCGCTTAACTGTTAACTCCTTTTGGTCTGTAATTAAAGCTTTCTATTACCTATTATCACTCTGTTGTGGTTTGTTTGTAACTGAAGTCTGGGATCCTGGTCTGGATCATACCCCCACGCGGTTATACTCCGTTAGGTGGAAATTGGGGGTGTGACAATACAGCAGCTAGGTGACCTTGTTCACCACAACACATGCATTCAACCATTTTTGTTTCAAAAATTCTGGGAGACTCATGCTTGGTTACTTGGTTGAAAGTGAGTTGACCAAACCTTTGAGTTTGACTTCCCTTTGGTTTCTCAGGTTGTTTCCCTCCAACTTTTAAATCCTTGGGTTCATAAATAGTTGGTGGAGGAACAGCAATTGATGGTTTCAAAATGTTTGATTGGTCAGCTGATGCAGGGTGCTTGCAACAGTGACTTCAGTTTTCTTAGTTTCAACAGTGTTTTCAGAACTTGACTGTGATGAGATGTCATCAACTGTGAGACTAATTTTGCATTCTAATTTTAAAGCTTCCATTGGTTTGATTACATGTGAGTATTCAATTGGTGGTTCAACATTGTTATACCCAACACCTGCTTTACCATACATCCCTCCCATCCATAGTTTATCAGCCTTTCTATTTGCTGCTTGGAATTTGTCACAGGTAAATAGAGCATCTTTTAGCTTGATCTCAAGAAAATCAACCTCAGCCTTAGCATCTTTGGTTTCATTTCTTGATTTCTCAAGCTTTGACAGCAATTCATCAAGCTGTGTTTCAAGCACTGAGTTGGTTTGTTTTAACTGTTCATACTCTTTGGTTAAATTTTCAATTTTTGAGATGTATGATGATTCAGTTTTCTTAAAACATACCTTTAACTCATTTAGGTTTGAAACTTCATCAATCAAGTCAGTGTTGTGATTTCGGTACTTTGCCACTTGTTCTATGCAAGCAGGGTTGCATATGTTTTCTAAAACTTTCTCAGGGATAGAGTTTACCTGATCTGAGATGGAGTCTTGTTTGGCCATCAAAGCATGGTTGATAGGCTCAAACTCAGCAACGAAATCTCCCCCATTCAACACATGAGGTTTGATTGACAACAACAGCAACCACATTCTGGTGGTTTTGACTTCCGGTTGGCTTTGGTGGAGTGGGGTGAGGACCTGAGTTGTTACCAGAATTGTTGTTGCTTCCTCCATGATTTTTCACTTGGACATGACCCTGGTTCTGTCCTTCTCTTCTTGGTTGAGAGCACTCCCTTGCGAAGTGACCAAGTTGGTGACAATTATAGCACTTCACTTTACTTTTGTCAAGGCCTATGTGAGCACCTTTTGCTCCCTTGTAGGTTCTACCAGTTCTTTTGTAAAACCTTTGAGCTCTGACAGACACCATAGCAAGTTGAGTCATTATATCCATTTCGTCCAAATCATCAGCACCTATACACTCAAGATCTTCAGGTATGAAGCCGTGGTAAGAGTCAGTTTCTACATGAGCATTGTGAGAGTTTTCAAACGTGTTTGAAAAACTTTCTTGATACCTTGGTGTCTCAGGGAAACTGACAATAGGTGACTGATATGATGATGAATTTGAAGACCTTTGATTGTTAAAATCGGTAGTTACTAGTGCAGATGAAAACAGCTGAGTTGACTCAGAAGATGAGTTTTGTTTAAGATCTAGTTCCATTTCATAGGCACTGAGTATGCCATGAAGTTCACTGAGTCTCATCTTTTTCAAGTTTTTGCATTCCCTGATGCTCACTGTGTAAACTTTCCACACAGAAGGTGGGGAACATAGGAACTTTCTGTTTACATCTACCCGGTCTAGTTTTACGTCTACCTTTTGGAGTTCATCAAGAAAAGAAACAAATCTTAAGTACTGGTTTGTCATTGTTTCACCAGATTTGAAAGTAAAGTTTTCATACTTCTGTTTTAAAACATCTTTCTTTTTTTCTTTTACTTCACTGGTTTCTTCATACATTTCACTTAAGGCATTCCACAGGTCAAATACAGTTTTATATCCTTTAAACCCACTTAAGATGGACTTAGGAAGTGCAGCCTGTAGATTCCAATATGCCTTATGGTCAAATTCGAGAGCAGTATAGTCAGATTCAACATATTTGTCTAGTGGTTTAGGTATTTTGACTTCTGCATCATCAGCAGATGAAACCATGGGTGAGTAAGGTCCTTCAGTGAAAGATTTCCAAATACGGTGGTCCAAAATCCTAACAAAACCTTCCATCCTGAGTTTCTAGGTACCAAAGTCATCGGGAGTGAACATTGGCGGTTTGTTAGAAGAACCATTTAAACAACTTCGACTGAAATCACTCATTTTGAAAACCATTTGAAAGAAGAAACAGCAAGGCTCGTAAAGTAAGCAAGTAAGGTATCAACTTTGAAGCACTGAAAGTCTTCAAAGTGAGAGCCAAAGCTCTGATACCACTTGTTGGATCGTTATTAGTTAGAGTTAAACTAAAGCAAAAGTCCTTTACTTGCAAATATAACCCTGTGGAATTAAAGTTATATTTCACTTTACTTAAGCGATATTTAGTTCTTGTGTATAATCTAAAAGCTTGATTTGCAGAAAGATAGTAACAACGAAGTAACAAATACTCGGCACTATTTGTATTAACTCAAAGCTACACTATTACAAGTTGTTCAAGACCAGATGATGTGTAAACTATGAGCTAACTAAGCTATATATAGTGCTGATGAGATCAATGATAGCCATTGATCTCATGCGATCTAATCTAGACCGTAAAATATAAAGTCAAATACAAACTACCAAAAGAATAAACATCGACATTTGGAATATCTTGCGTGTTGGCAGCAACATACTACTTTAGGAGAGCGGCTTGAATCAGATATAGAAGCATACGAGAAGCTTTTGCAGGATTGGACTTGCTGAAAAGACATCTCAGGAAAAGTCCGGTTGAACTCATTATCTGGTGGATAATCGAGTTCACCCGGAATATTCGCTAAAGGAAAAAACTGCTTCTTTCCACTTGAACTGCCAGTTCCGCTTGAAGTGAGAATTCCGCTTCAACTTCAATTTCAGCCGGAACATAACAAAATTGGCATTCAGCTGGAAATCTTCCAAGCGCAATATTCCTTACACTTCACTATTCCAAATCATTCAAGTCAGACTTCATTTTCTGTAAAAACACTTGATGAACATCTGGCGTTAATTTCTGCTCTATTATCTTCATATTATTGATTGTTGAATGGTGGCTTGAAAACATCTAATTTGATTGAAGAAGATTTTGATCAGATCGATCTAGATAATCTTGAACAAATGGATATTAATTGGCAACTTGCAATGTTAGCTCAACGACTCAAAAGATTCAAGAAGAAGACTGGATTCCAAAGTTTAAATCCAGATGGCAAGGTTGGCATAGATAAATCCAAGGAAAAATGCTTCAAATGTTCTAATTTTGGACATTTTGCTCGTGAATGTTCAAAATCAAATGCTTCTTCATCAAAGTCTCCAACAGCTTTAGTGTCTCAAGTCGATAAACAATATAAATGGGGACGAACTTCTGATCCAATTGCTTTAACTGCTATTACTTCTGGGTCAAAAGCTCAAACATCTAATGAAGGTTATGATTGGTCTGTTGACTTTCTTCGTGAGTCTGCAATTTTTTCCAACTCTGTGTTTGTTGCTCAAATTGTACATAGTGGTGACGAAGTAGAAGTAACTGATTCTGAATCTGAAATAAGTGGTTCCGGAAATAGTGGCTATGAATCTGTTTGTGAGTTTTTTTTCTCAGAAAGACAAGAAGATTCAAGGATTGATAAAGGAAAATGAGGTGTTGGTTGATGAAAATAAAAAGAAGATAGAAGAATTGACAGGTTACCAAACGAAGTTGGAAGGTCTAGTTCAAGAACTTTCATCTCAGAAAGAAAAGTTTTCAAATTTTCAGGAAGAGTTTGTTGAGAAAGAATTGAAATTTCAAAGTCTTGAAAAGGAATTTAAACAAAAATTAACAAAATTATCTGAAGAAAATGCTGAATTACTCAAAGAAGCGAAGAAATGGAAGGCAGAAGCTGAGGATGTTGCAAATGATTTTAATAATTTGTTTGAAAAGTCCAAGGTTAAACTTGACTTACTTACCAAAACATCTGATGAACAAGCTGCTATAATCGAGTCATACCAGATTGATATGGAAAAGCTATTAGACGGAAAGAGGGAGTTAGTAAGAGTAAACAAGTTGCAAAATGCAAATTTGGATATTCAGAAAAGAAATGAAGATAAGTTGCAGAAGGAATTGTGGGCTGGATTAGATGAGTTGAGATTGCAAAAGTATGAAACTCATAAAGTGGCAAAGAAGTTGATTGCAACAGAAAAAGAGTTGGCTGAAGCTCATCAAAGAATTTCCGAATTAAAGGTTGAAGTAATTGATTCAAAGAGTCTTTTAAATAATGTTACAAACTCACAATCTTTTACAAGTTTCTTGGCCAAAGACGAAAATTTTGAGAAAATGTTTAACAAAACAGTTTCACCACCAGAAAGTCTCAAAGAAGGTGTTAATGATTTGAAAGAAAAGGAAAACTGGTGATTCTTTTGAATTTGTTGATAAGAAATCTGATGGGGAAAGGTTGTGAAGTCACAGAAAGACCACAAAGATAAAAAGGTTGTGTCTGGTTCTAAGTCTACTAAAGAAGAGAAATCAGCAAGTTCAATGGAGAATATTGTTATTGTGAAAGAATTTTCTATGAACAAAAGAATGTTAAAGCAGTGAAAGCTGAGTTTTCTCGTCTTGCAAAGAACATACATACATCATCTGGTTCTGAAGAAAAGATTTCGAGAAAACATGTTGGTTTAGGGTTCAAGACCACCGATGGTCTCCACCACTGCCACGGGTCACCACGTCAACAACCACTACCGTGAACCGTAATACCAGCAGGGCTACCAATCAAGGTGTCACGGGCACAGGACGTAGTGGAGAAATTCCACTGATGGTCTCCAACGATGAACTCCTTACCATGTTCACAAAAGTACAGCAATATATGGAACAACAACAGAAGGTGAACCTGTCAGTGTTTGGAGAGGTAGCCAAGCTAAGGTCAGAGATGAACAGGGTGGATCATACACCCGTGTCTCCTGTTCAGGCCAGCTGGCCAGGAGGCTGCAATACGACAGTCCTGGGAACGGATCCAGTCTGGCAGATGACATTCAAGTCATTGATCCAACACATGCATATGTTGCTGCCCATACTACCTTGTATAACAGGCCCAGGATGTCTTTTCAGGGATTCCGCCTCGAATCCTGGGGGCACCACTACCCAGGATACTGGTAACATCCTTGGAACCCCTAACCTTAATGCTCATACTAATGAATCTGTGCAGGATACAGGTTTAAGCCCGGCAGTGGCAAAGGAACTCAAGAAACTGAAGTAGATGATCTCGAGTGTTCCTGGGGTGGACCAGCCTATCCCTGAAGTAGCACCATCGAGCCATCGACTTTCAAGGTTCACTTCCCCAATATGTGACGTGGAGATACCCAAGAGGTTTCAGACTCCCAGTATGAAACTGTACGATGGCACGACTGATCCGGAGGAACACGTGGCTCAGTATATGGAAAGAATGGAGGTGATCTACATGGCCCCTGATATCAAGGAGGCATGCTTATGTAAGGGCTTTGGCTCAACACTAACAGGTTCAGCCTTAAAATGGCTGCTGAGTATTCCTCCCTATTCTATCCCATCCTTTTCTCTCTTAATTAATTTATTTAATAACCAATTTTCTTGTAGTCGCAGTTTTGAAAAACAGACGACTGATCTTTACAGGGCTACCCAGAACGCTAACGAGTCTATCAGGGATTATGTAAATAGGTTCGGCAAGGAGACCCTGGATATTCCCAGCATGGACATGGCTACCGCTGTCCAAGCGCTCAAGATGGGTCTCAAGAAGGATTCGCCCTTCTATCAAGATCTCGTAATGAATCCATGTCACAGACTTGATGAAGTAAGGCATAGGGCTCTATGATTCATCATGCTTGAACAGGATAGGAAAATACAGGAAAAAGCTGACGTTGTCCCGGGATACGGCTCTTCTAACAGGAAATCGGAACCGACACATCCAAGGTCCCAGAGGCCTAAACTCTATTCCAAACTCGATAATCCAAGGGTTAATAGGGTCGATCAGGGTGAAGACGAGGATGATGAAGAGTATCCTACTTTCAATGAGTTTTGTTTTGCTACTGATATTGCATGTGTGATTAACACTATGCAACACCTGGGGGACAAAGCAAGGTGGCCCAGAAAGACAGACAAACAAGCCTCCTGGAAAGATAAGTCCAAGTGGTGTGCATACCATGAGGACTTTGGCCATGTGACCGAGGATTGCATAGCTATGCAGAAGGAAATCAGTTATTTACTAAGCAAAGGCTTCCTGAAGGAACTCCTAGGAAGGAAGAAAGACAAATCCAAGGGCGCTGATCAGTCTGCGAAATCCAGGGGCAATGACCCGACCCAGGATGCAGACAGATCACGTGGATATCCCGAACGGGCAGCGTCTCCATCCTCAGATGCAAAGGTAATTTATTTTATATCTGGTGGACTCGGTGTAACTAAAAGGCACGCAAGGGAAACCAAATCAGACGTACCCAGGAAATCTGTCAAAGCTTCAGTACATAGCCAACCATTTCGTGAAGATGACAGATGCAACATCATGGACCCTCACCATGATGGGCTCGTGATCACACTCTACATAGCCAACCATTTCGTGAAGAGGATCCTAATTAACGGAGGCAATTCTGTCAATATTATTCAGCTTGAAACGTTGACCAAGATGTGGATACCCCAGGATGAAGTTATCGCCAAATCCACGGTTTGCGTGGGTTTCAGTGGGGAAACAAAGAATACCCTAGGAGAAGTGAAGCTTACAGTTTATGTTGAGGGGGTGACCTCGATGCAACACTTTTGTGTCATGGATGCTCCATCCGGATACAACATTATCCAGGGCAGACCCTGGATTCACGACATGAAAGTTGTCCCCTCTACGTATCATCAGTGCGTCAAGCTGCCAACACCCTGGGGAGTGGTCACCATCCACACCGACCAACAGGAAGCGAAAGACTGCTACACCTTAGCCATGAAGATTTCAACCAAAGCCCGGCAAAGATAGCAATTAAAGAAAAAAAGCCAGGGACATTCTAGAGGCAAGGGAGCAGGATGTAAAGCAAGTAGTCCTAGACCTCTTGCATCCTGGGAAGAAGGTGTCAATAGGCACTAACATTCCTGGCCCTATTGAACAAGAACTGGTGAAATTTCTCCGGTCCAGAATGTCGACATTTGCATGGAACACTGAAGATATGACAGGTATATCCAAAGATGTTATAACACATAAACTTGGTATTGATCCTTCTTACAGGCCCGTGCATCAAAAGAGGAGAAAGTACGCTCCTGAGAACCATGTAATAATCCAAGAGGAGGTAGACCGTCTACTGAAGAATAAGATGATCAGAGAGGTTAAGTTCCCAAGATGGTTGGCTAATATGGTGGTAGTGGAAAAGAAAAATGGCAAATGGAGGGTCTGTGTAGATTATACAGACCTGAATCGTGCATGCCCTAAAGACCCTTTTCCTTTACCACACATTGACTCCATGGTGGATGCAACGGCAGGTCATGAAATGCTAACATTCATGGATGCCGCCTCTGGATTTTTACAAATTTATATGGAGCCCAGTGATCAAGAGGATACAGCCTTCATCACACCAACAGTTATTTATTGTTATATTGTTATGCCTTTTGGATTGAAAAATGCCGGGGCAACCTAACAAAGATTGGTGAATATGATGTTCAAAGAAAAGTTGGGAGAGACTATGGAGGTATACATTATGACATGGTGGTAAAGTCCCTGGATGTCAGCACCCATGTCCAGGATGTTAAAGAGTCTTTTAACATCTTAGACAAGTACAATATGAAGCTGAACCCAGAAAATTGTTATTTTGGAGTGAGTGCTGGCAAGTTCCTGGGTTACATGGTGACCAAAAGAGGAATCGAAGCTAGCCCAGAACAAATTCGTGCCATAGTGAACCTGAAATCGCCGGAGTCAACCAAGGATGTACAAAGATTGACAGGTCGTGTTGTAGCCCTGAATAGATTCATTTCCAAATCCTCGGAGAGGTGTCGGGATTTTTATGATATTTTGAGGAAAAATAAAAAGTTTGAATGGACGTCCCAACACGAACAAGCCTTCCAGGATTTGAAAACTTATTTATCTTCGGCGCCCCTTCTAATGAAGCCGAATCCAGGGGAGCCTTTATCATTATACCTTGCAGTCTCAAGAAACACGGTAAGCGCGGTCCAAACCAAGGATGTAGAAGGTCAACAACACCCAGTATATTACGTAAGTAAAAGTCTTCTTGATGCTGAATCCAGGTACTCGCATTTAGAGAAACTTATATTAGCCCTAAGTATGGCCTCTACTAAACTTAGACACTATTTTGAAACTCATACTATACATGTGAAAACTAATTATCCTATAAAGTTTGTCTTAAGGAAACCTGAGATGTCAGGGAGGATGGCAAAATGGTCTCTGAAGTTGAGTGCTTAGAACCTGGTATATGAAGCAAGAACAGCCATAAAATCACAAGCTCTAGCAGACTTTGTGGCTGATTTTAGTAATGATATCCAAGACGAAGCGGACCAAGAATTCCAGAGCCTACAGTAAGAAGAATTCTCAGGATGTTGGACCCTTTTCACGGATGGGGCCTCCAATGTCAGGGGGAAAGGCTTGGAATCATACTAAAATCGCCACAGGGGGACATGATACCCCAGGCTGTTAGGTGTGGGTTCCAGGCAACCAATAATGAAGCGGAGTATGAAGCCCTGGTTGCTGGCCTACAACTAGCTCTACATCTTGGGATTCAGAACATCCAGGTATACGTCGATTCCCTACTTTTAGCTAACCACTTTAATGGAACTTATGCAGTGAAAGGGGAGAAACTGGCCAAGTACCTAGAAGTCGTGAAAGTCATATCCCAGGATTTTCAAATTTTCGACATTCAGCAAGTACCCAGGGATGAAAATGCTGAAGCGGATGAACTAGCAAACCTGGGGTCGGCATTCAAAGCAATGAAGGATACACATATCCCCATAATCCACATACTAAGTTCAGCAATCAATCAACAAGAGAACTTGGAAGACATTGATCCTGGGGGCATGGTTTTGGCATCCAATACCCAGGATGCATAGTGTCCTGACACCCAGGATGCACAGTGCCCTGATACCCAGGATGCACAGCTTCCTAAGTCCCAGGATACCTTGTCATCCTGGACCAGACCTATCATAGACTAACTACAAAACGGCTCAATCCCAAAAGAAGGAAAAGATACTAGAGGGTTCAGAACCAGAATGGCCTGGTACGTTCTCATTAAAGGTGAATTATATAGAAAATCTGTGGCCGGAACATACCTGAGATGCTTGGAGAATAAAGAAGCTCAGGAAGTACTCAAAGGTATCCATGAAGGCGACTGTGGAAACCACACAAGGGGCAGGTCTCTAATGTCTAAAATCTTGAGAACAGGTTACTTCTGGCCATCCTTGAGAAGAGATGCCCAGGATTTTGCCCTTAAATGTGATGCTTTCCAGAGACACGCCAACATTCCCCATCGACCTGCCGAACCCTTGCATCCTATCCCCGCATCCTGGCCCTTTATGAAATGGGGAATGGACATTGTGGGGAAACTACCCAAGGCACCAGGAGGCAAGGTCTTCATGTTAGCTATGACTGATTACTTCTCGAAGTGGATAGAGGCCGAAGAATATGTGCAAGTTAGGGAAAGGGAAGTTATTTCATTCATCAAGAGGAATATCATAACTAGATTCGGCATACCCTCTGAAATAGTGTGTGATAATGGGTCTCAATTCATTGGCAAGAGGACTACTGGATTCTGTGAAAGTTAGGGAATAAAGATGATAACTTCTACACTAGTGCATCCTCAGGCTAATGGCCAGGCGGAGTCTAGTAACAAGATTATCATCAACAATTTGAAGAAAAGACTCAAGGAGAAGAAAGGAAAATGGGCATAGGAACTACCATTAGCATTGTGGGCTGATAGAACTACATCCAAGAATGCTACAGGCCAAACCCCTTTTTCCTTGGTTTTTGGTACGAAAGCAGTCATTCCAACGGAAATGGTTGTCCCAAAATTCAGGCTCATCAGGCAGACCCAGGATGCAAATAATGAGTGGGTGACGATCTTGACACCGTGGATGAACTACGAGAACAAGCTACTTGGAAAATGGTCGCGTATCAACAAAGAATATGTAAAACCTACAACAAGCATGTAAGAATCAGAAGGTTCAGGGTAGGAGACTTGGTATTAAGGAAGGCATTCCAAAACACGACAAATCCAGGGGATGGTAAGTTGGCTACCAAATGGGAGGGCCCCTACTTAATTGACTCAGAGGCAGGTAAAGGGGCATATTGGCTTGCCAACATGGATGGTGAGTTACTACCAAGACCGTGGATTGCAATCCATTTGAAAGATTATTTCATGTAAGTATAGTACCCAGGATGCAACACGTTAGGTATGTTTCCTAACTAATGAATTGATCGAGGTATTTCTCTTATAATTTTTATTATTATCAAATGCTTTTGTTATAATCTTACTTTACCTGTTTTTTTCATTTCCCATGAAAATTACTAACTCGTTTGGTTGAGATACTTGGAGGAAAACAAATAGCTAACCCTGGAAGCGTAAAGCCAGGGATGTGTTTCTCCTAAGTTAGAGACTGGCCATCTCTCCTCCGTTCAAGGTATCTAGTATACCTTTTAAGGTTTGAGAGGATATCACCTCTCTTACGTTTGGGTAATCTCCTGTAGCGCACGACCCCCGCCTGTAGCGCACGTTAACCCACATATTGGACCCAGGATTATGGGATCGACCTGTGTTAACAGCATGGGCGACAACCTCATGATTTATGGACATATGGGGGTTCCTTAAGGTTTTTGGTGTTTTCACGCCAACATAAGACACACGAGGCAATACCCTAGTTCACCAGTTCGGCTCTAGGTGGACCCTAAAATTCGCCAGTACGGCACCGGGCATGACCCTAGTTCGCCGGATTGGCACCGGGTTTAACCCCAGGATTTTTGGGCTTGACCCCAGGATTTTTGGGCTTGACCCCAGGATTTTTGGTTTTGACCCCAAGATTTTTGGGTTTGATCCCAATTGTTAAAATTTATTCCTAACCTATGCAGGGTCTACCTGAATGATCATACCCTAAGATGGCACGGCAGTGCCAAATCCTAGGATTTCGGTGTCGATTAAGCAACATTTCAGGTTGTCACTGAGCAATCAAGAGCGGAATTGCACCAAGGACAGAATAAATTATTTGCTTGCACAAGAAAGAGTTTAGCATCCAGGGACTGTCCCAGGATTTAGAAGGTATGGGTTAATTGCTTAACATTCTTATCGTACTTATGTATTTGATTGTGCAGAAAAGTTAAAGATATCATGCAAGCATATAGTTCATAAGTAGATATATATAGAAAAAGAAACCACCCCTTGGTTGGAACAAAGTGCCCAACCACCTCAGGGTGGCTTCAAGTCAAAAACACTGGTGATGAACCCGTGGGTGGAGCATTGTAACACCGGGAATCAAACCTTCGGCAACCAAACAAAAGACATTATTTAAAAACAAAAAAAAGCTTCACGATAAACGAAGAAAGAGATAAAAGACCGTGGATTATTGAACAGTATCCACGGCTGCCGCATCATCGGCGCCTTCACCTCCTTCTTTCATGGCTTCATCACCAATCCCAGATCCGAATGCACCAACAAGAAGGGTCGTCTCAACACCCTGGGTCTCAACAGTCTCGTACCCTTGGGGGACTTAACCACCTAGGGCACGTAACTGTTTGAGCCATAAAGGCACAGTCCAGTTGGCACAGGTGTGACCATCATCTTTGGCTTCTTTGGCCATCTTCAGTTTGGTCTGCAACACCGAGTCATGGCCGAGTTCCTAGACGTCTCCACGTACTCCTTCAGGGTCTTCTCATGCTGTTCCCGAGTTTCCACTGCCTTCTTCTCGTTCTCGAGTAGCAGCTTTTGAACCTTGTCATGCTGGGCCTTGGCCCTGGATGTTTCTTTGTTAGCCTGGGCGACCCTGGATTTCAGGGTGTCGGATTTAGTGGCGCGCCTCTCGGCGGCCTTGAGCAGCTACAGAAGACGGAAGTTGGCCTGCGAAAGGGTAAATGCAGAATAGAAGTTAATACCGTAACAGACTATGAAATACAAGAAAAGCGGAAACAACCAGGGGTACCTGATGGGCGACAACCTCAGCATGTTGCACAAGTTCCTGGGGAGACATTTCAGCCAGGGGGTTTTGGACAGTAGCGGTGCTGGATCCTCGGGTCTTCCTCTTCATACATGTTGCCCTTGATGTGGTAGCCTTGGATGCTGGAGTAGGTTCGGCCTTGACGGTGCTCAGTATTACAAGATCCTGGTTGTCGGCTAGCTTGGAGGAGAGGGCGGCTTCGAGGTTGTCGATGTCATAAGCGGGGGCAGCTGCAAAAAGAAACATGAACCTGGATATCAGCAAATCAGGTACGCAAAATATAACAAAATGCAGAGTAACTTACAATCGGACATGCTGACAGAAGGCTGGGAGAGGGCTGGATGCTCAAATGCTTTGAATGCGCGCTCAAACTCTGGAATACCCAGCAAATTGCTCTCAGTCTCTTCTTCCTCGGGACCGATTTCTCTCAAACTCTTGGCTGCAAAGAATGACATTCAAGGTCAGATTATATGATATTAAATAAAATCCTAACATCTAGTGCAGGTATGCCTACCCTCTACAATCCAAGCTTGTGGAAGCTAAAAACCACCGGGAATGCTGGAACGCTTGACAAAAAAATAATTTACCCTTACATTCACTGTGTTGGGTAGCGTTAGGAACGAGTTGCGTGTCTTTAGAAAAGGGCTTTGAACAAGAAACGGCTGGAACCATGCGATTTTCGCTCATAGGCAATGGCTATCTCCGGCAGGCCGACCAGGTGTTCAAAGGAATTGTTGAGGCGATCCAGGGTTCCCAGGATGCGCCATACAATAGGAAGGGTCTGGGCATACGAAAGGCATGTAGCCTTAAAGAACTCGGCGACGAGACCGGAAAAAGGAAGGACAAACCCATGCTAAAGGGAGTGAATGGAAAGAAGACCCAGGTCGAAGAGACGAAGCCTGATCTCAACCTAGGGTCGAAAGCCCTAATGACTGCAGAGGGAGGTAGAAGACCAGAGTTCTTCACCAATGTGATTTTATCATTGGTGAAGGTGCATCTTTCTTGCTCGGGATGGAGGAGGAACTTTTGATCGAGAAAGACCTCCACCCTGGCGAGAGAAACAGTGGGCTCCCAATGAATTTGGCGCTTGGTCATGGATCAAAAAATAAAAGAAAGATCGAAGGGGAGAAGATTAAATGGCCGGAATGGGTAAAACAGACGATCGGAGCTCGCAATTCTCGACTTGGGTGAGGTAAAACACTCGACTAATCAGGTATTTATGGGCAAAAGAAGTTACAGAGGTGAGAAGACATCAAGGGATCAGATTGAAACGAAAAAAGCAAGTTAAGCGGACGAGATTAAACCGAAGATGATGACTCATCTCGATTCAAAAAATTCACAGTTGTAAATCTTTTCTATAAGCTGCGAATTTTGGGGGCAATTGCTATACCCTGAATTTTTGTTCAAATTCTTACTTGTTGATACATGGTCTTGATCGTCATGTGAAGTATCGAATACAAGACGAAGACATGAAAGATTAGGTTTGACCGAACCTTGGCCGAACCTGGAGTTTGGACATGGCCGAACAGGTCCGAACTTGAGGTTCGGACCAGCTGGTTTAAAAGTCTATAAATAGTCGTCTTGTAATAGAATTCACGAGCTTCTTGGTCATATCTTCTAAGTGTCTCTGTGTAAACTCTCTGTGGTCAATACAAATCATATTTGTATTTACTCTTTGTGTTTTACTCGTTTACATTGATTTCATTACGACTAAGTAGATGATCCACACGCTCAAGCAATTTCAAGTGCTATCAGAGCATTTGGTTTGCTCTACTAGTCGGAAATCATTGTTTATCGGAGTTTTAAGTTCAAATTCACGTTTTTGAGAAAATGAGTATCATTTTTGGATCCGTTTGATTGTTTCCAGTGTGCTTTTCATAAAAAAATTCATTTCTAGATCGTTCATTTCGAGTTTACTTGGGTTTCTGTCGAAAAATCCATAGAAAAACACTGAAAATCGAGAAAATGGTGCCGAGTGAGGTCGAGCTCGTCTGAGGTTCGGACACATTCGGTGTAACCGCTCCGAACTTGAGGTTCGAACGGCGTTCGGTCGTTATATCAGTTCGGTGAGAGATCAGTCCACGTTCGGACAGAGTTCGGTGATAGTTCGGCGATCGTTCGGTCTAGGTGTTGTTTAAGTTTCCAAAAGTTAGGTTTGGACGAAGTTCGGCGAGTTTTAATCTCGGACTAGGTTCGGAGTACGTTCGGAGGAAGTTCGGCGAGAGTTCGGAGGAAGTTCGGAGTGAACAATAACCAGATTTTTCAAAATGTTCGATTTTCAAGCGTTCGCGGCTATTCAAAATTCGGTTCAAGCTACGATGCAATCGATGATGAATTATGATAATGAAATCGGAACAAATCAGAAAGTTCCTAAATTGCTCAAATTAGAAGATTATCATAGTTGGGTTACACGGTGTGAAGCGTATGTCTCGGCAAATGATATTGATATGTGGTTATCATATTCTGATCAATATGTCTATCCTAAGGGTGAAGATGGGGAACCAATTCTTCAAAGGAAGCTTTCCGGTGAACAAAAGAAAGCGTATCAAGCTGAGAAGAAAGCATATGGAACATTAACGATGGCACTGCCGACAGAGTTATTACATCAATTTTCAAGTAACTACACGGCAAAGAGTTTGTGGGATGCTTTAAAAAAGAGATGTGAAGGTAATGGCCAATACAAGAAAAGTTGACAAAAGGTGCTGAAGAAGGAATTTGATAGTTTCAAACATTATCACAATGAATCAATTCCAAATTTGATTGCACGGTTTGCTCATTTAATGAGTGAAATGAAATTGGTGAATCTTACAAAAGATGAAGCTGATAAGAAAGACAAGATCATGGAAGCCCTACTAGAGAAATGGGAGAATTATGTGATGAAGGTTTCTCATGGAAGCCTTACTGGTAAGAAGAGACTGAATCCGGAAGGGAAGATTGGTTTGGATAAGTCAAAGGTGAAATGTTATAAGTGTTCAGTTTATGGTCATTTTGCTCGAGAATGTCCAAGTTCTACGGAAAGTAAATTGAAGACTGGTCAACATGCACATTTAGTTTTTCATCCATCAAATGAAGCTGAAAAGGTTGAGAAGAAATCTGTTACTTGTGCTCATGATTGGACCAATACATTTTTGCATTCAAATGAATTTGCATGGAATGCAGATTCAGAAGTTAAAAAAAATCATGTTCCAATTACTGTTGCTTTGACTGCTCGTCATGCTGATGATGATAGTTTTCTGACTGATTCTGATTCGTATTCGAGTGCATCTTTGGTTCAAGATGATTTGCCCAGAGGTTCTAATAGTTCAAAAGTTGACGAGTTTGAATGTCTTAAATGTAAGAAATTGCTTCAGACGGTTGCCAGTTTTGAACAATTACAATCAGTAAACACTCAGAAACAAACTCAGAGAAACACACTCAGAAACACACACTCAACAGAATTCTCACACGCTTAGAACCTACCTATTACAATGTCCAAACTTCTATATATACCTAGCTGACTGAGCCTTTTCCGAACCTCAGGTTCGGCTAGTCCGAACTCTAGGTTCGGACCTGGTTCGGCCACTCAGACTTTGACTTGAACTTGAACATTGCTTAATACTTCACACGATGCACATATCAGGTATCAACAAACTCCCCCTCGTCGTGTGCAGTATCTCTACTCTTCTACATCATCAAATTTGTATCTTCAACCAAGCTCCCCCTCAAGTGTAGAATCTGTTCATTCGATGAAATGAATCTTCGAACAAACTCCTTCTCAACTTGATCGTAGCTTGATTTTGAATACTTGACAATGACTGGTGTATCTCTGGACTTTATCAACAGCTTCAGAAGACTTGAAGTTGCGATCTCTTGCACCTTAGCATCCTGTATCAATATTTAAATAATCTCGGCGCAAAATGTCTCTTCGAGACTCCAAGATATGATTTTGAAAATTTGATTTTGTATCACGTGTTGATCAGATTGAAAATAAAGCAGAAACAAAATCTTTTGACTTTTTGAAAGTTTATGCTAAAACACACCGAAAATCTTTTTGTACTTTTCTGAAATGAAATGTAATCACAATACAGAATCAAACACTATTTTTGGTATGAGAAAGATCACTATACGAGATCATATTGGTCATAACGCACTGAACTACACTTCAATTTCAATTAATTGAAACACACAAGTCATGTCAATTGCCGGTATAATTTGTCCATCTTAAACTCGGGCAGAATCATACTCATAACATCTAGATATGTTAAGGTATTAATTAGATTTGCTTCGACCAGTGTACCCCACACTATCAGACATATTCAATCATTTTCTGTTTGACTTTCTTTTTCCTTTTGTGTGATAGCACTTGTGATATTTCACAAATCATCATATTTTCATGATACAGTCAACTGTGTTCCATGCAAAAAAAAATAAGAATGTTAAATCGTCTACCTTAAGGTTGATCTTTCGATACGCAGATAAGGCCTCGGATTTAACAAAATAAGAAAATAAAATAAGTTGAAATTGTATAACTCAACAACAATCAGGTCGGTACTCCCGTACACGCAGAGAAAATCCGATTAGTTATACGAAACACCAAAGAAAATAAAGCAGAACGTCAAACGAACAACGATCAGGTCGATCTTTTGATACGCAGAGAAAGTCCGATCGTTTGACAAAATAAAGAAAATCAAACAACTTTAAATGTTTGGAAAATGAACACATGTATACACAGTGACTTCTCAGTTTGAATTTCACACTTATTTTTCTTTTTGTGTCACGAAATATGCATCAAGATGTTGTCCACTTGGTCAAGCCTTAGTATTTAGTGTATATCACATCTGAATACTTTCTTATTTGCCGAGCCTACCAAGCACATCAAACAATGATCTTATGGCTCTTTCATCTACTCTATCCATGAGTCGGATACGTAAGCCAATGTACCATCATTTCCTAATGATCAATTTCTCACAATTTTATATTGTGCATGTATTCACCTTCCTTCGTTATATATTTGGCATGTATTCACCTTCTTCCCATAACATGTTTTTTTCTCAATTACTCCCCCTTATTTACAATCCTCCCCCTTAAAATGAAAACTCTATTTTTGGATTTTCAATTTATACAAAACAAGACCCTATTTTTGGTTTTTTGAGAAAAACTTGTTAGCAACGAAAAATGATCAATCAACACGGATATTTTGCAGTAGTAGACTTTCAGAAAATATGCAGATGGTAGAAAATTTGATCATGAAATTTAAATTAAGCGGAATACTCCTCCATCAACAACTTTGCAATCGTTGATAGGTCTTCTAGAAGTACCTGCACACTAGTTAAAATGATTAGTTCATAAACGACCCGAAGCGGATAGCTTCTGGTCGACCAGTGTCCTGGTTTTGCTTAGAAACCACCTTAGGTTTCCATTGTTGTTGTTTTGGTAAGTCAGTTTGTGATGAACTTATCACAGGTGACTGTGATGATGAACCTACACTTTGAACCTTTGAGAACATTTGAACAAAACGTTTTTGTTTATGAAAGAATGTAGGTTCAACTTCATCAAAAACTCTGCCCTGTTCATCAAAGAACATTTGTTTGGCAGGTTTACCAAAAACTGGTTTCTTATGAAACCTTTGTGAGGAATCAGCAGGCAGTGGACAATCCTTTGCCATATGCCCTATTCGGCGGCAAACATAACAAATTCGCTTTGTTTTGTCCCACTTTTGATGTACTTGTGAAGATTTACACATAGGAATATCTCGAACATGATCAGAATGAGAATCATATACCTGATGTCTGTGATAATGAACCCATTTGGATGTTGGGCTTCGAGATTGAAAACTTTCAGAAGAAACTTGAGCTTTCTCAAAAACTTCAGAAATCTTTCGAGCATCAACACAATGAAGAGGAAATTCTTTATCAGAGAAAAGCTGAGCAAAACCTTTGAGCTTGTAAAATCTCTCAGGTTGAACTTTTTCAGCCTTAAACACATCCTTCTTCACTTGCTTCAGCTTCAATTTCTTCAAATCTTGAGATGATGAGTCTGAAGCCTTCTTATTTGTTAAATCTTTTGCTTTAAAGCCCAGACCCACATGCTTTCCAACAACTTTCTCCTCAGAATTAGAATGTCCATTTTTTGCTAACCGAGAAAATTCAGCTTTCACTTCAGTTACATTCTTTTGATCATAAAAGAGATTTTCATCAAACTCAAATTGAGACTGAATCTTGTCACTTGAAGTAGCTGATTTCTCATTATCAGCAGAAGATGAACCAGGCACAAACTTTGGAGCTGGAAGAACCTCAGATTTCTTTCCCTTCTGCTTCTTATTCTTCTTGTTCTTCACAACGATGTCTTCCTCAGCAGTAGATGATGATACATTTGAATAATCAAATTCAGAAACATGCTCTTTCACTTCTTTGATCTGAGCAGGGGGCGATGCAGTTTTATCAAACATCTTCTCAAAATTAGCATCATTAGCTAAGAAACTTGTGAAAACTTGAGAGTTTGAAACATTGTTGAGCAAGCGATTTGCATCGATTACTTGAATTTTGAGATCAGAAATCTTATGTTGTGCTTCAGCCAACTCTTTTTCGGTAGTTATCAAACACTTAGCAACTTTATGAGTTTCAAACTTTTGCATTCGAAGATTTTCCAATCCTTCAAACAACTATTTCTTTAGTTTAGCTTCATTTCGCCGTTGAATCTCCAAATTTGCTGTTTGAACTTTATTCACACTAACCAACTTCCGCTTCTCATCCAACAACTTTTCCATATCAACTTGATATGTTTTAATCTTGCTAGCAGATTCTTCAACATTCTGTGTAAGCAAATCAAGTTTGAATTTGGACTTTTCAAATAAATTCTTGAAGTCAGTAGCAGCATCTTCAGCATTAAACTTCCATTTTTCAACCTCTTTTACCAACTCATCCCGTTCTTCACAAACCTTTGCTCTGGAAGCTTCAACATCCTTCTTATCTTGTTTGAACACTTCTAAAACTTCATTCAACAATTTGATCTCAGTCATTAAACAGTCATTCTTCAAAACCAAGTCTTTCTCCTTTTCCTTAGAAATCTTCAAACATGAATTAATCACATCAAATTCCTCAGACAGTTTTTTAACTTTATTCAACAACGAAGCATTGTCTTTCATCACACTCTCCAACTTTTCAGCAGATTCATAAAAACTTGGATTTGAACTAGTATCGGAACTAGTATCTGAATAGGAATCATCTGATTGAACATGAGTGACAATCAAAGCTGATGAATCATAACCAAACCTTTGACCCCAATCATAAACAGCATCCTGCTGAACTGTTAAAGTTGTTGCCTTGTCTGTGTTACTAGAAGATGGCTGAGTAAAACCAGGTTTGCTTGATAAAGGAAAACCAGACTTGCTAAGATTAGCTTGTTGACATTCTTTGGCAAAATGCACAAGCTTTGAACACTTGTAGCACTTCAATTTTGATTTATCAAAACCCAATTTCTCACCAGAAATATTTCTCCCATGTTTCTTGAAAAATCTCTTCGATCGTTGGCATAACATAGCATATTGCCAAGATATATCCAATTCAGTTAGTTGATCATCATCAAGTGCATCAAGATCATCGCCGGTTAACTTTGCATCAGCAACATTCTTGATAATCAACCCAAAGGATGAGGAAATCAATGCAGAAATCATTTTAGCACAATCATCTGTTGATTCAACAGAAAACGCATTCTGACTTGATGAATTTGGAATTGTAAAGCTACAACCCCGTGAAGAATTGTTATCAGAATTTCCTGAACTTCCTGACAAGAAAGCAACACTTGGTGCAGAACTCAAATTTGGCTTAGCTTGTGCATTCATGCTTGCACTATTCTCACCATGATACAATTCAGGGTTCTACAAAGTAGCAATTGACTTCTTTGAGTTTAACATTTCCATTTCCTGAGCATGAAGTTTTCCAGTAAGCTCCTGAAATGTTATTGTAGAATAATCCTTATCATGAGTGAGTAGCAAAACGTAGTTTTCCTATTTTTCAGGCAAAGCTTCCAAAATCTTTTCTTTCAAATTAGCATCGGTTTTCTCAATCCCAACCACCTTTAATTCACTAATCAAGTGTGACAGCCTTAAAACAAGAGCAGTAATGTTTTCATTGTCATAATTCTGAAAATTATCAAACTCTTTGTTTAGAACGTTCTTCCGACTCTTCTTGTAGTCATCATTACCTTCACACCTCGCTGATAAAGCATCCCACAATTGCTTAGATTTCTTGCAAGTGCTAAATTGATGAAGAAACTCAGTGGGTAATGCCATTGTAAGATAACCGTGTGCTTTTGTTCAAGTTCGTATGATTTTCTTTCAGCAAGATCAAAAGTATGAACTTTTTTAAAATCTCCCGCATCTGTTGGGTGTTGATAAAGCTTCTTAAGCGGGATCCACAAATCGATATCATTTGTACTTATGTAAGCGGAAAATCGTTTCTTCCAATTTTGATAATCTTCAAGTTTCAACAATTTGGGAACATTATGACTTGTTCCGATTTCATTGTCAAAATTTAGCATAGTTTGCATTGCATTCTGCATCGCTGCAAATGCTTGAAATTCCGACATCATTGAAAAATTTGAATTATGTCGGCCGAACTTGCTCCGAACCTAACACTATGCTCCGAACTTCCACCGAACTCCGAACTTTCACCGAGCTTGGTCCGAATCTAAAAAGCTCTGAACGTCCTCCGAACGAACTCCGAACTATCACCGAAATAGAACGAACTCCGAACACTGACCGATCTAGGACCGAACTCTCACCGAGTACCGGCCGAACTTGAAGTTCATGGCGGTTACACCGAACCTGAACAGTAAGCTCCTAACCTCGACTTCATTATTCAAAAACGAGCGAAAATTGGCTGAATTTGACGAAACATGCAACTGAGGATTGAGAAAAAAAGATAAGAAATGATTTAGAAGAAGTTTTGACACCAAAGAATCAATAGAACTGATGAAAAACACACAAACAAATCTGAGAAACACCAAAAAACGCTTCAAAAATCCAGAAATAGCAACCACAGATCAGTAGAGTGAACCAGAAAGCTCTGATACCACTTGAAAATGCGTGAGCATCGGATCGTCTACTCGATCTATTTAATTGGACATCGAAACGTAATTAACCGATTGTTTTATTGATCACAACGAACAATTACAATCAGTAAACACTCAGAAACAGACTCAGAGAAACACACTCAAAAACACACACTCAACAGAATTCTCACACGCTTAGAACCTACCTATTAAAATGTCTAAACTTCTATATATACCCAGCTGACCGAGCCTCGTCCGAACCTCAGGTTCGGCCAGTCCGAACTCCAAGTTCGGACCTGGTTCGGCCACCCAGACTTTGACTTGAACTTGAACATTGCTTAATACTTCACACGACGCACATATCAGGTATCAACACTTATCTAAGGATGTTGAGATATATAAGCAAAAGAGAGAAAATGTTCTTGAAGAATTAAATGTAGAATGTGATATTCGAAAGTTACAAACTTATGAATATGATGATCTCAATGAAAAGTTTATCAAGTCACAGAAAGAGGTGTTTGGGGCTCAACAAAAGATCAATGATTTGAAATTGGAAATTTTAGAGCTAGAAAGACAAGTGAAGAATTGCAATTTGTCTCCGACATTGCTAAACTTCTTATACAAACAGGATCAGAGTTCAGAAAGTTCTCAGAAGGAGGATGTTCACTCAGTTCCTCAACCAGTGGATTTGATTGAAGTTACTTCTGCTCAAATTGATCCAAAAGCTGAATTAAATGATTATTCAAAATTTGCTACTCCACTAAATAAGAACAAGTCCAAATCTAAGAAGAAGGAGAAGCCTTTGGGTGTCACTCCAAAATTTGTTTCCAAATCTGTCATATTGGAGAATGAAAAAGTTTTTGATAAGGTTGTGTCAAGTTCTTCATCTGCAAACGAAGAAGAAAAAGGGTTAATTGAGAAGAACAAGCTGAAAGATATCAAAGCTAAATTCACTAGTAAAACTAAGTCATGAGAAGCTTCAAGTTCTTCTGCCAATTCTTCAAAGGTCCTCAGGTTATACGCACAAAGGCTTAGGTTTTGTTGTGACGGAAGTTCCAGTTGCAATAAAGAAACCAGAGAAGGCTATAAAAGCTGTTAACTCAAAGATTACAAAGAAATCACCATCTCAAAAAGAATTTTCTTATTCTTTTGGAAGATCGTCATCTTCAAGGAGTCCCTCTCCTAGGTATGATTCTTCTGATGGTTTCTTTGATAATTTTAGTTCTGAACACTCCTCTGGTTTTTCAAAATGAAAACAATTTTCAAACATTTTTAGAGAAAGACTTTGTTATGTATGTCGTCAACCGGGACATCTTGCTGCTGATTGTCCGACGACTGCATATATCCACAAAACTGCTAAATATATGGATAATAAAGGTCAAATTTTGATGAACCATGGTCTCCAAAGATTAAATCACCTCGTAAATCGTCTTGGTCTAAACCGAGTACGTCGGTTGAATCTGATTCCGGTTCCGATCAAAACTTAAAAGTTTTACGAATTTGGAAACCCAAAGTTGTTTCCAAGGCTAACAATGACTTTGTGGAAGACACCGGGCGACCCGACGCTGTTGAATCGGGTCGATCCCACAGCAACTAATGTTTTAATTGGTGTCAAGCAGGTATTTCAGGAACACCTTTCGGTGATTGGAAAATTGCTGATTATGGAATATTTGTGCTAATTTAACCTGAATTTCAAAATCAAATTTTGTTTTCAAAATGCTAAACTGAGAGTATTTGTGTTGGTTGATCAATTTTTCTTGGTTTTTCACTCCGTCTCATTCTGAGGGGGAGTTTGTTTTTGCAAAAATACAAAAATAGTGTGTTGTTTTTCAAATCGTAAAAATGAAAATCTATAAATAGAGTTGTCATTTTTCGGGGGAGAAATTTGAAAACGACAAAAACATTGAAAAATGAGAAATTGTATCCGACATGATTGGGAGGTGATGGTACATTGGCTGACATCGTCTGACTCATGGATAAAGTAAGTGAAAAAGCCATAAGACCATTTGATCGATGTGTAAGGTAGGCTCGGCAAATCAGAAAGTATACTAATGTGATATACACTAAATCTAATGCTTGACCTAGTGAACAACATCTTGATGCATATCTCATGATATATCAAGAAAAAGATATGTGAAAAATAAAATGAGAAGTTACTGTGTATACATGTGTTCATTTTGTAAAGATTTAAACTTGTTTGATTTTCTTTATTTTGTCAAACGATCGGACTTTTTCTGCGTATCGAAAGATCGACCTGATTGTTGTTTGTTTGACGTTCTGCTTTATTTTCTTTGGTATTTCGTATAATTCATCGGACTTTCTCTGTGTGTACGGAAGTACCGACCTGATTGTTGTTGAGTTATACAACTTCAACTTGTTTTATTTTCTTATTTTGTTAAATCCGAGGCCTTATCTGCGTATCGAAAGATCGACCTTAAGGTAGACGATTTAACGTTCTTATTTCTTTTTGCATGGAACACAGTTGACTATATCATGGTTACAATCATTATGTGATTAAAATCACAAATGAAATCACAAAATATGATAATTAAAAGCATATCTGAGTATGTCTGATAGTGTGGGGTACACTGGTCAATGCAAAACTAATCAATATCTTAACATATCCAGATGTTATCAGTATGATTGTGCCAGAGTTTAAAGTTGGACAAATTATATCTGCAATCGGCATGGTTTGTGTGCTTCAATAATCGAAATTGAAGTGTAGTTCAGCATGTTATGTCCAATATGATCCCAAGTTGTGATCTTTCTCACAAAAGACAAAAATAGTGTCTGATTCTGTAATGTTTTTATTTTTTTATCAGAAAATATCAAAAAGATTTAAGTGTGTTTTGATATAAAGTTTCTAAAAGCCAAAAAGATTTTGTTTCTTGTTTGTTTTCGATTGATCAACACGAAATACAAAATCAGCTTTAAAATCAAAATATCTTGGAGTCTCGAAGAGATGTTTTGCGCCAAGATTATTTATGTTGGCAGGTTTCTATGTGGCAAGAGAACATCATCACTTCAAGTCTTCTGAAGGTTGTTGATACAGAGATTACACACGATGCAATATCAAGTATTCAAGATTGAACTCAGCATCCAGATTGAGGAAGAGTTTGATTGAAGATACAAGATACAAGTTTTAATAGAGGAGATGATACTGCACATGCCGAGTGGGAGTTTGTTGATACATGGTCCTGATCGTCATGTGAAGTATCGAATACAAGACGAAGACATGCAAGATTAGGTATGACCGAACCTTGGCCGAACCTGGAGTTCGGACATGGCCGAACAGGTCCGAACTTGATGTTCGGACCAGCTGGTTTAAAAGTCTATAAATAGTCGTCTTGTAATAGAATTCACGAGCTTCTTGGTCATATCTTCTAAGTGTCTCTGTGTAAACTCTCTGTGGTCAATACAAATCATATTTGTATTTACTCTTTGTGTTTTACTCATGTACATTGATTTCATTACGACTAAGTAGATGATCCACATGCTCAAGCAATTTCATTACTAATGATCTCCGACAGGTTAAGACCCCTGGATGTCGAACATACAGGGAACACGTTTTTGGTAACTTAACCCAGGATGTCTGCTTATAATTTATTTAATTGTTATCCCAGGATGTAATGCGCTCTGAATTTGTTTATCTATTTAATCCCAGTATGCACGGGTACCCTGCATGCTAGGAAAGCTTTACTAATCTTTCTCTTTGATTCCATGTGTCTAAGCCAGGAACAGAAGGGAAGATAACGGTCATAAAGACCTGTCAAGGTCAGAAGCACGTGTGGAAAAGGAGATCCGCCGTTAAACGCGGTCAAATAACGGCCGAAGGAGATTGAAAGAAGATCCCAGGAATCTCGGTATGTTAGTTAGGTTCTCTATGTATTTATACGCGGCATAGGACTTAGTTTTTCACTATCTCAATCACTTGTATTCACACTACCACATAGCAATCAAGCCGCAATCAATTGTACTCGGAATATTTAACTTAGCAATAAATAGGCAACGTGTGTTATCGTTGCCGAAGGGGTTTTTTATGCCGGTAATCCTTGAAGACATTCAAGGATTAAGGGCTTTTCCCCCTTTCAAATCTCGTTGTTCTTAGTTGCATTCAGGGAATTGTTCACTTGTGTTTCCATTCATATAAACTAAACCGTGAATTTCAACAAACTAATCTGATTTTTAGTACCCTACATCCAGGGCACCATACCTCACAAACGAATTTGGTTACCTAATTTAGCTTCGTAATTTTTGACCAAAACACACGTTATCTATCATTTTTTATATAATATTTTAAATTTTAATGTATGTTGTTACTTATTTGTAAGGAACAGTTATTCGTTTGTAAAGAATAGTTACATACCCGTACAGAACAGTTACATATTGGTAACGAACAGTTACACATATGTAAAATTATAAAAAAATATAGATATTTAAATTTCTCTCCAACAACCTTTTATTCCCTCATATCGATTTGTAAACCATACTTTTTCTCTCTTATTTTCTTCAAACACATTATCTGTCAAGTAAATCGTCAGCTTCATATTGTTGCGTCAAGGTAAGAGTAAACTACAAAAAGGTATGAGTAATCTACGTCAGCTCCAGATTGTTGCGTCAAGGTAAGAGTAATCTATACCCTCAAAATCCACCCGCGGAGTATAACCGCGAGGCGTGTGACAAACCAGGACCCGAGTCATTAGCCATACTAAACCATGCAAGAAAATAGTTTTTAACACATGCGGAAGCGTAAATAAAGATAAGTAAATACGTTGGGCAAAACACGCGCCCAAAACTTTAATAAGAAAAAATAACCCAAAACGGTTTAAACCAAATTTCAGGCTCGTAAGAGATGCATGCGTCCTAATCGTGCTCCGTAACTAGATACCTGAAAAAACATGCTAAAGTGTCAACACAAGGTTGGTGAGTTCAAAGGTTTAAACAAGATGTAAGTTCAAGAGTTTATAGAAATGTAATCACAATTATATCGTTAGCTAGCTAGGCTGTGTTTCATTACCACTATGCATTCGCAACCGAAGCGTGACTATTTGCGCTTGTTTCCTTTCCGCCTTGTCTAACACGAACAAGGGCGTTAATTAGGACAAATATTACACCCGTTTGACCTCCATTCAAGTTAGAGAGACTAACTCGGGCAGGGTTTGTCAGACCCAATAGTACTACTCAATACCTCCTCGCTATAATCCATATATTAACGGTCCGATATGTTAAGGACTTTTAAGTGTGTTATGTAAGCACATCAGTGGAAAGAGAGTATAACTGAATTACCAGATCTTAATGTTTGTAAGCATGTATGTGTGTATGTTTGGAAGCATGCTTTCTTCCCCAAAGAAGATACTTAAAAAGCGGGGCAGTGAACTCACCTTAGGGTGCACAGCAAGATAAACCTCGTAATCCGGTGAATTCTTTACAATCACCTAATGAGCACATAACCATAATTGTGTGTCTAAGATACTAATGACACAACCTAGACGACGGTGTTTGACCAATATGCCAATGACTCGAAGTGCGTATGATTTTAAAACATCGACATGTGATAATGACGGTTAACCCAAATTAACCATCCAGATTGTTTATTTCAACCGTGTTCAAAGAATCAGAAAAATTGTTTTATATTACGTTGGTAGAACCCAAATATACACACGTTAAAATATATAGATTATATATATATATATATATATATATATATATATATATATAGGGGAAGGATCCTGCGAAAACACCCTTTTTTTGTGAGAACTGCGTAAACAAATCATAAAACCTACATAACTTTTTCATACGTATATATTTTTTTAAAAAATTTGCACCAAAAGTCTTAAAATTATATTATCTTTAATCCTATAAAAGTTTTTAAAAAATTAACGCTTTTTTTATTTTTTTAAATATTTTTTTGTGTGGTGCACATGTGCATCACAAAAAAAACTCATACTTTTAGTATGAGTTAATATTTTTTTTTCTTAGTCGCACCATATGTTATATATTTTCATCATTTTTTTTGCGTTTTTATTGAATGATGCACATGTGCATCATACCAAAAAACACGCTCATACATGTGATATACATTAATAGTTTAAAAAGAAATTGCACCCTAAATCTTATAGTTGTGTTATCTTTAGATTTAAAGAAAAAAATAGCATTTTATAACTTTTTTTAATTATATGATGCACAAGTGCATCACACGGGAAAAAAACGTTCAGTTTTTTTAATATTTTGCTCCAGATTTAAAGATAACGTAATTCTAAGACTTTTGGCGCAAATTTTATGAAAAATCGTTAACGTATGAAAAAAGTTACGTGAGTTTTAATATGTGTTTTCGCAGTTTTCACAAAAAGATGTGTTTTCGCAGGATCCTAACCCTATATATATATTGCGCATTTAAAAATATATATACATATATATAACTTATTTAAGGTGATATAAAATATCGATAAGTTAATTCACCAAAACGAGTGGAAATTTCCTATAAGCTATTATGGGTTTGTAAACAACTTTTAACGAACGGACGAGTAAGGATTAAAGCGTTAACTTATTCTTTAAAAACTCCATAATACGAGATTTGGTTCAAAAACGACATGTTTGACGGTTATGAGACCTGGAACATGCTTGGAATGGATCGGGGATCAAATGTATGGCTATAGGAAGTAATACAACAACTAGAAATATAAATAAATTAAAAAACAACTTTGTACGTAACCAGGGTCGAACTTATGACCCCCTAGTCTTCTGCCAAAGAACCAACCACTGGAGCTGAATCTGATATTTGGTGAAAACTTGGTTTGAAATCATTATGTATATTCCTAGCTGGAGCAAACTGGTTTGTTCAAAGATTTAAATAAAAAAAAGTTGTGGCCAAGTTTAGAACTTGCGATTTCCTGGTAACAACACGAGGCACCTAACCATTGAGACCAGATTAAGTTGGTCGATTTAGCGTTATTCAAAATTTAATTAACCAGCAGTTTCGCTGGTCATCTGCTTCATAAAAAAAAAAACCTACCAGCCCGTCCACCATTAACGTTCAAAAAACTCAGATAAAAAAAACGTTACAGAAGCATGCGATGTCTCAAACAATGTTGAGTTTACAGTTATACTTCCCATCGAAACAAATAAACCAAACTTGGAGGGTGATGGTGAACTTCGATGGCACGAAGGTTGCCACAGCGGTGTTACAAGCGAAGGCCAGAATGTGGTCGCCCGATGATGGCCGCTGTCGAAGAAACTTCATGGACGGAGATGTTACCAGGGTTCAGTCAGTTCCGAATCCGTGTTTGTATCCGTTCGAGATGATGAAGGTGGCTTACGGTTTTCCTTGCGGTGGTTAGTCGGAGACATAAGAGTGATGGTTCACGGGAGTGTTTGAGGGAATTCTTCTGATCGATTGAGATAGTTGTAACTGATGAGGCCATATCTCGAATATGAAGGAGTCGGTTACCGGAAATCGAGAGCAGTTCGTGATATCATGAGTGTTTCAAATTCAAGTTTGGCTTATTGGCATAATCGACCCCTCATAAATTTATAAGATTGGAGGCAAATTTTGATAATTACATAATAGGTCCCTCCAGGTTTATATAGGTGGAAACAAGTTTAGGAATTAACACGATTGACCCTCAAGGTTTAGAATCTCTAACGCCCGACTAACCGACATAACTTTATTAAACACTCGTACTACAGAAAACAATCAATTTTATAAAACGTACAATGTGTTATATTTAAATAAATACACCAATATTAGAATTAAACTTATGAAATCATAATTATATATAACTCATGTAAAATGACAACATGTGAATCACATAAAAGCATAAACGTTTAGCATGTAATCATTAATATATATATGTAGTCCACAAGAAACCGTAGAACATCTTGTTCACATTAAATCATAGTACGTATAGTTCGCATGAAATCACAACACATAAAATCATGTTTGTTAATTTAGCAGGTTAACTAAATTATTCACCGACGTTTAAACTTGTGTGTGAGTGCTCGTGTAGTGATGGACACACAAACTCTAATTATGTGTTTGATGTAATGCATGCACGTATGTTTGTTTGGAATGATGTATGTTGTGTGAATGTCTGTTTGTAACAGTATACATTGTGTTAGTCAGGAATAACCAAGAAATTCCGGGTGTCACATCATCCCCTTGCTGAAACAATTTTCGTCCCGAAAATTGAGTAATGTCGCTAGTTTGCTGGGGGAAAAATTTTCTTAGTTGTCACATCATCCCCATGTTGGAAGAAATTTCACTCCGAAATTTAGCTAGTACCTTTGCTGGTCTACGATTGTCTGTTTGAACTCCAATCCACGCCTCTAGTTTCCAATGAACTTTAAAGATTGGAATCTTGCTATGGTTGAGTTGTTTCCATTTCCCATTTTGGTCCATCATTTTCACTGGTTCCTCAAAGGAACGCAATGGTTCATCGATTTCCAACTCCTTGAGTGAAACGATGATTACTTTATCCGATAATCACTTATCAGTTTAAATGCATTGAATGCATTGCATATACTGTTAAATCCTCAATTCTATCCACGATTCGAAAGGTTCTACGTATCTTAGGTTTGGTTTGCACCGCCTTCCCAAAACGGATTTCCTTTACCAGGGTGGGACTCTCAGTAGAAAGTTGGTCGACATAAGTTTTCTGATGATTATAAGACGCCACCATACAGTCTTGGGTTTTTCTGATCCTTTACGGTGTCTCTTGCACAATTTAGGATCTGTGAGCTGACTATCACCAACCTCTGCCCAGTAGATAGATGAGCTACATCATGTTCGTAAAGTTTATCATACGGTGTTTTCTCAATGCTAGTGTGATAACTGTTTGATACGCAAAACTCTACCAGGCATTAGAAATGTTTCTTCGTTGTTGTTGGAATCCATGACACATTCCTTAAGCATGTTTCCTAATGGCATGAGTAGTCTATTCACTTTGTCCACCGGTTTGAGAATGAAATGCAGTGCTCATGTCCTGTTTGCTCTCAATGCCTTTGGTAAAGTTACCCTCCAGAATGGAGTGTAAATAGAGTGTCTCGACCCGATATGACTTAAATGGCACCATGTGCCATGAGACTATCTCCTTCCTGAATACCCAAGATAACTTCTCCATTATCCATCTCTTGATTGATTGGAAACGTGCAGGTTTGGTCAATTGATTAATGACCGTCCCATTCATATCACATTTGCTTGATATTCGAGGTAATTTTCTGCTAGAGTCCATAGAGGTTTGTCTTCACTTCATATAGGAATGTTTCTGGTTGTAGTAGTAGTTCAGGTGGTTCCTGGTATGCGGTCTTACCCTTAAAACAAGTCAGGCACTTGCTCACATAGGTTTCAAATTTCGACTTTCATGTTCAGTCATCAATAGAGTGCTTTCAAATGTTTGTATCACGTATCTGAACCAGGATGAGCAGATCATCGAGGACCACGAGCCTATCCCTTACCAGCTCTCTTAGATTCCCATACCGAATCCCATATTCGTCCCTAGATGATAGTGGATCTTATCTTATTTGACTTCAAAGCGCTTGTCCGTTCCTCGTAGAGATCCCATCTTTACATTAGCTTGTCAATGTGCCTCGATTTGAGCGTCCTGAGTTTGCTTCTAGTAGTCCAGTGTGTAGAATAAGTTGCGATGCTCGAACTCGGCTAAGTTGTAGGGGTTTCTATTCTTCTCAAGGCATCAGCTACAACGATATCCTTTCCCAGTAACGACTAAGGCTAGTTCCTTGTCTGACTCCTAGTCTCACTTCCAAAGTCTCATCAGTGTTTATACATAGGGTGTACCACAGCTAACCCACCACACCTTTGGTATTTCAGAAATGTACTAGTCACCTACCAGAACCATCCTCCCTCTTGTTGGTAAGTAGGCTAGTTTGGAGATGTGACAAAAGCCCATAATAGTAATAACTTAACAGAGTTTCATCTCATAATGTTGTGCTTGTGCATCCACGCTCGCATTATGCTTACCAAATCTTGTAATCTATGTATGTGTTATGCAAGTAATGTCTCAAGAAATTCAATATGAACGCCATTACACCCACTCCCAAGTCATAGGTGGTGCAGTTATGCTTATGCATCTTCAACTGACGTGCGGCATAGGTGATGACCTTCTCGCATTGTGTCAACACACAAATGAGACCTCGCGTGGATGAATCTCAATATTCCATGAAGTCTTTACTCTCCTTAGATAAGATAAAGTCAGTTCACTGCTAATCTCCTACTTCAGCATTTGGAAAGTCACTTTGTGATCATCACCTCGATGTATGTAGTATCTTTTGTGGTCCGGGGAGGTGTGGTAAGGAGTTAGGCAGTCATAGATAGTCCTCTTAATAAATCATTAATAGCCATTCATCAAAATATGAAACTGGTGTCATCTTTAATGGTTTTGTTAGAGCTGGCCAATCCTCAATGGCCTCCCTAGTAGAGAGATCAACATGAATCCCTTTCCACGCATGATAGGTTCAGAGGGAGGTGTTTCTTCATGTTCTTCCTGGGTCTTGGGGTGATCCGAATATCGATAATAACTCAATGTCAAATTAATCGAGGTAGGGTTCATACGCATGGTTCCTGAAATTTATGAGCACTGCAGGTGCGTTGGTCAACCACCGGCTATGGCTAAAACTTGCAATGGCCATACTAATATTCTAAACGTAGTTTTCCATGTTAGGACCGTAGTTTTATCTCTAAAGTTTATTGAATAAATCGTAAACTCGAAGTAGCGTTAATGTTGTTGGAAGGTAATCGTGTTCCTCTCATGAAAATCGATGCACGTACATAATTTCCCATTTTTTTCTAGACAACAAATTGAGGCTACCCACGACGATAAGCTTCTCCTGATATATCCTTTATCTAGCTACTCATGAAGCTGGGTGTACGACTACTATACTTAGTCTGGTGTATATTGGTATGGTGCTCGGGCAACATCAGGTGCAAGGTCAATCCGAGGTTCGACTTGACAATGAGGTGGAAGAGCGGGTAGGTCTTTGGTGAATATTTCTTGAAGATTATGAATGGTGGGAAAATTCTTAATAATGCTATATTACTTAAGTTTCTCATTAATATGAGCTAAAATAGCGATGTGATCCCTCCGTAGATACCCTCGTGTCCTTAGATGTGATATGTTATTTAGGATATACCCATTCCTCTGTCCTTGAACTTGACTAGACCTTCCCCCTAGGGAAGAGAATGTAGACGACTCTTCATATGATAAAGAGTCTCAGCTTGACGCTTGGACAACCAATCCATCTCAACAAATCTCGTCGGATCTACTTAGAGTGATTAGCACATGGGTCTGTTGTTTCCAGTTATATCTCTTGATAACATTTCTTGTTTCCACTCAATTCTTCCATTTGTTAATTCTATTGCATGCATAGCCTCTGTTGAGGTTTGGATGTCTCTCATCTCATGCAGAATTCTAATGATGCTTGAATCATTTCTGGCATTGCCTCACGAACACACGGCCATTTGTTCCACGGGAAATTTTTCTTAAGGTGCTCCTTTTTGCCTTAAACACTTAGTGACGACTTCAGTAGCCTTGAGTTGGTCGTTCTGACCTTTAATTTCTACAATCTCTAGTCATGCGACTCATTCTTCCGTAGTGATGGCAACAATGCTTGCTACACGTTCTGGTGTGTTGGTAGTTACACTCTTTAAACTTTAGGGTACTTCCCAGTCCAACCGCTTCGGCCCTAACTGTTTGGTCTTGATTGCTTTGCTAGATGAAGAAGTTACTTGTTGAGTTACTAAGCTTATGACTCTGTTGTTGATGTTAGTTGGCATATGAAACTTGATTCTAGAATTGTTTCCACGTGTGTCATCCCACTTTCTCTTGTACCTTGAAGTACCTATAACAAGCTTCCTCAAGAAGGGATACTTTAAGCTACAGCTCGGTTGGTAAGCGCACATGCTAAGCGAGTTGGTTGTTGAATGGTAGTGGGGTTTCAAGAAGCTACCATGCTCTGGGTCTGATAGCCAGCCTAGCGACGTGAAATTTTATTTGCTTGCAACTCGATTTCATTGTGCGAGGACGCAAAAGAGTCCATTCATTGGATATAGTTATATAAGTTCCGTTTTTAGAATCCTCCATCCTGAGATTTCGTAGCTTGCTCTCTAGTTTCTAAACAACATTTCTCAAACTCTATTTCTTGGTGAATGTAGTGAATTTCCTTCCAAGGTAGTGGATTTGCTACATTTAGACCTAACGTCTATACCTGAGTATTCCACCAGGTGAGTGTGGGTCCCTTGAATGTTCCTATAACTTGTTTGATTCTGTTAACTAAGGGAAATCACACATCCCTAATGTCAATTTTTGTCTCCTTAATATATCCGAGTGCACTAGCCGCCCCTTCGGTTCCGTTGAATGCGTGAGACTTACAGCCTTTAAAGTTCCTAAAAGTGCAGGTTTCTTGACCTACTTGCCCCTACCCTTGGGCATGAACTGTTAATGTTGTCATTAGGTACTGATTGTTTGATGTTTTCCATTAGATTGTAATCATGTTAGTGTCACCACGACCTTCTCCACGGGTTCCTCTTCACCCTCCTCGGCGTGAAGTGCTTAGGTTATCGCCTACGCGACAACCATGATTCTTGCCTCGGTTGTCGCTACCCGTGCCACTCGCCTTCATGTTCTAAATCTTGTTACGGCTGCTCGCATCTTAGTGTCCCTAAATTCGAGTTTTATGTGCAAACAAATGCTTCTCCAGCTCTATGTGAGAATCAGTGTGGTTCATGTCAACTACCTCGATGTCGCAGCAAAATTTGCTCGTAAGGAATCAAAGATCCTTCTCGATCTCCAGTAAGCTTGTAATCGTTCGTGTTCTATTACGCAGATCCCATAACTCGCAGACCACTCGACCCGAACGTGTTGTGAGAATCTGTTAAATGACGGGATGATGTAGGGGATGTCGACATGTTTGTAATATAGTATGTATACATACATATATTAATGAAATGCTAGAATAACAAGAACATGTGTGTGTGTATCAGTATGACTAATGTAACTCTAAGGCTATAGTTGGCCTACATGTAAGACCTAGTTCACTATAACCAATGACTCTAATACAAATCTGTCACACCCTCAAAATTCACCCGCAGAGTATAACCGCGAGGCGTGTGACAAACCAGGACCCGAGTCATTAGCCATACTAAACCATGCAAGAAAATAGTTTTTAACACATGCGGAAGCGTAAATAAAGATAAGTAAATACGTTGGGCAAAACACGCGCCCAAAACTTTAATAAGAAAAAATAACCCAAAATGCTTTAAACCGAATTTCAGACTTGTATGAGATGCATGCATCCTAATCGTGCTCCGTAACTAGATACCTGAAAAAACATGCTAAAGTGTCAACACAAGGTTGGTGAGTTCAAAGGTTTAAACAAGATGTAAGTTCAAGAGTTTACAGAAATATAATCATAGTTATATCGTTAGCTAGCTAGGTTGTGTTTCACTACCACTATGTGTTCGTAACCGAAGCGTGACTATTTGCGTTTGTTGCCTTTCCGCCTTGTCTAACACGAACAAGGGCATTAATTAGGACAAATATTACACCCGTTTGACCTCCAGTCAAGTTAGAGAGACTAACTCGGGCAGGGTTTGTCAGACCCAATAGTACTACTTAATACCTCCTCGCTATAATCCATATATTAACGGTCCGATATGTTAAGGACTTTTATGTGTGCTATGTAAGCACATCAGTGGAAAGAGAGTATAACTGAATTACCAGATCATAATGTTTGTAAGTATGTTTGTATGTATGTTTGGAAGCATGTTTTCTTCCCCAAAGGAGATACTTAAAAAGCGGGGTAGTGAACTCACCTTAGGGTGCACAGCAAGATAAACCACGTAATCCGGTGAATTATTTACATTCACCTAATGAGCACATAACCATAAGTGTGTGTCTATGATACTAATGACACAACCTAGACGATGGTGTTTGACCAATATGCCAATGACTCGAAGTGCGTATGATTTTCCAACATCGACATTGATAATGACGGTTAACCCAAATTAACCATCATGATTGTTTATTTCAACCGCGTTCAACGAATCAGAATAATTGTTTTATAGTACGTTGGTAGAACCTAAATATACATACGGTAAAATATATAGATTATATATATAGGGGTAGGATCCTGCGAAAACATCTTTTTGTGTGAAAACTGCGAAAACACATATTGAACCCCACATAATTTTTTCATACGTTAACGATTTACATAAAATTTGCGCCAAAAGTCTTAGAATTACGTTATCTTTAATTCAGGAGCAAAATATTTTTAAAAAAATTAACGTTTTTTTCTTCGTGTGATGCACATGTGCACCATTATCATTAGTACTTCACAAAACGAATTATCATGCTAAAAACACCATTTATGTTAAAAATACTAAAACATTTATGATAAATGGTACACATGTGCATCATAGAATTAAAAAAGTTACAAAATGTTATTTTTCTTTTAAATCTAAAGATAACAAAACTATAAGATTTAGGGTGCAATTTCTTTTTAACCTATTAATGTATACCACATGTATGAGGTTTTTTTTGGTGTGGTGCACATGTGCATCATTCAATAAAAATGAAAAAAATGATGGAAATATATGACATATGGTGCGACTTAGAACAAAAATATTAACTCATACTAAAAGTATGAGTTTTTTTTTTGTGATGCATATGTTCACCACAAAAAAAAATGTTAATTTTAAAAAAAAATATATAGGATTAAAGATAACATAATTTAAGACTTTTGGTGCAAATTTATTTAAAAAAAATATTAACGTATGAAAAAGTTGTGTAGGTTTTAAGATTTGTTTACGCAGTTCTCACAAAAAAAAAGGTGTTTTAATTTCGCAACATGCTGGATCAGACAAAGCTTTTGAAGACATCAAGATATCAACTAAGTCCTGCTGGCCGAACTCTGGCCGAACCTAGGGTTCGGACCAGCCGAGGAGTTCGGATGGCAGAATGGTTATAAATAGGTTGATAGGTTTGTTTTCTGTAATGAGTTTTTGTGAGTATGTGTGTTTTGTAAGGTGAAAGTACTCTGAGTCTCTTGTATTTCATACCAGTTATTGAATAAGGAGATTGAGTCTTTATTTACACAACTTGTTCACACGTTTGCTTAACACAATGATGTCGAACTGATCATGTAAGGAATATATCGCTTTAAAGATTTCTGGCTGAAAGCCATTTTTGACAAGTTCCGGCTGAAGTTGAAGTTGAAGCGGAAATCTCAACTTCAAGCGGAACTGGCAGTTCGAGCGGAAGAAGCAATTTTGTCAGCTAGCGAATATTCCAGGTGAACTCGATTATCCACCAGATAATGAGTTCAACCGGACTTTTCCTAAGATGTCTTTTCAATAGTCCAATCCTGCAAAAGCTTCTTGGTTGCTTCTAAATCTATCAAAGCCGCTCTCCTAAAGTAGTATGATGTTGATCACACGCAAGATATTCCAATTTTCGAAGTTTATGCTTTTGGTAGTTTATATTTGACTTTGTATTAAATAGTTTAGATTAGATCGTTTGAGATCAATGGTTGTCATTGATCTCATCAGCACTATATATAGCATAGTTAGCTCATTATTTTACACACGGTTCTTGATCACCTTGAAATAGTGTAACTTTGAGTTAATGCAAATAATGCCGAGTATTTCTTACTTCGTTGTTACTATACTTATGCAAATCAAACACTACCTAATACAAGAGAACTAAAATCCATTCAAGTAAAGTGAAGTATAACTTTAATTCCGCAGGGTTATATTTACAAGTAAAAGGTTCTTGTTTAGTTAAAGACTAACTAATTTTCGATCCTACAAGTAGTATCAGAGCTTTGGCTCTCACTTTGAAGACTTCTAGTGCTTCAAAGTTGATACTTTGCTTGTTTACTTTACAAGCTTTGTTGTTTTTTTCTTTCAAAAGTTTTTCAAAATGAATGAACTCAGTTTGGGATGTTCAAACGGTAGTGCTAACAAACCGCCAATGTTCACTTCTGATGACTTTGGTACCTGGAAACTCAGGATGGAAGGTTTTGTTAGGATCTTAGATCGCCGTTTATGGAACTCTTTAACTGAAGGTCCTTATTCACCCACAGTTCAATCTGCTAATGACGCTGATATCAAAATACCAAAACCTTTATATAAATATGTTGACTCCGACTATGCTACTCTCGAATTTGACTATAGGGCATATTGGACTCTACAGGCAGCACTTCCCAACTCCATTTTAAGTGGGTTTAAGGGTTACAAAATTGTACATAGCCTGTGGAATGTCTTAAGTGAAATGTATGAAGGAACCAGTGAAGTTAAAGAAAACAAGAAAGATGTTTTAAAACAGAAATATGAGAACTTTACAAATCTGGTGAATTATGACCAACCAGTACTTAAAATTTGTTTCCTTACTTGATGAACTGCAAAAGGTAGATGTAAAACTAGATCAGGTTGATGTAAACAGAAAGTTTTTACGCTCTTTGCCTTCTGTGTGGACAGTTTACACTATAAGCATCAAAAATGTAAAAATATGAAAAAGATGAGGCTTAGTGAACTTCATGGCATACTCAGTGCATATGAAATGGAACTATATTTTAAGCAAAACTCATCTTCTGACTCAACGCTATTTTTAACTGCTCTAGTAACTACTGATTTTCAAAACCAGAGATCTTCAAACTCTTCTTCATATCAGTCACCTATAGTCAGTTTCCCTGAGACACCAAGGTGTCAAGAAAGTTTTTCAAATTCTTTTGATAACTCTCACAATGCTTATGTAGCAACTGACTCATACCAAGGCTTCATTCCTGAAGACTTAAATTGTATAGGTGCTGATGATTTAGAAGAAATGGACATTTTGACCCAACTTGCTATGGTGTCTGTAAGAGCCCAAAGATTGTTGATACCTGATATGTGTGTCGTGTGAAGTATCAAGCAATGTACAAGATCAAGTCAAATTAGGCCTGGCCGAACCTGGTCCGAGCCTAAAGTTCGTACTGGCCGAACCTGAGGTTCGGACAGAGATTGGCCAGCTGGGTATAAATATGTGTTTGGTCTTTGTAATTGTCAGTTCTGAGCGTGCGAGATTACTGTTAAGTGTGTGTTTCTGAGTGTGTTTCTCTGAGTCTATTTCTAAGTGTTTACTGGTTGTAATTGTTCTTCGTTGATCAATAAATCAATCGGTTAATTACGTTTTGATGTCCGATTAGCTAGATCGAGTACACGATCCGATGCTCACGCATTTTCAAGTGGTATCAGAGCTTTCTGGTTCACTCTACTGATCTGTGGTTGCTATTTTCGGATTTTTGAAGCGTTTTTGGTGTTTTTCGAGTTTGATTACGTGTTTTCGATCATTTCTGTTGAGCTTTTTGTGTCAAATATGTTCCTAAATCGTTCCTAATCAGTTTTCTTGTCTGACGGCTGTAAATCTCATCGAAATTCATCAAAAATCGAGCGTTTTTGGAAAATGAGTTCGAATTTCGGAGCTTTCTGTTCAGGTTCGGAGTAACCGCTCCGAACTTGAAGTTCGGACCAAGCTCAGTGAGAGGTCGGTCAGTGTTCGGTCAAGGTTCGGGGTTTGGTGCTAGTTCGGTGAGAGTTTGGAGTGTTTTGAGGTTCGGAGCTCGTTTGGAGAGAGTTCGGAGGTCTGTTCGGACAGAGTTCGGTGTTCTGAAGTTCAGATAAAGTTCGGATGAAGTTCGGAGCTCAGATATAAGTTCGGAGAGAGTTCGGCCACCAGAATTCAATTTTTTCAAACGATATCGGAATTTCAAGCTTTTACCGCAATGCAGAGCGCGATGCAAACTATGCTAAATTTTGATAACGAAATCGGAACAAGTCAGAAAGTTCCTAAATTGTTGAAGTTGGAAGATTATCACAATGGAAACAACGTTTTTCAACTTACATCAGCACAAATAATGTGGATTTATGGATTCCGATTCGCAAACTTTACATGCATCCACAAGCAGATGGAGATTTTAAAAGAATACAAGATTTTGATGGTGATGAAAGAAAACTCTATGAGCTTGAAGAAAAAGCCTATGGTTATCTAACAATGGCTCTGCCCACTGAGTTGTTGCATCAGTTTAGTACTTGCAAAAAGTCAAAACAATTGTGAGATGCATTGTCTGCTAGATGCGAAGGAAATGATCAATACAAGAAGAGTAGAAGAAAAGTGCTGAACAAAGAATTTAAGAATTTTCAACGTTATGATAAAGAAACTATTCCTGCACTTGTATCCATATTTTCACATCTGATTAGTGAAATGAAGGTGGTGAACATTGAAAAGACTGAGGAGGAATTGAAAGAGAAATTAATGGAAGCATTACCAGAAAAGTGGGAAAATTATGTTTTGTTGCTTACTCATGACAAAGATTATCCTGCATTATCATTTCATGATTTAACCGGAAAACTTCATGCTAGAGAGATGGAAATGATGACTTCAAACAAGGCTACTGCTACTTTGCAAAATCGTGAATTGTATCATGGTGAGAATACGGCAAGCATGAATGCTAAAGCTAAACCAAGTCTGAGTTCTGCACCTAGTACAGCTTTCTTAACTGGAATTTCTGATAATTCTGATAACAAGTCTTCACGGGGTTGTAGTTTTACAATTCCAAAATTTTCAAGTCAGAATGTTTTTTCTGCTGAATCAACAGATAATTGTGTTAAAATGATTTCTGCACTGATTTCATCATCGTTTGGTTTGATTATCAAGAATGTTGCTGATGCAAAGTTAACTAGCGATGATCTTGATGCACTCGATGATGATCAGCTAACTGAATTGGATATATCTTGGAATATGCTATGTTATGTCAAAGATCGAAGAGGTTGTTCAAGAAACATGGAAGAAATCTTTCTGGTGATAAATTGGGTTTTGACAAGTCTAAGTTAAAATGTTATAAATGTTCACAGCTTGGACATTTTGCCAAAGATTGTCAACAGGCTCATGCAAGCAAGCCTGGTTTTACTCAATCACCTAAGCCTGGTTTTACTCAACCATCTACTAGTAACACAAGCAAGACAACAGCCTTGACAGCTCAACATGATGGTGTTTATGATTGGGGTCAACATTTTGGATATGATACATCAGCATTAATTGTCACACATGACCAAGATGATTATTATTCTGATTCGAGTTCATATGACGCTGCTAAGAATGAAAAATTTGAGTCTAAAATTGAAACCTTGATGAAAGAAAAAGAATTTTTGACTGAAGAAGTCAAGAGAGTTTCTGCTGACTTAAAAATGACTAGTTCGGAGTTGGGAATTTCTAAAGAAAATGAGAAGGAATTGGGTATGAAGAATGAATATTTGCTTAAAGAGATCAAATTGCTGAATGATGTTTTAGAAATTTCTAAACAAGATAAAAGGGATGTTGAAGCTGCAAAAGTTAAGATCTGTGAAGAAAGGGATGAGTTGGTGAAAGAAGTCGAGAAATGGAAGGATGAGGCAGACGATACTGCTAATGATTTTCAGAATTTGTTTGATAAATCCAAAATTAAACTTGATTTGCTTACAAAGAATGCTGAAGAATCTGCTGCTAAGATTGCAGCATATCAAGTTGACATGGAAAAGTTGTTGGATGAGAAGCGGGAGTTGGTTAGTGTTAGTAAAGTTCAAAAAGCAAATCTGGAAATTCAAAAACGCAATGAGGATAAATTGAAGAAGGAGTTACATGAAGGACTTGACAACCTTCGGATGCAAAAATATGAAACTCATAAAGTTGCAAAGCGGTTAATAGCTATTGAGAAGGAGTTAGCTGATGCTCAACAGAAAATTTCTGATCTCAAAATTCAAGTCATTGATGCAAATCGCTTGCTGAACAATGTATCTAATTCTCAAGTGTTTACAAGTTTTCTTACTAAGGATGGGAATTTTGAAAAAGATGTTTGATAAAACAGCTTCACCTCCTGCTTCCTTCAAAGACATGAAGGAACAAGCTGATGAGTTTGATTACTCAAAATTTTCATCATCTACTGATAAGGAAGAAAAAATCGTGCATACAAAGAAGAACAAAAAGAATACAAAGAAGAAGGAAAAGAAATCTGAGTCTCCTCCAGCACCAAAATTTGTTTCTGGTTCATCGTCTGCTGACAATGAGAAATCAGCGACTTCAAGTGTCAAGATGGAGTTTGATGAGAAAATTTTCTACGATCAAAAGAATGTGACTGAAGTCAAAGCTGAATTTTCTCGATTGGCAAAGCATAGGCATTTTACATCTGAGGAGAAGATTTCTGGAAAAAAAGTTGGTTTGGGTTTTCATGAGAAGAAAGATAATATTCAGACGGTTTCAGCATCTGCACCACAAAACTTGAAGAAGCTTAAAATGAAGCAAGTGAAGAAGGAAGTGTTCAAAGCAGATAAAGTTCTACCTGAGAGATTCTATAAGCTCAAAGGTTCTGCTCAGCTTTTCTCGGACAAAGAGTTTCCTCTTCATTGTGTTGATGCTCGGAAGATTTCTGAAGTTTTTGTGACAGCTCAAATTTCTTCTGAAAGTTCTCAATCTCGAAGCCCAACATCAAAATGGGTACATGATCACAGGCATCAGGTATATGATTCTCATTCTGATCATGTTCGAAATATTCATGTGTGTTCTTCGCAGGTACATCAAAGATGGGACAAAACGAAAAGAATCTGTTATATTTGTCGCCGACCAGGGCATATGGCAAAGGATTGTCCATTACCTGCTTATTTACCCTAAGGGTTTCTTAAGAAACCAGTTTTGGTAAACCTGCCAACACAAAGTTCTTTGATGAACAAGGCAGAGTTTTTTATGACATTGAACCTACATTATTTCATAAACAAAAACGTTTTGTTCCAATATTTTCAAAGGTTCAAAGTGTAGGTTCATCATCACAGTCACCTGTGATTCTTTCATCAAAAACTGAATTACCAACACAACAACAATGGAAACCTAAGGTGGTTTCTAAACAAAACAAGGACACTGGTCGACCAGTAGCGATTCGCTTCGGGTTAATTTTGGACTAATTAGTTTGACCAGTGTGCAGGTACTTCTAGAAGACCTATCGACGATTGCAAAGTTGTTGATGGAGGAGTATTCTGCTTAATTTAAATTTCATGATGAATTTTCTAAATCTGTGAATTTTCTGAATTCTAAAACTGCACCATATCCGTGTTGATTGATCACTTTTCTTTGTTTTCCATGTTTTTCCTCAAAAAGCCAAAAATAGAGTCTTGTTTTTGTGTAAAATGAAAATTCAAAAATAGAGTTTTTATTTTAAGGGGGAGAATTGTAAGTAAGGGGGAGTAACTGAGAAAATGCATGTTATGGGGAGAAGGTGAATACATGCCAAATATATAATGAAGGAAGGTGAATACATGCAAAATATAAAATTGTGAGACATTGATCATTGGGAAATGATGGTACATTGGCTTACGTAACTGACTCATGGATAGAGTAGATGAAAAAGCCATAGGATCATTGTGTGATATGCTTGGTAGGCTCGGCAAATCAGAAAGTATTCAGATGTGATATACAATAAATACTAATGCTTGACCATGTGGATAACATCTTGATGCATATTTCATGACACATGTGAAATTTAAAAGGAGAAGTCACTGTGTATACATGTGTTCATTTTGCAAAGATTTAAACTTGTTTGATTTTCTTTATTTTGTCAAACGATCAGACTTTCTCTGCGTATCGAAAGATCGACCTGATCGTTGTTCATTTGACGTTCTACTTTATTTTCTTTGGTGTTTCGTATAACTCATCGGACTTTCTCTGCGTGTACAGAAGTACCGACCTGATTGTTGTTGGGTTATACAATTTCAACTTGTTTTATTTTCTTATTTTCTTAAATCCGAGGCCTTATCTGCATATCGAAAGATCGACCTTAAGGTAGACGATTTAACGTTCTTATTTCTTTTTGCATGGAATACAGTTGACGATATCATGAAGATATTATGCATTGTGAAAAATTACAAGTGCTGTCACACAAAAGGAAAAAGAAAAGAAAAACTGAAAATGTCTGATTATGTCTGATAGTGTGGGATACACTGGTCAAAGCAAATCTAATCAATACCTTAACATATCCAAATGTTATGAGTATGATTCTGCCTGAGTTTAAGTTGGACAAATTATACCAGCAATCAGCATGACTTATGTGCTTCGATTAATTGAAATTGAAGTGCAGTTCAGTGCGTTATGTTCAATATGATCCCATATAGTGATCTTTCTCATACCAAAAATAGTGTTTGATTCTGTATTGGAATTTCTTTTCTTTTTGGAAAATAACAAAAAGATTTTCGGTATGTTTTGGCATAAATTTTCTAAAAGTCAAAAAGATTTTGTTTCTGCTTTATTTTAGATCTGATCAACACGTGATACAAATCTATTTCCAAAATCATATCTTGGAGTCTCAAAGAGACGTTTTGCATCAAGATTATGTAAATGTTTGAGCAGGTTGTTATGTGCAAGATATCACAACTTCAAGTCTTCTAAAGATGTTGATGAAAGACCAGAGATACACTAAAATGTCATTAGGTATTCAAGATCAAGCTACGATCGAGTTGAGGAGGAGTTTGTTTGAAGATTCATTTCATTGAACGAACGGATTCTATACTTGAGGGGGAGCTTAATTGAAGATACAAAGTAGATGATGTTAAAGAGATACTGCACACGACGTGGGGGAGTTTGTTGATACCGGATATGTGCGTCGTGTGAAGTATCAAGCAATGTACAAGATCAAGTCAAATTAGGTCTGGCCGAACCTGGTCCGAACCTGAAGTTCGGACTGGCCGAACCTGAGGTTCACACAGAGATCGGCCAGCTGGGTATAAATATGTGTTTGGTCTTTGTAATTGTCAGTTCTGATCGTGCGAGATTACTGTTAAGTGTGTGTTTCTGAGTGTGTTTCTCTGAGTCTATTTCTAAGTGTTTACTGGTTGTAATTGTTCTTCGTTGATCAATAAATCAATCAGTTAATTACGTTTTGATGTCCGATTAGCTAGATCGAGTAGACGATCCGATGCTCACGCATTTTCAAAGATTTTACAAAAGAACAGGTAGATCTTAAAAAGGAGCAAAAGGTGCTCACATTGGCCTAGACAAAAGCAAGGTCAAATGCTATAATTGTCACCAACTGGGTCACTTTGCAAGAGAATGCTCCCAGCCAAGAAGGGAAGGACAGAATCAGGCTCAAACTCAAATGAAGAATCATGGTGAAAACAATCACAACAACTCAAGCAAAAATGTTGCTCATAGTTTAGGACAACAACCCACCCAACCAAAACCAGCCGGAAGTCAAAACCATCAGAATGTGGTTGCTGCTATAGCTAACCAAACTGAATGTGTTGAATGGGGAGACTTCCTAGCTGAGTTCGAGCCTATCAACCATGCTTTGATGGCCAAGCAAGATTCTTCTTCTGATCAGGTAAATTCAATTCCTGAAAAAGTTCTTGAAAACTTAGGCAGCCCTGCCTGCATTGAACAAGTGACAAAGTACAGAAAGCACAATTCAGATCTGATTATTGAAATTTCAAATGTAAATGAGTTAAAGGAATGCTTTAAGAAACTGAGTCATCTTACATCACTAAAATTGACAATTTGAACAAAGAATTTGAACAATTGAAGCAAACCAACTCCATTCTTGAAACACAATTGGATGACTTGCTGTTAAAACTTGAAAAATCAAGAAAAGAAACCAAATAAGCTAAGGCTAAGGTTGATGTTCTTGAAATAAAGCTAAAAGATGCTTTGTTCATTTGTGATAAATTTCAAACTGCTAAGAAGAAAGCTGAGAAACTGTGGATGGGAGGGATGTATGGGAAAACTGGTGTTGGCTACAACAATATTGAGCCACCAATTGAATATTCACCCGCAATTGAACCAATCAAAGCCCTGTCAACAGAATGTAAAATCACTCTCACTGTTGATGATACCTCATCACAGTCAAGTACTGAGAAATCTGTTGAAACCAAGAAGCTTGAAGTCAACAATGCTAGCACATCTGCATCTGTTAACAAATCAAAAATTTTGAAACCTTCAATTCATGTCCCACCTCCAACTATTTATGAACCTAAGGAGTCAAAAGTTGGAGGAAGACAACCTGAACAAAAAAATGGAAGTTTAACTCAGAGACTTGGTAAATTAAGCTACAAACAAGTTACCAACATTGAGTCTCCCAGGAAAAATGAGTCTTATGAAGCAAAAACTCCTGAATGTGTTTTCTGTGGTGAAAAAGGGCACCTTGCTGCCATGTGTTTATTCAACCCACTGAGTAAAGTTCAACATCTTCCAAAACCAAAATTTACTCAAAAACCAAAAACTGACTTTCAAAGAAAGCTCACAGGAAGAATCTCACCTGTGAAAAGCCAAACAATGAAATATTTTGGACCTGAGTCCAACAGAATTTTGGTGGGAAATGAATGAATCGAAAGTTTTTTCTGTTTTAAGGCAAAATCGTTTTCCGGTCGAAGTTCAACCGGAATGACCTTCCGCTCAAACTTCAGTTCAAGCAGAAAATTAAAAACAACCTAGATCAGCTACTGCTCCCAAGCAGAGACCGAAAGTACACTTTGCTGAAGGGTTTGAACTTTTTGAAAGTCAAGGTAGGAGAAATCCCTCCAGAGGAAATACCACCTCAAGGGAAAGTTTTTCAAAAGGCAAGAAAACTAACCAACCGGGATTTTTTGGTAGTTCAAGTGGAAATTACTGTGTTCCACATCGGGTTGAAAATTTTTCCCAAAGGTTTCCCCAATCACCTGAAAGAACCAAATTAGTCAATAAAGCTCACTATTCATCAAGTGAAATACTAAAGAAAGTGACCAATAAACAGAAAATATTTCGAGAATACTGTGAAAGAAAAAAGGCTGAGAGGAAAAACAACAAGAGTGAGAGATAAAGTCCAACAAGCACTCCCTATGAGAGCTTGAACTTTAATAATGATGATTTGCTTAATGATGCTCCAGTGGTAAATACTTTAGTACTCAAGGAGTACAAGTATAACGATGCTTATGGCAGACCCAAGACCACTCATACTTAGGTCCCCTATAGAAACTGATCAAATCTGATGTGTGCAGGTGCAAAATAAAGGCGAACATAGCCTATGGGTAGTTGATAGTGGAAGCACTTGCCACATGACAGGGAATAAGCATATACTGGAAAACACAAAAAGAATCAATGGAGGACCAGTTGCCTTTGGTAACACTAAAGGCCACATCTCAGCACAAGGAGATGTGAGCAATGGACTGGTAAGTTTTGATAGGGTCAATTTTGTTGACACATTAAATTTCAATCTTCTCAATGTCTCACAAATATGTAACAAGAACTTGAACTTAATGTTTAATGAGAGGGAGGCTATAGTTCTCAAACATTGTGTGAAAATCCCTGTTGATCTAATCATGCTTAAAGCACCAAGGAGAGATGGGCTATACATTTTGGATATGTCAGTTGCTGCACCTTCTTGTGGCACTGTTTGCTTCATATCCAAAGCCTCTTTGGATGAATCTGATTTGTGGCATAGGAGGTTAGGACATGTAAACTATAAGAACATGAACACAATTGTCAATCTTTGCTTGGTTAAGGGTCTTTCTAACAAGCAATTTACATGTCTTGAACATTGTGTGCCATGTCTCAAGGGCAAACAACACAAAACCTCCTTCAAGCCCAAAGTTGAATCTTTTATTTCACATCCTCTTGAGCTGTTGCACATGGATCTCTTTGGTCCATCTAGAGTGATGAGTTTGGGAAAAAGGTCATACTGTTTTGTCATTAGTGATGATTTTTCTAGATACACATGGGTTTTCTTTCTTAAAACTAAAGATGAAACTGCTGAATTGTTAAAAACTCTTGTGATAAATTTAGAAAATCAATCCAATTTTAAAGTGAAGACAATCAGATGTGACAATGGCACAGATTTAAAAATCATGTGTTAAATTCTTTTTGTAAGGAAAAGGGAATTGTGAGACAATTCAGTGCTCCTAGAACTCTACAAAAAAATGGTGTTGCTGAAAGGAGAAATAGGACATTGATTGAAGCTGCTAGGTCAATGTTAGCAGACTCCAAGCTCCCTGTGATATTTTCAGTAGAAGCAGTGAACACTGCCTGTTATGTCCAAAACAGGATTTTAATTGTTAAGGGCAAGAATAAGACACCATATGAGCTTTGGAGAAAAAGAAAGCCAAACATTTACTTCTTTAACCCATTTGGTTGTCCTGTCACAATATTAAAAACCAATGAGCTATTGCCTAAATTTGCAGAAAAGGCAGATGAAGGATATTTTGTTGGATATTCTGGTGTGTCTAAGGCATACAGAGTATACAACAAGAGAACCAAAATTGTTGAAGAAACCATAAATGTGTCTTTTAAAGAAAAATCACCCAACATTTTTGAGTCTCAGCCCACATGGTTATTTGATATTGACGCACTAACTACTACTTTCAACTCAAATGTTAATAAGCTTGTGAGTATATCAGTGTAGGGACAGAATTCTTATAGGTCAGCTGATGATCATTGGAAAAGCAACCAAGCTGGAATCAAGAAGCCAATCTTCTTCTCTTCAATGAGTGTCAAGCCTATCTTGCAAAACAATGGAAAGAAACCAACTGAAATAGTTCAAATTGATGCTGAAATAGTTCCGGTTGAAGTTCAGACGGAACCAGTTTCTCCGGTTCAAGTTCAACCTGAAAACTCAATTTCAGAAACTGAGGAGAATACTGTGTCACGGTCAAATGAAGCTGAAAATTCAGAAAATACCACATCAAATGAGCTCAATTTAGAGCATCTGACCTACAATTCAGACACAAATTCTCATGAAACAGTTGAAGTTTCTAATCCTGTATCACAATTTGGTAATGGTGAGCTTGAACACATACTTCCTAGGCTCAACATACCATCAAATGGAAGAAGCCATGAGTTCCCCATGCAAGTAGATAGAAGAATCAACAAGAATCATCCTCCGGATAATGTTATTGGTGATATATCTACACCTGTATTAACAAGAAGTAAATTTGCTGATGCAAACATCTATTTGCATGCTGCATTTCTGTCTCAAGAAGTACCCAAGAAGGTGGTTGAAGCCTTAGAAGATAACAGCTGGGTAGAGGCAATGCAAGAAGAATTATTTCAAATTAACAAGCAGAAAGTTTGGGAATTGGTTGATTTGCCTGCTGATGCAGAACCAATCGGCACCAAGTGGGTATTCAGAAACAAAAAGGACGACAGGGGCATTGTCATCAAGAACAAAGCAAGACTGGTGGTTCAAGGCTATGTACAGGAAGAAGGCATTGATTATGATGAAGTGTTTGCACCAGTGGCTAGATTGGAGGCAATCAAAAATTTTCTAGCCTATGCTGCATTTAAAGACTTCCAAGTGTTTCAAATGGATGTTAAAAGTGCCTTCATGTATGGCCTACTGGAACAAGAAGTGTATGTCAAGCAACCTCCTGGTTTTGAGGACCCTCATCACCTAAACAGGGTATGCAAGCTAATCAAAGCCCTATATGGTCTCAAACAAGCACCTAGAACCTGGTATGAAACTCTTTCAACCTATCTTCTAGAGAATGGCTACAGGAGAGGAGCTATTGATAAAACATTGTTTGCCAAAACTGTTGGTAAAGATATGTTCATGGAAACTCCAGTCTTTGCAGACAACAACAGCGCCATCTACATCATTAACAACCCAGTCAAGCACTCCAAAACAAAGCACATTGATATCAGGTATCATTTTATTAGAGATTGTGCAGAAAACAATCTGATTAAGTTCTTCAAAGTTCATACTGATCATCAATTGGCTGATTTGTTTACAAAAGCTTTTGATGAGGCAAGATTCTTCTACCTCATCACAACCATTGGGATGATGAACTTTGATTAACACAAAGCTTTTCACAATTTTAATAAAAGAAAGGCTTGTGCTCAAGGGCCCGTCTCTTGATACAAAAAGAAAAGAAAAATGAAAATATCTTGTGTTAATTATAAAACATTTCAGTTCATAGTCAGCAACTGCTGTTAAACTATGAAAAATTAACACAAATTTTCAAAATTTATGTGTTTTGGATTTCCAGTCCAAGTTCAGGTTCAACCTGTGAGGAGAAAACTTTTGAAAATCTCCGGGTGAATTCAACCAAAAAATGCTTTGTAAATTGTGTGGAAAAAGTTTTTGAAAACAATTCTTCCAAGCGGAAAAATTATCCGCTTGAAGTTCAGACGGAAGAAATTTAGTTTTAAAAATAAAGGAGAAAATGGGTTCCGCCCGAACTTCTGGGTCAACAAGTCAATGCTACTTTTCATTAAATTACCCGGAAGGCACAGTTTTTCAAGCGGATACACATTTAATTACCCATTAAATTTTTAACCTTAAATATCCGAGGTTTCAGTAAATATCCTTTTGGATAATGACATGCTTTAACGTGTTGTATCGTATAACCCATAAAGCACCAGTCACATCAGTTACTGAATGGATGGTTAAAACCTCTCTCCTCCACGTCACCGACGGAAAAGGTAAAAAAACCCTAAATTACTGTCACTTCCCCATTTCTCTCAAACCCCACTCCAAAATTACTCCCAATTTCTCCCAATAACTTCCCAAAAACCATCAACTCTCTCAAAAACATGCAACAACAATGGCTCCGAAAGCGAGTACGAGTGGCTAGAAGCCAGCCAGTGACTCAAGGTTCCCTGTTGAACAAAACATGGTGGCTTACCTAAAAGAACCCAGCAAGAACAACATCTACAACGGCATGATAGACTTCCTTAAAAGGAGTCATCTTCATCACGCACTGACCGTCGAAGTGGTGATTTTCGAAGAGATCATGGAAGAGTTTTGGTCGCATGCTAGGGATACTGAAAGCGATGATGGTGGTGAAAAGATTGTGTCAATTGTTCAGGGTACAACTGTGGAAATCGATGAAGCCAAAATCAGAAAGGTGTTAAAACTAAGGGATGAAGACGGTTATGTGTTTGTTAAATCATCAGTTTATCTACCTCTTTTTAGAGATATTGGCTACGGTGGCTCAATGGAAAGCAAAACCATAAAGAAGGGGCAACTGCCTTACAAGTGGAGATTCTTGGCCCATACCCTTCTGATTTGCCTAACTCCCAAGAAAGGCGGCTTTGATGAGCTTGCTGCTGAACAGGCCTCAGCATTCTTTGTTGTAGTCAAAGGTCAAAGTTTCTATTTCTCTAAACTGATTTTCAAGGGTCTTAAAACAAACATTTCACCAAACTATGTCTATCTATACCCAAGGTTTTTAACTTGTACTCTCAGAGAAGAATACCCCCAAATTGTTTTGGGTGGTACAATTTTGCAACCTAAACTTCTCAATCAGAAAACTTTCTCAAATTTAGCTTTAAACAAGACTGCTTTTCTTGGAAGGGATACTGACCATCCCTGCCAATTCCAAGGCAATTTTCTAATGAACCTGCTCAGGTTCAGACGGAAACTGTAGCAGCAACTGAGCAACCTGCTCAAGATGACAGGACTGCTAACCCAGTAGCTCCTGATCCCACATCTGTCCCTGCTTCCTCTACCATTAAAACCTATCGTTCTAAAAAGAGGAAAGCTTCCACTAAAACCACCACTACCACCTCCTCATCTGAAACTCCTCTTGTCGTTTTCAAAAGACAGCGAAATGTGGTCATTAGGTCTCCTCCACCTACTACCACCAACCAACCTGAAGCTTCCAACCCCGCTCAAGGCAAAAAGTCTAAACGGAAACTGGTAAAACTGGGATATGCCCTTAGGGATGAACCTTCTCTTAAGGGGGAGTCAATAGAAATACATATACACTCCCCATCTGAACAATTTTCACCCCTGCAACCCCTATCACCTAGGAGTGACAGTGCACCCACTCCCGGTCCAAATGAGGGTGTTATTAACTCACCCATCTCATTACATGAGAACATTCCGATGTACCTGGACCCTGCTGCACTGAACCCCCATTCCTCACCGGAGGTGAATTTCAGGAGTCTAGAAGAGATTCATGCAGAGAGGGTTGCTGTTGCCCAAGTATCCCCACTGGATCTTGGTGCTAGCAGTATCATTAATAAGACCCAAACTGTGGCAATCTTCTCTGAATCAGCACCCACGGGTCCTTCATTGGAACCAAGGGCTGCTGGCACAATTAAAGAGAATCCCAGGTGCCAAGAAGCCATGGGTACCACAGTTGATCAATCTCGGATTAATAACTTGGTTTTGTCCAGGGATACTGGTAAAAAGCCAGTTGAGGACAGTTATACACTACCAGAATTGACGAATTTGTACCTTAATCTCTAAGCACAGGTTGATCATCTGAATGCAAATGTTGCTACATTGGTAAAGGCTCCTCCTACTGAAGCTGAGGCAGGTCCTTCAAACCCAAACAGAGAAGCTGATGAAGCTGATACTGTCAAATTGGGGGAGAAGTTGACTTCAACACCTGCTATTCTTTAAATTAAAGAAACTGATAGGATTCTGACTGAAGTTAGAGCCTCTGCCTGCAAGAAACTTGGTGTCAAGCCCTTCATAGTGGAAGAAAGTTGGGTTAACATGAAGAGCAGTCAACTGATTGCTATTTCGCCATTTGTAGACCCCAACCTCACTAAGTTAGTTCAGTCTTCAATGCTGATTGTTGGTGCTCTCCCTGAACACATAAATTTGATCACAAAACTACTGAAAGATGTCATCTTTCCGGCTGAAAAAGCCAGTGATCAAGCGGAGAGAAACATTGCTTCCACCAGCAAGGAAGCAGCTGATATTAAAGAAAGCACTGCAACTATTGCAGTAGGAACTATGTCTGAAGGAGGAGATCAAAACTTGATTGGTGAAGAAGAAGGAACAGAGGTATTGGAACTAACAGATAAAGAACCTGAAGTCACCCAACCTCAGGTGGTGACTGAAGGTCTAAATATCGTTTAACCGGAAGTTCAAGCGGAAGCTCAACTGGTAGTTCAACTGGAAATTCAAGCGGAAACCCAGGTTGAAGTAATTCAAATAGATGAAAACTCTCTTGATCCAACATATGGCCCTGGTCAATCAATCTTTGGGTCTGATCAGCCACCTTGGGTTCAACCGGAAGAATAGTTAAGTGAAGAGGCTGAAGACATAGCTGCAACTTTAATAGCTATAGGGAGCACAAAGTCAGTTCAAGCTGAAGAGCCGGCTCAGCCTGCAAACCTTAGAACTATTCGGCATGTTATTCAAACCCCTAAAGCTAAAGTTGTGTTAAAGATGGTAGAAGATGCTAGAATGGTAGCTGAAGATGAGAGGCTAGCCAAAAGGCTTCAAGAGGAATTTGATCTGTATTTACAAGATGGAGTTGTTGAGAACTTGCTTGAAGAAGCAAAGAAGAGGGCCTTTAATTGGAGACTAAAGGATTATAATTTGGATACAATGAATGATGCTGAAAGGCAGAGGCTAATCTCCATTGCCTCCAAGATGCCTACCAAGCTGGTAAAGAATGATGAGAACTATCTACTGATGAAGAAGGTAAAAAGGGTCCTGGTTGTCAGAAACTTGAAATCAGAGGAAGAGGTTGAACAGATGAAAGTTAGGGAGTTGTGTCAACAAATTGATTTAATTTTCCATGAAAGCTGCTATGAACCCAAAGCTAGTGCTGCCTTCCCCCTCAGAATTCACAAAAGGTATGGCAACTAACTTAAATGTTAAACCAGAATTCACCGATGATGCAGATATCCTACCTCCACCTTCCTTCATCTACAACCCAAGCCTTACACCTACAACAGTTCCATCAATCTTTCAGTCATTTTCCATCATGCCCTACAAACCTCCCTCACTATCCAAGAAAGTAGCCACCAAACTTTCCAACCCAAAATACAGAACAGATAACTTCACTCCTATTATCCCTTTCAAAAAGAAGCTTGCTCCCACCATTGACTTCTCAGACATCTTCCCACCTACTCCTCCTTCCAGCCCTACACCCGAAGCTAGTAGACCACCAACTCAAACGCCCTTGCCTCCACTCACCATCAGAGAACCCAGTGCTCCTACACCATCCACCAGACCCACTGAAGTTCAACTCGGTCCATCTTCTCCCTCATCAAAGGGCAAAGCACCTGTTGTGCAAGAATTAGAAGATGATTCTGATGAGGAGAAAAAGAAGAGAAAGAGGATGATGATGCATGCAAAGAAAAAGAAAGATCAGAAGCAAAGAAGAAAAGCTCCTCCTAGAAAGAACAAAATTGTGGGATGGACAGCAGATGAAGCTACCTTTGACTTCACTTTTAACTTGGCAAATGGCACAACCTTAGTAGTGAATGCTCACAAAGCCACCAGAATGCTCTCTGCACTACAAGTGACTGATATTTATGTGAAGTTAAGAGAGATTCTGAGTCCTACAAGGGTTGAGCATCTGCTGAAATTACAGTGAATGAATGTGGAATGCTTTTCGGATCTCAGGGTGATACTGACGATGAAGAAGAAGAACCAGTCAGTGAAGTGAAATTCTTCATTTGGGAAGAAGATGAAAAGTTGTTTTATGTTCATAGAGCCGATGGCACCTTCACAGTTCATGAATCCATCTCTGTTCAAGATGAATGGAGTGAAAGATATTGGGAATCATTCAAATATGTGAAGGTGACCAAAACTAATTCTAAGGAGCTCTCTCAAAATCTGGATGCCAACATCAAAGCCTTGGACAAGTAGGTCAAGGAGAAGAAATTTTTTGGGTACAAGTCAGTTTTGAAGATAAACTTTGGAGTTAAAGAATAATTTGACAGAATCAGCTTATGGGGAGATTGTAAGGAATATATCGCTTTGAACATTTCCGGCTGAAAGCCATTTTTGAACCTCGTAATCCGGTGAATTATTTACAATCACCTAATGAGCACATAACCATAAGTGCGTGTCTAAGATACTAATGACACAACCTAGATGATGGTGTTTGACCAATATGCCAATGACTCGAAGTGCGTATGATTTTCCAACATCGACATGTGATAATGACGGTTAATCCAAATTAACCATCACGATTGTTTATTTCAACCGCGTTCAACGAATCAGAAAAATTGTTTTATAGTACATTGGTAGAACCCAAATATACATACGGTAAAATATATAGATTATATATATAGGGGTAGGATCCTGCGAAAACATCTTTTTGTGTGAAAACTACGAAAACACATATTGAACCCCACATAATTTTTCATACGTTAACGATTTACATAAAATTTGCGCCAAAAGTCTTAGAATTACGTTATCTTTAATTCAGGAGCAAAATATTTTTTTAAAAATTAACGTTTTTTTCTTCGTGTGATGCACATGTGCACCATTATCATTAGTACTGCACAAAACGAATTATCATGCTAAAAAACACCATTTATGTTAAAAAATACTAAAACATTTATGATAAATGGTACACATGTGCATCATAGAATTAAAAAAGTTATAAAATGTTATTTTTCTTTTAAATCTAAAGATAACACAACTATAAGATTTAGGGTGCAATTTCTTTTTAAACCTATTAATGTATACCACATGTATGAGGTTTTTTTGGTGTGGTGCACATGTGCATCATTCAATAAAAATGAAAAAAAATATGGAAATATATGACATATGGTGCGACTTAGAAAAAAATATTAACTCATACTAAAAGTATGAGTTTTTTTTTTTGTGATGCATATGTTAACATTTTTTTAAAAAAATTTATAGGATTAAAGATAACATAATTTAAGACTTTTGGTGCAAATTTATTTATAAAAATATTAACGTATGAAAAAGTTGTGTAGGTTTTAAGATTTGTTTACGCAATTCTCACGAAAAAAGGTGTTTTAATTTCGCAACATGCTGGATCAGACAAAGCTTTTGAAGACATCAAGATATCAACTAAGTCCTGCTGGCCGAACTCTGGCCGAACCTAGGGTTCGGACCAGCCGAGGAGTTCGGATGGCAGAATGGTTATAAATAGGTTGATAGGTTTGTTTTCTGTAATGAGTTTTTGTGAGTATGTGTGTTTTGTAAGGTGAAAGTACTCTGAGTCTCTTGTATTTCATACCAGTTATTGAATGAGGAGATTGAGTCTTTATTTACACAACTTGTTCACACGTTTGCTTAACAGAATGATGTCGAACTGATCATGTAAGGAATATATCGCTTTAAATATTTCCGGCTGAAAGCCATTTTTGACAAGTTCCGGCTGAAGTTGAAGTTGAAGCGGAAATCTCAACTTCAAGCGGAACTGGCAGTTCAAGCGGAAGAAGCAATTTTGTCAAATATTCCGGGTGAATTCGATTATCCACCAGATAATGAGTTCAACCGGACTTTTCCTGAGATGTCTTTTCAATAGTCTAATACTGCAAAAGCTTCTCGGTTGCTTCTATATCTATCAAAGCCGCTCTCCTAAAGTAGTATGATGCTGATCACACGCAAGATATTCCAATTGTCGAAGTTTATGCTTTTGGTAGTTTATATTTGACTTTGTATAAACGGTTTAGATTAGATCGTTTGAGATCAATGGTTGCCATTGATCTCATCAGCACTATATATAGCATAGTTAGCTCATAGTTTTACACACGGTTCTTGATCACCTTGTAATAGTGTAACTTTGAGTTAATGCAAATAGTGTCGAGTATTTCTTACTTCGTTGTTACTATACTTTTGAATGAATATGGTGATATTATATTACGCACTTAGAAATAGTAGATGATAGTTAAAACTCTTTCCTTATTATTACGTATATATATATATATATATATATATATATATATATATATATATATATATATAATAGTAGATAAGTAATGGAAACCGAAGCTCGCGAAGACGCCAGTGGTCCCGGAACTGGACTACCCGCGACCAACGAGGAGTTAGCCCAATTGATTTCACAACATGTGAACACCGCGATTGAGCAACATGAAGCTAGAACTAGACAAGCACAAGCTACCGATGGGCAAGGATCGGGAGGCTAAACGCAATGATGTACTTATAAGACGTTCCAAGGATGTAAGCCTCGACCTTTCACCGGACTATAAGGCCCCCTAGATATTCTCGGTTGGATAGAAAAGATGGAGACCGTTATGGCCATCAGTGGGTGCAATGCGACCTAGAGAGTTATGTATGCAACTTGTTCATTCCAAGATGAAGCTCTTTCATGGTGGTGTTGATACCGGATTTCAGGATATATCAAGCAGCTTGTAGGCACTTCACTGCAAGGATCCTGAAATTTATTATTTGGCTAACAATTATCTTCTCTTCGTTTATTTTTTGCAGATTGTCTCCGATATAATTCACGTGTCCTGATGACCGGGTCAACTTACAAGAAACGTGGACTAAATGAACCATTAACGGCTAGTGGGACAATGTGGAGTTAGTTGTTAGTTTTTAGGAGGATTAGTTGCTAGGATCCTTGAGGATACTCAGGGATTCCTGGATTTTTCCCTCGTTACATCATCGTGTCAACATCCAAATTTGCATTTTCCTTACTAAATTTATCAAACACGCTACCTCACTTACAAAGTTTGATCAACTATATGCTTAGGCAGTTTTTGACCAAAACAATTTGGCGCCCACCGTGGGGCAAGTGGTGTTTGAATTCGGTTAAGAGGCTTGATCTCCTTCCTGTCGCTAATTTCCGAAAATGTCGACTCAACCGAAGATTACTTCAAAATCTATTCCATCCACCAAATCGACTGTTAGCACCGGTCTTCCTCCAATGTCAAAGAAAACTAACACCGATGCTGAAAGAATGGAGTACCCCACTTTTACTGGTTCTCAAGGTATGTCTACTAACCCTGCTATTTCTAATAACGATCTGTATGTTTTGATCAGGCAGATGAACACTCATATGGATGAGCAAGCCGAAACCAACGAGAAAATGATGAAGGAGATCATGGAATTGAAGAAATCAAAGAAACCAGTAGAGGAAACCAGCCCTTTGACCGAAATCGCTCGGTTTTGACTCTCCGGAAATATCGGAGTAGCCAAAACAGAATGCAAATCCCTCTACTGCTCCAAAATCAGGTATTACAACGGCTACTACTGCAGGATTCTCGGGCTCCCAACATCAGAAGACTTTCGGGATGATAGATCTGGAATACTCCGGATTCTACTCCAAGCAGTCCCCCAGAATCTTACTACAAAGGATATGGAAGTCAGCAGCCGTCGAGGTGCTCGAGCCAGCAACCAGCCGGATTTTCAAGTTAGCAGATGCCGAGAGTGTCAGCACAACAACCTATATCTCAACCTTAGCGGTTTACGACATCAAACTTTCAAGAGCCTTGGAGCCAGCAGTCAGGGGCACCTACTACTCAAGTGCTACGAGGATCTTCAACTCAACCATTCTCGGAATACACGACCCACTTCCGAGCTGATCAGGATCCCCAAGGATCCTTATTTTCTAACCCTTCTGTCTCTGCAGGCATATTCCTAAGTTCATCTGAGGAGATGCATGAGGGAGATTTCATCCCCATGCAAGTGGAGACCACGACTGGACCAACTATCCTTAGAGATATTGGATATGGACCCTAGACTCATCCTCATAATCCCCAGGCTAGTAACAACTTTGGTAATTTTTATGCTAACCCTAACCAAGGAGCTCTGTAGGATGCAGGTATCAACCCAACTGTGGCCAGGGAGCTTCAGAAGCTAAAGGACATGATCTCAAGTGTTCCCGGTATTATTAGGCCGATCCCTGAAGTGCCAGCAGGCAGTCATAGAGTTTCTAGGTTTGCATGGCCCATTTGTGATGTGGAGATTCCAAAAAGATTCCAAACTCCCAACATGAAACTCTACGATGGGACTACAGATCCTGAGGAACATGTCGCATAATACAGGGAACGGATGGAAATCAACCCCATCCCAGTAAACATCAAAGAAGCTTGCCTTTGCAAGGGTTTTGGCTCAATACTGACATAGTCAACCTTAAAATGGCAGTATCCCTCCTAATACCATTACTTCTTTCCCGCACTTAGTTAACCTGTTTAATAACCAGTTTTCTTGCAGCAGAAGCTTTGAGAAGCTCACAGGCGACTTATACAGAATAATTCAGAAATCTGATGAATCCCTTAGAGACTATGTGGCCAGATTTGGTCGAGAAGCTCTGGATATCCCCAACTTGGATATGGCAGCTGCCGTAGAAGCTTTCAAAATGGGACTTAGAGGGGATTCCTACTTTTATGATGACTTAGTTATGACTCCTTGCAGGAACCTTGATGAAGTCAGAACAAGGGCATTGAGATTCATCAGGTTGGAAGATGATAAGAAAATCCAGAAAAGAAGTGATGTGTCGAAACCTGAATAATCAGGCAGAAAGACAGATTCTCCTGGAAAGCAACAACGACCCAAACCCTATTACAGGAATGATAACCCTATAGTCAATGCAGTTGAGGATGAAGAGGACAAAGAAGATTTCCCCAAGGTATCTGATTATTGTTTTTCAGTTGATATAAGTGGTTTGTTATGTGCCTTGTAGGATCTAGGTGATAAAGCCAGGTGGCCAAGGAAGCCCGAGAAGTCGGGATCCTGGAAAGATAAGTCTAAGTGGTGTGCATACCATGAAGACTTTAAGCACTTAACAGACGCATAGGTCTTCGAAAAGAAATCAGTTACCTGCTCAGCAAGGGGCATCTCAAAGAATTGTTTGGCAGAAAGAAAAGCAAAACTCAGGATGCTGCCTAGCAGCCTAAAAGAGCACAGTCGCCACCAGTAAACGCCAAGGTGATCAACTTCATCTCGGTAGGATCTGATATATGTGGAGCTTCCTTCTCCTCAGCTAAAAGACATGCTAGAAAAGCCAAAATGGATCAAGGTAGCCGACCAAAGAAGAACGCGATGTTGACTGAAGACAAAGTCATTTCCTTTGACGAAACTAATAAGCTGGATATCCAAGATCCTCACCACGACAGACTGGTAATTACATTATGTATTGCTAACCATTATGTTCGCAGGATCCTAATAGATAACAGCAGTTCGGTCAATATCATTCAGTTAGATGTGCTTAAAAAGATGAGCATTCCGGAATAGGAGATTATCCCAAGATCCTCGGTATTAGTTGGCTTCAGTGGAGAAACCAAGCATACAGTTGGAGACATCAGGCTTCATGTGTACATTGAAGAGGTCAACTCCATGCATAAATTCTGCGTAATTGATTCCCTTCCTTGTTGTAACGTTATCTTGGGGAGGCCATGGATCCATGATATAAAAGCAGTTCCGTCGACTTATCATCAGTGTGTGAAACTTCCCACGTCTTGGGGGGTTGTAAGAATTTTAAGTGATCAACAAGAAGCCAAAGATTGTTATACTTCGGCTATGAAGAATACCATTATGCCCAGGCCAGCATAGCAATTAAAGGGACCAGCACGAAGAATTCAGATGACAAAGGAATTAGAGATCAAAGAAGTTCAGCTAAGTCCTGAGGATCCTGAAATCAAAGTGTTGGTAGGAACTAATATCCCTGAGGATACCGAAGAGCAGCTCGTGAGCCTCCTGAAGTCCAGAATTACAACATTCGCCTGAAGTCCAGAATCCAAAAAAGCTAAGGATCATCCTAGGGATCTCGAAGCTGCTTTCGATATCCTGGACCAATTCAAAATGAAGTTAAATCCTGCCAAGTGCTATTTTGGTGTAAGAGCCGGTAAATTCTTAGGCTATATGGTTACTGAAAGAGGAATAGAAGCCAGCCTTGAGCAAATCCAAGCGATCATGAACTTAAAATCTCCAACAAATGTCAAAGAGGTTCAAAAACTAACTGGAAGAGTAGCAGCGCTTAACAGATTCATATCGAGATCTTCTGAAAAAAGCAAAGAATTCTATGATATATTGAAGAAGAACAAAAAGTTCGAATGGGGCGAGAAGCATGAAGCTGCTCTGAACTCCTTGAAAGAATACTTGTCATCTGCTCCACTACTAATGCAGTCAGTCAAAGTGGAGCCACTCTCCTTATACTTAGCAGTCTCGGGCAACTCAACAAGCGTTGTACTCGTTAAGGATCATGAAGGACAACAGCATCCGGTATATTATGTAAGCAAAACACTATTGGATGCTAAAACCAGGTATTCTTATTTAGAAAAATTAATCTTAGCTCTTGTTATGGCTTCTCAGAAGTTAAGACATTATTTTGAAACTCATGTTATTTATGTAAAAACTAACTATCCTATTAAGTGTGTCTTGAGAAAGCCAGAGATGTCAAGAAGAATGGCGAAATGGGCAGTTAAACTTAGTGCCTATGACATTATATATGAACCAAGAACAGTGATAAAGTCTCAAGCTCTTGTAGACTTTGTGGCTGATTTCAGCAGCGACATACTGCCGGAGGTTGAACTAGAAGTCAAGCAGCTCCAGGAAGCTTCAGGCAGTTGGACATTATACACAGATGGAGCCTCTAACTTCAGAGGAACAGGATTGGGTGCACTGCTAAAATCTCCACAGGGGGACATTATACCTCTATCTATACATTGTGAATTCAAGGCTACTAATAATGAAGCCGAGTATGAGGCTTTAATTGCAGGATTACAACTTGCTAGAGATATGGGTATCCAACACATTCAAGTTTTTATTGAATCCTTATTATTAACTAACCAGTTTAACGGATCTTATGAAGTGAAAGGTGAAAGACTAACCAAATATCTAGACCTTGTCAATATCCCTATAACTCATATCCTAACCCCGGCAATGGAAGAACAGGAGGTTAATGATGTCACAACAGATCAAGATCAAGAAATTATGGATTCTCAGGATCCTCAAGGATCCTGGACATATCCTATCAAGAAAATTATCCAAGAAGGAGAAATCCCCAAGAACGAGAATCCCAGGATTTTCCGAACAAAGGTAATCCCATATTCAATAATAAATGGTATCTTATACAAAAAATCCCTTACAGGTCCGTACTTGAGATGCCTGGAGCAGCCTCAAGCACTTGCAGTACTCCAGGATATTCATGAGGGAGAGTGTGGCAATCACGTTGGGGGCAGATCACTGTTTTCTAAAGTATTAAGAATAGGATACTATTGGCCCATTATGAAGAAAGATGCAATGGCTTATGTTCAAAAATGTGATGCATGTCAACGGCATAGCAACATCCTCCATCAGCTTGCTGAGCCGCTCCACTCGATATCATCCCCATGGCCATTCATGAAGTGGGGCATGGACATAGTTGGTAAGCTGCCTACGGCACCAGGAGGAAAGGTCTTTATGCTGGCAATGACGGATTATTTCTCTAAATGGATTGAGGCTGAAGCATTTGCTCAAGTCAGAGAAAAGGAGGTGATCTCCTTCATTAAAAGGAATATCCTGACAAGATTTGGAATCCCATCAGAAATAGTATGCGACAATGGGTCCTAGTTTATTGGCAGAAGAACAACTGGTTTTTGTGAAGCATGGGGGATCAAGATGGTGACTTCAACTCCTGTACATCCACAAGCTAATGGTCAAGCAAAATCGAGTAATAAGATCATCATCAACAACCTTAAGAAGAAGCTAGGAGAAAAAAAAGGGGAAATGGGCTGAAGAGCTCCCATTTGTATTATGGGCTGATAGAACAACTTCCAAGAGTGCTACTGGGCAGACGCCATTCTCCTTTGAGTTTGGTTCAGAAGTTGTAATCCCTACTGAAATGGTGATGCTAACTACTAGGACAAGTTGTCAAGATCCTGAGGCTAATAATCAGAAGCTCCTTGAAGATCTTGAAACAGTTGACGAAATCAGAGATCTTGCAAAGTTCAGAATGGCGGCATACCAACAAAGGATGGCTAAATCTTACAATAAGAATCTCAGGATCAGAAGGTTTCAAGTAGGAGACTTGGTACTAAGAAAAGCTTTTCAGAATACTACCAATCCAGCTGATGGGAAACTTGCACCTAAGTGGGAAGGTCCTTACTTAATTGATTTAGAAGCTGGAAGGGGGGTATATAAATTGGCTACTATGGAAGGTGAGCTGCTCCCAAGAGCCTGGAACGCGATTCATCTAAAGTCATATTTTATGTAAGTGCCCTTTGGATCCTCTAAGCATCTCTAAGAATCCTTGTTTAAGCTTCAAGAATTTCAGGTATGACTTTGATTCTTTTTTCAATTTCATATTATTATCTTTATGAACTGGTTACTGACTTAGGCATCGGAAGGGTGTTAGCCAAGCTAACACCCACCCCTCACCAAGCCTTGAGTGTTTTGCAGAAGTTCCCAGCATGCTGTCAAAGGCTAGAGGCTGATCACCTCTTCTAAGTCTAAAGAAATCTGAATGCGGTTAAAGGTTTAGGAGGTTTTCACCTTCTCGTTCACTAATGGGAATCGCCAGGAGCACACGATGGTGGCTTATGGTTCAAGGTGATGCGACCAGTCCATCTACGGGTGGCTAATAATTTCATCATTGTTGGCCATAGAGTGCATCTCAAAAAAGGGTGGCAGACGTATCGTCCCAAAAAGGTTCAAAGGGTTTTGACATTTCCATGTCAACAAAGGTTTAGGCACCTTCGTGTCTCTCAAGTTTTATGGGCTTGACCCCAGTTGGCTTAGTCCCAAGTAAATTTGAGTTTGACCTCAGTTCAACAAAGGCTTTTAATGTTTCCACATTAACTAAGGTTTAGGCACTTTCGTGTCTCTCAAATTTTATGGGCTTGACCCCTGTTTGACTCCTTCCTAAGTACTTGAGAATTATTCTCAGTTTTATGGAGATTTCACCAAGTCTATCTTAAGGATCCACAAGGATCTTGACCATCTCAACAGTCGGAATATTCTTGAACAGGTAACATTGGTAATGCAGATATTATACATTTTTATTACTAATTGAGTATTGGCTAGCATCATGGTTTGTTAATTTTGACGATTTTTCTAAAACTTTTAAGTTTATAAACTAAGTAAGGCTACCGAGCATCCTACGGGATCCTCATTAAACTGTTTTCCAGAATTTGAAACACAATCAAAATGCGAACAACATACCATGATGATCAAAATACTACTAGATTATATATATGCAGTTAATTAAAGAGATTGACCCCAGGCTTCGTCTTGGAACCCAAGATCCCTCCACCTGAGGCCAACCATATTGTCTAAGAAGCTTGGACTTCGCCTTGAAACTCAAGGTCCCTCCATCCAAGCTTCTAAAAGTTAAAGTACCATTGTATCTGTTTCACCACAACCATTGTTTAAAAAACATCAACCACTAAACAAAACAACCAAAAAATGTGTGCTTCGAACTAGTCAAGATTGCCTTTAACGCCCACTTTCTCCTCGCCAACTGTCACCTCCTTGCCCTTACCCTTGTCCTTCTCAGCACCAACTTCCTTGTCCACCACCATGACCTCAGGCCCAGTCTCCTTAGCAACCTTCCCAGCAGCCTCGTCCCTCTCAGCCATCAGCCTTTTAAGGTTCACCTCCCAATCCTTGACCGGCCAGCTCTCTGGAGTGAAGCCTTCAACCTGTGCACTTTTGGCCATCTCGATCATACACTCAAGCACGCTGATGGCGGCTAAGGATTTAGCATTTTGATCGGCCAGATTCAAGGCTTCAGCAGCAGCAGCCTCTTGCTCCTTGAGCTGCTTCTCATGGTAGCGGTTCTTGCTGGCAGTTATTTTACCCATCTGCTCGATGCAGAGCAAGGCTTCATCAAGTTTAAGCTCAGAGGACTAAAGCTTCTGCTCATCTGCTTTAAGTTTGCCCTCGAGCTCTATGACCTCGTGGCTCAGCTTATCAATACCCTGCATCAAATCAAAGTGGATCGGAATCAACAAGGGGAGTATTTTATCTTTAATTCTAACATACTTCTCTATTATCTATATACACTTACAATGTTCACCATAGCTTGCAGAGAAAGCAGCTTGTTGGCTGCTCCAACAGGAGGAAGGTCGTCGAAACTGTCCACATTGGTGGTGGTGTCTGAAGCTTTACGCTTCTTGGGAGATGAAGTCTTGGACCGAGTGCTGTGAGGCCAGAATTTTGGAACTGAAGCATCTTGGGGGGCCTTGCTGCTGGTTTCCTCAGTTTTTCCTTCTTGGCAATTAGGAACTTGAGGTCCTGGAAAGAGAAGTTGGAGGCAGAACCTGGAGCTTCATCAGAAACGGATGAGATTAGTTTCACAAAATAGAAAAAATGTATCTCAAAACAAACAGGAACAAGTGCCTTCAAGTACCTGCAGACATTGTTTTGGATGGGCTTTGAGACTGTTGAGAGATAGAACGGGCACTTGCTACACCTTCAGGGAGGTAGCTTCTTTCAGAGGCTGGGATGCTGTAGAATTCCTTGAGCTTCTTGGCAGAATCTTGGGAAGGCTTAATCAACGCTTCAAACTTAGGAGCTGAAAATACAAGAATGAAACAAATTAGTGAAACGAGTAAAAGAAATTGCAGAACTAAAATAGCTCAGGACACTCTTCCTACCCCTAACAACCCACTGGGTAGGAAGGTTCTTGCAACCGGGTAGACTTTTCCTTTTGACAAAGAAAAATTAGCGTCTCCAATCATGATCATTGTGAGAAGCCCTGGGAATCATTTGGGCTTCTTCGATTCTGGATTTCAGAATAAACCTACTGTTACCATGGGTGCCAAGCCGATACACCTTGCAGATTTCAGCAACCCCGATGTTCAAGTCACGGGTTTGATTTAGATGGTGAAGGGAGAAAAGGATTCGCCAAATCATTGGCATGACTTGAGAGTAAGCTAAGCGAGTGACTGAAAAGAACTCATTCACCAAAGGGGGAAACGGAAATGTCATGCCGATGAGAAAAGGGTAGTAAAGGAAACAAACCCAGTCGGAAGAAATATGATCGGCTTTTAGACGAACATCATAAGGGTGAAATTCAGTCCCAGCGGGGAAGCATGAAGAACGTTGCAGGATCTCAATACAACGATCGTCGAAGTTGCAGGTTTCTTCTCTCGTCGCCGGAAGAAGTCCTTGGTCGGTGAAACCCTGAGCCACACTGTCGGAGACAGTGGCACTGGAGCGAACGTTCTTCTTGCTCGTCGTTAAAGAAAAACTCAAAAGAAGGAAGAAGAAACTGACCTGTGGAAGATCGGAGGAGCTCTAGGGTTTCCGAAAAGAGTTGTGAGAAAATATGAGAGAAAGATGGGGGTTTTAAGGCTGAATATGCTGACGAGAACTTCGCCTAGGAAGTTGGGCCGAACTAATTTCTCTCGGCTATGATTACTTAGCGATAAGATCAGAATTCAAATTCTTGACAATTGGCTTGCATGCGCCACCCATCAAAAATTTGGGGGCAATTGTTGATACCGGATTTCAGGATATATCAAGCAGCTCGCAGGCACTTCACTGTAAGGATCCTGAAATTTATTTTTGGCTAACAATTATCTTCTCTTCGTTTATTTTTTGCAGATTGTCTCCGATATAATTCACGGGTCCTAAAGACCCGGTCAACTAACAAGAAACGTGGACTAAATGAACCATTAACGGCTAGTGGGACGACATGGAGTTAGTTGCTAGTTTTTAGGAGGATTAGTTGCTATGTAATCTTTATATATTGAGCTCTAGGTTTACACACAACACACGATACTTGCTCTCAATACTCTCGGTAACACTTAGAATTCGAGCTCACTTCATTTGTACTTAAACACTTTCTGATTATATAAAAGTTTCAGGCAGCAGGCACTTTAAGCCGGCTCCCGAGGTTTTTTGCTAGGATCCTTGAGGATACTCAGGGATTCCTGGATTTTTTCCTCGTTACATCATCGTGTCAACATCCGAATTTGCATTTTCCTTACTAAATTTATCAAACACGCTACCTCACTTACAAAGTTTGATCAACTAATTGCTTAGGCAGTTTTTGACCAAAACAGGTGGAACACCCAAATTAAAAGTATTGGAGAGGAAGCTGCATACTGACTCACATGGGAGGAGTTGAAAGAAATGCTACTCAAGGAATATTGCCCACGTCAAGAGGTTCAGAAATTAGAAGTAGAATTCTGGAACTTGAAGATGGAAGGTGCGGGAATTAGAGAATATATTTCCCGATTTACTGAGTTGGCTAGGATTGCACCACGTATGGTTACTTCGGAGTATGCCCGTATAGAATGTTTTAATTGGGGCTTAGCGCCACAAATTAGGGGCATTATTACATCAGCCAAGCCGGCTACTATTCAAGAGACTATCTCATTGGCCAGATCACTAACGGACGATGTTGTACGTGAAGGTACTCTGGGAGCGAAAAGTGAAAATAAGAAGTTGTTTGACGCGGGAGCTGACCAGAACCTCAGAACAACAAACGGTGAAGGTTTGGGAACTCTAACAGACGTGGAGGAATTAAGAAAAGTAAGGAAGCGGGCCAGGTGTTTGCAGCTAACACCAGTGAGGCTAGAGGAAACACGAATCAGAACCAAAATGCAAAACATGCGGTAAGAATCATGCTGGAGTCTACAAGAAGTGTACCAAATGTAATCGTTTTGGCCATTGGGCATAAGAATGCTACGTCAGGCAGCCAACTGAAGAAGAAAGGAGGAACCGCAAGTGTTTTAATTGCGGAGGAGAATGTCACTTTAGTAGGGACTGTCGTAAACCACGAGAGCAGAATAATCAAGGGAGAACATTTGAGATGACTGCTGGAGCAGCTCGTGAGGACCCTGCGGTAGTGACGGGTATCTTCTCTATCAACAATCACTTTGCCTACGTACTATTCGACACCGGAGCTGATTTTAGTTTCGTCTCTAAGAAATTTAGACCTTCCAATGGATTAAGAGCTAGTAAGCTAGGCAAAAAGTATTCGCTAGAACTAGCCAACGGAGAAATAATAGAAACAGAGGAAGTATTTCGTAATTGTAGTCTATGTTTAGGAGGTCATAGTTTTGACATCGATTTATTGCCCGTAAAATTGGGTAGCTTCGACATAGTCGTTGGAATGGACTGGCTATCCAAATATCGCATGGACATAGTCTGTTCGGAAACGTTGGTGTGGTTACCACTCCCAAATGGTGACACACTAACGATTCAGGGCGATAAAAGCGGTGCTCAAGTGAAAATGGTGAACATTATGAAAATGTAGAAGATGTTACAAAAACACTACCCTGCATTTTTAGTCAACGTTATGGACACTAAGGCTAAGGTGAGTAAGCTGGAAGAGATTCCTGTAGTTAGGGAATATCCAGACGACCTTCCTGAAGATTTGCCGGGATTACCTCCAAAAAGGCAGGTGAGTTCAAAATCGATCTTATCCCTAGATCAGCGCCCGTAGCAAAATCCCCTTATCGTTTAGCACCATCAGAGATGCAGGAGTTGTCAAAGTAACTACAAGAGTTGCTAGACAAAGGATTCATTAGTCCGAGTTATTCGCCTTGGGGAGCTCCAGTATTATTTGTGAAAAAGAAGGACGGATCTTTTAGGATGTGCATCGATTATAGAGAGTTAAACAAACTGACCATCAAGAATCGGTATACATTACCGAGGATTGAAGATCTGTTTGATCAATTACAAGGATCTACCTACTATACTAAGATCGAATTAAGGTCCGGTTATCATCAACTAAGAATAGCAGACGAAGACGTTCCGAAAACCGCCTTTCGGACACGATACGGTCATTATGAATTCTTAGTAATGCCATTCGGACTGACGAATGCACCGGCCATATTCATGGATCTCATGAATAGGGTATGCAAACCCTACTTGGATAAATTCGTGATAGTTTTTATAGACAATATCCTCGTCTATTCACGAACCAAGGAAGATCATGAGACACACTTACGGTTAGTCCTCGAATTGTTAAGAAGGGAGAAGTTATACGCAAAATTTTCAAAGTGTGACTTTTGGATGCGAGAAGTTCATTTCCTCGGCCACGTCATTAATGAAAAAGGCATACATGTAGACCTCGCAAAGATCGAAGCAATAAAGAATAGGGAAGCACCGAAGTCTCCGACTGAGGTACGACAATTTTTAGGATTAGCAGTATATTATAGGAGATTTATTGAGAATTTCTCCCGGATAGCTCAACCTTTGACCTCGCTAACCCAAAAAGATAAAAAGTTCGACTGGACCCAGAAACAAGAGGACGATTTTCAAATGTTGAAACAAAAGTTGTGTAGTGCACCTATCCTATCCTTACCTGAAGGAACGGATGGATTTGTAGTTTATTGTGACGCTTCAAGACTAGGTCTTGGATGCGTGCTTATGCAAAAAGACAAGGTAATAGCCTATGCGTCACGACAACTTAAAGTGCACGAGAAGAATTACATAACTCGTGATCTCAAACTTGGAGCCGTAGTGTTTGCTCTGAAAATTTGGAGAAACTATTTGTACGGTACCAAGTATGTAATCTTCACTGATCATAAAAGCCTTCAGCATATCTTCAATTAAAAAGACCTTAACATGAGGCAGCGACGTTGGATGGAACTACTCAATGACTACGACTACGAAATTAGATACCATCCGGGTAAAGCCAACGTAGTTGCTGATGCTTTAAGTAGGAAGGAAAAAGTTAAGCCTCTACGTGTTCGTGCATTAGGATTAACCATTCAGACAAACTTGTCACAGAGAATTCGCGATGCTCAAAAAGAAGCCCTGAGGAAGCTAAATTTGAGAAATGAAGGACTTAGGGGTTTGGAATGCAAATTGGAATCCAAATCGGATGACATCGAGTATTTTATGAATAGAATATGGATCCCAAAGTACGGTAATCTACGTAGCTTAGTCATGGATGAAGCGCATAGGTCGAAGTACTCGATTCTTCTGGTGCTACAAAGATGTACAAGGATCTCTAGGAATTTTATTGGTGGCCTAATATGAAGGGAGACATCGGGTTGTATGTCAGTAAATGCTTAACTTGTGCTAAGGTAAAAGCAGAACATAAAAAGCCACCTGGATTGCTACAGCAACCTGAAATTCCTGTATGGAAATGGGAACATATTGCTATGGATTTTATAACGAAGTTACCCCGCACGACCAGTGGTAATGATACGATTTGGGTGATTGTTGATTGTTTGAAAAAGTCTGCTCAGTTTATACCCATGAAAGAAAAGACTGGCGCAGAAACTTTAGCCAAATTATACCTTAAGGAGATTGTGGCACGTCACGGAGTGCCAATATCAATAATCTTTGACAGGGACGGTAGATTCACTGCCCGATTTTGGCAATCGCTTCAAGAAAGGATGGGTACTCGATTAAATATGAGCACGGCTTATCATCCACAAACGGATGGTCAAAGTGAAAGGACCATTCAAACTTTAGAAGATATGTTAAGAGCTTGTGCGATAGACTCTGGAGGTAACTTGGATACTCATCTGCCTTTAGCTGAGTTCTCCTATAATAATAGTTACCACTCAAGTATCAAAACCGCAACATTTGAAGCTCTATATGGAAGAAAATGTCGGTCGCCGCTGTGTTGGGCCGAAGTTGGTGAGAAACAACTAACTGGACCTGAAATTGTTCAAGATACAACTGATAGGATTACGATTATTAAAGAAAGGTTAAGGCAGCCGCTAACAGACAAAAGAGTTATGCCGACAATAGAAGGAGACCATTAGAATTTAAGGAAGGAGATCGGGTTATGTTAAAGGTTTCTCCCTGGAAAGGCCTGATTAGATTCGGGAAGAGAGGTAAATTAAGCCCCCGATATATCGAACCATTCGAGATAATATCTCGAATCGGTCTAGTAGCCTATAAACTACGGCTTCCACTCGAAATGAATGGAGTACACGATGTATTCCATGTGTCAAATCTAAAGAAGTGTTTGTATAATGAAACTCTGATCTTTGTTGGATATTATGTGTCCTGACCCGACAAATCTTGAACCCGACCCGGTTACGACCCGTAAGAGTTACACCGGGTGCAACGAACTCTAAACCCGCTTAAGAGTTAACCGGTAAAAGAAACGCAAACGTTTGATTATATATATTATTTATAATAGTTATAAATAATTAATAATCAATAATATTATTATTACCGGCTTAACAATAAAGGGTGAACGATATTTAAATAAAAGTGGTTTTATTTTAAATTCACGGTCGAGCTATTCGTTATTGAAATATTTTTCTAACGTTAGCTCGTGGGCTCGCGTACGAGATGGGCTTTATATTCGAGAGGGGGCCCGTCGCGAATTATTGGTCATCTAATAAATATTAGATGATTAAGGGACTAACCCTAATCACCTAATATTAATGTTCGACGGCCAAAAGAAAAGAAAAGAGATTTCTCTTTCTTTCTCCTCTCTCGACGCAACCCAAAAGAAAAACGGCTTCGGCCGTTTCGCCGATCTCGTCACCGCCGTGCTCCGGTGGCCATCTTCGCACCACCATAACTTGGTGGTGGTTTCTAGTTAGGGTGTTCCGTCTGTCAACGCCCGTAGACAGCCTTACGGTCTAGAGATCGCCACCTCGTACGCCCAGATCCGCTGCTCGGTTCGCCGCCAATCGCCGCTGCAAAACCTGCCGATCACCACCGTGATACTCGACGCCGCCGCCGCCGCCGTTCGCCGTCGTCACCCGCCGCCGCCACCGCGGATCGCACGTCGTCGCATCACCGTCGCCCGTCGACGCGAGCCCGACGCCTTTTCGTCGTGCGCCGTCTCCGGTTGCAATCAGATCTGAATCTGATTGATCTCGAAGTCTCGCGAGACGTGACGTAAGTCAAAGTGTACTCTCGCGATGCGTGATGACCACGTGTCATAAACGCCGTCCCGTAGCGGTACGCGACACCGGACCACGAGAATAATCGCGATACGCGACAACCATTTGAGACCGAAAGTGGTTCGTTCCGTTTCAACCTAGTGCTTCGTTCGTTGAAACTCGGTGTCTCGAACGTTTGTTCAACACCGCCAAGGTATATCTAAACTCACTATTAGTTTAGATTATTTATTTATATTTCTGTGTTTGCGTGTTTGGTAATCGGATCCTGTTGCGTACTGGTATTTGTGTTAATTGATTAAATAGTTTTAATATATATAATTTGTTATATATGCATATATATATATATATATATATATATATTTATATATATATATAATTTTATTCCGCTGCGTTACAGAATTAATTATAAATTAATTCGGTAAATCTTTTATAAACTATTAATCTATCGGTCACGTAATTTTTAAAATATGTCACCGGGCGACCCGAATACCACTGCCAAATCCCAACAGTGGTATCAGAGCCTTGATTACCACGCGTAAATCGGAACCGGTCGATTTTAAACCGGTGGATTCGCAAACTGGGGTTAAACGCCCGATAGTTGTGAATCAGATTTTATTTGTATTGCATAATTGAATTGCATCTTGGTCAACTTTATTTTGTCCAATTAAAATTGCAATTTGTTTTGATTGTATTTTATATGTATTCGGCCCGACCCTTGTTTGACTGTTGCGTGATTATTTTACTGTTATGGTTTGGCCCATTATTATAATAGTTTAGATTTTGGGTTGGCCCACATTTTTGGGTTCAAAATTGTAATTAGGTTTTTCTTTTTACGAAATCTTCTACTTTGGAAAAAGTTGTCATCAAGAAGACCCGAAGATCCAATCGATGTCAAGAGGCGTCTTGAGGTCAGTGGGAGCTTACAGAACCTGCACGCTACATGAAGATGTTTGCCTTGTGGTTGTTTTGTACTTTTGTCCCGTGACCCATTTGGTCTCGCTAAAAAGGCTCTAGCAAGACCAAAACCCTTATGGCCGAATACATATTCGTTTTGTTTGTTTTGGTTGCTTGGTTTAATAGTCGTATTACACACCAACTAAAACACCGAAATCCTTTTAAAATGGTATTAAAACTAATAATACAATCAATAGGTTACAAGTTCTAAAAGTCTTTACAACTTGACCTAAGTTTTAATGTAACCACCTTAATGAGTTTTCTTTTGGAATTTTCGAATTTTATAAAACTCAATCAAACTTAATAAGTCATTTATTAACTTTTGACTGGTTACATAACTCGCGACAACCTAGTTGTAATTTTACATAATAGGTTATTTAAAATACGAGTCCCGAGTGATGATAGGGTTTATCGTTTGTGTCCAACGATCACCAATATTAAAATTAATTTTAATATCCCTATCTGGTAATAAAACAAAATGATAGTTCGTGCCATCCTATCTCAAGTCGAACTTGGAACGTATTAACCGGAGCATCAGTGTTGGAGTATTTCAACACCGCACTTGGTGTCGAGGGTACCTTCTGAGGCGAGGACATTAGAGTATTTCAACACCGTGTCCGTCGCATCGACCATTTAGGATTACTATCACTTTAGATGTATATGTTCGTAGTGTTGGAGTATTTCAACACCGCGCTACGAGTGTGTATTGCTAAAGTGGGCACAGATGAGGCTAAACGTATCGCAAAATATACAAGTATGTATATAGCGGCCTCATATCGAGAGTTGTGACTGTGATTTCGCAATTGACACCCGCTGTCAGTTTGGTTACGCGAATTTGCTCCTGAGGCTTATTTGGCGGTCTCAAGTAAACTTGTCTAATCGAATTCTCAATTTTCTTATAAAATAAATCTTACCAATTTATAATAAGAAAATACTTTACATCGAAAATACTAATGTATTGTGCTTTGCTTATCATTTCATAACGGCTAATGAAAACAAATCCCTTCTCCTTTTTAAATCAGTCCTCCAGTAGGACAAATCAAATAACACCAACTTTCATCTTGTTGAAACAAACTCAGAAGATGTTCTGACATTTTTCACAAACTCTATGTCTTGAAGAGCCCAATCGCCGTAGTTGTGTTCCTTATAGGAATACAACGCGCCTGGATTAAATAACATAATACTAACACCTCTAAGGTAGATAGTATTATGCACGCTCGCATGTTTCCTGATAGTCAGCAAAAATGCAAGACTTGAGTATCAATGACATAACAAACAAGCTTAACTGCATGTTTCGTTTCTCATATGGAGAAGAGCTCCATGCAAGGCTCTTCTCCATAGGACCATGTCATTAAGATGAAAGGGTACCAGTATCACCTGATTCAACTTGGTTACCCCACGAGTATCTGGGCTTATACCTTTTCACTACTATAGAACCAGTAATACTGTGTGCTTTAGTGAAAAGTTCAACCAGTTGATAGCATTATGCTCAATTGACACTTCGTGTGTCATAGGTGATTGCTACCATGTTAAAATGCCTCGTACCAAGAAAAGAGTATCGACTCTAAGGGCAATAAAAGGCTGTGATCATTTGGCATCAACGCCCATGGCAAAAGATTTGTACGATCATTGCTGCATCATCATGACAAGCACCAGTGCTCCATGAACAACAAATCGGGTACTATACACTACCCCGTTAAGCTCAAAGAAAATGGAGAACGTTAGACTTCTCTGTTGGTATTCAAACTAATGTTATTAGATTTTCACGAGTATTCCCCAACGCATGCATGCATGCCTTGTAGGAACGTGAAAATAAGAAAAGCTTAAATCGAGGGACACATGATTCGAATTACCCTTTTAGGCCATTTGCTTTCAATCATGTCTTTCACTCCTTGGTAGTATTCAAAACAAGTGGTTGTTTTGACCTAGCTCGTCTGGGATTAATACTTTGCTTTTCACTGGTTTTATATCAGACTAATAACATAAGTTGAAGTTTCTTTAAGAAACATACCTAGTTCTAATGATTCTTGTTTGTGACTTATTCGTGTAAGCAAGACATGCATAAAAGGATACGGCCCAACTGGACCCTATGATCCACCATGGGATTAAGTTTCCTGATACGTGTCGTGCTTTCACAAAATCACAACCAAATCCTTCACTCATTCGAGTGAACTGTTAAATGTTCTTTCTAGACTTAGGCACTCTTGTGTTGGCAAACCTAAAAGAACCATATAACAAGAATCATAAAAGTTACTTCATAACTATGACGGTAATCATAGTGAATATGCTTATGGTTATAAGCATCAATGAAAATTCTTGAGTTGTACAAGAACATTTCAAAATAAAGTCAAAGAACCAGCTTTACAAATACAATCACAATTCTAAGTCTGATCGTAATAAAGAATACCTAAGCTTGACGAATCCTAAAATCATCTTAAGATATGTGAAAGATTTTTCACTAATCTGGTCCTACATGCACAGCCTTGGCCTGAGCACATGATAGGAATCAAACGATGCTTATCAACGTTTGAAAGATGATATATAAGAAGTATTTGCCATACACACCCCTATTGAGTATCACTCTCTTCATCACCACTCGCTTGATAGATCTAGTATCGAATGTCTTTTGACAATGAGAATTTATTCTCGTTAGATACTACATATAACAATGGATACTACTTCCACCATCCATATGGAATTCTAATTCCACACAGAAGATAGAAAGTTGTGTTCTGGCTTCTGAAATGGAAGGTTAAGTTCCCGAGTTATTTAACTGGAACTAGAAGTAAAGGACGTTGGTCTTGAAGTAGTTCAAGAGTCACAGATCCATTGTTAGCATATTTCCTGACCAACAAAAGTTTGTTGCATTAAAAAGGAAATACATATTTAAACACACTTGCAAATTCAAAATTGCAATATCAGATCTTGAATCTAAGAATGGCTTAATGCCATAATTTGATGTGTTTACATAAAGGCTAGTGGGAGCACTCTATCAATCCTCACCCGTATGACGATGATATACTGAAAGATAAAATAAAATCCTAATGTGATTATACATAATGTGGATTTTATGGTACAAAGAATTTAAAAGAAGTTTCTTACTGGATAGAGATCCACAGGTATAAGCAACTTCTGGGGCAATATAATCACACATTGAATATGTGATTAAACAAAGATGTCATTGTACAGAGTTACTCTAATGACATCAAAAAGGGAGAGATCACTGTACAGAGTTACACTGAGGTTGTCACTATACAGGGTTACACTATAGACACCAAAAGGGATAAATCAATCTACGCAAGTTACATTGATATCGTGAATTGTTGAACACAATACACTAAGTTGCATTGGTATTAACATTCACCGTGTAGAAATACACTACTACAAGTTTTCATGAATGACCAAGACATCTCTTGCTCATAATAAAGATTTTACATTGTGGCAGATTCCACAACTAAATCTAAATTAATTAGCCAACTCAAGTGACATTAAACTGCTGCTTATCTGAAAGGTTTAGAAGGATTCTTGACTTGGTTAAAGTTTTAACCAAACAAGACATTGTGATCACACAGTAACTATGGTGAATACCAAGGATCACTATGATCACAAAACCAGCACACTTTGAGGAAATTCCACTATTCAGAGAAATACTGGAACTATGAAATATTGGATAACCAAAATGATAGCACATTTCAAAACCTGGTCGGTAAAACAATGAATTGTAGGACTCATTAACCTCATACTAATGATGTTCGACCAATATACACTAAATGTATGTTTTGAACTAGTATTTGGATGTACGAATTGCTAACAGTTATACATTATCATCCGGCTTCCTCTAAAGGATTAGATGTAAAGCTAGATTCTATAACTGTGTTCGATTTTAATACGTTTAAATCCATGAATAAATGCAATTATTCCTCACAGTCAATCAGAATCGTGGACACGAATCTGAAGTGAGACTACTTATGAGTTTGGACTCAAGAGATTGACAATCCAAACTCACATGCATTATTTCATAATGATGCTGAGGAATAGATGTATTATTCTAAACTGTCCGTAGTCGTTCAGACTCGTGGGAACGAATCTGAAGTAAGACTATTCTGACTTTGGACTCAATGGTTGACAATCCAGACTCACAGACCTCATTGTGGAATGACGTTGGACGTAACTCGCATCAAACCATCTTCATGGATTCAATCATAAGATGGATTTGATTAATGGTATACTCATTAGTATCCTTAGACCTGAGATGCATGAGCGACCTCCCCTTTACCAAAGACTGTTCTTTGATTGTAGCTTAACGCTGTCGCGTAACTGCCAGTCATAACGGCTACTTTTGGGAATGGATCTGAAGTTCAGTGGGAGCTGTATGTAGTCGACATGGGATTCTGTACTCTTGCACTAATCATGCAACAGCTAGACATCGTGGCGCCCTCGTTGATTCCAAGTGTAAAGTGTAAGGCCTTACCCAAACCTACTGTGTGTTTGTTTTGGACCACTTCGAATCTATATCGAGAAACATAATGATTGAACATTAGATGAGAATGAATTGAATCCATGTCCATCGTTCAATTGATGTCATATACGGAAGGGATACAACGACTTCAAATTACCACAAGTCTAATATCAGTTGCTTGACAACAGATATGCCTTGGTTGTTGACTTGAAGTGTCATAACTGGTTGGGACAGTCATGTGTAGCTAGAGCACCTCTGTCTGTTTCTTGGATCTTGTCGCGATCAGTCCAAGTGGGAGACTATTGGATATTATGTGTCCTGACCCGACAAATCTTGAACCCGACCCGGTTACGACCCGTAAGAGTTACACCGGGTGCAACGAACTCTAAACCCGCTTAAGAGTTAACCGGTAAAAGAAACAGAAACGTTTGATTATATATATTATTTATAATAGTTATAAATAATTAATAATCAATAATATTATTATTACCGGCTTAATAATAAAGGGTGAACGATATTTAAATAAAAGTGGTTTTATTTTAAATTCACGGTCGAGCTATTCGTTATTGAAATATTTTTCTAACGTTAGCTCGTGGGCTCGCGTACGAGATGGGCTTTATATTCGAGAGGGGGCCCGTCGCGAATTATTGGTCATCTAATAAATATTAGATGATTAGGGGATTAACCCTAATCACCTAATATTAATGCTCTACGGCCAAAAGAAAAGAAAAGAGATTTCTCTTTCTTTCTCCTCTCTCGACGCAACCCAAAAGAAAAACGGCTTCGGCCGTTTCGCCGATCTCGTCACCGCCGTGCTCCGGTGGCCGTCTTCGCACCACCATAACTTGGTGGTGGTTGCTAGTTAGGGTGTTCCGTCTGTCAACGCCCGTAGACCGCCTTACGGTCTAGAGATCGCCACCTCGTACGCCCAGATCCGCTGCTCGGTTCGCCGCCAATCGCCGCTGCAAAACCTGCCGATCACCACCGTGATACTCGACGCCGCCGCCGCCGCCGTTCGCCGTCGTCACCGTCGTCACCCGCCGCCACCACCGCGGACCGCACGCCGTCGCATCACCGTCGCCCGTCGACGCGAGTCCGACGCCTTTTCGTCGTGCGCCGTCTCCGGTTGCAATCAGATCTGAATCTGATTGATCTCGTAGTCTCGCGAGACGCGATGTAAGTCAAAGTGTACTCTCGCGATGCGTGATGACCACGTGTCATAAACGCCGTCCCGTAGCGGTACGCGACACCGGACCACGAGAATAATCGCGATACGCGACAACCGTTTGAGACCGAAAGTGGTTCGTTCCGTTTCAACCTAGCGCTTCGTTCGTTGAAACTCGGTGTCTCGAACGTTTGTTCAACACCGCCAAGGTATATCTAAACTCACTATTAGTTTAGATTATTTATTTATATTTCTGTGTTTGCGTGTTTGGTAATCGGATCCTGTTGCGTACTGGTATTTGTGTTAATTGATTAAATAGTTTTAATATATATAATTTGTTATATATGCATATATATATATTTATATATATATAATTTTATTCCGCTGCGTTACAGAATTAATTATAAATTAATTCGGTAAATCTTTTATAAACTATTAATCTATCGGTCACGTAATTTTTAAAATATGTCACCGGGCGACCCGAATACCACTGCCAAATCCCAACAATCTTACCCCCAGGTGAGGTCCAAATTGATGACAAACTTCGATTTAGTGAGGAACCAGTAGAAGTCTTGGATTGGAAGACTCAAAAGTTAAGACGGAGCCGTATAAAGTTGGTGGAAGTCCGTTGGAATTCCAAGTACGGTCCCGAATTCACTTGGGAAAGACTTGACCAAATGGAAAATAAATATCCCCAATTATTTCGACAAAAGCGAAAAGGTACGATTTACAATAAATTTCGGGACGAAATTTTCTAAACCGGGGGAGACTGTGACACCCGAGAAATTAATTACATAGATGATAAGGTAACACAGTGACATCTGTGTAATTATCCGATTAGGTTATGACATAAAAAGTATTATTTAATAATAATAATACTTGTGGATTACTAAAATTTGCAACATCAGGGACAACATGACAATAGAATAATCATCGCACGAGAATTCTATACTCTTAACAATATACAACTTGAAAATCAAATATATGTCAATATTATACTCATAAGGCTCATTGTACAAGCAAATAATGCCTTGGTTTTTTATCCATCAGTCAAGCGCAGGTTACAAGTGTTCATTGCTTGGGTTTTTAGTTGTCGTGTTGAAATAAAGTGATTGATATTGGCCATCGGTAGTTGGCCGTGTGCTGCAGTATTTGTTTGACTTTGTGCATGCTTTTTTCACCCACCGCTGCCTCACATCTCTATCTACTGTTGCCTCCATCTCTTCGTACCTTCCTTAGGAGGTGTGTGGATTTCGTGCAAGATTTAGGTTTGGTGTATAAAGCACCTCATCTTCATTTGTTCAGTGGGTTTCTCCATCAGTTTCGCTTTCGTCGATGAGTTCCAATTTATCCTCTGTTGCGTGAATTTTCTGTGAGGTTTTTAGGTTTGATGAATCAGCGGGCCTTCTCATCTGTGACGGTTTTAGTTGTGCCGTTTTTAGTCTGTGGCTTTGTGTTAATGATTTATTAATATGCAGTTGGTTTTCTTTGTTTCGCCAATCCCTTACTATTATTCGAGTCGTGTGCTTTTTTATGGTTGGTTTCTTGGTTGTGACGTTTTAAATTTGTGGGTTTGTGCTGATGGGTTCTGATTTTTGATATGTAGGTGTTGGAGTTCATTTGTGGCCACTGTAGCTTTGTGCTTTAAGGTTAGTTGGTTTTGTTCGTTGAGTTTGTATTGTGTTTTTTTTTTGGTTAGGGGTCCTTTTGCTTGATGTTGTTTTTCTAATACTAAGATAAAATTTGGTCGGCATGCTTTTTTCTATGACATTCTGTTGGTTTTATGTTGATGGTTTAAAAGGAACTTTGGGGGTTAATTTTTTTTTTTTTGGTTGTTTGTTTTGGTCTTTTACTTGGTTCATACATGGTTTGTCTAAGTTTATATATGGATGTAGGTGTTTGTGTTTTGAAGGAGATTTATTTATTAGTGATTTAGTTTTCTTTTGTTCTCTTGGGGTTTGGTTTATTGTGTTGGGTTCTTTTAGGGGTTTAGTTATATCACTGCGCTTTCGTTGGATTTGTGTTTGAGAGGTGGTTGTTTTTTGAGTTTGGATGACATGTGGGTTTGTTTTTTTAATACACTAATGTGGTGTCTCAAAGATTTAGAAATGACATTGTTATGATCTTCACATGTTTTCTGGAATGTTAAATTTTCTTTAGACTAAAGTTTTCTGGAATGTTAAATTTTCTTTAGACTATATACCAGCGTCCTGATATTCATTGCATTCACACCTGGACCGTCATGGCGTTACGGGACATGCCATGTTTGTGCAGTCACAATGAACCCTCAAGAAGGGGGCTACGTATGCACTACGCACCGGTAACAAGACCCAAACTACAGGTATGTATGCCTTGCCCCTTTTAGCATGCCCGTTTATATTAGGGAGAGTACAATGCAAACAAATAAATTAAAAACATACATAACTTTATTTTTTATACAAAAGAGATCATGGTGTAATCTTTTGATTAAAAAGAACAGTTTGTTGCTACCGAATTAAAAATAGAGTTAATTATACCATATCTCTTTACCACTGACAAACAACAAATAATTAACAAGAGGATTGGTTTATAGAATGGTAGCGTGTAGTTTTAGTTAAAAATGTAACCATTGATTTACTGAAGGTACATTATACATTTACCAGCAGCTCAGTAAATTCTGATGATAGATTTTGCGCGCCTACCCAATATACAGCCGGTATAAAACATATTCTTGGTAAACCAGCTTTAGATAACATACCGAGGTCATGTAGGTTCCACGTCAAAGGTGATATCTCTCTGTGGCCATCACGGCTACCATTTTGTAACTGGAATGAAACCTGAACCCACTTTTGTTCGCAGCTGTTAGCAGATGTAGATAGGCATGGTGTAACAAATATCTAGATTAGTTTTATAAAATGGCTTCTCGGTTATGGTTACCTTAGATCCGTATTTACCACAAAGACTATATTAGATTTGAATTTGTTTTGCAGGTTTGTTAGTTCTCCGTAACATAACACACGTAGGTACGTATGATCAAAATAAGTTCACATTAGGAATTTTCTCCCTCTATTTACTGATATTACAGCATAGTCTTTCTATAGTGTCACTCTTATTTTGTTATGTGGCTTCTGATGAACATTGTTGCATATAGCTTTTTTAATTTTACATAACTGCAGTTTGCTGTTTGATATGGAAGTAAACTGGGGAAAATTTTTAGTATGGATGGAACAGCTTTGTGCTATGAACATTACAGCAGGTAGAGGGTGTTTTTGGCCAGCTTGCTGCTCTTATTTTATGTCAGGTTTGTAATCGGTTTCATCAGTCCAACGCCTACTTAAAAAGGTTCTCGCGCTTGCTATACAAAGATCTTGGATTAAAGAACATGAGTGTGATAGAATACTCGAGTCTCTTGGTATATTTCTTATTTACAGCTATTAGTCTTCAAATTAGTTTTTGATCTCAAGTTTTTCTTCTTTCTACTTAGCCAGCAGAAACATGTCTATTTGTGAGAATGTGCAACACCTAAAAAGCCATGGTGATGAACCCGAGGATTAAAAAAAGGCCATCAATGAGCGTCCGCCGCGAAGCGCGGATCGCAACATCTTGTATAATACAATATCCAGTTACTAATAGACAAACGAGGAATTTTTGTCTAAATAAAAATAAATATTATATGAGAAAACATGTTCGTAAAAATATTTTATCAACAAACGTTGGTGACAACTCAATTAACTCAAAACAAGTAAAGAATACCAGTATAGATGCAATCAAATTATACTGATAAACCAAGTATGGCAAAAGCAATAATTAATCATACCATTGTGAGCGTAATTTAATTTCATGAATTTTCATATAATTACTTTCATGATTCGGGTCTAAAAATTTATCTGCAATATCGCGAATTAACAGTACTATACCTGAAAAACACTTAAGATTTTATAAAATCTTACACTTGGCATAAGCCAAGCAAAGATGGTTTAAAAATCTTACACTTGGCATAAGCCACGCAAAGATGGTTTAAAAATCTTACACCTAGACCCCTTAAAATGATGACATACCTTGAGAACATGACACATAACCCCCTAGATCTACAAGTAATCATGATATTAAGCTTCTAAGAAACTCCCCCCATAGACTCCACCTCTCTCTTCTCTTTGTTTCAACCGAGAACCCCTCTCTCTCTCTCTCTCTTTCTCATTTTTTTATTTTTCATCATCATCAACCAAAAACCATTCTTGAAGCAAGATTAAAAGAGCAAAAGTTGGAGATTCAAGTTAACCATCATCAATCAAGATTCACCTCATCTTTTAAACCAAAGTATGACTCACTCTCTCTCTACTCTCTCTCTCTAGAATCCATACTTTGGATATGAATCTTTAATTCTTATATGGCCTTGATGATGATTCCTAGCCATTAACAATCCATTTTCTTAAGCTTTCATAACTAAACAAGAGCATTCACCAACATGCATGAACATTGTAATGAATGCATGTTGAAAAGCTAGTGATTTAGTGTTCATAACACATGTAACAAGTGGGTTAACCACCAAAATTTGGGAATCTACTAATGAATATTCAAAAGACACAAGATTTTGTAATAAACAAACACAATTTTATAAAAACTTTGTTGAATCAAAGTAAAAGAATACAAATGGTTTCATGCATCATAAGTTAAAATGATTATTCAATAATACATGGTTAAATGCTTATGATTAATGCTATTAAGGTAACAAATCAGTTGGTGATGTATGCATACATGTATACGAAAATTTGTACATAAATTGGAAACATAAATTGGTTTTTAGTTATGAGCATTAAAGGATTTAAAACATAGAAAAAGAATAACTAATAAATGGACTAGTTACATTAAATATAATAAAAACATATATATATATGTCGTATATATACATATGTATGTGTGTGTATTTGAAATATTTTATGATTGGTGGAAATGGATGGCTAGAAACTAGTGTAATCATGTTGTCAAAAAGTGACTTTTAAAAAGGGTTTTCTTTAAATCTTAAACTAAAAAGTCTAATAAAAATGATTCTTGATTTTAAGAATCTGTTACAGAGGTGTAAGTAAATAAATATAATTTTTTAAGAATTTTAGGAATGTTATGAATAAAAGACTATTACTAGCTAACTAGTCGAAAGAACATCAAAGACGGCTCAAAAACACAAGTTTTGACGAAGATCAGTTTTGAATAGCAACTTAAAGCCATATTTTTCTGGAAATTAAAATAATATGTTTTTAGAAAAATAAAACGAAAAGACATAAACTTTACGTGATCAATCTATACGAATAAAAGACGCAAAAACGCCAATTGTGAGTAGAAAAATTAATTATATAGTAAGCTCATAAATAATATGTATAACATTGGAAAAACATTAGAAATAGTTGAAAGAAAGTTAAGAACATTAGTTGAGTCGTAAAACAAGTCACCAACGGGTTGTTAATAACAATACTAAGGTAATGGGATCATCATCGAAGCAAGTAAGTTAGACAAATTGACTTATTTTTAAAATAATACTTATATGATTTCCCTATAATAAATTAGGGTGCCATATTGACAAGTAGCAAACGGAGAGTAACAGACAAAACTGTGAGTTCACTACTTCCCCTTTTTCTAAATGTTTTTCAAATGTTTTGGGGCTGAAAATGCATTTAATGAAATAAAACGGATATGATAAGTTGGCAACCAATATGTGGGTATGATTAGACATAAGTAAGGCGTAGATGCTCATAAAATGATGAGCCTGGCCAAAAATAGAAAGAATCCGTCGTCTAAATCGTTAACTATGGAATAGGCGAGAGAAGTATTGATAGATCTATCAGGAATGACCAACCCTAGCCCACTGATCAGTCGCTCTGGTCGTGAAACATGGTGGGAAATACTTTCGAATAGTGGTTTACGTATCGATTTAGAGCTTATGTTACTAATTATACGTCATGTCCCTAGCTAGTTCATGAACCACATGTTGTCTGATAACTTATATATATCTGTATGTTTATAATTGAATGAGATTTGAATTGGTGGTTTCGTAATAAACTGCATAATTGGAAATTTTGAGATAATGAGAATGAATTTAGCGGTTTCTAGAAATATGAACCACATATATTGAAAATGAGAATTTTGAGAAAGAATTGAGAACGAGGAATGGAAATGAAAACTTGTGAACTCACCAACCGTTTGGTTGACAAAATCTTTTTAATGCATTTTCAGGTAAGTAATGGCTTGGCTCAGGATCTGGATTTGGTGTATCTACATCGGGAATGAAGTTGTCATGTGGGTTACCTTTTACATAATGTAATGTTTTAGTAACTATGATGTAAGGGACCTGGAATGGATGACTACGTCATCATTTGCTTAATAAAATAACATGTTTCGAACTTTACTTTAATTACTAGTTACTAAAACTCATAGGTAACCAACTTTTGATCACCGCCACGTGTTGCTTCCGCTAAGCTAAAAATTTTGGGGTGTGACACTATGTTGGCTGATGCTCAACTTCCGGTAAATTTCTGGACAGAAGCTGTCAACATGGCTTGTTATGTGCTCAACCGAGTGCTTACGGTTAAATGACTTGGGAAGACTTGTTATGAGCTACTCAAGAATCAATAGCCAAATCTCATATATTTGGAACCTTTTGGGTGTCCCTGTACAGTGTTGAAGTCTGCTGGCAAGTTTGAAGACAAAGTCTTTGAAGGACTGTTTGACGGTTACTCACATCAGAAAACACGGGTATTCAACAAGCAGACTGGTACAGTAGAAGAACATTTACATGTTGACTTTCAATCTTACACATTTCCACCCAAAGGTGTCAGACCGATTGGATGTTCGATTATAAGTCACTGTTTGAACAGCTTGAATCAACACCAGAAGTATCTGATGATCATCTTACGCGTGTGTATATCAATTTACAAGATGATACTCCAGTCTTGAATATTGAGACTCTGTCTACTCCAAATGTGCCTGTCGCTAATGATTATTTGACCGAAACAACAAATGATTCCACAATCATGGCTGATGATATGTCTTTTGATGATGACAATTAATTTCATGAAGCCGTTTCTGATCAGGTTGAGTTTCATGTTCAACAAGTCGAACCACAAGTTGAAGCTACTACAAGTGGTACTAGTGAGGTTACGGTCGATAGTGTTCAACCAGTTTTACAATCTGACACTAACTCAACTGAACATGTGGTTGATGAGGAAGATCATGTTCCTGATATGGCTGAGACGATCATTATTCCGATTCATCAGACGCTCCGGATAAACACCATTCATCCACAAGATAATATCATTGGTCATTTAAATGAAGGAGTGCGCACAAGACATCAAATTGAGAATAGTGTTTGCTTATGATTCTTGAATCTGGTGTTCAGGACGAAGTATTTCATTCATGCTTTCTATCCCAGATCGAGCCAAAAGATGTTGATCAAGCATTAGAAGATGGTTCGTGGATAGAGGCAATGCAAGAAGAGTTGTTATAATATAAAAAGCTTGGAGTGTGGTACTTGGTCGATTTACCAGCCGGAAGCAAAGAACCGTGTGGAACCCGTTGGGTTTATATATGCAAGCGAGACGATCGAGGAGTGATAGTCCGTAACAAAGCCCGTTTGGTTGTACAAGGGTTTTCTCAGGAAGAAGGAATCGATTTTAACGAAGTGTATGCACCGGTTGCCAGAATTGAAGCGATGCGTATTTTCTTGGCATATGCTACACATCGTGGATTCAAGGTCTTCCAAATGGATGTCAAGAGTGCGTTTCTATACGGCAAAGTAAAAGAAGAAGTTTATGTCAAACAACCTCCGGGATTCTAAGATCCTGATTATCTGGAGAAGGTATGTAAGTTGGACAAGGCACTTTATGGTCTCCATCAGGCTCCTCGAGCTTGGTATGAGACTTTGTCCACTTATCTACTGAAAAATGGATTTAAGCGTGGGTTGGCTGATTGTACTTTGTTTTGTCGGAAGACGGGGGAGGATCTGTTGTTGGTACAAATCTATGTCGATGATATTATATTTGGTAGCTCAAACGAACAGCTTTCGAAAGATTTCGAGACGTTGATGCAAACCAAGTTTGAAATGAGTTCTATGGGAGAAATGTCGTTCTTTTTGGGCTTACAAGTTCAACAATCTGCTAAAGGGAACTTCATACATCAAACGAAGTGTGTGAAGGATGTCTTGAGACGATTCAAAATAGAAGACGTTCGTGTTCTGGGAACTCCGATTCAGCTGTCGCATGGCCTTTGTCCTGATGAAGATGGTGAAGCAGTTGAAGCCACTTTGTATAGGGCAATGATAGGTCCATTGATGTACTTAACAGCTAGTCGTCCTGACATAATGTTTGTTGTGTGTTTGTGTGCCAGGTACCAGGCAGCTCCGAAGTTATCACACTTGAATGCGGTTCGAAGAATTCTAGCTTATCTGAAGGGTAACACAGATCTTGGGATGTGGTATCCTCATGATGATAAGTTCGACTTATCTTCCTACTCGGATTCAGACTTCGGCGGTTGTAAGATTAAGTCAACCACAGCCGGATGTCAATTCCTTGGCGATAGGTTGGTGTCTTGGCAATGTAAGAAGCAGACATCCTTTGCTACGTCCACTGCAGAGGCTGAATACGTTGCGGCTGCTAGTTGTTGCTCACAGGTTTTATGGATCCAACAGCAATTGCGGGATTACGGTTTGCAGTTTCTTACTACACCTATACATATAGATAATTCGGCTGCCATTTGTATTACTAAGAACCCCGTCATCACTCTAAAACAAAACATATAAACATCCGCTATCACTTTATACGTGATTGCTATGAGAAGCACTTGATTGATTTGCAAAAGATCCACGCTGATTTTCAAAAAGTGGACCTTTTTAATAAGGCTTTTGACAAAACCCGCTTTCGATATCTTTTGCAGATCAACGGCATACAAAAACTTCCAGCTTAGTAATTGTCGGTTGATCAATTTTTGTTTTTAGTTTATCTTTTAGTTTTGTTTCCTTTCTTATTACAGAATCCGAAAATAGAATTTTGTATTTTAGGGGGAGATATATCAGAAAATATATTAAAATTTGAAAATTGCAAAAAGCATAAAAAATTGAAAAACGCAAAAAAAATGGAAAAATCAAATATTGAGAAATTAATCCGACCAAGAGAGAAATGATATTACATCAACATGTATTATCAACCATGGATAAAGTAAAAATAAAGGCTGTAGGTACTTGTTTGGTTAGTTGAATGCGTGAAGGCAAATCTGATATATGCTAGTATGATATAAACATAAAATTTCTGCTTGATTATTGTGAGGCACATCATGATGATTGCTGTGTAATTTTGGCAAATAAAAAATTGAAAATAGCAAAAAACAGAATAAGAGATGTTCTGGTGTATGCATGCTTTCATTTTGCAAAAATTCCAACTTGTTTGATTTTCTTTATTTTATCAAACGATCGGCCTTTCTCTGCGTATCGAAAGATCGACCTGATTGGTGTTCGTTTGACGTTCTACTTTATTTTCTTTGGTGTTACGTATAATTCATCGGACTTTCTCTGCGTGTACGTGAGTACCGACTTCATTGTTGTTGGATTATACAATTTCTGCTTTATTTTCTATTTTATATTTTCCTAAACAATCGGACTTCTCTGCGTGCCTACCAGCCGACCTGATTGTTGTTTGTTTAGGGTTCTGCTTTATTTTTGCATGAAACACCATGGACGATAAATCTCTGTTGAAATCAAAATTCTGTGAAAAATATTTAAAAAAAAGAAATAACTACAATAAGCCAGATTACCAGTATTTCGGATTATGTGGGCTTTTATAGGTTCATTGCATGTTAAATCATACCTTAACATATCAGAAAGCTATAAAAATTGATCTGCCTGAGCTGAAATAAATTGAAAAATTGTATTTGCTACCAACTTGACTTGCATGCTGATTAAAAATGAAATTGAAATGTGTCTGATGCACATTAACTGATATGATCTCGCCTCTGGATCTTTCTCGCAAAAATTTAAGTTATTTTAGATTACAATTCTGTTATTTCATTTTTGTTTGGTTATTAGTTTTGAATATCTGAAAATCTTAAAAAGATTTTAGGTGTGTTTTAGCATAATCTTGTAAAAATCCAAAAAGCATTTCGGTGTGTTAGAAAATTTTATAAATCAAAAATATTTTGTTTCTATTTTATTTTCGATCAACCGATAGTGAAAAATCAAAATTATGCCGGATACAACCAAATGGACTTGAATTCAGAAAGTTCATCATCCAATTGAACAAAGTTTGATGAAAATTGACAAAATTTAAAACTTTTGGTGTTCAATTTGAAGATTCATCAAAATTCAGGGGTTAAAATTGAAAATTTTGGAAATAGCCAAACTTCAAGTTCGGACATCCGAATCTAGAGTTCGGAGGGTCCGAAGTGCAAGTTCGGACACGTTTCGGACAGGCCGAAGGCAGAGTTCGGACAAAGTTTGAGACCGAACGTGGAGTTCAGAGGGAGTTTAGACATCCGAACTCCTCAGGCTATAACTAGCCGAACTTAAGGTTCGGAATTCACTATTTCTCGTTTTTTCCGAACTTATACCGAACTCTTGCCAAAATTTCCAAAATCATATTGACTACTTTTTAGCAAGATTAGAGACTGGATTAAGGTAGATTGCATGATTCCGAGTACACTGGTGGTCTTAGATTTCGTTTTTGGTAACTGTTAATGGGTTTTCTGTTCGAAAAACGTTTCGAGGGTTTTTTAACTCATTGATCTAAAAATTAACTGCTTAAAACGTGATTTCAGAAGTTAAAAGAAGTGTCTATGGGTTCGTAATCAAAAACCGCTCAAAGGGTTCAAGTTTTACAGTCTGGTTTGGTCTGATTCATCATTTTTGAGATTAAAACTTCTCGGAGTTCGTCAGGATCCGAACCTGAAGTTCGGACTCCGAACCTGAAGTTCGGACTCCGAACCTGGAGTTCGGACGGATTTCGCCCAACGTTCAGACGTTGACGTGAAGTTCGGACATTGACCGAAGGTCAATGGTGACTGCAAGGTTCGGACCAGGTTCGGACATTAGTCACAGTTCGTACCAAGTTCGGACAAGGTTCGGACCAGGTTCGCACAAGATAAACTTTTGACTAAAAAGTTGATTGTTTATGCGAACGACGATGAACTGATGAAATTGGTGAACATATTTGTTAATAACATGGAATTTAATGAACTTTTCGTTTTATGTGTTTTCAGATATGGCTTACGATTTGAAAGTTGGTGACAAACATAACGTATGTGCATATCTTGGCGTTGCAAGATCAAAACTCACTAAATTTAGAGGATCTGGGATATTTGATTTCCTACATCGATTAAGGATTCATTATGCAATCACACAATCGTGTGATGTGTATCGTGATATTTTGCCGGAGTTCTGGAGTACTGCAAGAACAATCACTAATGATCCTATCAGAATATCGGCAACAGTTCAGAATCGAACTGTGGAATTCACTGAAGCTGATATCAAAAGGGTATTGAAGCTGAGTGCTGACACAACAACAGCACCATTGGAATTTCTACAAGCTGATAATGTGGCACTATTGAAGCGGATTTGGTATACTGTTGATCCGAGTAAGGAGTGGATTTACAAATCATCATTGAGTGTTCCATACAAATATCTGGTGCATGTGTTGTTGCTATGTCTTAGGCATCGACTTTCAGGGCATGATGAAGTCAACCAGATGATGCTTTCATTGCTAAATTCCTTGGTAATGAATCGTCCATACAACATTGTTGGATTAATCTTCCATTACATGAGAGATAATCTAACTCAAAGATACAAGAAAGCAGCGTTATATCCGAGATTTCTTCAGCTGATTCTGAATGATATGTATCCAAATTTAGTGAAGCATGATGATCAAAAGTTGGAGCTAAAACATATGAGTGAAGCCAGTGTGGGTGCATTGGCATCTTATCAGAAGAAGACTCCTGCTGAACAACCAAAACTGAAAAGACTGATTGGTCATTTGGCTAATCCTGATTATGTGGCACCAGCTCAGGGTGCAGCTCGTCATCCATCAGGAAGTGATTCAGAAGAATTAGATTACAGTTGGATTGAAGAGTAGAATCAGTTACCACAAAAAGCAAGAGTTAAGAGACCAAAAAGAAGACTACCATTTGTACAAGAACCCATGAACCAAGCACCAGTTGTATCATAACCACCTGCTTCTGAACCAGTGGTATCAGCACAAGAAGTTCCTGTAATTGTCAACGTGACTGAGACACCAGCAGTTAACACCTTGATAGATGAAGATGAATTTGATGATGAAGATGAACTGATGAATTTAGGGGCTAACTCTGAAGACGTGTCTGATAGAAACGATCCGTTTTTTCATCTCAAGATTAATTCTAGGTACGTAAAGGTGAGAAAGGGTAGCGAAGAACATTTTGCGTACCGAACCAGTATGAACAAAAAGCAACGATCGTTACAAAGATCGTGTGTACGATGTTGTAGCTTCATCCGAGACAGACGAAGATTACAATCCTGAAGCCGATGTTATACATGGCAAAGGAAAACAACAAGTTACTGGTACTTCTTCAACTCCGTCAAAGAAGAGGAGGAAGTCAGTTGCTGCTGGTGGCCGAGGAAAGAAACAGAAAGTCTAAAATTTATTTTGAAGCCTCGTACCGGTGTATCTTCTTCTGCAAAACCTGCAATGTCTTTGCTAGAAATAACTACAACTGTTCAGACTTCGGCTTATGATGTTCAGTCTGATTTTCTGCAAGACTTGATGAATTCAGTTTGGTTTACAAATGTTGGAACAACACCTTCAGCAAGTGCTGGTGCACAGTTTGTCAATGAGCCAATGGGCTCTACACCCACAACTCATGTGTTCTCATCAGCCACAGCAACCACAGCTTCTACTCATTCAACACCAGATATCAATTTCAATTTCGATCAAGGTTCTGTGTCGTTCTCTCAGGCCAGTATTCTTCAGAGTGCTCTAACCGACCAGCAATTACAGATTGATGCTTTGAGGCTAAGACTGAGGAGCAATCGAAGATGATTACTAAGCTAAGAATAAGTAATGATGAATTAAGGGCACATAATCAATCTCAAGGTCAATTGATTACTACATTGCAGAGTCGGGATTTAGCTAAAGATCGGGAGATTGTACGTTTGAATAGAGCTAGTCAGACTCAGAGTACCATGCTTCTTGAGATGAATGAGCAAATAAAGTTCTTAATGCAGAAATTTAAAGCTCAGGGGGAGATTGGTGATAGTTCTGGTTGTCAGGAAGACTATATGAACTTTTTGAATGACGATCTCTATCATGATGATCCTCAAGGGAATGTAGGTGGAGGATCAGGCCCGACTGGAACCACTGGTTCGGGTGTTGGGACATCTACATCCCAGGGGGAGAAAAACTCAAGAGAAGAAATGCCAATCACTTCGATCCCGTCAAATCAAGCAGCGGTTAGTTTGGGTGAATTCAAAGAAATGTTACAAACACTAGAAGAAGGAGAGTTTGTTGGTGATCTAACAACTGAACAACTTCAAGCAGTCTTTGAATTGAAAGACGAGGAAATGAAGAGAGCTTCTGAAGCTGCACCTAAGAAATATGAGTCATCTGATCCAGAGTCTGATGAAGATGTTGAAGATATTTTTGATGAAGAAGTTGAGGTAGAAGATATCACTGAAGAAGAATATCCAGACCTATACTCAAATTTCAACAGTAATCAGTCTGGTGATGATTTTGAAGTGTTTCCTAAAGAAAAAGGTGCTGAAGTTGAAGAAAGACTGAAAAAGAAAGAAGCATAAAAACCTGAAGACCCGATTGCTAAGGAGACTAAGGAACAAAAACAACGTTGGGCATTTGATGAATACATGAAGATATTTCATGCCAATTATGTTCCTCCTCCAAAGCCAATCAAACAAAGATCACATGTTAAATTCAAGGGTCAAGCTTTAGGTGATATTATCAGCTGGATGTATGCTGAAAGTTTGAAGTGCTATGGGATTAAACGGCAACATGGTATCCAGTACTTCAAATGTGCAAGAGATTTTAGTAGCTTACCAGTTTGGGATGTTTGAGAGCTGACACGAAAGCCTTTGTGCAACTATGGCACTGACTGGAAGGGTTTTCACTTCAAAAAGCTTATTGAGAAAAAATGCAGAGAAGGATTTCAATTTTTGAATCCTCAAAAACCAAAAAGGCGTCGACATCCAAAAAAGATTCATAAGAAGACCGGGAAGAAGCTGATAATATTGATTTTCAAGAAGAAGTCTGATGTGATGAAAAAGATTTCATTGATGAAGATGGAGTTAGATTTTATCAAAGATTTGAGGTGGTGGTATTACAATGAGAAGACTAGTGAAGCTGTTATTGTGTTGAAAGATGAGAACATGGTTGTGAAATTCTATGATCCGATGTGGCTGATAAATCTGTCCAAGGCTGATATTGATGTGCTGTATCATAATCAGATCCTGTTTCATCCTGATTATATGGAGCAGGCATTACAGTTTCAAAGGGTGATAAGGATTTGTTTTGCATTCAATATCTATGCTGGGCAGAATCATGAGTTGACATGGACTGGGATGGAGGCTACTGATCAAGAATGATGAAGAACGGTCCAGCATTTGCTAAGGTGGAGTTTGTTAGTACCTGAATGTGGCAACATGCTGGATCAGACAAAGCTTTTGAAGACATCAAGATATCAACTAAGTCTGCTGGCCGAATCCAGGCCGAACCTAGGGTTCGGACCAACTGAGGAGTTCGGACGGCAGAATGGTTATAAATAGGTTGATAGGTTTGTTTTCTGTAACGAGTTTTTGTGAGTATGTGTGTTTTGTAAGGTGAAAGTACTCTAATTCTCTTGTAATTCATACCAGTTATTGAATGAGAGATTTGAGTCTTTATTTACACAACTTGTTCACACGTTTGCTTAACACAATGATGTCGAACTGATCACGATCCATCCGCTCTAGCGTTTTCAATCGATAAGTTAATTCACCAAAATGACTGGAAATTTCCTATTAGTTATTGGGCCAAAACAATATATACACATACATTTACGAAAATATATACGTATTACGGGTTTGTAAACAACTTTTAACAAACAGACTAGTAAAGGTGATGCAGTTTCACACCGCAAACAATCGAGTACCGAGTACTTTAAGCAGAGAAACAACTATAACGAAGAAGACTTCTTCAATTTTATTCAAAACTCAAAACTAATGAAAACTAGAATATCCTTCACAATATATAAATGCTCCTATTTAAAAGATAGGCATGAAACTTGCAAAGTAATGTAAACCAAAATTAAACACAATCTCTAACTTATTTGAATTTTAAAATAACTATAAAATAAATAAAATCAAACTACTTAAAAATTAAAAACCCATATAAATGGGAATGGATCTTCTGCCATCATACCCCCCCCCCCCCCTCTTACAAAAAACTTGTCCTCGAGTTTTGCCTATTTCCTTAAACCCACCAGGATCGAACGAAACGTCTTGATGGAATTAGATTTTAGCTTCATGCGAACTGGCAGGTGCCCGGTCTATCAGGTTGTCGGGTCCTCCCGCACCCTTCTCCTTCTCCCCCTCTTCGAAAAAGACTCGTCCTCGATTCTTGATAATATCGAAGAGATCAAGTCTAATTTTGGGATGGAAAACTCGAGCCAACGCAGCACCATCATTAATAATCGTATCCCTTTGAAAAATAATAGCTTCCACTTGAAATTCATACGTTATTGCGCCAATATTTACGAAAATCACCAAAAGCATTACAATGTGCTTCACCTCATTGAAAGTCAAATAGCATACAAAATTGAAGCGAGAAAAAAACACACTCTCAAACAGAAAGAGGATTATCCCAAATTTTGACCAATTTCGTTCCAAATTTTACGGCCCTTTAGATGGGATTCCATAAAAAATTCAAGAGCAATTAATTCTTGTAAATAAATCACAACTTGAATATTGAGCCGTGTAGATAGAAAAAAACCTATTTGTGATTCCAAATTATGAAACCCGAACTCCAATCTCAATTATTGTGGACGCTTAAATTTCTCCAATCGGAACCGACTTGTTGCGCCGGTATGTACGGAAACTGCCAAAATATTTGCACCGTGCCCCACCCACTGAGTTTCCAATTGTATACAAAATTGAGGAACTTGAATGCAAAAATTAGTTACCAGATCATAATTAGTTGAAACCGTGGATCGTGACCGAGCAAACATCACCACTGACAACCGTGGATCCTCTTCAACCCGGTCGTCAACTTGACTAGTAATCCAGCCAAGAAAATCTTGCACCAACATACACTCTTCCGCGTTGGGAATCATGTCGTCTTCATCGTATTTTGGTTCTTGATAGATAGGATTCTCCTCTTCATTCTCATCGTCCCAGACGACGAAACCTGATTCGGTTTTTGTTGCCTCATAGCGTTCCTCATGCTGTAACTCCAAGTCCCGGACTCGTTGATGCAGCCTCTCGATTTCCGCTATGTCCCGGGTATCCCGTAAGTGGTCCTCGTTGCGTCGATCGGCGTATCTACGGGGAAAACAAAGGGAATCTGTTTCCGGTCTTGCCATTGAATCGTCTACTGAGCTCTGATACCAACTGATGCAATTTCACACCGCAAACAATCGAGTACCGAGTACTTCAAGCAGAGAAACAACTATAACAAAGAAGACTTCTTCAATTTTATTCAAAACTCAAAACTAATGAAAACCAGAATATCCTTCACAATATATAAATGCTCCTATCTAAAAGATAGGCATGAAACTTGCAAAGTAATGTAAACCAAAATTAAACACAATCTCTAACTTATTTGAATTTTAAAATAACTATAAAATAAATAAAATCAAACTACTTAAAAATTAAAAACCCAAATAAATGGGAATGGATCTTCCGCCATCAAAAGGGTTAAAGCGTTAAACTTATTTTTAAAAATTCCACAATACGAGATTTGTTCAAAAATGACATGTTTAACGGTTACGAGACTTGAAACAGGCTTGGGATGGATCGGGGATCAAATGTATGGCTATAGGAAGTAAAACAGTAACTAGGAAAAAAAACAACTTTGTAGGTACCCAAGGTCAAACTTATGACCCCCTGGTCTTCAGCCAAAGAACCAACCATTAGGGCAGAATCTGATATTTGTTGAAAACTTGGTTTGAAATCATTATGTCTGTTAGTAGCTGGAGCAAATTGGTTTGTTCAAAGATTTAAATAAAAAACGTTGTGGCCAAGTTTAGAACTCGCGACCTCCTGGTAACAACGCGAGGCGCCTAACCATTGAAACCAGACTAAGTTTGTTGATTTAGCATTATTCGGAATTTAATTAACCAGCAGTTTCGCTGGTCATCTTCTTCATAAAAAAAACCTACCAGCCCGTCCGCCATTGACGTTCAAAAAACTCAGATAAACAAAAAAGTTACAGAAGCATGCGATATCTCAAAGAATGTTGAGTTTTCAGTTATATCTGCCATCGAAACGAATAAACAAAACTTGGAGGGTGATGGTGAACTTCGATGGCACGAAGGCTGCCACGGCGGTGTTGCAAGCGAAGGCCAGAATGTGGCCGCCCGATGATGGCCGCCATCGAACAAACTACAGGGACGGAGTTTTTACCAGTGTTCAGTTAGTTCCGAATCCGTGTTCGTATCCATTCGAGATAATGAAGGTGGGTATACGGTTTTCCTTGCGGTGGTTAGTCGGAGATCACAAGAGTGATCGTTCACGAGAGTGTTTGAGAGAATTCTTCTGGTGATTAATATGATCGATTGAGATAGTTGTAACTGATGAGGCCATATCTCGAATATGAAGGAGTCCGTTACTGGAAATCAATAGAAGTCCGTGATATCACGAGTGTTTAAATTTCAAGTTTGGTTTATTGGCAGAATCGGCCCCTCACAAATTTATAAGATTGGAAGCAAATTTTGATAATTACAGAATAGGTCCCTCCATGTTTGTATAGGTGGAAACAAGTTTAGGAATTGACACGATTGACCCTCAAGGTTTAGAATCCCTAATGCCCGACTAACCGACATAACTCTATAAAACAATCGTACTACAGAAAACAATCATGTTTATAAAACGTATAATGTGTTATATTTAAATAAATACACCAATATTAGAATTTACTTATGAAATCTAATTATATATAACTCATTTAAAATGATGACATGTGAATCACATAAAATCATAAACGTTTAGCATGTAATCATTAATATATGTAGTCCACAAGAAACCGTAGAACATCTTGTTCACATTAGATCATAGTACGTATAGTTCGCATGAAATCGCAACACATAAAATCATGTTTCTTAATTTAATAGGTTAACTAAATAATTCACTAACGTTTAAACTTGTGTGTGAATGCTCGTGTAGTGATGGACACACAAACTATAATTATGTGTTTGATGTAATGCATGCACGTATGTTTGTTTGGAATGATGTATGTTGTGTTAATGTCTGTTTGTAACTGTGTACGTTGTGTTAGTCAGGAATAACCCGGAAATGCCGGGTGCCACATTATGACCCAAAATTCCAACATATGCTTGCTGCAGATTCATAGCCTTGACCTAATTCCACCATTGCTAACTACACCAACAATCAAGATTCAACAGACAACATATACTTTAATCAAAAGCTATAAAAAACTCACACCAAAGATTTAAGTTACGAAGCTTAAGAATGCCGCACATCTTCCTCTGCCTCCAAAATCGACTTTTAAAATCTATAAATTTGATATCCACTTTATGTATTACTCACATGATCATACAATTTACTAACATCTTTTAATCAATTTCATAGCCTTGTTGAACAATCAAACTTTTCATGAACAAAACTAAATTTCTAATTCAAAGCAGCAAGAAGTCTTCCAAATGTGTGGTTCGATGATAAATAAACTAATTTTGGCATATTTCGAATATTTTTGAATCAAAACACTAAACGGAAATAGTAATGGTACACATAATCATAATTTAAACAAACAAGAAGATAGATAAATAACCTAATTTCAATTGTACCTGGGTTGCAGATTCGAGTGGGGAATGTCACACCCCGGGTCAACGGTATCGGGTGTGACCGAGAAAGGAATCATAGTCGAGGATACATAGAACAACATCTAATATACTTAAAACTTCATAAAACATTAAGTCATTGTATTGCAGCGGAAAGTGATAATGGACAATGATAATGTCTTACATTTGAAAACAAGTCTTAAATTAATAATAAAAACATTGAACGGTTTATTAGGATAGTCGGGACTATGACTCCATAAGCAGGTCCGATAGCATAGATAAGCCCCATTTGCATGTCTTCGAAAGGTTGCATCAATTACCTAAGAAATCATGAATTTTAAAAGGTCAACATAAAGTTGGTGAGATTCACAGGTTTATGATTTATCATAAGACATTTGTAAAACAGTTTTCAGTATACTTAAATATTACATGGGTTTATTGTTGTGGATGTATGAGCTCACTTGAACCTTGATTTCAAATACTAACGGTTTACCCACCCATAGCATCTCTTGCCCAGAGATGTTAAACAGAGCAGAATAACTGACGTGTACCCCCAGACAATCCGGAGTCAGAACTGGAGCTACCAGTTAGGGTAGGGTTGTCAACCCAAATAGATCTATTCACTAGCTATCGTTTCGTACAGAACTAATTGAAATCAATTAATGGTGGGATATGGTTGTACAAACGTTTATAACGATAATGTACCAAGTTGGGCAATCAGTAAGAGAACAAGTAGTCATACGGCTAACAGATAAACCATAATATTAAGTAAAAACATTTATCAGATTTCATGATTTCTCCCTTAAAGCATAAAACAGTTAAAAGGATAAAGGGGCCGTGAAACTCACTGGATCAGCAGGTAAATGGCAAGTAAATAGTGTAGTCAATAGTAGCACGTAACGTCCTAAATAAAATAAATAGGCATATGCATAAGGTCTACAATCATTTGAGTAACATAAGTCACCCAAGTGATACCGGTCAAGTCTTGACATTTTTAATCCCGTTTGTATACGTTTGCAAACCCGTTAGCTTGTATTTATTAAGTAAATACTTTCATGATTATTTATATTTATGTTCAATAAATATAACAAAAGGTTAAACAACTTTTTAGTTCAATCAAGTCCTGAATATTGAATTTAAAAATAATAATGTTTATTATTATTTTTACAAGTTTGTATAATCATTTTTAATTAAATAATTACGTGTTTGATTTGTTAATCATGCAAGTTATAATTATTTTCAAATAATTACGATTAACCATACTTGGTGAATAAAACATAATTAACCGTCAAGATTAATTATTCATGAATCGTTTAACATTTAATCATTTAATATTCCAAAATCGTTTAATATTTCTTTTGCATGAAATATTTATTTCTTTCTTCAAAAACATCGTTCTAAAAATGTTACTTGGCGACGCTTAGATTTATAAAAGTTTATTTATCATAAACTTTTGGATTGTTTTAAATAAAACATGATAGGTAATTGTTTGGAGATTTTACACATTTATGTTTTCGCGTATATCGTCGTACGGTCCCGGTTTTGTTACTACGCAACGTTGTTAGGGGTCAATTTCAGGATGCTCACAGAAAAGCTACATAAGATCAGGAATCTCGCTACAGTTTGGGAATCCCGTCCAGTCAGGTATCCTGAATATTTATTATCGACTAACCCTTATTTTTGCCATGTGTTTTATTTGTTTTCAGGAACGTTAAAGAGTTTAACTACCTCCTGAAGACTCGGTCTTAACTAACTTGCACGTGGTAGAGTGGGTCGAACCTCCTTCAACGGTCAAGAGAAATGGGGAGAAGAGATCCCGAGAATCCCGGATAGTTAGTTAGTAGTTAGTTTGTTATATAAACGAGGATTCGATCAATAGGAACACACACAACACTCGACATAGTTCGATTACCACTGCAAACGTTGTAACACTTAGCTCTGATCGATCAAACCTCCAACACCTTTACCGATTTATTTGATTATCAATAAAATTGACTAGGAGGCGGCTATTCGGCCGGCTCCCGAGGTTTTTATCCAGGATTCCTAGAGGCAACTCGAAGGATTCTGGAGTTTTCCTCGCTAAATCCTTGTGTCACCATCCTAACTTGGATTATTTGCTCATTTGATCGTTAAGCACACTACCTCACAATCTAAGTTTGGAATACAGGATTCCTAAGTGAATTTTTGACCAAAACAGTTTGGCGCCCACCGTGGGGTAAGTGGTGCTTAATCTTACCAAAATCCTATATTTCATTCACTTCATTTGATCTCCGATCCCAAAGATGTCAAACCCACAAAAATCTATTTCGGCCTCTACATCGTCCTCCATTCCTCCTCTTCCTTCCTTTCCAGGAAGCTAGAAGAAGACTAATGACCGTCAGAAGAAAGTGGACGAGCAGCCGAGAAAAACTGACTATCCTGTCTTCACAGGATCCCAGGTTCAATCTGTTGATCCCATTATTACTAACAATGGATCAGCAAGAGAAGACCAACCAAATGGTGATGAAGGAAATTGAGCAGCTTAAGAAGTCCAAGAAACCTGTGGAGGAACAAAGTCCTCTATTTCCCAGGCACCTTGACTTCAACGCTTCAGGATCCTCGGATCCGTCTCGCTACACTTACAAACCAGCATCAGGCTTTACTACAGCCCCTACAATGACTTCTCAGGCCGCTGGATATGCAGAGAGTACTGCTGTATTCTCAGGAGCTGTCCCACCAGAATCCTCACAGATACGCTACAAGGGTCCTTGGATTCCACCGCTGTTGGGGACCTCAGCCTCGCCGTCTCAAGGATATCCCTTTTCTGTTAGGAATCCAAGCCAGGATCCCCAGGGATATCCATACTCTAACCCTTCTGTTTCTGTAGGAATCTTCAAGACCGGCTCCTTAGAAGTGCATGATGGTGACGTCATCCCCATGCAAACAGCAGCCATTACAGAGCCGCGTATCCCAGCGAACTATGGTTACAGTCCCAGGATTCCAGTCCAGAATCCTGGCCCAGGTAATGTGTCCAATTCAATCCCTAACATTTCTAACCAGGGTGTTCCTTATGATGCATGTATTCATCCAAGTATCGCCAGGGAGCTCCAGAAGTTGAAAGAAATGATATCAAATGTTCCAGGGATCCTAAAACCTATTCCTGAGGTTCCTTTGGAAAGCCACAAGATCTCTAGATTTACTTGGCCAATATCCCAAGTAGAGATCCCGAAGCGTTTCCAGACTCCAAGCATGAAGCTTTATGATGGAACCACAGATCCTGAGGAACACGTGGCACATTACCGGGAGCGTATGGAGATCAATCCCATTCCGACAAAAATCAAAGAAGCATGTCTATGCAAAGGCTTTGGATCAACCTTAACAGGATCAGCCATGAAATGGCTACTGAGCATTCCTCCTAACACTATGACATCATTTTCTCATTTAGTTAACTTGTTTAACAATCAATTTTCTTGCAGCAGGACCTTTGAGAAGCTCACAGGTGACCTGTACCGAATAATTCAGAAGCCAGATGAGCCTCTCAGAGAATACATTGCCAGATTTGGACGAGAATCTCTTGAGATTCCTAATCTGGATATGGCAGCAGCCGTGGAAGCCTTCAAAATGGGGCTCTCCAAAGATTCACGTTTTTATGATGACCTTGTCATGGCTCCTTGCAGGAACCTTGACGAAGTACGCAGTAGAGCCTTGAGATTTATCCGTTTGGAAGATGACAAGAGGATCCACCAAAGATTGGAGGTTCCTAAATATGATCCCAACAGCAAGAAGGCGGAATCCCCCGGGAAGCCGTATAGATCTCGTCCATACTCCAAACCGGAAAATCACAAAATTAATGCCGTGGATCAAGATGACGATGATGAGGAATACCCCAAGGTATCTGAATATTGTTTTTCAGTTGACATTGGTGGCTTGATGTGTGCCATGCAGGATCTAGGTGAAAAAGCAAGGTGGCCCAGGAAGGATACCAAGCAGGCATCCTGGAAAGATAAATCGAAGTGGTGCGCCTATAACGAGGATTTTGGTCATCTGACAGATGAATGCATTGCACTCAGGAAAGAAATCAGCTACCTACTCAGAAAAGGGCATCTCAAAGAGTTGTTGGGTAGGAAGAGAAGCAAAACTCAGGAAGCTGAACAAGTCCCTCAAAGAGTAGCCTCTCCACCACAGGATGCTCAGATCATTAACTTCATATCAGGAGGCTCAGATATTTGCGGAACCTCGTATTCCTCAGCAAAGAAGCACGCTAAAGAATCTAAGTGTGAACAGGGATCCAGAACTGTCCGGACTTCCACCCTGACATAGTAAAAGACTATATCCTTCGATGAGAGCGACCGCTCTCACGTTCAGGATCCCCACCATGACAGCCTTGTAGTTACTCTATATATTGCTAACCATTTTGTGCGCAGGATCCTGATTGAAAACGGAAGCTCTGTCAACATAATTCGTCTGGATGTGCTCAAGAAGATGGGCATCCCAGAATCTGAAATTGTGGCGAGATCCTCAGTCCTGGTGGGTTTCAGTGGAGAAACCAAGAGTACAGTTGGAGATATCAAACTACCAGTATATATAGAGGGGGTAAATTGTATGCAAAAATTATGTGTTATAGATACCCTCTCCTGTTGCAATATTATTCTTGGCAGGCCTTGGATTCATGAGATGAGGGTTGTCCCTTCTACATACCACTAGTGTATCAAGCTTCCTACACCATGGGGGGTTGTCAGGATTGAAAGCGACCAGCAGGAAGCCAAGAACTGTTACTCGACCTCCATGAAGAACTCGACGAAAGTGACGAAAGAATAGCAATTACAGAAAAAAAGCACCTCAAGATCAGGAAGACAGGGAGCTCAATGTCAAAGAAGTCCAGCTAGATTCCGAGAATCCTGAGATCAAGGTGCTCGTTGGAACC
>JBCNJP010000024.1:19898657-19986601 GCA_039602395.1 Deinandra increscens subsp. villosa | reverse complement strand
AACTAGTTTCCGATCGTAAACGTTGTTTCCGATCGTAAACACCCGTTTACGATTATAACATGCAAGCTGATCGTAAACTCCTGATCGTAAATGCTGATTCCGATTAAGATCGATCGTCAACACCGATTCCGATAGAGACCAGTCGTAAACTCTGATTCCGATAGATGCTGGTCGTAATCTCGATTCCGATTAAGCCAAATCGTAAACACGTTTCCGGGAAGGAATATCGTAAACGTCTGAGATTCCGGTTAAAAAAATCGTAAACTCCCAAAGTACGCGTCTTGAAGTCGTAAACTCAAATCTTGCGATCGTAAACGTCAATATCAGCCCAGAATTGGTCGTAAACACGAAGAACACCAAGAACACTGAGTCGTAAACACCAAAAACGCCCAGAAACTGATCGTAAACTCAAGAAACAGCCCAGAATTTCGATCATAAACCTTCAAATCTTCAAATCTTGATCGTAAACTCGACGAATAGCCCAGAAAACTCAGCAAACTCGATCGTAAACCTGAAAAACTCAAGAAAAACTCACAGAAACTGTTAGATCTCTTGAATCAATATCGTGAGAACCACGAATCACTTGTTTCTTGGCTCTGATACCAATTGTTGGTCCGGAAATTACACCAAAACACGATATTGTGATCTCTAACAAGTGCGGAAACCTTATAGAGATTGATTCAAGAACAAAGATGAAGAGAACACAAGAATACGATGATTAAAACAATGAAAAACCTGAACTTGCACACAAGATGAACTTGTCGGTTACAAAACAGAAATCATAAACTCACTTCTCTCGGGTTTACGATCGTAATCACTTGTGATCGTAAACACCTCGGGCTGCTCCTCTCTCAATCGTAAACTGGCAACCCTACAATGGAGAACTCATGGGGTTTATATAGCCACCCCATGAGTTTACAATTGGGCCCTTAAACCCTAATGGTAAACCCAATCTTAAACCCCAAGCCCAATAGTAAACTCAAGTAAACTAGTCTACTAAACTAAATAAACCCTCTAAGCCTAGCCCAACTAATTTAATATTACAAGCCTCACAATCTAGCCTCAACATCCACAGGAGTATCATGTGAAGTATGCTGCTGTTTACTGGAAGGTGTGGCATTGACTAGGTGGAATTCTGAAGTCTAATTTTTGGGATTGGTTGAGGCAAATGCTATCCCATGGGTCGAGTTCTCAAGGATGTTGATCGAAGAATACTATCCTCGAGTGGAAATCAGAAAACTCGAAGTTGAGTTCGGTTGTCTGAAAATGGAAGGATCTGAAACTGAATCCTACACTATGAGATATAATGAGTTGGCGTTGTTTTGCCCAACATTAGTTGATCCGCCATATTGAAGAATCGAGAGGTATATTGATGGGTTGGTACCCCAGATTCAGAGTTTGGTGACATCTAGTAATCCTTTGATGATTCGAGAGACAATCCACTTAGCTCACCAACTGACTCATCAAGTGGTTCAGCAAGGGATCTTGCCACCATGAAAGGCGTTATCTGGATTGGGAGACAACAAGAGGAAACGGGATGGACCAGGAAACAATGGTGGTTTGAATTCGAATCAAAATCAACATCGCAAGGGTGATGGTCACGCTAAAGGTGGTCAAGTGAATCAGAATGCGGGAAATTCATCAAGCGGTTATCAAGGAAAGCTTTCGAAATGCCAAAGTTATGATCGACATCACATTGGGAATCGTGCGATTAAATGTACCAAATGTGGGAAGCTGGGGCATAAGGCTGTTGATTGTTGAGTCAGAGTTAACAATCAAGGAGCTCAGAATCAAGGTAACCAAAACCGCCAGGGTAATCAAACTAGTTGTTTCGAATGTCGAATTGTGGGTCATTTCAAAAGAGATTGTCCAAAGTTGAAAGAAACTGGAAATGTTGGGAACCGTGGAGGCAACAACAATGGATCCGGAGGAAATGGCAACGGAGGAGCTGCTAGAAGAGCTTTTGTGATTGGAGCCGGAGAAGCTCGAAATGATGCCAATGTGGTTAATGGTAAGTTTTCTATCACTGGCTATTTTGCTTCTGTATTATTTGATACTAGTGCTGATAGAAGCTTTATTTCGAGTAAGTTTAGAAATATGATAAATGCCGTAGAAAGTACTTTAGAGGCTAGATATTCGATTGAGCTTGCGAATGGTAAATTGATCGAGATCAATAGTATTATTTGAGATTGTGTCTTAGAACTATCTGGTCATCGAATGAGCCTAGATTTGTTGCCAACGACTTTGGTTAGTTTTGACATGATTATTGGAATGGATTGGTTGTCCAAGCATCGAGCTGAAATAGTGTGCCAGGAAAAGATAGTAAGAATTCCTCTTTTGAGTGGAGAAATTCTGACAGTTCAAGGTGAGTAAAGCAGAACTGTAGTTGGAGTTATTTCATATCTTAAAGCTCAGAAATGTCTACGAAAGGGACATGAAGCTATCTTAGCTCACATGATCGAGAAGCCTGCAGAAGAACCGCGTTTGGAGGATATTCCAGTGGTTAGAGATTTTCTAGACATATGTCTAGAGGATTTACCAGGATTACCTCCGTATAGGCAGATAGAGTTCAAAATCGATTTGGCACCTGGAGCGTTGCCTATTGCTAAAGCGCCTTATTGATTAGCCCCGAGTGAACTTCAGGAGCTGTATACTCAAGTGCAGGAGTTGTTGGAGAAATGTTTAATTAGACCTTGTTCATCGCCGAGGGGAGGGCATGTTTTGTTTGTCAAGAAGAAAGATGGTACGTTTCAGATGTGCATCGACTATCGAGAATTGAATAAGGTTACCGTGAAGAATCGGTATCCTCTTCCGCGAATTGACGACTTGTTTGATCAGCTTCAAGGTTCGAGTTATGATTCGAAGATAGACTTGAGATCCGGCTATTATCAATTACGGGTCCGAGAGGAGGATGTTGAGAAAACAGCGTTCAGAACGAGATATGGACATTATGAGTTTTTGGTTATGCCGTTTGGGTTAACCAATGCACCCGCAGTATTCATGGATTTGATGAATCATATCTGCAAAACGTATCTGGATCAGTTCGTCATAGTGGTTATTGATGACATTCTCATCTATTCTAGGATAAAGGAAGATCACGTTAAGCACCTTCGTATTATACTTGACTTATGAGAAAGGAGCAACTGTATGCTAAATTCTCAAAGTGCGATTTCTAGATTCGAGAAGTGCAACTTTAGTCATATTGTCAATGAATTAGGAATTCAAGTTGAACCGTCAAATATTGAGGCAATTAAGAATTGGCCTGTGCCAAAGACGCTGATCGAAGTACGCCAATTCCTTGGTCTAGCTGGCTATTACAGGCGATTTATTGAGAATTTTTCTCCTATTGCCCAACCTTTGACTACACTGACTCACAAGGGAGTGGTGTATAATTAGGGAGTGAAGCAGGAAGAAGCTTTTCAGCTTTTGAAACAGAAACTTTATAGTGCACCTATTCTTTCGTTGCTAGAAGGGACTAAGAATATCGTGGTGTACTGTGACGCATCGATTCGAGGGATGGGATGTGTGCTTATGAAGCATGATAAAATTATCGCTTATGCCTCAAGACATCTCAGGGATAATGAGAAGAATTATACGACTCATGATTGGAGTTAGGAGCTGTGGTTTTTGTGTTGAAGATCTGGAGACATTACTTGTACGGTACCTAGTGCACAATATACACCGATCACAAGAGTCTTCAGCACATCTTTGACCAAAGGAATTGAATATGAGGCAGCGACGATGGGTAGAATTGTTCAACGACTATGAATGTGCTATCAAGTATCATCCGGGGAAGGCTAATGTAGTAGCTGACGCCCTAAGCCGAAAGGAGTCAAAGCCGAAGAGAGTTCACGCTTTGCAGTTGACAATTCATTTAGAGTTGCTGGATCAAATTCGGAATGCACAACTCGAAGCGCTGAGAGAAGAGAATTTGGAGTCAAAATCTCTACGTGGTTTTGATAATTAGTCCGAAATCCGATCAGACGAAAGTTGATATTTTGCTGGTAGATTATGGCCTCCTAAGTTTGGGGATTTTAGACAACTTATCATGGACGAGGCTCACAAGTCAAGGTATTCCGTACATCCAAGTTCGGATTAGATGGACAACGACTTGAAAGTAGTATATTGGTGGCCGAAGATGAAAGTCGATATAGCCACGTACATGAGTAAGTGTTTGACTTGTTCGAAGTATGTGGTCTCGCGTCATGGAGTTCCTTTATCGATTATATCGGACCGAGATGCAAGATTTACTTCGCATTTTTGAGAGTATTTGCAAAAGGCATTGGGAACAAAGCTGGATATGAGTACAACTTATCATCCTCAGACTGATGGTCATAGTGAGAGGACTATCCAGACATTGGAGGATATGCTCAGAGCTTGTGTGATGGACTTTGGTGGGAATTGGGAATTTCACCTACCGTTGGTGGAGTTTTCCTACAATAATAGTTGTCACACTAGTATTGGAGCCGCGCCGTTTGAGGCATTATATGGTCGATAATTGTAGGTCCCCAATCTGTTAGGCAGATGTGACCCGAGCTATACATGAGACAAAGGAAAGGATCATTCAGATCAGAAACCGCTTAGTTTTAACTCGTGACAGGCAGAAGAGTTACGAAGATAAGCGTAGGAAACCCTTGGAATTTCAGGGAGATCGTGTTCTTCTGAAAGTTTCGCCAATGGCAGGGTGTTATTCGTTTTGGTAAGCGAGGAAAAGCTAAACCCAAGATACGTTGGACCATTCAGGATTGTATAACCACTCAAATGGGAATAAAGTTTTAAATTTTGATTGAAAATATTTTCTATTTTTTTTTCTATTGTTTAAAGATAAACAAAATAAAACAAGAAGATTTAAAGAATTTAAAATATTGATTCTTGTTTAAAAAACAAAACATGAAAAATAAAAATAACATTGACTAAAGATCTTAAAATATTGATTTTTGTTTAAAAAACAAGATATAAAGATTAAAATGAGCATTGACTAAAAAATTTAAACTATTGATTATTTTTTTAAAAAATAACACAAAACAAAAAAAAACTCAAATGATCTGTTTAAAGAAATAAAAAACAGTTATATGTAATTACTGAACTTTTAAAAAGGTGCGATCTGCATTTAAATGTGAAAAAGTTTATTAAATAAAATCTTAATTTTTTAAAACATTTTCTCTAACTAGTATTTTTTTAATAAACACATTTAAAATTATTTATAAGCCATTTTTATAAAAAGAAATATAACAAATTTTGTTATTTTCTTTGAAAAAACGAGGTTTTTAGTTTTTTATTTAAAGGATAAATTAATATTTTAATATGAACGCATATATAAAGAAAATATAATGGGTTATAGATTTAAGAAGGTGAATACTTTCTAAATAAAAACTTATTTTATTTATAAAGTCAAAAAATGTTGAATTGTATTTATTGAAGAGTTAAGAAAATAATACAATAAATAAATAAAAAAAGAGTAAATTATATCAGAGGTCCCCGAGGTTTACATAAATAACGAAAGAGATCCCTAGAGTTTTAAAATTATAAAAAAAGGTCCTTAACGTTTGTATTAGTGTAACGAAATAGGTCTCCCCGTTAGTTAACCCCGTTAAATACAAACGGGGTTAACTAACGGAAAGACCTCTTTCATTACACTAATACAAACGTTAAGGACCTTTTTTATAATTTTAAATTATTAAGGACCCATTTCGTTACTTGTGTAAACCTTAGATGCCTCTAGTGTAATTTACTCAGTTTAGTAAAGTCGCGTCTCCCTAATTTCCATCATCATCAAAGTATCGTTGCTTCCCTAATCAAAAAGCAACCGCGTATCCCGATTTTAACGCGTCTCGTCTTTCGAATTTTTAGGTTGAAGCCAGAGAAACCCACCTGGAATCACACCTTATTTGCCTCGATTCTTGTTTAATTGAAACGTAAATTTTGATATCTTAGTGCATACTTTTAACTGATTATGAGGAATTGGATTTGGTGTTTGATGCAAGTTTTTGCGCATTCGTGAAAGTGGGTTATGCGGAAAGACTATTGATTAGTATCTGCAAGACGGTTATGGTGGCTGTTGCATTGTTTGTGGGGTTCGTTGTTGGAGCATTGGTGGTTATCGGTGTTGAAGTTGTGGGAGTCTTGTTCTTGATCCGGAAATTGGGCAATAAAACAGTTAAAGAAGGTGTTAAGGTTGTAAAATCTGGAAGTGAGGAACTCCAATTTTCATTCCCTAACAAAAAGGTCAGTTTTCCCCCTTTTTCATTTGGCTATCATATTTGTTTTTGAACTTTATAGTTTATTACCTGTATGTGAGAATTTAGTTATTAATTTCTACAAAATTGTTTGCAATTATAAGCACATCATTTGGATTCCTGAGAACAGAGTTTGAAATATTTATAAGCTATTGTTTGCCATCTCTTTGATAGGAGCTTTACATTGACATATTTGCACTATGATTCTTTAATAGCCCAACAATGGTTGAATATCTAATGCCATTTTGGTTTTTTAACCTATTAAGTAATCACGAGCGGGCACCAAAGGGCTTCTAGCCTATGCAAGGTTGGGGTTCAAGTCCGATATGGACAAACTGGTGTAGATTTAAGAGTATATGTAGAGTGTTTGTGCTGTTAATTATTATAATTTCACAAGTGGGACTATTAGCTCGTTGCGGCTAGCAACACGGTTGTTGTGGCGGTGTGAGTTGCTACATGTTTCCATGACGGTGTGCGATGCGATCCAAGCGTGCTATTGCTAGAAACTCGTTTGCTTAAATCATTCCATCATGATTTTTTTAAAAAGACTTATCAAATATAACTATTGCATAACTGCTGTCATCTTGGCAGTAAATAAAAAAATATCCTTATTAAAAAAAATAAATAATAGAATTATTTTTTTTTGTTCATTAACATCTATCTCAACAGAGCTTTTATCATATCTAGGTAAAAATATTAAAAACATAGAATCTACAATCAAGTTAAATAGCAAATTAGTTAACAAATATAAAATAAACTATGATATTTTTATCTTAAAACAGAAAAGAGGCATATAGAGACGAAGATTAAAAACAATTTATAAGAAATTGACATTTAGATGTATCAAACATGCAATTGTATGAATGAAAATCAAATTTGTATATGATAGATCATCACACCCATGAATTAGGAAAGACTGTTCAAAGAATTAGTCATTATTAGATTTCTAAGCAAATGCTAGATTGTAAGAGCCAAAAATGAATTCCAAACTAAGAAACCCCACTGAGGATGGGCTCAAATAAGAGTCGTCAAAACCCTAAATTAAATCATCATAGCCGCCTGCTCAAACCCTAACGTTTATATAATCGCCGGATCTGTACCAACATAGGTACTTTACAAACATCTGAAGCTTTAAAGCTTCAATAATTCATTAGGTTCAGATTGGGGTTGTAGAAACCCTATACTAAATCATCATAGCCACCACCTTTATTTTCATATCATCACCGTATCTGGACCAACATAGCTTCTTTACAAACACGTAAGCTTTTTACGCTTCAGTAATTCATTAGATTCAAACAGATACAACAACCAAAAATCGTAATGGCTAAAACCCAAAAGGTTCATATTATCGCCGAATCTGTACCAACATAGATTCTTTATAAACATTTGAAGCTTTAAGATTCAATAATTTATTAGATTGAAACAGACTAAGCAATAACTACAAAAACCCATAATCGATCCGGGTCAAAATCCTAATGTTCATATAACTCAACAGATTCTAACAGACAAAGGGAACATTACGAAAACCCAAAAACGATCCTGCTCAAACCTTAAAGGTGTTCATATCATCGCCGAATCTGGGTTGTTAAGATCTTGAACAGAGAACAAAAACCATTTAAGATCTGGAACAGAGAAGAACAATATGGGTTCATATCCATAACAAGTACAAAAACCCAAAAACGATCCGGCTCAAACCTTAAAGGTTTTCATATCATCGCCGAATTTGGGTTGTTAAGATCTTGAATAGAGAACAAAAACCATTTAAGATATGGAGCAGAGAACCATTTGGGTTCATATTTACAGTAAGGGCTAACCGCCGCCACTTCCACGACATTGGCGAAGCATAGGCGGCAAGAACAACCAACACACACATACGGGTTAACCACCGCCACTTCCACGGAGCAAGCACAATAGCAAAGCACGACCATTGTACATCACCTCTGAGATTCGGGTTACCACGGCAGCCAACGTCAACAACCATCGGAGCAAGCACAATAGAAAACAAACATCCTAGATCTCAGCAATATAAACCAAATAGCACATAGTACTCAGAGTCGATCTAATCAACCGGCGAGCACATCGGCAAACCTAGAATTTATAGATAGATAGAGGGAGATAAAGATGGCGTCTATAGAGAAGAGAGAGATAACGTTGCATCTAGGGGATATATATATATATATATATATATATATATATATATATATATTGAAAAGTTCATTATAGACACCCTCATAAGTGTAGACATGTAGACACCTTTTTTCACCATTAGATCTCTTGATGAGATCTAATGGTTGTGTTTAATTTTCTTTTTTTCTTTTTTCTCATTAATCAGAAACTTTCACATGTGAATCACATGTGAAAAAGAGCTATTTCACATGCGAAAGTATCTACAATGAACCTCATCCTATATATAATAATATATATATATATAATAATATATATATATATATATATAATATATATATATATATATAGGGAGAGGATCATTTGAGAACCAAATGGGTTTGAGAACTTTTGAGAACCATTCTGAGCCACAAATTATATATAAGGAACCCCCCCCCCCCCCCTTGAAAATTAATGGCTCAGAATGGTTCTCAAAAGTTCTCAAAGAAAAAAGTTCTCATTAGGGAGAGGATCATTTGAGAACCAATTTGATTTGAGAACTAAAAAGAACTAATTTGAGCCACAAGTTTATTTACATGTATCCCTCCTCCCATGAATTGTAGTGGTCCCCCTGAAATTTGTGGTTGAGATTTAGTTCTCAAAAGTTCTCAAAACAAAAAGTTCTAATTGAACCTAACCTTATATATATATATATATATGTATATATACATATATATATAGGGTAAGGATCATGTGAAAACAACTTTTATTGCGAAAACACGAAAACAAATATTAAAACCTCTAAAACTTTTTCATACGTTAATATTTTTTTTTTAAAAATTGCACCAAAATCTTTAAAATTATGTTATCTTTAGTTCTAGAAAAAATTAAAAAAAAAATAATTTTTTTTTAAAAATTACTATTGCACCTGTGCAATATTTTTTTTATTATTATTGCACATATGCAATAATATTAGAACCTTTTATAACTTTTTCATATGTTAAAATTTTTTATAAAAACTTGCACTATAAATCTTATAATTCTGCTATCTTTAATTCTGGAGAAAATTAAAAAAAATTCGACGTTTTTTAAATTTTTTTATTATTGCACATGTGCAATAATATTAAAACCTCTATAACTTTTTCATACGTTAATATTTTTGATAAAAAAATGTACCATAGATCTTATAATTCTGTTATCTTTAATTCTTGAAAAAATTTAAAAAAAAATTAATGTTTTTTGTTAATATTGCACATGTGTAATATAATTAATACGTATTATTGCACATGTGCAATAATAAAAAAAATCACGAAATTTTATATGTTTAATTTTTTTTCCCAGAATTAAAGGTGACATAATTTTAAGACTTTTGGTGCAAATTTTTTAAAAAATTATTAACGTATGAGGAAGGTATAGAGGTTTTTATATTTGTTTTCGTGTTTTCGCAATAACATCTTGTTTTTATTTGATCCTTCCCCTATATATATATATATATATATATATATATATATAGAGTCGAGTTACGCTACATCAAGCAAAAACGCTACATCAATGCGGATTGATCTGGGGCGTCCATCAAGATCATCCAACAGCCAAGATCTATGGTGTTTTCGCCTATGGCGTTTTCGGGGGAAAAAAAACACCATAGGCGGAAAACACCATAGATCCTGGCTGTTGGATGATCTTGATGGACGCCCCAGATCAATCCGCATTGATGTAGCGTTTTTGCTTGATGTATTTTACCCCAAATCTATATATATATATATATATATATATATATATATATATAGGAGAAGGATCCTGCGAAAACACCCTTTTTTTGTGAGAACTGCGTAAACAAATCTTAAAACCTATATAACTTTTTCATACGTTAATATTTTTTAAAAAAAATTGCACCCAAAGTCTTAAAATTATATTATCTTTACTCCTATAAAAGTTTTAAAAAACTTAACGCTTTTTTTATTTTTTTAAATATTTTTTTGTGTGGTGCACATGTGCATCACAAAAAAAAACTCATACTTTTAGTATGAGTTAATATTTTTTTTTCTTAGTCGCACCATATGTCATATATTTTCATCATTTTTTTGCGTTTTTATTGAATGATGCACATGTGCATCATACCAAAAAAAACGCTCATACATGTGATATACATTAATAGTTTAAAAAGAAATTGCACCCTAAATCTTATAGTTGTGTTATCTTTAGATTTAAAGAAAAAAATAGCATTTTTAACTTTTTTTAATTATATGATGCACATGTGCATCACACGGGAAAAAAAACGTTCAGTTTTTTTTTTTTTTAATATTTTGCTCCAGATTATAAGATAACGTAATTCTAAGACTTTTGGCGCAAATTTTATGAAAAATCGTTAACGTATGAAAAAGTTACGTGAGTTTTAATATGTGTTTTCGCAGTTTTCACAAAAAGATGTGTTTTCGCAGGATCCTAACCCATATATATATATATATATATATGAGAGAGAGAGAGAGAGGAGATAGTGTATATAAGAAGCCAAAGGCCTATAGCCACACAACCAGCTGAACCAATTTTATGCATAGTACTTGTAATCTCAGCTTCAAGGGTGGTACTTATTTGTGCATGAGGACTTGTAACTTGAGCTTCACGGGTGGTACACTCAGTTGTGTATTGTATTATACTTTAATATCATATAATCACTTTCAGCACAACAAACAAACATACTTAGTAAAATCTCACCAAATCACTTTTAGCACAAAATATATATATTCTTGAGCATTGTATGCACTTAATTTACTGCACAATTGCATGAAAGTATGTAAGTTTATATATAACAAGCACATGGGCGGCTCGACCTATTTTGGGCTTAATGTGCAATTAAAATTTGGGTTAGTTTTCTTTAGAAAGACAAAATCTTTTTAATGTTTAAACTCATAATCACACTTCGATTTCACTACTCTTGTCCACTAAATCATTTGGGCTGTCAATTAACTTTTGAGAAACCCTAGTTTACATCAAGATTTTTTTTTGATATCATCCAATTGAACAAATCAATGTGTAAGAAAAATATACATATAGAAACCGCCAAGCAACAATTCTTTTTTATCTCCGGTAGTTTAGGTTGGAGATGGAACATGTAGATTGGGCCCAGAAATATTTTGATTCACAAATCTCACATTGAATACGTGAAGCTTTTACTCTTACCGCACACCAAAATTCTAAAAGTTGTGGGGCCTAAAGCAATCACTGTTTTCTTACACATTAGGGCTGCCCATGAACAAGCATACCATATTCCCTTTTAAGAAACTTTATAGAACATATATTCTTTAAAGAAATAAACCCTGATATGCCATCATCTATTTGGATATAATGCAACCATCTGACTCTTCTCTAAAACCTTGATCTGCTGCTTATATGATCATTGTGTTTTGAAGTCTTAGTCAATCCATTTTAGTGTTCGGGTATAATGAAACTGATTATCTAGGGGGGAGGGGTAGTGGTTGTATACCACCTTTTTTAGTATGTACACTACTCTTTTGCTTTTGCTATTATGATTAGCTGATCAAAAGGCTAGTTTTCTCATTATCACAACTTGAACAACATACACTATCTCCTGCAGCCCATTTTGTTACTACTGATTATCTAATCCTTAAATATATGTATTGCATAGTCGCTTATTAAGTGCTCTATGGGATTTTTGGCTTACTAGTTTTTGCAATTTTATGTAAATGCATGTTTGCTAGCTTTTTTTTTTGAAGGTTAAGCAAGTTTTGATTTTTTTTCCTTTTCTTTGTAATTGTTTATAAATCTGCTTATATTTTCTCAGGGATGGGTTTGGGTTTTAGAAAAAGAGAAGATCCCAAAGTCTTCTCAATCCACTGAAAAAAATTTACGGCTAGAAAAACGTAAAATTGAGCTCAATGAGGTGTCACCTGTCAGGAAACATGCAAGCATCAAGGATAAATCCCTAACCATTACAGAGCCTGATGGAACCCTCATAACAATTGATTTGTTGGGCTGTATTGTAGAAGCTGTTTCTGCTACAAATTTGCCCTCTAGAAAGTGGTAATTTTTCTTTATCAGATTTACTTAGCAATGGGTTGATTCTAAGTGTATATTTAATCCATAAAACTATGAGTGGTAGTTTCTTACAAGACCCAAAACACAACACAAAAATAATTAGATTTGCCTTGTGTTAAAATAGTGTATATATTAGGTCTATTAGGTTAAGGCCCATGGCCCAATATCTAGAAGATTCTTGTACTTTGTATATATTGAGGTGTTTACCCCATTCCATTTCAACCTGTTAGATTGTTAGATTCACATGGTATCATAGCTAAGGTAGCTCTTGGTACAAGTTAGTCCAGGTCCATTTCAGCTATAGTTCAGTTCCGGCAGCCTCTGTCTTCATCCCTGTTCAGACTCGAAATCTTTTTTCGAGATAGCTTTTCAGTACACCGTCGCCATAATCAGACTCGGCGACCCTCAATTAGGACTCGCTTAAAATTTCCGGCCACTCCAACACCGCACGCGCCGCCAGCCCTCCGCCACCACCGCCTGTTAGGAACACAAACGCTAGGAGATTTTTTATTTATATGTGACCTACGTCCACTTTGCTGCAACTAGGAGATTTTATTTATATGTGCTCAAGGAATTACAAGTTCCAACTGATATATTTATAGTGCTAATCAAGGTTAAACTAATTATGGTAATAAGTCCATAATCAAAACGGGCCATGATCTAGGGCCGACTGATGTTAACAGCCTCCACCCAACAATTCTCCTACTTGGAGGCTTTCGCAGTCAGCCAAAACTATACTCCACCTAGCACTTCTTCTCTTGCACTTTTATAACTCCTTAACTAGCTGCAACGACCTTCTCATCAATGAACCTGGAGGGAAGTTGTTGAAATGCAGAGCCTCAACTTCTCTAAGGTAACAACCTTAGTCAACATGTCAGCTGGATTCTTCGTTCCTTCGATCTTTTGAAGTTTTAGGGTGTAAACAGACATGGATCAGATTAAACACAGATGAAAGAACTACATTTTTGTATTTCCTTACTTTTCTCTTTACATATACATTGCTATTTATACGAGCAAACTAACCTACTGTTACAACTAGATTCATTCAGTGAGGTATGAACTTGCAGACAACTAACCAACCAACTTATCTTCTAGATAGCATCACACTTGCACATAAATGCTTTGAAGATAACTTACTAACCACTTTCTACTAGAAGACTATAAAGATAATATTCTCTAACACTCCCCCTTAAGCTGAAGCATAGATGTTAATCATGCTCAGCTTGTTACCAGTGGCACACGAGACATCAGTAGCGGATGCGGAAGCGAAGATCATGACGGATTCCGTGAAGTCTTAAAGATGCGCTAAACCAGAACAAACGAGATGTAGCATCGATGTTCACCAGAAGCTGAAGCAAACTAGCAAACCAGAATCTGAACCGATGTAACCGTAGAAGTCAACGCAGATGTGACCATAGTCACTAGAGAAGTCAATACCACAGATATTACTGAGATCACTAGAAACACGTTCATCGCTTGAGCCGTGTATACTTTGTACCCCTCCCTGAGTTCCATCTATCTTTAAAAGTATTAGTCTAAGTTATTTATGTTTAATGTATATATGAATATATACTAGTCTTGAGGGTGTCTTATGTAAATAGTATATCTATATATACTTGTACAATCTTATTCATAAAATACAAGATACATTTTCGGTCAATTTGGTATCACAACCAATTTTCTCTCAAAGAAATCTCGCCACCCTCCCCCTAACCCTAGCAATCGTCTGCCCCCTTCCTCCACCATCAATCCGCTTCCACCTCCTTCTATGGCTGCTGAACTAAAGGCTTTTGATCAACGGGAGAAGACAACACACAACTCTCACAAGTTCGGGTTCACCCTCAATCAATCCAATCATGGTTTCTGGAAAACTTTGATCACCCCCTTCCTTATCACCAATGGCCTTTACAGCTATCTTGATGGCTCGATTCCCTGCCCACCTGCCACTATCACCATCACGCCCACCCCCACATCGGCCGACGCCACTCCTGCTGCCCCATCAATTACCAGCAACCCTCAACATGCTATTTGGGTTGCCAATGATGCACATATTCGAATGCTCATCCCATGGTTTAAGAAAACGTTCGAGGCGCGCCTCGAGGCGAGGCGGTCAGATAACGTGTTTGAGGCGGCGCCTCATATGGAGCGATTGGTACCTATGTCTCTATCGATTAAGGCAGTAAAAAAACTCTGAGGCGATTTGCTGTAGTGAGGCGTACGCCTCATAAATCTAGGCTAGTATAAGCTTTAGTTGGTTGTTTTTGGCCCAATAAAAGCCCAATAGGTTAAAAATAGAACCCGACATGTCATATTTTTCCGTTCAAAAGAAAAGAAAGGTCAAAATCCGTTGCGGCGCCGTTGACTTCTTAGAGGCGAGTCTGAATCAACTTGCGACGGCCGACCAACACTCAAATACGCAAATCTGAAGCAACTGGTTATCGATTGAAGGTCAAAATTAGAACAACAAATCTAAGGCAACATCTTTCCAGTTATCGATTGAAGCAGGTGCAAATCTCTCTCTTTTATTCGATCTTTTTTCTGCTCCGCCTAGTCGCCTACCAACACTTAAATACGCTCATATACCATGTACCAACTACTAACAACCAAATCTGTTTGATTTTGGAATTTTGCTCCTATTAATTGTTTTAGTTAGTTTGCTCCTGTCGTTCTTCTATTATTGTTCTTCTATTATTGGAGAAAAGAAAATTTTGCTCCTATTACTTGTTTTAGTTGGTTTGTTCCTGTTTGATTTTGATTTCAACTAGTATTTGAGTGTGATTTCAAGTAGTCTTTGCTCCTGTGTGTTTTTATGTTTAACCCCTGTTTGATTTTGATGTTCGTGTTTGATTTTGATTTCAACTAGTATTTTATACACAACTTTCTTGAGATGTCTAAAAGGGCTAGGAAAGATCCTGCTTGGAAGTATGGGGAAGAAGTACCAAGTCACGAGGGTGAGAAAAAGGGTTACAATGTGCAAATTTTGTAGTAAAACCAATACAAGAGGAGTGTCAAGAATGAAGGAACATCTTGCTAGTACACACAAAGGTGCTGCTCCTTGTGCTTCAGTGCCTCCCGAAGTGAAAGATGAAATGGTACAATACTTGAAACAGTTTTAAGAGAATCAATTTGTTGGTCATTGCCACTTTGAAGAAAATGTGGCAAGTGGGTCATGTTATAGTGCTGGCAGTGTGAATCAAGGGGGGCATACCTCTAGTTTTAGAGGTGTTAGAGGACCAATGGATAGGTTTGTGGCGGGTGCAAAAGACGGTGAAGAATGCGAAAAAATGACATCGACAAATGTTAAAGAGCATCGAAACCAAGTTTGTATGGATATTGGTAGATTCTTTTACGATTATGGAATCCCGTTTAATGTAGCAACTAGTCCTTACTAGTATGCTACGTTAGGTTGGAAACTTTGGTTGAGGATTGAAGCCCCCCACTATGCATGAGCTAAGGACTTGGATCCTCAAAGAAGAAGTCAAGACAACCTCCGAAATGGTTGAGGGCATAAAAGAAACATGGAAGACAACAGGGGTTTCGTTGTTATCCGATGGTTGGTCGGACATGAGAAACCGAAGCCTTATTAATTGTTTAGTCAACAACCAATATGGTACTGTTTTTTTTTTATAAAATTGTTGATGCATCGGCTCACATAAAAGATGCACAAAAACTTTTTGAGTTGCTTGATGAGGTTGTTGAAGAGGTTGGGGAAGATATTGTTGTTCAAGTAGTGACCAGTGTTGCAAAAGTCGCCGGAGTCAGCCGCGGAATCGCCAGAGAATCGGAAGTCGATGCTCCTTCGCCACGATTTCTGAAAATCGTTCTAAAAATCGTTGACCAAGTCAACAACTTTAAATTTTGTGTTTTTAACCTTATTTCCTTGCCAAGTTGACGCTTTTGAACTTTGCCGGAGGAAATCGCCGGAGAAAGCAGGCAGGGGGACGAGATTTTTTTCTCGTGAAGAGAAGAGAGAAATTAGGGAAGTGACGGCTGTGATTGAGTTTGCAAACTTAAACCCTATCAACTATAGAAAAGTTACAACTATAACCCTTTTATCCTAAAAAATATTGAACTATCATCCTTTTACCTAAAAAAATATCCAACTATCACCCTTTTACTTAAAAAAATATCTAATTGGACTAATAAAACTCTTAATACTTCTAAAAATATTTCCATATTCTATTAAACTTTTGGTATGTTTGTTATTTAAACAATATTTATGTTTAATTATATAATTATATATATATAATTTTTATATATATATATTTTTTATATAATAAAAGTCCGATCCGACTATTTCCGATTCCTCCCCGAGGAATCCCTCCAAGGACGCTAGCCGCCTCGACTCCGACTTTCGACTTCCGCAACCTTGGTAGTGACGGATAATGCGAGTGCCTACAAAGCTGCCGGTAAGCTGTGAATGGAGAAGAGAAAATGTTTGTATTGGACCCCATGTGCTGCTCATTGCATAGATTTAATGCTTGAAAAGATTGGGGAATTGCCACAACAAAAAAAATGCTTTGATTAAAGCAAAAAAAGTTAGCAACTTCATCTACAACCATAAGTGGGTATTGAGTCTAGCCCGAAAGATTTTAAAGAAAGATCTTCTTCGATCGGCTGCCACAAGATTTGCCACGACATTTTTGACAATACAAAGTGTATATGAATCAAAGGAAATTTTACAACAAATGTTTCGGTCAACCGAATGGAATACATGTGCTTAGGCTAAGAAAACTGATGGAAAAGAGGCAAAAAAGATAATTATGGATGAAAGGAATTTTTGGCCTAGTGTGGTTTATTGCATTAAAACCACAATGCCACTTGTTAAAGTTTTGAGGCTTGTTGATGGAGAGTAGACACCGGCAATGGGTTTTGTTTAAGGGCGATGGGTGAGTGCAAAGAAAAAATTGCAGAGAACTTGGGTAACAACCTCTTTTCTTATAAAGAGATATGGGACATGATCGATTAAAAATGGGAGTTCCAAATGCATCATGACTTACATGCGACTGCCTACTACTTGAATCCACAATATCGATGGAGTCCTAATGTTTCCGAGCCTCCAGAGATTAAACGAGGATTGTACGATGTCATGGATAGACTCGTTAAGGATATGAGAGTTTTTTTGAAGATTGAAGATCAACTCATCGCTTACAAAGAAAAAAAAGGATTATTTGGATATAGAGGTTCTGACACGTCCACCGGGTAAATTATTTGCTAATTTTGTTTGTATATATATATTTATATAAATTAAAATTATTTACTATTTTTTTTCTAAACATATATAGTTCAATGGTGGGGCCAATATGGAGATGATACTCCGAAACTCAAGGCTTTTGCAATAAAGGTTTTGGGTCTCACGTGTTTTGCTTCGTCTTGTGAACGTAATTGGAGTACGTTTAATTAAGTACATACAAAGAGATGAAACCGGTTGAACACCGAAAGAATGAACAACTTGGTTTATATTATGTATAATAGAAAGTTTGAAGCAGAATTCGTGAAGAGGGCCAACTTAAAAGAAGAAGATGATCCATTGGTTGTTGAAAACGTGTTGTCTGATGATGAATGGATTGCTGACCCAAGTGATGATAATGAAGATTATATTGGGGGTGGCAGGACACGTGAGGAGGGAAATGGTGAGACATGTGGGGAGGGACGTGGAACTTCTTCATCTAGGAAAACAAAAACTGGGGAGCGAGGTGGAAGTTCCTCATCTAAGAAAGGGAAAACCGTTCAATTGAATTTAATTGACGAGGATTATGAGGTGGAAGTGAATTTGGTTGAGGATGATTCTGAGGATGACCAGTTAGATGAGGATGCCTTTTATGCAGTTTAAAATTATTTATAAACTTTTTTTTGTGTGTCTTTGATGTTATAGTCTTGGTGTGAATTTCAAACATTTTATGTCTTTTTGATGCATTAGACTTTATTTCTCTTCTATAACTATTAAATTTGATGATGAAATTATATGGGAAATTATTTGTATAATGTTTACTATTTTTGTTTTTATAAGATATATAATTTTTATATATATTTTTCGATTACGCCTCGATTCGCCTCGAGACGTAGGCCTCGTGAGGCGGAGGGAAAACGCCTCGAGGCTCGTTTATGTACTTTTAAACTTTGGCTCATCCTTTCTACAATATCCGAAGCATCCTTTCTCCATGTTCGGGGAACCACCACCTCGCAAGAGGCATGGCTCGCCCTTGACTGGGCCTATTCCCCGCATACTGCTTCACGTGAATACACGGTAAAAACTCAGCTTCTTCGGATTAAGATGAAACCCGAAGAGACATCTTCTGAGTATCTTAATCGGGCACAACAATATGCCACTGATCTTGCAAATATCGGGGAAACGATGAAGGAAAAAGACATCGTGATGCTGGTTATTTCAGGCTTGCGCAAAGAGTACAACGACGTCAAATCTGCTACCCTTTCACGCCAATTGGCGTTCAACGAACTGCATGCTGTCTTCGCTGACCACGAGTATATGCTAAAAAAATCAGCCCGTGTTGTTGCGCCATCACAAGCATTCTTTGTTGCTGCTAGTACCTCTGAGCAGCCCCTTTCTACATCCAAATCTGATGCTATTCAGGCTGTCCAGCAACTTGCAGCGCAACTAGGCTTTTAACTGCAGATTCCAGCGCAAAATCAGCCACCACAAGCCTTCCACTCCAACCGCACAGCACCGTCTCGTGACCGAAATCAGTCCCGCCAAGTGTAGAATCACAATCGTGCAAACAACCGCGGTAAAGGTAATCCTTTTATCTAGGCAACTAATGAAAACACTGTTTTTGGAACATGTAACGGGTGTGGGATAGGCCATGTCCCAACAGATTACCCAAAGCGGGACCCGGCAACAATCCGGCCTCGGTCACAACCGTCGGCAAACTATGCTGATTATAGGTTGCAAGCATCTAACGTGTGGCTCCCAGATACCGGTTCAAGTCACCATTTTGCTACTGATCAATCAACTTTTGATTCGACCTAATCCTACCAGGGCTATGACAATCTTCATGTTGGTAATGGTAAGGGCCTCCCCATTCTTCACATTGACTCATCCCATATTCGCTCACCTACTAAAACATTTAACCTTGTCAATATTCTTCATGTCCCTGATATTAAACTAAATCTTTTATCTCTTCAAAAAATTGTCAAGACAACGATGTTTACTTTGAATTTCATGCAACTTCTTTTTTGTGAAGGACATGTCTACCCACACTACTCTCCTCACTGGTCCGACAAATGATGGACTCTACTCGTTCCATTTACCAAGCTTCCAATCTCAGCCTAAAGTGTCATTCTCTACCACTCGTGCGTCTCCAACAACATGGCATTAACATTTGGGACATCCGCATCCTCAACTTTTAAAGTCTATGTTTAAACTTTATCATTTACCTTTGCAAAACTCTAGTTTTCCTTATATTTGTGATTCTTGTTGCATTGGAGAATCGTCCAAACTTCATTTATTACCATCATCGTTTAAAAGTTCAACTATATTTGATCTTGGGTTTTGTGATGTATAGGGACCCGCTCCCACTGTCTCATTCGATGGTCACAAATATTTCTTACTATGTGTAGATTATTTCTCAAAATTTATGTGGTTCTTCCCATTAAAATCAAAATCTGATGTATTTCACAACTTTAAACAATTCATAACAATGGTTAAACGTTAACACACAAAAATATAAAATCGGTTTAAACTGACTGGGGAGGGGAATTCCGAAACTTGTCATCATTCTTTAAAGATCTTGGCATTATCCATCGCCTCTCGTGCCCTCACACGACTGAGCAAAATAGCACTGTGGAACGTCAGCATCGACACGTCGTTGAGACCGACCTCGCTCTTCTTGCTCAGTCCCATGTTCCACGCTGCTTCTGGCATTTTGCCTTTGACACAACTGTTTACCTTATAAACCGCATGCCTTCCCGCGCAAACTCCTCCACCTCACCATTCCAACACCAATTTCATTGATCACTTGATTATACATTTCTCCTGGTATTTGGCTTCTAGTGTTTTCCCCACCTTCGCCCTTACAACCAACACAAAATTGATTTTCGATCCACCTCCTGTGTCTTCCTCGGGTACAGTCCCGTACATCACGGTTACCGGTGCTTTGACCCGGAAACCGATCGTCTTTACATCTCTCGCCATGTCCTTTTTTATGAACGCTACTTTCCATTTGACAAACCATCGCTTCAACCCTCACCACCAACCAAACCGATCCCTACATCTCTCCTACCCCCAACCCGTCCCAACCCACAACCACCTACCTCCACCACCTTCACTGCCCAAACCGCCTCTCATACACACCTATCAGCGACAGTCCAAAAACACCCCCCAACGCTCCTACTCAAACTACTCCCTCCACTACACAACCCATCCCACCCCAACACCCCCCAGCTGCCGACAATCTTTCCCTTCCTCGTCCACCAAATCTTCGGCCTAACCCGAAACAATCCAAACCACACAATGTTAGCTCGTTTCACACCACCACATCTGACCCACAAACCGAGCCAACATCCTTTACGATTGCCAACAAAGAACCCCGTTGGCGTCAAGCCATGTCGATCGAGTATGAAGCATTGATCAGAAATGGCATGTGGTCCTTGGTACCGCGTGTTCGGGGCACCAACATTGTTAACTGTAAGTGGCTATATAAGCTTATGTGGGATCCAAAAAGAAACATCACCTGCTAGAAGGCCCGTCTCGTGGCCAAAGGCTTTCGACAACAACCCGACATTGACTCTTAGGAGAATTTCAGCCCGGTTGTGAAAGAAACCAATATCAGAGTAGACTGCTTCTCTCCCTTGCAGTTACTCAGAAGTGTTCAGCCCGGTTGTGAAAGCAACCAATATCAGACTAGACTGCTTCTCTCCCTTGCAATTACTCAGAAGTGGAGCCTACGACAGTTGGATATCCAGAATGCCTTTTTGCATGGGGAGTTACAAGAAACCATCTACCTTCAGCAACCACCGGGATTTGTCGATCCCATAGTTACCTAAATCGCTCATCCCCTTGCGATCCCCGTATTGGTACGTACTGTACCCAATCGAAATTCGCTATGGACCCAATCGCTCCGGTACGTCGTACCAAATCGTTCCGGTATGCGTTCCGATTCAGGTGAATTCGTTGTTCTGGCTCAATCGAATTCGTCGCACCCGCAATCGAATTCACCGTTCCAAATTAACTAATTCGCAGTTGTTATTTCAAATCCGGCCGTTCTGGTTCAGCGAATGTAATTTCAAATCCGGCCGTTATGGTTCAGCGAATTCAAATTTGAAGATGTGAACTGAGTTGTCGTCGCCGATTGAAGCATCTCTGTTGCCGTCTCCGACCTCTAATTCAAGTTGCCGACCTCCGATTTAAGTCGCCGACCTCCGATTGAATGCTCCGATCTGGTTTAAAGCACGCATCCCTACGTGTTATGTTTGTGTGATTGTGGGAATCCCTAGGAAAGTATTATATATTATATATGTACAAAATTGTGCTTATATAATTAGAGCTATAATTATATTTATTTTCTGTTAGTATTATATGATTCTATTAAATAAAGATTAGTTTAGGTTGATCGGGTTTTGATATTGGTACATCGTACCGGATTATATGGTACACCGTACCGTTTCGTACCGATTCGTACCGAAATGAACCTACCCCTCTTCGTACCGAATACGTTAGTATTGGCGAATAACGTACCCGTACTCGAGCGAACCGCGACTTAGGTAACTATGGTCGATCCCAAACGACCAGATCATTTTTGCCTGCTTCACAAGTCTTTGTATGGCTTAAAGTAGGCACCGAGGGCCTGGTTTCATCGTCTCTCATCATCATTACATCAGCTTGGTTTAAGGGGGTCCAAAACCGACCCCTCAGTGTTCATTTATTCCTTTGGGGGTACTATATTACATATGCTGGTGTATGTGGACGATATACTCCTAACTGGTAACAATTCCTCAACTATTGACAAAGTTGTTCACAGTCTTAGCCAACTTTTTCCAGTTCAGGACATGTGTTGTTTGGCTTATTTTTTAGGTATTGAGGTGGTCCATACAGGTGCTGATATTATACTCTCTCAACTAAAATATATCTAAAATATTCTTCAACATGCTGGGATCACTGATGCAAAACCAGTTACGTCTCCTATGACCACCACTGCCAACCTCAGTCTCGGCGATAGTCCCCCTTGTGAAAATCCTGTCAGGCATCGTCAAACTCGGCCAGACATGCTTATGCAGTCAACAAAGTCTGCCAGTTCATGCATGCTCCTACCAAAAATCATTGGTCAGCCGTTAAACGCATACTGAGATATTTAAAGGGCACCTCCTCACATGGCCTTCTGATTCAGCAAAAATCAGGCCCCATCCTTCTGCATATGCCGATTCCGCGTTCAACAGTGTGACGACCTTCTCAGATGCTGATTGGGCTGGGTGCCCCGATGACCGTCGATCCACGGGGGGGGATATGCAATATATCTTGTGTCAAACCTGGTTTCACGGTCTGCCCGCAAACAAAAGACTGTCTCTCGGTCATCTACAGAAGCTGAGTACAAAGCTATTGCCGACACCGTTGCAGAAATCACGTGGCTTCGGGCTCTTATGCGTGAACTTCAGGTTTTTTCTGTTGCTTCAGCCCCACGTTATGGTGTGAGAACTTAGGTGCCACATACCTTTCCGCGAATCCTGTATTCCATGCCCGAACAAAACATGTGGAAATAGATTTCCATTTCGTCCGAGAACAAGTTGCCCGAGGGAATTTTCAAGTTCAGTTAATCACAACGGATGATCAGATTGCAGATGTGTTTACAAAGCCATTACTATCACAGCGATGTACATCTCTACGGTCCAAGCTCAAGGTCGCTCCCCGCCCTTAGCTTGTGGGGGGATATTAGTCTTCGCGAGGGAAGACTGAGATGGTTTGGGCACGTGAAACGGAGGCATCCGAACGCACCGGTTAGAGCGGTTGATTCCATCACTGTTGAGGGGCGTAGAGGGAGAGGCAAGCGGAAACTGACGTGGGTCGAGCGTATTAGGCTGGATTTGTTAGACTTTCACCTCTCAGAGGATATGATCGAGCTACGATCAAAGCTAAGGATGGATAGAGGTGAAAAGGTAGCTGGGGGTTGGGGATAGTTTTAACACCAATGTTGTTCTTTTTTATCCTTTTTTGTTTATGTCCCGTCTTAGTATTACTATTATTATTATTATTATTATTATTATTATTTTATTCTACTTTTATTTACTTATTTCATTCTCCTTTTTGGTTTATCCCTTATTGTTCACTATTATTATTAATTTTTTTTTGCTTTATATCTCAATTATTGTTCACTATTTTATTGTTACCTATTTATATATCTTTTTTATTTATATTTTTAGTACCTTTTTTTTCACTTCTTGTGCGTTCTCTTGTGTTTTCGGAGCTGGGGGTCTCCCTGGAATCAGCCTCTCTATCCTTTGTGATGGAGGTAAGGCTGCCTACATCCCACCCCCCTAGACCCTACTATTAGTCTTTGTGCTTCTAGTGAGACTTTACTGGATACGGTTGTTGTTGTTTAATTGAATATATACTAGTCTTGAGGATGTCTTATGTAAATAGTATATCTATATATACTTAGTACAATCTTATTCATAAAATATAAGATACATTTTCTGTCAATTTAAAGCCACAGATAGAGCCAATCCCATAGGAATGAGATCTAGCCAGACAGCACACGGATGGTGTGACTGTAGTCAAGAGAAACATAGATGTGATCGAGATCACCAGAAGGTTATATCAACCTTTACATGTTGTACACTCCCCCTAAGCAACAAAACCAAGTGGTTGCTCAACTCAGAATCAAACACAGAAAGTTAACACCGCTGACATGACCGAGATTGCTTGGGCCTTGCACTCCCCCTGAGCAACACAACTAGGTGGTTGCTCAATTCAGAGTTGTTTTCAGACGGCTGTTAAAGCCAAAAACAAATAGAGAAGCGTTGCACTCCCCCTGAGCAACAACTTGCTCAACTCCAGATTGCTAAACTGGACTTGCCAAATCCAAATAGCTAATATGCAGATGTTCCAAATACCCAGGTGTCCTGAAGGACCAGATGTTCCGTAGAACCAGATGTCCCATAGAACCAGATGTCCCTGAAGGACCCGATGTCCCTGAAGGACCCGATGTGCCTGAAGGACCCGATGTCCCTGAAGGACCCGATGTCCCTGAAGGACCCGATGTCCCTGAAGGACCCGATGTCCCTGAAGGACCCGATGTCCCTGAAGGACCCGATGTCCCTGAAGGACCCGATGTCCCGTAGGACCCGATGTCCCGTAGGACCCGATGTCCCGTAGGACCCGATGTCCCGTAGGACTAGACATATCAGAAAGGTTCACATGATGTTTATATAAAAGGAATCAGTTATAAACATGTATGGCAAGATACAAATACACAAGATGACCAGATGACTGGATTTCAGACTTGAAATGAAAAGACTTGAAATGAAAAGACCTGATGACTGGATATACTAGCAGAAGATAATTGACTAGGTAACTGGATATGATTCTGAAAAATTAAACCGATTTAATGGATTTTTCATTTTCACAGGTTTAACAGATTTTAACAATAATTCTGAACTTTAATAGAATTTTAACTGAATTTCGTGACAGAGATCCGTTAGCAACGTGTAGCGGAGATGACCGACTTTAACGGAGTTCTAGTAGAACTTAATAGAATGTTAATAGATTGTTATCAGTTTTCTTGAACTTTTACTGATTCCAGAAATTCTATACTAGTTATGTGGATTTTAGAAGATGACCGAAACCCAAAATTGAGTACACAGATGGGATAAGGAGGTCCGACGACGACAATAAGAGAATTCCGGCAGGCCACGCGCCCCCTTACACGCCGGCACGTGGGTTTATGGCGGCGGCGAGTGGCGGCACGTGGAGGCTCCTCCGGCGACGAAATTTTCAGGGTAGGTTTTTAGAGGGGCGGCGATTGCAATGGTGGTGGAGGTGAGACTTGATGGTGGCTGGAAAAAAAAGAATTTGGGGCTGAGATCGAGAACTGTGAAAAATTGAGGTGATGAAAAAGAATTTGGGGCTGAGATCGAGAACTGTGAAAAACTGAGGTGATGGTTACTGAGCTGATGGACTGATTGAATTGGACTTATTTTAGGAACTTGAATATGATCTCTGATACCATGTAAACAGAGATGGATCAGATTGAACTGAACACAGATGAAAGAACTATATTTTTGTATTTCCTTACTTTTCTCTTTGCATATACATTGCTATTTATAGGAGCAAACTAACCTACTGTTACAACCAGATTCATTTAATGTGGTATGAACTTGCAGACAACTAACAAACCAACTTATCTTCTAGATAGCATCTTGCACACTTGCACATAAATGCTTACAACTTGAAGATAACTTGCTAACCACTTTCTACTAGAAGACTATAATGATAATATTCTCTAACATATGGTACCATCACTTATTAGTCCTCTAATAAAGTGAAATTGCAGCTTATGTGTTTAGTCTTCCCATGGAACACAGGATTCTTGTCAAAGGTGTATCGCACTCTCGTTGTTGCAAAACAAAGCACAATTTGTTTGTTTCTTGTTAAGTTCTTCTAGAGTCTCAACCAAATCAACTGTTTACTAGCTTCGGCAGCAACCATATACTCTGCCTCGGTAGTTGAGAGAGCAACGCTCTTCTGTAATCTGGACATCCAACTAACCGCAGTACCTCCCACTGAAAAAACATACCCGGTCGTGCTCTTGAATGATTCTTTGCATCCCCCAAGGTCTGCATATGTATAACCCCACAGAACAGTATATTTTCCTTTGAAACATAACCCAAACTTCGAAGTCCCCTTTAAGTATCGCAACAGCCATTTGACAACCTCCCAATGCCCCTTACCTGGATTGGACATTTATGGGCCGACTACCCCAACAACATGAGCTATATCTGGCCTTGTGCTCACCATAGCGTACATAAGACTGCCAACTGCAGATGCGTAAAGGATCTTAGCCATCTTAGCAAAGTCTTCATCTATCTTCGATGGCTGATCTTTGGAAAGCTTAAAATGGCTTCCCAAAGGCGTGCATCTGGACTTTTCATCTTTCAGGTTAAATCTCTCTAACACTTTCCCAGTGTACTTCTTTTGAGATAGAGTAAAGTCAAATAGCCATCTTTAGTGTTTCTGGTAATACTCATTCCAAGAATCTGTTTAGCAGCGCCTAAATCCTTCATCTCGAATTCGTCAGAAATGTGTTTCTTCAGTTTCTTAATCTCTTTCATATCTGAGTCTGCGATTAACATATCTTCCACATAAAGAAGGAGGATGATATAGGATTTTTCGAACTTCTTGATGTAGCCGCAGTGGCCCATATCACACCTTTTGTACCCATTTCGACCCATGAATTTGTCGAACTTTATGTACCACTGCCTCGGTGCTTGCTTCAAACCATACAAGGTTTTCTTCAACTTACAGACCAAGTTTTCTTTCCCAGCAATCTGAAAAGCAATCTGAAAACCCTCTGGCTGTGTCATGTAGATATCTTCATTAACATATCCATGTAGAAAAGCTCTTTTGACATCCACTGCTCTAGATGCAACTCATGCAAGTTTTCAGCAACAACAATACTCGGAACCAGTCAAATAGTGTTCATCTTCACAACATGGGACAAGATCTCATTGTAATTGATACCAACACTTTCGCCACCAGATGAGCCTTGTAATGCTTAGAATCATCGGACTCATCTATGATTCTGAAAACCCACTTATTCTGCAATGCCTTCTTGCATGGAGGTAGCTTTGTCAGAATCCAAGTACGGTTCTTCTCAAGAGACTTTATCTCTTGTTTCATGGCACACTCCCATTGGAACGAATCTTTCAACCCATAGCTTCAGAATAGCACTGAGGTTCACCGTTTTATGTCAGAAGCAAGTAATGACAGACACTGAAAATCTGTCTAGTACTTTCGAGACCCTGGTAGATCTCTTGACCCAATTCTCGGAAGATGGAACAGGAGCCGCTTGATCAGTAGAGACGTGAGTTGGAGGAGTGTTCTCTTCCTCCTCGAAGCTTTCACTGTTGGATTGATCATCTTCTGAACTGTCATTGTCAATTAAAACGTCATTTTCTTCAACTTCTACACTCCCACTGTCAGAGATATCTAACTGAACTTTAGTTTTCACAAACTTTCTCTGTTTCTTTTCTATCAAGCATGATATGCTCCTTTTGAACTTCTGAGTTATTCCTGTCTTTGTACAACTGTGCTTCGTTGAAAGTGACATCCTTGTTTCTGATTACTTTGCTTTCAATATCCCTAAAGCCTGTAAGCCATACTGTCTGAACCGTAACCAATGAATGTGCACTTCTTGGTCTTTGAATCAAGTTTACTCCTGTCACCATCCTTCTACAAAGAGTAAGCACTAGAACCAAATACTTTAAGATGCTTGAAACTTACCTTCTTTCCTCTCCATTCTTCCTCTGGTATTTTGAAACCCAAGGGAACTGTAATTCCATGGTTGATCAAGTAGGCAGCAGTGTTGACTCCCAGCCTAAAATGTCTTAGGTAACCCAACATTCAACTCATGCTTCTGGCCCTCTCATTCAGTAATTTGTTCATCCTCTCTGCAACTCATTCTACTGAAGAGTGCTTGGAACAGTCTTGATCATCTTGAGCCTGCAAGTAGCACAATAGTTAGTGAACTCTGTGATGATATACTCTTCTCCATTATCAGACTTCAAGGAGTTCAAGCACTTTACCTTCAATTTGTTTCATTTTCAACGGCAACTTTCCATTTCTTAAAAGTATCAAATACATTAAATTTGTTTTTAAGAAAATAAACCTCTACCTTGTGTGTACATCGTCTATGAAGGTCATGTAGTATCTTGAACCTCCTAAGGATGAAACTGATGTCGGCCCGTACACATCTGAATGAACAAGCTCTAACTTTTGAGCTTTAGGTGTCTTTCCGGAACGCTAGCTTTGGCGAAGTCGTCGCCGGAACCCTAGTATTGGCGTAGTCGACCGGCGGTGGTTGGGGGCTGCAGTCTAGTCGAAATCTGCTACAGAGGCTGACCAGAAAATCAGGCAGCTGAAAACGGGGTAGAAAGAAATAAGGTCAAAACTGGCCGGAAAAAACTTTTCCGGCGACGAGAACCCTAATTTTGGCGGCGGCGCGACGGCAGAACGGCGACGGCGACAACCTGTTGAACCTGTGGTGGTGATTACTCAAGAACTCAGGCTCTGATGCTAGTTGTTAGGAACATAAACGCTAATCAGACACACGAAAGCAAGTAACAAACACGAGGATTTATAGTGGTTCGGTCGATGTGACCTACGTGCACTTTGCTCCAACTAGGAGATTTTATTTATCTGAGCTCAAGGAATTACAAGATACAACTAATTTTTTATAGTGCTAATCTAGGTTAAATTAATTATGGTAATAAGTCCATAATCAAAACGCGTCATGATCTAGGGCCAACTGATGTTAACAGACTGCACCCAACACCGCCCACGCGCCAGCACGTGTGAGCGCGTGCCAGCTCCGACTGCCGTCATTATTTTTCTGTCGCTATCGTCTGAGTCACCTGGAAGACCTGCGTAGCTAGATTTCTGATTCTCCGATTATTTTACGCTCTGATTAGTCTGATTTGCTCCTGTTTGTGATTTTGCCTCAGATCTGAACTAACAACGCCATTTACTTCCGGTTTATAATTCTTCTCTGTCATTACCGTTCCTTTCAGTCACCAGAACCGGTCGGCATCAACCTGCTCACTTGAATCAGCCTCCTTCCCGTCCAAGACCTGCTGCCACCACCGTTACTGTTTAGAACAGACTTATTACAGCCCCAGATTACCATTCACTGCCGGAAAAACACTGTTCACAACCCTAAAATTACTCTTCTTAACTCGGATTTGTTACTTTTAACTCTCAAGCTACACATCACATGACTGAGAATCGAGGTATTCTTTCTAGTCTACATGATGTTTTTCACTCACTAATGGATCCTCATGCCCGTTCTTGGAATTGGATCCATCAGAAATTCGAAAAGCCTAAACATGTCCTCTGTTTTGTTTGTCCTTAAATTCCTTGATAGCCTTTGTTTAGTAAGTCAAATCACAAAACCAATTAATTGTTCTGTAACCTTTTATCCCACTCATTGTGTCTCTCAGTACCTAGGGATAAACCGGGTGATTGGCACTAGTGTTGAATCAAATGACCTCTACCGTCTGCCTATATTGTCACGCCCCACGACAAAGATATGTGATTCTAGTGTTTGGGAGGCTCGCTGTCGGTTAGGTCATCCCTCTGCTGAAACTCTAAGGAAAATCAGACCTGGCATTTCCCTCTGATTTTCACAGCGAGTCGTGTCCACTCGATAAACATACTCGACGCCTTTATCCTCCCAAAGTGTCTAGTTGAGCCGGTACACTATTTGAACTGGTACACTCTGATATATATGGTCCTTGTCTTATTAATACTCCCTTGGGTTTTCACTATTTTGTTTTCTTCATCGATGATTATTCCCGTGTGCTACTTGGGTTTATTTACTCAAGTCTCGTATTGAAGTTAATTCCACTTTTCTTGAGTTTCATTCCTATGTTCAAAATCAGGAAAAACATCTATCAAAACACTATGCAATGACAACGCAAAAGAGTATTTATCCACTGAATTTTCTGCTTACTTGAAAACAAATGGTATTATTCCCGAGTCTTCATCACATACCTCAACAAAATGGCGTAGTTGAACGCAAGAATCGTCATTTGTTAGATGTTGCACGCTCAATGATGTTTCATCCTCATGTCCCTCATCGGTTCTGGGGGACGTTGTTGCTGCCTACATGATAAATCGTATGTCGTCCTTTGTCCTTAATAGTCAAACTTTGTTTTCTGTTTTGTTTCCCAAAGGAACTCCCTTTTCTCTCCCACCCAAAATCTTTGGGTGTGTTACGTATGTCTATGATCATCGTCTACGTGTCACTAAACTTGAACCTCGAGCCATCGTTGTGTCTTTCTTGGATACTCACGTGTCTAGAAAGGGTATTGGTGTTACGGTCCTACTCTTCATGGATACTTTACAAGTGTTGATGTCACTTTTCATAAGTAATGTCCCTACTTTCCCGCGTCTTCCCCTTTCTGACCTGTTTCCTGATTTTGATCATGTTATACCTGAGTCTACCACTATTCCCACCAATCCCTGGTTCCATTGGTCCGTCTGTCCCTCAGGTCTCCGACACTACAGATCATGCTCCTGCTACAATTGGCCTACCGATAGCACCCCCACCTTTACTTTTCACATAGGCATGTCGACATAAGGACAAGACGATAAAGACACATGATTCATAACCAGTCCATGACTCCGGTATATCCTCAGTTCCGTTTTCTACGACTAATCCTGTTACACCCTTGCTAGACTCTACACCCTTGCTAGATACTACCCAAGCTACACCCGTTTATGACCCACCTGGCGCACCATATCCTGATATACCTATTGCTTTTCGCAAGGAACCTAGACGCGCCGCCCGTTACCCTATTCAGGATTATGTTGCCTATTCTCACCTCTCCTCTGACTCCTGTGCCTTAACTACCTCCCTTGATTCCTACCCCATTCCCAGGGATGCGATGACAGCTCTTGCTCACCCAGGATGACGAAAGGCCATGAAAGACGAGATAGGGGCTTTTGAGCCAATCATACTTGGGATCTTGAGCCGCTTCCTTCTGGTAAGCGAATTATTGGTTGTCGTTGGGTGTTCACGATTAAACTTAACCCTGATGGTTCTTTGCATCGCCTCAAGCCCGACTAGTTGCTAAGGGTTATTCACAAGCTTATGGTATTGATTATGATGATGTTTTCTCCCCGGTTGCCAAAATGCCATCTGTCCGCATTTGTATTGCTCTTGCTGCCATTAATCATTGGCTGCTCCACCAGTTTGATGTCAAAAACGCCTTTCTTCATAGTGTTCTTGAGGAGGAGGTATATATGGAGCAACCACCTGGTTTCAGGTTTACGTTGTTCATTATATGGCCTTAAGGTGTCTCCAAGAGCATGTTTGGTCGGTTTTCTTGTGTTATGGGAGAATTTGGGATGATTCAGAGTGCATATGATCATGCTGTATTCTTTAGACATCGTCAAGGGAAGCTTATTATTCTGGTTGTTTATGTAGATGACATCATAATCACAAGGGATGACGAGGTCGGTATTATCGAGCTTAAATAGTCGCTGCAGTCTCAGTTCGAGATCAGCGACTTAGGTCGACTCCGGTACTTCCTTGGCATAGAAGTATCACGTTTTTCACAAGGAATACTCCTTTTTCAACGGACGTATGTCCTTGATATGTTATCCGAATGTGGTTTACTGGGATGTAAGCCAGTTGACAGCCCTATGCTCCTACAGGAAGCTTCTTCTAGAGGACGGGAGCTCGATGAAGGATCCGGAACGATATAGACGGCTGGTTGGGAAACTTAATTATTTGACCGTTACCCGCCCAGATATCTCATTTGCTATGAGTGTCCTGAGTCAATTCATGGCCACACCATATACTGGGCATTGAGATGCCGCTCTTCGTGTATTGAGGTATCTCAAGACTACACCGGGTCGAGGGATCTTGTATTCTGATCAGGGTCACTGTCGTGTGGGTGCATTTACAGAGGAGGGAGATGGACGAATATCAGGATTCTCAGATGCAAATTGGGCAGGATGTTCGTTTTCACGATGATCTTAATTGGATATTGTGTGTTTGTTGGTGAAAATTTTATGTCTTGGAGAGTAAGAAGCAACACACAGTGTTTAGATCGAGTGCTGAGTCAGAGTACAGAGCATGGTATGTGTCACGTCAGAGATGATATGGGTTCGTCTTCTTTTCAAAGAACTTGGGGTTGTTTCTGACGATTTAATGCGATTATATTGTGATAGTCAGTCAAGCTATGAATATAGCAAAAAATTAAGTATGTCATGATAGGTCGGAGCATATATAGATTGATTGTCATCTAATCGGAGATCGAGTAGTAGACACTTAAACTGATCCTCCATCTATTCAGCCAATCCCTGTGAAAACGGAGTTTCAACTTGCTAATATCTTTACCAAACCTCTTCGGAAACCACATATAGATTTTATTTGTAACAAGTTGGGCATGATTAACATCTATGCTCCAACTTCAGGAGTGTGAAAATAGTGTATATATTAGGTCTATTAGGTTAAGGCCCATGGCCCAATATCTAGAAGATTCTTGTACTTTGGATATATTGAGGTGTTTACCTCATTAGTGAATAAGATTTCCATTCAATCTGTTAGATTCACACCTTGTTTTGGCTTGACGTTTCTAACTCGATTAATAGGGTCATGTTCGGCTTGTACTAAAAATAAATGGTTCAACCCGATTAATTTAGAAAATTAACAAAATATGTAATTTATGTGTTCAACCCGTCAACTTGTTTATGACATGTTTAGATAAACAAGTTGAATGGGTTGTTCAGGTTACATAGTTTTTAAGTTTGTACAAGGTAGTGATATCGTTGACATGAATAAATATATGGAAATCCATATTTGGGTTCATCAACTCTTTGAGGATATGGTCCAGGATAGGAGTTCGTGGAGGCGTAGGATTAAGGTTCTTGACTTTTAGGAGGTGGTGTAGACCTTTAGGAGTTCGTGAATAAATATATAGATCATATTTGCGTGTTATTTGATGATATTATATTTGTTGCTACTCATCTATTCATTTTTTTCTCTTTCTTTTTTTTGTAGCTTTCTATTCAAGTATGTCTAGGATTGTTTGTTCTCTATCCATATATCCATATATATTTGTTTGTGTACTGTCTTGTTTTTCGAGCTGAGGGTCTCTCTAGAAGTAACATCTCTTTTCTTAGGGTTAGAGGTAAGATGTGCCTGCATCCCATCCTCTTCAGACCCCACCATTGTGTGGGATCTATTGGGTACAATTGTTGTTGATTTGGGTTCTTCAACTCTAACCCACCTAGGCAGTAACTCTTCAATCCGACACCGTGACACGATTGCCACATAAAACCTCCTATATTAATTTTATTCGAAAAGTTATGATATTATTGAAAATGATATAATTTTTATAATCACATTTGACACGTTAACCTACATAAAGTGTTTCGGGTCAACCGGCGTAGTCATTCGTTGAGGTTTTATTCTGTATGGAATAAACTTTGGGTGACTTTGACTCGAGCGATCTGTTTCCTTTTCTTAATGTTGTTCAAAATCCAGCTAGTCTACCTGCACATAAAATGAGCCGTTTTACCTTGTTAGTTGTCCAAAAAACTTAAAAGTGCACTTACATAGTCTAACCTTACGGATTTATGAATTTCAGTTTTTTTTTTTTTTAACTTTTTGGCATTACGACTATAATTCTTCACAAATGATCTCTTTTACAGGGCCAAAAAATACCCCATAAAAGTGGAGAACAAATCATCACTAATATATCATGGAAGCAAGTTATTCTACATGTATTTTGAGACATCTTCTGAAAAGGAATCATGGTGTAAAGCTCTACGTCTTGCTTCTTGTGATGACACAGAGAAACTTGTATGGTTTTATAAATCACGTGCACAGTTTCATAGTTATCTGGCATCATTAAATGTAGAATATCCATCATTTTTAAAACCATCTATTGGTTTTAATCCAGAAATAGGGGATAGATCGATTAGATTAGATGGTTCATCATCAAAAGTTCGCCACTTCTTGAAGAAACTTGCTAAAAAAACTTCTAAAACTGGAAGAGAAGATCGAAAGCTTAGTGAAAATTCAGTTGGCGGGTCTTCAAAACTTTCTCAATCAGAAAAGAAACCTATTTATGGTGCTGAAGAGAAAAATATTCAAACTTCAGGGTCTCAAAGTTCTGATACAAATTCAAATGATAAAATTGGTGATGAAGGAACATTATGCTGTAATTTGTTAATTTCCCGGTTGTTTTTTGATGCTAAAAGCAATGTCGATTTGAGGAATTTAATACAAGCACGGATTCAGGTTTGTCGGATCTTTATCTTACAAATACGAGGTTTGATTCTATGTAGAGATGGAAAAATGGGCCAGTCAGGAACAAGTCAAAAAGGGTAAATTTGATATGGGTTGCTTTAATTAGCGCGTTAAATATGATTACAAAAGTTATATTATGTAAATAAATATTTATTTTAGTAAAGTGATTTATGTGGTATTATGCAATAAAAGTACACATTAGACAACTTTGGACACGGTTCCTTTTTAACTAACCTTTTGATTTGACCCGTTAACATAACATGAATTGACCCATTTGTAAGTTAATGGGTTAAAATTGCTGCCTCCATTTTGGTTCTTTTATGATGTGTTACTAGAAACTAAACGGATGTGTGGGAAATGATGCTTTTCATATAGTTTGTCACGTTTCATATCTTTCTTTAGAATTCTTGAATTTCTAAATTGATTAGGATGTAAAACAATTCTGTTGTATATAATAAGAGCATTCACAGCCCATTCCCTATAATTGTTGTGTGTGTAAACCTTATAATTTAAGGTGTAGTTGTGAGTAGAGGAGAGAGAAATATTTGAGGAAAATTTTGAAGAATCTCTGTATTTGATGAAAAATATGGGGAATCTTTAAAATTTAAGGTTTGAAGAGAGAGAAAAAGTAATGATAAAGGTATTAAAAAGTATTATTTAATTGTGGTTGTGAGTGGTAGAGAGAAAAAAAGTAATGATAAATATATAAATTATAGGGATAAGGATTCCTCATCTCGAAAGTTATTTGTTTATAGTTTATATATATAGTGAGGTGCTTAAAGATATGGATAGCTGCATACTTCTACAGTATCTCATTGATCAGTTCTCTTGCTGAAACTTCTTATTTGTTACTTCACATCTAATTACTTTTACCTCAATATGTAAACATTAGAATTAGAAATCGGTTTTTGCAAAACACTATTGTTCACATCTAATAAGGTATAATACTGATTTTTTTCTTTCTTCTTTTGTAGCGAACGTTGTCTGCCATTAGGACTCCTAGTTACATTGGTGAAATCATTTGTACAGGTGTAAATCCCGGGGATATTCCACCATATATCCATGGAATGCGTGTCCTACCATCAGATCTGAAAGAGGTGGTTGCAATGGAAATTGATATTGAATATTATGGTGGGGCAGTTTTAGATATTGAAACAAGGATTGAAGTGCAAGAGCTAGAAAACCAAGATTCCAAATCTGTGGATGATGTCACCAACGATCTTCTAGAAGGTCTTGAGTATAATGGAGAACAGTTGAAGCATAGCGAGCAAACAAATCAGGCCATGGATCAAAAGGCTGATGAAATTCACAAATTAGGTAAGTCAAATAAATTTTATTTTTGTTTAAAAATTTGTTGGTTCACAATAGAGAATATAATATATATAATCTCTTCTATGAGAAGGCTTCTACAAGACAGATACACTTGTGTATCCAGTTGTAGCTATGCAAGTGGATAGCTCATTTAATGTGTAGTTGTAACAGTAAATATTAGTTCGTATATATACTTCGTATATGTAATGTAATAAATCAAGTGAATACACGTATCCTCTTCATTTGTCAGCTTCTGATTTACCAACTACATGGTATCAGAGCGCTCAAATCAGTTTATCAGTTCTTGTTCTTGAAGTCCCTCGGTTACAGTTCATGACCCCAGTCACAAAATCTTTTTTCCGGCCACCACCTAATCTCACCTCCACAACCATCAAGTTCGCCGCCCCTCGAATTACAAAACCCATGAAAATCGCCGCATAAAACACCCCCACGCGCCATCAGTCACCACCACACGTGCCCGCCGTGAGGCTCGTGTCTCGTCAGAATCCCGTCGGTTTCCTTGTGCCGCTATCGTCTAACATTCATGGTTCCATCGCCTGGCCGCTATTTGAGACCGCTATTTTCCAATAGGTCCGCTATAGCACCGCTATGGCACCGCTATAGCGGCCGTATTAACTGCATAGACGACAATTGCAATGCTATATCAAGCAATTCCAGAAAACATGGTGTTGCAAGTTGCTAACCTTACATCGGCCAAAGAAATTCGGGATGCGTTAAAAGTTCGACATGTTGGAATAGATAGAGTTAAGGAGGCGCGTGTTCAGACATTCGAGTCAGAATTTGAACGTTTGAAGATGAAAGACGAGTCACGTGATGTCTATAATGGGAAGATTAGTGAGATTGCATCACACACAAGTAATGTGGCATACGATGGACGATAAAAGATTAGTTCGGAAACTTTTGGGTTTAGTACCAGAAAAATTCATGCTTATAGTTGCTGTGGTTGAACAATTTATTGATATCAAAGCCGTGGGAAGATTAAAGGCTTTCGAACAACGTACTAAAAAGCCAGTCAAGGAGGAAGATGAACAATACAAACTTATGTTCTCCAAAGAAGATGGAAAAGAAAAAGTCAAACGACACAAATGTGAGCATTGTGGTCACGAGAATTCTAGTCAAGAAAAGTCAGAACGTGGCCAGGATAAAAGGTGGAAGACTTGGAAAAACAAAGCTGGTAATCAAGTCCGCGAGAACAAGGATCACATGAGATGTTTCAAGTGCAATGAACTTGGACATTTCAAACATAAATGTCCACAGTGGAAGGAGAAGAAAGATGAGGCAAACCTGATTCAGTACGAGAAAGATAAGGCAAACCTACCTGTATTAAACATTATTTAACCAGCTGAATTTACGAGTTATTCACATACTTTCGCCCCATATGTAATATGGGTTTCCGCTCCCCTTCTTTGGTCTAAAATAAAACTTAGAGTGAATTACATGGATGGTCGATGTGGTATTTGCATAAAGCGAGTGCTTTCAGTACACTCTTATGTTTTTTTGTAGATAAAATCTTGGAGTTATGATTGATGTGGGGGATCAGAACTCCAATGCCTACCAGTGAGTTGAGTAATGTATTATGGACATACAATCTGAGCAATCGTGTGATTTGCTGCTTTGGGTAGTGTTGTGTATTAACCTTATCGTTTGCTTGAGATTAATATAAAGTGCTTGATTTTGCATATGCTTCACTGTATATTTAAAGAGTGGTCGTTTGTTGTATCCTGATGATTAGGTTTTTATGATGAGAATTTGGTGTGTGGGATTGTTGTTTTAAGATTATTTATTCAAACCACTTATATGATTATATGTGAGTGAGATAGATACCCATCTAAAGTTGCTTGTGGTAAACCGATTTCTTCAAAAGTCAATTGTAATCAATCCCGGACACCACCTTTATTTCTATCCCATATGTTCCATCTCCTTTTTTACATTTGCAATTTGTTTGGTCGTGTTAGAGAATATTAGATTTCTTAATAATATCTAGTTGCTTGTCCATCAAGTAGATAAGTGGTTGGGTATTTGGTGTCTGTCTAGTGGTTGGGTAATAAGTTCTAGTTGTAAAAGTTAGTTCTCATTTCCTATAAAATAATTTGTATATGTTATGTAAACAAGTAAGTGAATACAACAAATCGTTTATTATCTTCATCTGTTGTCTGATTACCAATTACATGGTATCAGAGCCACATATGCCTATCAGTTTCTAAAATCTGTTAATCATCTAGCTCAGCTTTGTTCCTGTCTTCACCACACAAATCTTTTTTCCAGCCACCTCATAATCTCACCTCCACCACCATCAGAATCGTGCTCCTCCAAATTACCGCCCTAAAAAAATTCATCACCAGAAACATCACGCCGCGCCCCCATCGTAGCCGCCACGCCGCCGTCCCTCCGCCACTCGCCCGCGTGTGACAGCGCGTGGTTGACCGAAATCCGGCCGGACTTCTTCTGCTGCCGTCGTTGATCACCCTCTGTCCATCTGTGTAATCATTTTCAAGTTTGGATGGGCCGAGCAAAATCACAAAACTCAATACAAAGCTCTGTACTCCATCTGTGAAATTTTTCTGTTCTCGTTTCTTGAGCCTCCTTGTTCCATCTGAGTTCTCAATTTCAGGCTCCAGTCAGTTTACAAAATCACGGATAAGTTCCAAAAATGTGTCTTTCTTCTGTTTAAAATTCTATGAAAATTCGGTTGAGTTAGTTAGCTCTGTTTACTTCTCTCCGTTAAAACTCTGTTACCTCTGTCACAAAATCTAGTTAAAATCTGTGAAACTTAAAATCCATTATATTTGTCGTTGTTATATCCCGTTATTATTATATCTAGTTATCTGGTCAGTTATTATTATCAGTCATTTTCTTGTTATTTAATCTAGTTATCTGGTCTTTTAACTATAATTAAAAATGACTGATAAAATTAGAAAAGAAAATGAAACGGAAAAGGATGTCAAAACAAACAACTTTGATCATCCATCCGATGATTCCAAAGATCAATGGCTACAAACAGATGCTAAACTAAACAGATGCTAAACTGTTCCTACAAATAAGGAACCGCTTATGTTATGGAATTTAAAAGAACTTACGAAGAGTTAAGCTCTCTTCTCTCTCTTAGTGTTGATGTAAAAGTCATGCACACTCAGAGGGAACAGATAGCTGGAATGAGTTTTCTGACGGGTCTACGACCCAAATTTGATTCCATTCGGTCCCAACTCCTAAACAAGTAAGCCATTCCGGCTCTGCAAGAGACATTTGCTCGTATCCTGCGCCATGAAAGCATGTCCCCCAATACCTCCTCAGCATCTAATAGCGCGCTAATAAGCCGTGGAGGCTTCCGTGGGGGATATCGGGGTGGCCATCGAGGAAGCTCACAAGGTAGTTACACAGATCACGCAGGTCAACGTGTTCCTACAACTGAAGATGGTAACATTAAATGTTACTATTGTCATGAGCTTGGTCATACCAAGTTCACTTGCAAGAAGCGACTCGCCAGGAATTCCAAAAAATCCATCTGCTCACCTTACTGGTACATCTGAAGAACAACCGACAGCAACCTTTGTCGAGATAGGTAAATCTGTTAATTGTCTCTTGTCATCTGCGTCCAAATGGGTGATTGATTCTGGCGCCTCTGAACACTTGACATGTAATCTTCATCTTCTAACTAACCTACACTCACCACTTTCACATGTCACTATTGCTAATGGAACCACAACCAAAGTACTTAGCTTTGGCGGCTCTCATGTCACCCCCTCCATTTAATTGTCCTCTGTTTAAAAGCTGCCCAAAAATTCCTGTTTAATTTGCTATTTATTAGTAAACTTACCCGTGAACTAAACTGTAGCGCCTTATTTCTCCCTGATTTTATGTCTTTCAGGATCTGTCAACGAGGAAAGTTATTGGTAAGGAAGAGAATCTGATGGCCTATACATACTAGACACTCAGGAACCAAGTTCATTAGCCTGCTCAACCTCATCTCCATTTGAGGCTCATTATCGTTTAGGTCATCCGTCTCTCCAGTCTCTCAAGAAATTATGTCCTCAGTTATCATCTTTGCAGTGTGAGTCATGTCAGTTTGCAAAACATCGACGTGTCTACTTAAGTCCTAGAGTCAATAAGCGAGCTAGTCTACTTTTGAATTAGGTCATTCTAATGTTTGGGGTCCTTGTCCTGTTTCATCTAAATCTGATTTCTAAGTACTTTGTTTCGTTTGTTGATGACTTTTTCCGTGTAACTTGGCTCTATTTTATGAAAAATCATAGTGAAGGTTTTTCACACTTTTGCGCATTCCATAATGAAATCAAAACACAGTAACACCTAAATCAAAACAATGAGAAGTGATAACGCGAAGGAATATCTATCTGAAAACTTCAAGTCTTATTTTTCGCAAAACGGTATACTTCACAAGTCATCCTGTGTCGACACACCTGCACAAAATGGGGTTGCCAAACGTAAAAATAGGCACCTCCTCGAGGTAGCAAGAGCTCTCCTGTTTCAAACAAATTCCCAAAATCATTTTGGTCTGATGCAGTGTCTACTGCATGTTTTCTCATCAATCGAATGCCATCGGTTGTTCTCAACAATGAGATTTCGTACTCAGTTCTGTTTCCTCTAAAACCCATATTCCCCATTCGACCAAAGATATTTCGGGAGCACTTGTTTTGTCAGGGATACTAGTCAGCACCTTACCAAATTAAATCCTAAATCCATTCGGTGTATATTCATTCTTTGGTTACTATAGTTTACAGAAAGGCTATCAGTGCTACTCCACCGCTCTTCAAAAGTATATTGTTTCCCGGGATGTTACATTTCATGAGAACATCCCATTCTACCGAGTGTCACCTCAGTCCACATCAAGAATCAATGAGGAATTCCTCAGCTATATTGAGTCAGAACCTGAAATCGGTGTCCCCGAACATCCCATTCTACTGTGTCACCTCAGTCCACATCAAGAATCAGTGAGGAATTCCTCAGCTATATTGAGTCGGAACCTGAAATCGGTGTCCCCGAACAGCCAAATGAATTACAACAACCTCCTGCTTCTGCAAACCCTTTTAAAGTTCTAGTATATGAAAGGCAAAATCGCATCCCATTAGATTCTGCTCCTGAACCAATGCTTACTCTGACAGATCACCCCGATATCCCTTCTGATTCTGATCTCCCCATTGCCGTGCGAAAAGGTAAACACGCTTGTACCAAAACTCCATCCTACCCAATTGCTTCCTTTGTTTCCTATGAAAAGTTAATGAAAAGTTAACTGCAGCCTCCCGCTCGTTTGTTGCCACTCTGGATTCCATCACCATTCCCAAAACTATAGGGGAGGCTCTCGCACACACCGGATGGCGTAAAGCCATGATTGAAGAAATGGAAGCACTTGATCAAAATAACACTTGGGATCTAGTAAATTTACATATCAACAAGAAGGCAATCGAATGTAAGTGGGTGTTCACAGTTAAGGTCAATCCAGATGGTTCATTGGCTCGGTTAAAAGCTCGTCTAGTAGCCAAAGGTTATGCTCAGATCTACGGCATGCATTACTCAGAAACATTCTTTCCCGTGGCGAAAATGTCATCGGTACATCTCTTTGTTTCCTTGGCTGCCACATATAACACTCGATATCAAGAATGCCTTTCTGCATGCTGATCTCAAAGAAGAGGTCTACATTGAGCAACCACCTGGGTTTGTTGCTCAGGGGGAGTCTGTGAAGGTATGTAGACTCAAGAAGTCCTTATATGGTCTCAAGCAATCTCCTCGTGCTTGGTTTGGGAAGTTCAACACGGTCGTGACAGAGTGGGTTAAGGAGAAGTGCTTGTGAGCACTCTGTATTCTTTACATCATCTGTTGTTGGTTGCATTTTACGTGTTGTATATGTAGACAGCATAGTAATAACCGGAGGGGACAAAGATGGAATCCAGAGGTTAAAATCATTTCTGGGAAACAAATTTCAGACTAAGGATCTTGGCACACTAAAATATTTTTTGGGAATCGAGGTCTCATGTAATGGTAAAGGAATCTATCTGTCACAAAGAAAGTACTGTTTGGACATGCTAAAAGGTTCTGAGATGATTGAAGCAAAGAGCTGTGATTCACCAATGATACCAAACGGAAATTAGGAGCATATGAGGGTGATCTTCTTGAAGAACCAGAGAGAGATAGGAGAATCGTTGGTAAGTTGAATTACTTAACCATCACTCGACCAGATATCGTATTTCCAGTAAGTGTGGTAAGTCAATTTATGTCATCTCCAAGAACCTCACATTGGGAAGCCGTCAGTCACATTCTCAAGTATCATAAGGGGGCTCTGGGCCGTGGAATCTTATACCAAACAATGGTCATCACACGGTAGAAGGATTCACAGATGCTAATTATAATGGGGATCCTACAAGTAGACGATCCACTACTGGGTACTGTATCCTTATAGGTGGAAATCTGGTATCTTGGAAGAGCAAGAAGCAAAGTGTAGTCTCCCGTTCAAGTGCAGAATCAGAATATAGGGCGATGACACAAACCACATGTGTGAACTAGTCTGGATTCGGAACCTTCTTGGCGAGATTGGGTTTACACAAACTAACCTATGAATCTATGGTGCGATAATGAAGCAGCCATTGATATCGCAAATAACCTGGTATTTCATGAAAGAACAAAGCACATTGAAGTTAATTGTCACTTCACTCTTTAAAAGCTAGAAGAAGGAACAATTGCAACACCTCATGTTCGTAGTAGGGATCAGCTAGCCGACGTGTTCACCAAAGCCTTACCTGGATCTAGAATCAGTTATATCCGTAACAAGCTGGGCATGATCAATATCTATGCTCCAGCTTGAGGGGGAGTGTTAGAGAATATTAGATTTCTTAATAATATCTAGTTGCTTGTCCATCAAGTAGATAAGTGGTTGGGTATTTAGTGTCTGTCTAGTGGTTGGGTAATAAGTTCTAGTTATAACAGTTAGTTCTCATTTCCTATAAATACAGTGTATATGTTATGTAAACAAGTGAATACAACAAATCGTTTATTCTCTCCATCTGTCTGATTACCAATTACAGGTCGTAAGAAAATGATACCGAATTTTATTCTGGTAGTTTGTTTACTATACTAATTTATTTTCTTGCAGAGCATACTAAAAGTTTTAAGGGCAATGAACAAGCATCTTCTACTCTACGCAGATGGAAATCTGTACTAAATTCTGTTGCCAAACAGGTCTCCCAGGTTTGTAAATTTATTTATCTGAAACCGATCAAATACAAAATTTAGCTAAAATGGGAACAGGTCAAACAGGTAGAAAATAAGCCAATGTTATTTTTGTATTGTAATTATAATTTCGGTAATCTTGATTAACATATATTTATAGTTTTTCATTTTTTTAAAAATCAGACCAAAATTGTTTACGGTAATAAAATATCATTTTCAGCCTGAAACTGTTTTGACCAGTTACCACCCATAATTCTGATAATTTAAAAGACTGCTATGACAACCCGTTTTGACGCTTTCTCCTGCTGACCCAATTAACATCAAATCCAGTGCTTTCATGGTTTTGAAAATAAATGATCTTTTTGTTTCTGAAGGTGCCCCTTTCACTTGCAATAAGGGTGACAAGTCTCCGAGGAACCCTAAGAGTACACATAAAACCTCCCCCTTCAGATCAAATCTGGTTTGGTTTCACATCGATGCCTGATGTAGATTTTAGTTTGGAATCTGCCGTTGGTGATCACAAGATAACCAGTGGACATATTGCAGTGTTCATCATCGGTAAATTTAAGGTCAGGTCAATTCTAGGTCAAACCTTGACTTCTCAAGTTCTGAAAAACTACAGAGTTTGAATTTGATTTAAAAAACTTATTACAGGATTCATATGATTTTGAATTTGAAAGTTCTGTGCAATTGACTTTATGTCAATAACAGCTTCATGACATTTGCGCATTTTCCCCCCGCAGATGGCTATTCGTGAAACCATGGTACTCCCCAACTCTGAAAGTGTAACCATTCCCTTTATGTTAGCGGAGAAGAACGACTGGATTCCGCAAAAAGCGGCACCATTCATTTGGACAAACCCTGAACTCACCACCGAGCCCACCACTGAACTGACAGCCATACATGAAGTCCATCGTCCCCAACCTTCGGATGAAACTCACCCACAAGAACTGCAAGACGTCCATACAAGTAGTAAAAATAGTATAGAAACCACACATGACAAAACAACATTCAATCAATCAGATGATGAAAAGTCAGGAGGAAGCGATGAGAAAGCCCCCTTGCTAGAAAGTGACGAACAGCCATCCCCGCAAGCAGTTGAAGAAAACAAAGTAGCAACATTTCCGAATCCATCACCGTCATTGTCACCACCGACCACAGAAGAAAACAACGAGCCAGCTGAAGGGGATGATGCTAAGTTAAGGAGACTTGGAACGAAGGCGAAGATGCTAGGGTTGCGTAAAAAAATGGGCGAGAAGCTTGAAGAAAAGAGACGTAATATTGAAGAGAAAGGGAGACATATCGTTGAGAAGATGCGAGGACCCGGAGCTGCAGGGGTTTGATTTGTATATTGGGATTCAGACCGAAATTTGTAATTTGTAAACCATGGTTGCTGAGAGTTGGAATGCTTCATTCTGTATCTCAAAACATATGATTAATGATTCTGCTACGAACATAACATAGTTGTAAGAAACTTGATGAATATAACAGATTGATTTATACCAGAGAAACGAAAGCAATCAAATTTAACCACAACATATTTCAACAATTGACACAACTACTAAACATGCGTTTTACTATACAATACTTGGTTTTCACGGTGCATTATGATCCCGAGCTTCATCTTTGGTAATTGTGTAATAACAAGAAATTTTACCCATCGTGCGTTGCGGCGAGTAATTTCTTGTTTTGTATTGATATTAAGTTCTGTTTGTTCTGCTACAGTTAGTAGACCCGTCCGCGCTTCACGGCGGGTCACCCATTTACTCGTCAAACCATAGAAAAGTCGTAACCGAAGTCGAAAACTATAAAAGTATATTAAAGATACAAAACTTAATACAAAAGTTAGCCAAAGTTCACAAATGTAAAAATACACTATGCCTTTCAATATGAAAAAAATGTAATGTAAAAGATGGTGACCCGTCCGCGCTTAGCGAAGGGTCACCCATTTACCCGTCAAACCATAAAAAAGTTGTAGCTAAAGTCTAAGACTCTAAAAGTATATTAAATACACAAATAGAAAATTGAAGGGTATATAAAACGTAAATTCTAAAACTTTTATGAAAAACGGCAATATAAAAATTAAGTGGTATAAAACGTAAGTCGTGGCAAAATGTTATTGGTTGATGCTTGACACGTGGCACCATGTAATTGTTGGAAGATAATACGTGACGAAATGTTAATGGTTGTTGTTGGACACGTAACGCCATTTCGTTGTTGGAATGTAATATTACGTGGTGAAACCTTATTGGTTGTTGATTGCCATGTGGCAACATGTGAGTGGTTGTTTGTTGCCACGTGGCAATCTTTAGTTGGTTAGAAATGCCATGTGGAAATTTGTAATTGGTGGAATGTAATAATACGTGATGAAACCTTATTGGTTGTTGATTGCCATGTGACAACATGTGAGTGGTTGTTTGTTGCCACGTGGCAATGTTTAGTTGGTTAGAAATACCACGTGGAAATTTATAATTGGTTGTTGTTTGTTACTATTCAACCTAGTTGCTAATTGTTATATACGAGTAAATCGACCCGCGCCTTGCGGCGGGTCGAAAATACTTTTACGTTGTAGCGGAGGTTGATGTTGAAGCGTTGATTGAGGCCAATTAATAGTTGTGACTTTATAGTAAATGAACCGTCCGCGTTGCGGGACGGGTGTTGTTTCTATGTAAGAATTTGTATCTTAGCTATATTAGTTATCTTGAATATGAAGCCAATAAACCATTGCTAATTTATAATTTTGAAACCCATGACCATTTCATACATTTGATGTTTACATAATCAAAATATAATTATGTCTTCATACTTCACATAATCAAAAGATAATTATGTTTTACACATTAAAACCAACTAAAAAATGCGGCATAATGTTTCTGATCAATGGAAGTAATATTTAGCAGATTGTTTGAGAGTCTAGGATTTGAAAAAAAAAAGTAATAAAAACAATATAAACATTTTCAGCAGTAGATGCACGTCCAGAGTTAGCTCCAACTTAACCTACTAATTAAGCCTCTTGTTTGCTAAATATCATTTTATTGGTTTTCCCAAGCTGTAAACTGAACTTCAGTCCATCTAATATCACTGCTGGTATCTTTTCTTGATTTACATGTCCATACTCATCTCTTAGAACCTGCATAATTCGATTAGGAAGAGATACATGAGCCTATAAATAGGTACAAAAATGTTCGATTCTAAGTTCAGTCTGTTCAGGTGTAATTCAATTGGTTCTAAAGGTAAAAATTGGAAATCCAAATGAAAACTTTACATTCCAAATAAAAACTTTACATTTCATTAATCAGATCTAAAGATAAAAATAAAAGTAACATACCAAAGGATACACATGCTACATTGCTAGAGTATTAGTAACTCGCAGAAAATATATCTTATAAGCATGCTACTCATCTGCAAATTGATTACATGAAAATTCTTAGATTTGAAACTTGCATTTGTTAAAGTCCATAATTTTAATACACCATGCATACTACTTATAAGAAGACATCCAGTTGAATCAAAACCAACTTCTACTAAGTAAGAAGAACTTCATACATACGTTTACAAACTTGAGAAATATTAAGAAAATAAACTTTGATCTTATATTTTGCATAATGTCGATTCAACTTGGAATAATTTAGAACTTACTTCGAATAATTTAGAACTGTCATTCCATCGTCATAGAGAGCAATCATACAATATATGCTAAAAACTATGTACACCATATAGAGTATTGATCTTTATTATTCAATGAAAAAACTCTGTACAAACAATACTCCATACAACTCCTGCAACAAAATAGGCTAAAAAGATCAGTAGCACATACATCAAATAGTCATTCAAAAATAAGTAAGTGCTAATTACATTTACGTTTATCCAATCTCACAAAGTGACACCAAAAGTTTCTCATTTGCTGGACTTCTAAACTCTAATATACCCATCAACATACATGACTTCTAAACTATAATATACCCATCAACATACAGTGGTGACAACTTCTACATCACCACAACTAAACATCTAATGGACGGGTCTGGGAATTTGGGACATTAAATCAATTAGGTGATCACTACTTGAGTCTCTTCGAATAGTGACATACACCTCTATTTTATCTATCTATCTATATAACATAGTCGACTTGCAGGTTCAAGTGATTTTTGGTGTTTGTGTCATTGTGTGGTGCATTGAGTCTTTTTGCATATCAATAAGAAAATAAAAAAATATAATAGTCTTCCAATAAAACCATCGAAACTGACATCTTGCATAGACTATGTGCTATCCTTTAACGACAATGTAAGAGACCTACATTTACATACACACCCTGTAGACATCTATCATCAGCAAAATTAAAAAAAAATAACAACAGATCGGCATGATAACCCAAAAAGGAGAAGAAAGCTCAAATGTAAATTGGAAGTTACATGCAATGTCAACAAACTATCGATTAGAAATGTGAGAAAGATAAAACCACATATTTTTAGAAGCTACAACCATTTCATTCATTTATTAATATTTACCCATTTGACCCATTTGTTATGTTACCTTATTCGTTAATTTTTGCAGTTCATATAAGGGAATTAAAGAGGTTTTAGACATGGCCATGACAATATAACTAAATAATTAAGTCAAATATTCACCACACAAAGTTTGAAATCACTTAACGGGTGAAACGGGATTAAACCTTGGATAGTAGAAAAAGACAAAACACGTAATCTGTCATAACCTATGCTGACAGAAAACTCTTAAAAGACAATAAATAGATCTTCACATGATGTGAGCACCCAAAACTGATCAAAACTAAAATGCCATGACCGAGAACTGATTCTAAACTCACTTGAAAAACTTGAGGTCATCTTAAAAGACCTAAAAATTTGCCAACTAAATAGGCAATGGATTAGAGGAGGTAAGATACCTTTGATATATAGCAGGGGTATTCGTTTTGAGTCAGCCAGGGAACCTCGCACACTGCTTCAAAAAAAAAGTTATATATAAAGAAAACCTTGAGAAAGATTGATGTAAAGAAATATGTAGCTACGCAATTTAGTTCCCGGCAGAGAGAACTTTGATCTTAAATTTTAAGCCACACACACATTATGTATAATCCAAAAAATGAAGCTATAAAGTACAAACAAATAAGTTAAAAAGCGATCAAACCAACAATGGATGATGTTTATTGTGTATCTAATGATGCTTGCTCAACATTATCCGGATCCATGTTCTCTACTGGCCTTTGATGAATTGGTAGGCGAAATTCTTTAGCAAATTCCTCAAGAACAGAAACCTAATCTTCCTGTGCCACACACAAAACACAAACCAAATCGCCACACTGACTTTACAGCACTACATTTATGCAAATAAATAAGCATAAACAAACAATAAGAATTGGTTCAATAATAGACCTCATTTGCTTTATGTTGCCTTTTTTGTTGTTGGACCTTCTGTTATTATCCATATTAATTTCAAACTCAAGACTTTAAGCTGCCAGTAACTAACAATGTATTAATTAAGCTGCATCCACCCAACCATCTATATGATTTCTTTTTGGCAGATGGTGCATTCCATCATAATCAAATATTGTAAGAAAGGTCTATCGTTGTCAACACAGTTCATATATGAATACAAATAAACCGATTATCACCAAACGTCTGCTGCGCATATATGAAAACAACATCAGTCGTCTTACAAACAATCTGAAACATCGCTGCTAAAAGTGAGAGAGGGCATAGGAATGAAAAGGTGAAGATGTGTGTGTGGCGGTGTGTGTGTGTGTGTGTGAGAGAGAGAGAGAGAGAGAGAGAGAGAGAAAAGCAACCGAACCACGCCACTTCATCTATTGCAAGGTCTGCTTGACGGTGGTTGCAATTACAACCGAACGGGACCAGCAAAAGCTTAACTCAATTCAGAATTGGCTTCATCGCTCAATTTCCTCTTCTCCATGCTACTAATATTAAATAACCATCAATTAGCAGAGATATTTAAGAATCTTGACAATAGAAACATGAAACAACAAAAGGATTCAAGATCTTACATCTTTAATCGCATCTTGTCTTCATCGTAACGCAATCCTTCGAAATCAAGATGAGATTCTCATTATTCAGTTGGGGAATCAAGAACCACAACAAAACCCTAGCCACGCCGCCGCCGCCGAACGGTGATGATTTCGATCGTCATTCACAAATCGAAATCGAATGTCAAGGTGCGACTGAAGATTCGAGGTCCCTCGCGAGAAGATGATGACTCACGCCTCTTCTCCTTGGTCTGGTCTGTGGGTTTAAGAGGTAGAGACAACAGCTTTAGAGAGAGATAGAGCGATTCTGTTGTGTATAGAAAGAGAGGATGGAGAAAAGGATAAAACGTGTATGGAGGAGAACGTATGAACTTCCCACCGCCTCTCACAACCAAAAGAAAAAAAACATGTGGCAGCAATAGTAATTTTACAGTGTACACGTGGATTTCCAAAACGTTATATTAATAATATATATATATATATAATATAATATATAATAACTAAGATCACAAGGTATAAAGAGTTTGTTAAGGGATGGAAACCGATTTGGATTTGTTCTATTTATTTGGAAAACGATAGGTTAAAAACCTAGGTTGCATGCCGACTGGGCTCGTTTATTTTGGCAGTTCGAGTTCCTCTAGAAATACACCGGCTTATTCAGAGACTACTTGTGACGCCCACTCCCAGACTTGGCTCTAGAAGGGGTCACGAATCGGATTTACTCATGAACACAAGGTATCAACAGAGATAACTAAGCAGCGGAAATTTTAAACTTTTATTTATTTGCCAAGTACTACAAAGTAAGAGATAATTTACATAAGGAAATACTAACTGTCACTACGTTTTATTGCTATAACTATGCCAGCTTGCCAAAACCCTCCTTCCGTCCGATAGCTTGCCCGTCTAATCCCTTATCACCAGGGCCTTCTCATAACTAGTCGAAGCCTCACCCTGACCTGACATACATACATTTTTGGAAAAGGTCAGCTTACGTTGGTGAGTTCTATATTTTAAAAGCTTTACCTCAGTGTGAGGTTTAAAACCCTTGGACCTGCAAGATCCCTTTTTCACAGACATTTATCAAGTATAATATATATCATAATTATATAACACGTAGATATTCCTTAACAGGAAACACCCCCTATAAAGCCATTTATCCCGCTATCCCTTCCTACAACCCCAACATCTATTACCAGTGTAAACCCTACTAATATATAAGCAGATATATCATCTTTGCCGACTGCCGAGTTTACCCCTCTAGGGTATTCCCTATAACGGTCCAGTTGCCTCGCTTTCCCTTATTTGCTAACTGCCGAGTTTACCCTTCTAGGGCATTCCCTGTAACGGACGGTTGCCCCATTTCCCCCTATTTGCTAACTGCCGAGTTTACCCTTCTAGAGTATTCCCTATAACGGCCAGTAGCCTTTTTCCTCCTTTCTATTTGTAGTGGTCTCTAATCCCATTGAGCAACACTACCTCCTAACTCCCTTGTACTACTACCCGCCCTTAGTTAAATACCCGAGTGACTTAAGATTATTAGTAAACAGTGATAAGGTCTTCATATACTGTAACAAGTGGACATCCCCCAATTTACCGTTGGTGTATGTATACAGGGCGTATCCTCCACACTTCTGATATACTGGGTAACTAATATTATTATGTATATATATAGGAAGTACCAGCGGCGTATCCACCACATAATAATAAAGCAAATGCATCACCTGTTCTCATATAATCATACATATTCACTATAACGTTTACTAATAATTCCTTTATCACTTGACTATTTAATTTCAAAGCAATATAGCACATATCATATGTATAAAAGATTTAACATCATTTTCATAACATATCATATATATATATATATATATATATATATATATATATATATATATATATATATTATCCCAAAAGCCTCTTAACAGTTTATCTATTCAAGATATTTCACGTATATGCAATTCCATAACAGTCCACGTATATATATCAATTCAATAACAATTTAACAGTTCAATATATTCAGTAACAATTAGCACCTTAGCAATCTGATACATATCTACTCAAAGGTAATTCAACAGTTTAATACTTCAATAATTCAGATAGGCAACATTTCAGTTATAAATCATTTAGATGCATTTTATAACATTTGTATGTATATCAGCCCGAAAATATTTAAAACATTTAAAACATTTAAGAGTGGGCTCATAAAACTCACCTTATCACTTTAACTCGTTTACTTGAGCCGAACTTTCGCTGACGATTCCCGATTTAACCTAATTTGCGTATCGAATGGCGTTAACGCAAGGCTTTATACAATAAATACTTTCTATGTTTATTTTAACATCTTATTATCTTAATAATATTCAATTATTAAGTTTATCCCTTTTTAAAGGTCAAAATGACCAAAATGCCCTTTAGGTAGTTATCCTTTTCTTTTAACGATAATATGAAGACGCGCATTCCTATAAGTAAACGCTCACCCTGGGATCGTCCAGTGAGGTATGCCAGGTCCCAGTTGGAATTTATGCGACACCCCCGCTTTTGCCAGAAACCCCAGAGTACAGGCGCTTACCCTTCCGGTCCGCACGAACTTCTATATATCCGATTAACTCGGTATCTTTAATACTTTATCATTTATCTAATTTAAGCCCATATATGTTTATTATATATATAAACATGTTACCATACCAAAAATCAAGTCCCCATACCCTCCGGATTATTTTATATTGAATAATCATATTTACAAACCCTAATTTCCTGTTTTTCTCGTTTCTTTATCAAAACTCATTTTATTTTCAAACCAACTTAGGGTATTATCCACTATAATATTTTATAATATCCTTTAAAAGTTCAAAGCTTAATTCAACATCGTTTAGTTAATTTGGGCAGAGTAACGTTATGAAAACCCTAATTTTGACCTGTTAACAAAACCCTTACCAAACCTTTTCCAATTCTGAAAAAAAAGTTAGGGCTTTCTTAAAACACATTATTTTAGGATTACCTACAAAAATTCAGACCCTAATTCCCACCCGATCACCCAATTTCATCAAAACAAGCTCAAGAACCATAATTTTTATACATATTTTAGAAATCATACTTAGAGGCAATATTATCAAAAACTGAAATAGGTTATTGTAGATCATACCAAAAGAAGCTTGACTGCAGAAGATAGCCTCCAAATACTTCACCGTTTGCTCGAATTTCGCAGAGGAAGGAGCTGAGTCGTTCTAGGGTTTTTAGAAGGAGATTTGGTGAATTTGTGAGTGATTTGAATGGAATTGATCCTCTATTTATAACCATTAGCGACGTCCTAAGGTCCAGAGACACGAGGCATGGTGACTAACCAGTCGAAATCGACGTGTGTGGGTCGAATTCGTGCGAAGAAAGCAAGGGAACGTGGCCATTTTCGGACCTGCCATGTTTCTGCTGCGCTGTTGGGTATCGCGTATCGTGAGGGAGGGGGTTTGGGACGTCGCGTACCGCGAGGTACTTTGCCCTATTGGCAGAATTGGTCCCTCTAGTTATTATTTACAATTTAACCCCTAAACTTTATCCATTCTGTCATTTTATGCACCAAATCATTATAGGACATATTTATAAAAGTTTCTTAGGCTCGGGACACGCTCGATGATATACGTATATATATACGTATATATGTAAATATATATTTATATATATTTTTCATTATTTACACCTTTGGCCCCTCTAACTTTACAACACTTATTATTTTATGTTCCGAACCACTTTAGGATATTTTTATAATACTTTATAAGCCTCGGGATACTTATAAAAGTTATAGATACGTATAATATCCGTAAGTATTCATAACTTTACATAAATTACACTTTTAGCCCTTATACTTTTCCTTTAACTATTTAACTTGTATTTTCACACGTTTAACTATTCTAACACGTATTTCCACATATATACTCATCAAATGAATATTTCACATGCATCCATACTATTCAAACATATTTTTACACATGTATTTAATATAAGATAATCACGTAAAGGCATTTTCTCCCGGTTATCAATCATTCCTATCATATAAACGTTTAACTACGTTTTTCATGCCAATATCATATATATCAATTATCTTTGAAATAAAACACATATTATTTTTATTTCCTTATCTTATTTTATCAATTAACACGTGTATCATTCATGCAATGTTATCGTTGATCGATTTTTCACCCGGTAATGGGTAAACATGCATTTTCTACCTGTTTCATCATGTTTAGCTACCTAACACATATATCACCTGTATTATTCATAGTAGCTACGTATTCTATCAAATTTTGGGATGTTACAACTCTACCCTCCTTAAATAAGGTTTCGTCCCGAAACCTGCTCCGTTTATGAATAACTCATAAATGAGATATTCTTATATCACCCCCTTTTTTTCTAGGTTGATTCAGAATCTTACCTAGGCATTCATAACACTTTAGCTAAAGGAACTATCCTGCTCCTAAACCTTCCTTCTAATTGTGATTTAGAACCGCAACACGCATTTCTATATACGATAACCTGACATTTAATACGATTCTATCGAAAGATATCATTTCTGACCCGTTCGCTTCAAAACTGCAATGATCCATCAGATGACATTTTAGCTAACTCCTTGGAAGAATGCGTCTCCATGAGTCCTCTAACGCTCCATTTTACCTTTTACGTACGTCGAATGTTTTTCTACACTTTGCATAGCTTGATCTTGATTCTTAAATTCCAACAGTCCCTCACTTGCTTACTAATAAGTGATTTATATCCATAAATTCTATCGATCTTGTTTTCCACAGTGGCCCGTACTATCTACTTACACGAGACTAAGTTTAGTCCACTTCTCGTTGTATCTCAGGTGTATATATATAAGATGTACCCGTGGCGTATCTACCACACCCTTGATACAACCAGAGGTGTACTAGTCCTAGCCCAGTGTAGGACGACATTACTATTCTAACCACAACAAGGTCAGTATAATTTATGACTATTTATCACTTACTTTCAATGAGCTAGTTGGATATCCTGTGTGTAATCTCGTTTAATGCTCCCATTTCCTGAGTGTAAACATTACTGCTGCAATCTCCAAATCCTCGGACGATTCTGACGTTTAATGTTCATTATCTAAGGTTGTCTTATTCTAGAAAGTTCCTCAGACATAACGTTCATTCTTCTAAGGCAGTTGCGATCTAAAGGATTCTTGATCCTAACTAACGGTCTGTCAAGCAATTCATAAGACTATTCGATAAAGCATATAACACAAAATCAGGCACATTATTTATCGAGAAATGTACCTGAGGTCGTACCAGGTCTTTCGATAGCAGTTAGGGTATAAACTTTGCCCTTGGCTCCTGAAGCTGGAACTGCCCTCAATGGTATCGGGTTTTTCACTATCTTAGGGAAATTTGCTTTAACATGCCCCGGGCTTCCACACTCATAGCATTTCTTAGCTTCCGGACAATTGTTAGAGTAATGTCCTTCCTTTCCACACCTATAGCAACTCGTTGATTTTACCCAGCACTCTCCATGATAATACTTGTCACAATTACGACACTTAGGCTTGTCGCCTTTTGAATCTTTCTTCTTCTTGTGAAAATCTCGGTCATTCTTTTTTGAACTTTCTCCAGTCTCAGATATCTTCCTCTTAACTTCTCCCGGTCTTCCGTTGTCGCCATATTCTTCTCCATAGACCATAGCACTGATGTCAATTGCTTCTTGGTAAGTTTTTGGAACATGAGGCCTGACTATCGTCCTTACAGCAGCAGGAAGGGCCTGAACATATCTCTTCACTTTTTCCTCCTCGGGTGTTACCAACCTTGGTACTAGCCTAGCCATCTCGTCAAACTTGCTTGTGAACTCCTGATGAGTCATATTACCCGCTTCTAACTTTAGAAAGTTAATCTCGATCCTTTCCAACTCGTGTCTTGGACAAAACTTAGTCATCACTAGAGTTTTCAGATCATTCCATCTCATAGCAGCAACGACTTGCTCGCCTCGGGATTGTAGAATAGAGTCCCACCAAAATAATGCTTCTCCTTTGAAGGAATGGGCTGCGTACTTCACCGCTTGGTCTGGACGACACTCACTAATACCTATTACAGCTTCCATCTCTCGAATCCAACGAACAGTCGAACCTGCATCTCTCTGCCCTTCAAATGACGGAGGCCTGCATCCACTAAACGATTTGAAAGAACATCCGTGATTAGCATTTCCCGCATCTCCAGCAGCATCACCAACGGCTCCTCCGGCTCCAGCTCCATTTGCACCTCCACCAGCAGCTCCATGAAGTTGAGCGATTAGATTAGGCAAAGCCGCCTGGAACATTTGATTCATCTCTGCCGCCATAGCTGCCCTTTGCTCGTTCGTAAATACGTTAGCTCCCGCGTTATTCTCTCGTTCGGGATTCACACGCGCACGTCTTCCAGCACCGGTTGCTCTGCCGGCACCCCTACCTCTACCACGTCCGCCTCTTATCATCATCCTATATTCCAGGTGAGTGACATTTCAGAATTTATGAGACGTAAAGTCCCCAAACTTTTGAATACATGATAACCAGATAAGTACCGGTACCAAAACAATTATATAGTTATGATGTTTTCAGAAACCCAGTTACTTTCATGACAATCCTTCTAAGTGTCAACTCTTCTCTTTATCCTTTTACCGGTAACTCTAAGTTAAAACCGGTTCTTGAATCATCTCGCTCACCGATCAAACATTACACCATTGTAAAATTTTCTTTGCACTTTGGACATACAATAGTTAGGACTTAGGGTATGTTTATGTGGCTAATACCAGATTGCAGTAGCTAATTGCAATCGGGTTTCTTCCACACTTCACATACTCTAGGTGCTACCTATTATGTCCCTAATGCAACCTCATTTCTATGGGCACAAGCTATCCCGGCTGGCATCTACATCCCTTATCTCATCCTACTTTGTCTTCCCAGAGTCCTAGTTTAATGTCTAGATACTGCATTAGTACCTAAATATCTTAAACCAAGGCTCTGATACCAACTTGTGACGCCCACTCCCAGACTTGGCTCTAGAAGGGGTCACGAATCGGATTTACTCATGAACACAAGGTATCAACAGAGATAACTAAGCAGCAGAAATTTTAAACTTTTATTTATTTGCCAAGTACTACAAAGTAAGAGATAATTACATAAGGAAATACTAACTGTCACTACGTTTTATTGCTATAACTATGCCAGCTTGCCAAAACCCTCCTTCCGTCCAATAGCTTGCCCGTCTAATCCCTTATCACCAGGGCCTTCTCATAACTAGTCGAAGCCTCACCCTGACCTGACATACATACATTTTTGGAAAAGGTCAGCTTACGCTGGTGAGTTCTATATTTTAAAAGCTTTACCTCAGTGTGAGGTTTAAAACCCTTGGACCTGCAAGATCCCTTTTTCACAGACATTTATCAAGTATAATATATATCATAATTATATAACACGTAATATTCCTTAACAGGAAACACCCCCTATAAAGCCATTTATCCCGCTACCCCTTCCTGCAACCCCAACATCTATTACCAGTGTAAACCCTGCTAATATATAAGCAGAAATATCATCTATGCCGACTGCCGAGTTAACCCCTCTAGGGTATTCCCTATAACGGTCAGTTGCCTCGCTTTCCCTTATTTGCTAACTGCCGAGTTTACCCTTCTAGGGCATTCCCTGTAACGGACGGTTGCCCCGTTTCCCCTATTTGCTAACTGCCGAGTTTACCCTTTCGAGAGTATTCCCTATAACGGTCAGTAGCCTTTTTCCTCCTTTCTATTTGTAGTGGTCTCTAATCCCATTGAGCAACACTACCTCCTAACTCCCTTGTACTACTACCCGCCCTTAGTTAAATACCCGAGTGACTTAAGATTATTAGTAAACAGTGATAAGGTCTTCATATACTGCAACAAGTGGACATCCCCCAATTTACCGTTGGTGTATGTATACAAGGCGTATCCTCCACACTTCTGATATACTGGGTAACTAATATTATTATGTATATATGGAAGTATTAGCGGCGTATCCACCACATAATAATAAAGCAAATGCATCACCTGTTCTCATATAATCATACATATTCACTATAACGTTTACTAATAATTCCTTTATCACTTGACTATTTAATTTCAAAGCAATATAGCACATATCATATGTATAAAAGATTTAACATCATTTTCATAACATATCATCTATTACTATATATAATACATATTGCCCTAAAGGGCATTTTCGTCATGAAAAATGCTTAATCCTTAAGACGCGTACAAGGGTTATTGCATTGTGTACAAGTGTTTTAAGCATTCATTGTAAACGCTCAAAATTTAAAACCAACACCCGTTGATAAATTGAGGTTAATATGGGTATTAACCACAACTATCTCCTTTATCACGCAGACTGGCCTCGAGAACTCGCAAGCGTGCTTTACTTTATCGGGAGGAGCATATTTTTGAACGCTCTTCAGCAGCCCATCGATTCTCTCCCCCATTGATTGCATCTTCTTTTAATCTTCATATCAGTCTCCCCCATTGATTGAACGCTCTTCAGCTGCCCACTCCTCTCGGTCTCTATTCTCCCCTTCAATTGGGCCGCGATTTTGAAGACGTATCAGTGCTCCTCCGCCTTCTTCTTCAGCCGCATGATCTTAATGATCATTCACGCCTTCTCCTTCGAATGGTGGTCAGGCCCCTGCTCCATTGAAATTTCTAATCTATTAAAACAATAGTTCCATTCCCGAATCACTTCGGCGCTCTTCAAATATAGCCTCTGATCTTCCACCTGAATTTCAGAACCACATTTATAACAATCGAAAGAGCTCGAAGGTATGGCTATTTGATCAATGTTACATGAATGTTTTAGGTTTATCACCTCTAATTGTTTTTCTGTTGTCTTTTTTTTGTTTTGTTTAAATTAAATATTAGATGAAACTAATTGGGAAGAGGAAGAGTGAATTCACACTTGACTCAACTTTCCATGCGGTGTTAATTTTGAATAAAATCCAATATGTTCATATTTACTTCATATTTTATGACTAGGTTACAGGTTTGGTTCCATTTTGGTGAAGATGAAGTCGATCTTGATGGGCTGTAGTTCGAAAGAGGTTTCACTCACTCCCAAACAAGCTCTACTTGAGCTGAGGCTAGAGGCAAGCTTTGAATCTTTTATCATTTATGACACAGTTTCTCAAGATGACAAATAAATATGTAATCCAGCTTTGAATCTTTGAATCTTTTATCATTTATGATACAGTTAGTCAAGCTCTGAATCTTTGATATCTTATGGCAATCAGAACATAAATGCAGGTTGCACAAAAGGTATATTGCTGATTCTCTAGCTATCATTTAATTTGTATTTTAACTGGTTTCTACTTTCATATACGAACTTGTTTGCAGGTTTTTTGGTTTTAAGTGATTTTAGGGCTTGTAGTTTGTATACATTTCTCATACCTTTCTCATACAAAGCTGGAGGAATATGGTAGTGCAATCCAAGATGCATCAAAGGCTGTTGTATATTTTGAACAGTTTAATAAGATTTTTGTAATTTCAGGGTTATTATCGGCGTGGTGTTGCATATCTTGCAATGGAAAAGTTTAAAGAAGCACTCAAATATTTCCAATAGGTTTGTGCTACTATTCAAACATTTTATTAAGATGGAGAATGCTGTAATATATGTAATTATTTTTACTGTAATACTTTGTGTGGTTAAAATTTATGTAGATGAAATACATTTGTTTCGCACTTGAAGCTGAGAAGTTCTTAACAACATTATATTTGGTTAAATCGTTTTTGTTAGTTATGTTTGAGTCATGCCAGTGTACAGTCACGCTTGTGATGGTTTGATTATGGCCATGGTGGTGCAAAGGCTGCAGAAGTTTCAACCATAATCTGAATACAAACATAATGTGTATATAACCGATTCCATTTGTTATAAATCTGGACGGCTCCCTCTTGAATTTATATTGAATTGGAATTTGGCTATTTGCTAATGTTGTCTTATGTGCTCATACTCAAATTTTCTACTGTCAAGATCTTGAGACACTCCATTGAATTTGTATTTTTTTACTGCATGGGTAGGCGGGAATCCTAATGAAACACGGGCCTGACGACCACGGTAGAGGTGATATGGAAGTAGACCGACCCTGCTTGTCACAACGTCATTTTGTTTGCCACTTTTCCTCTCGCCTTAAAGTTTATTGCTAGCTATCTCAAGTGAGTAATTTATTATGCTCTTTGAATTCTTGTTGATTGTTGCATAACTAAATAATTTAGTTTTTATGTGCATACTATTTCTTTGTACAAAAACAGGTGTGTGATTGATGGAATAAAATAGATTAGTCAAAAGCAAAATATATATATATATATATATATATATATATATATATATATATATACATAGAGGAGAAGCTTTGAGTTTTGTTGCTGGTTTGTGTGTTTCAAAATGGTGAGGGTTTTGTTACGGGTTTATGTTTTCACATTTAGGTAGCCCAAGACGGTAATTTGGGGAGATTTGGGTCTCAAGTGTAGAGCAGGTAATTATGAACAAGTTAACGAGATTAACTCATTTCTTCTTTGACAAGGGTTGTTACCTATTCATATTGCAGGTAGGAAAGTTAGCATTTAGTTTTTCCCCTTTTCATTGGCTTTCATTTTGAACTGATTTGTTTGTTATTTCCCTTATATTCTTCCAGATTACGTGAGCCAATTTGTTATTTCTCTTTCCCTTTTAGACTGCGGTAGCTAACTAACAGGTTTGAATTTTGTTTTGCTTATGTTACTTCTGATGATCTTTGAAATAGATTTTTCACTATCTTTTCAAACTTTTGGGTTGTAGTCCTATGTGTCTAATGAGGCAAAGACTAAACTGAGTGTATGGAGGATGGAAGAAGAGGACTATTATGAAAAAATTCCTGATGATTTGTTAACCACTATGAACTCGCAGGAAGATCTACTCAATGGTTTTAAGTTTTTTTTTGTATGAAGGGTATCTTGATTTCTGATTTTCTTTAAAAAAATTGCTAACAGATCTAAGAAGTTAATCCAAAGATGAACAGGTAAAAATATCATTCCAGATTTTTCTTTGAAGTCTGTAACCACTTTAGATTTTTGGTTGTCTTATGATTTGATGTAGATCTATTGTGTTTAGTTTTGATGTCTGTAAGCGATGTTGTGTGTTTAAGATTTACCCTTTAAAAATTCACAAGGTTCAAGAATCTTGATGTGTTTTTCTTGAATTATGTAAGATGGGTTTCTACTCTTGCCTTCTTTGATAATGGCGTTTTGTAATACATAGCATGCCAATATCCTAATCAATCAAGCCTAATTTTTGTTATTTATGCAAGTTTTGTTGAATAATGTGTGTGTTCCATTGACTCATTTAAAATTGTTTTTTACAACTGTGTAAGGGATTTGCCTCTCACAGTACTTATATAGATTAGTCATTTGGAGTTATTGCAATTAAGATTAAATTCAAGACATTCATATTTTATTGTCGGTGAGCTTAGTGTGAGCAAACAACGAAGACGAGGTAATTGTTTCTTATCTAATTTTGTCACATGTATTAAAATTGGTATATTTAATGTAGCCTCATTCTATTGTTATTATACTATTTCCGCATTTTGTACCACTAAAGACGTACATACTTTTTTGAGCAGGAGGAAGACAAAGTCTAATTCCATGGAAATTTTATGACTCAATAGGTGACCAAGTTATGTGTTCAGAGAAACATATATTGAGGTATAATTCTTTCCTTAACATGGTTCAAAAATTATTATGTTCAAAACAAATAAAAAAATGTTTGGCTCAACATGAAAAGGCCAAAACCCACGCATGATACAACTGAGCTGATGTTTGAATGTTCATGTGTTTTGGTGTTTGTTTTAGGTTGTGAGATATGTCTTGGTAATTATTTCTTTGACATCGGATCTCAGGTGCAGTTTTAAGGAGTTGTGATTCTTACTTTAATCATTCTTTTATGTAATAAAAACATTTGATGTGAAATATGAAGTTTAATATGATTAATGTTACATTCTAAATTCATATGCTGCCAAATTGTTGCTGTTTGGCTGTATTTTAAAATTTTCAATGTTGGAAAATCATTGGTTAAATGCTGTTGCAGTTTCCTTTAGTGGAGCATCATGGACAGATCCAAAAAGAATTGCTCTAATGGTCATACAAGCTATGCTTGGATCATGGAAGGCGCTGGCAAAACATATGTGGTAGGCATCCTTTTTTCTATATTTTTGCAAAATCATAGGTTACAATTCCATTTTTGTCTTTTTGCTACCATTGTTTGAGGTGTCGTGTTATAGGTTTCAGCTGATTTCTGATTCCAGGGTCCATTTTTTAATTAGAACCTGAAACAATTTATTTCTACATTTTCATGATTCATGATTTATTAGGCTGACATGCATTTTGGTATAAAGCAAATTATGGTGCAATCCATTTTAAAAATTTTGTAATTACAGTTCATGGTCATTGATTGACGGATTATGATTATTTATATGTTAGATGGAAGTCCCTATATTAAGAGCAGTACTTACATGGTGGTTGACTGGTCTTGATATACAAGTCTTAGTGTTAGATCTCCAAAATCTACCTGGTTTATAGTTTTTGACACCAAACGTGTAATTGCTTGTTTAGCTTTTTATGCTATTTTCTATTTTGGGTAAATTTGTTTTCAACATTGGTTTACTGGAATACACCAAAGACCGGCCAAAATTGCATCAAGTTTTAAAAAAGTAGCAAATATTATAGTATCCCCGTGCGTTTGTCAAATTGCACCTTCATAGAATGTACCTGTCTACCGACCTGGTAGTAATATTTTGCAAAAATGATTTGCAGGGAATTCTTTTGTTTGCATCTGTCATGACTACTCTTGGGCTGCAGATTATTTTAAAGCTATTTCCAAATTGGCATATGATGAATACCTCACCATTGGTAACAGTGTAACACATGCTCTTCCTTGTTAATCCACGTGACTTTTTTTTGATCATGAAGTTGTTGTAAAATTATGTACACATTTAACATATATGTTGCTTGATTTCTATATTGAGATAAATCCGTGTAGATCTATTATGTTTACCAGAAGAGTTCTTTAATTGTTCAAGTATTTTTTTACCATCTATTATGCAGGTAGAGAAGGACAAAAGAGATTTTTATTGCTTCAAAAATAAACACCACCTTATCCTTAGGTACCAAATATGATTTATATTGTTTCAAATTTAAACAGTATTCTTCTTTATTAGCAAAGAGGTGTTTAAAATCTATATGAGTTTAAGTGGAGTATTTCTCTATAATCATAGCAAAGAGGTGTTTAAAATCTGATATGTGTCTTTTATTGCAGTGACAAAAGATTGGAAGGAGATGAAATCCCAGAGTTTAAAGCTGCAAAAGATTAGAAGGAGATGAAATCCCAGAGTTCTAAAAACTATTTTGGGGTGTATTTGTTTCTTTCTGTTATTGCTTTAAGATCACATTTTTTATATATTTATTAACTCTTGAACAACAATGATTAGTTTATTTGTGTTATAATTAAGTTATATCAACGTAAATCATCATTTGTTTTGTGTTATAATTAAGTTCTATCAATGGACATAGGACTTCTTAAATCGATAGACGGAAGAAATTTCAAGGATGGTAGATGTAAGAATTTTCAAGGATACCATGTTAAGTGACGATTTTAAGTTTTTTTAGTCATGATCCATCTCATCTTATTATTTATTACATCAAATATAACAAACATAATTTCACGTACATACCTACACATGCTCCATATAACAAACATAATTTCACGTACATACCTACACATGCTCCGATCCGTTTTTAAATTGACCCGTTGTGATTTGCACATGTTTTGACACCATACACGACTTGACCCGCACGTTTTGTCAAGTTTGACTTGTTTGAAAAGAAAAACATTTTTAAATTATATATCAATTCCCAATATGGTCGTTATAGTATTTATTTAAGATCTACAATGTTACATAAATTAAATCGATGCTATCAATGAGAAAACTAACAAATGTACAATGCAATAAATCATAAGAGGATTGATAATCTAACAAAAAACATGTATTGCCTTGGTTGATCATCAACGTCGCATCGCGCAGGTTACACCATGTGTCACGAGTCTTGTAAATTGTCGCCACCACCGAAAGCGCATGTACTGCATTATAAATTGTCGTTGTGCTGCATCATGCTTACAGAAACGAATATCGTGTTGTAAATTGCCATCGCCGCCAAATGCGAACATAAGACAAATGACGCGCTATAAACCGTCGCCCGCCGCAACGCGCGGGCACCCCACTAGTATATATATATATATATATATATATATATATATATATATATATATATGGGTTAGGATCCTGCGAAAACACATCTTTTTGTGAAAACTGCGAAAACACATATTAAAACTCACGTAACTTTTTCATACGTTAACGATTTTTCATAAAATTTGCGCCAAAAGTCTTAGAATTACGTTATCTTTAAATCTGAAGCAAAATATTAAAAAAAACTGAACGTTTTTTTCCCGTGTGATGCACATGTGCATCATATAATTAAAAAAGTTATAAAATGCTATTTTTTTCTTTAAATCTAAAGATATCACAACTATAAGATTTAGGTTGCAATTTCTTTTTAAACTATTAATGTATATCACATGTATGAGCGTTTTTTTTTGGTATGATGCACATGTGCATCATTCAATAAAAACGCAAAAAAATGATGAAAATATATGACATATGGTGCGACTAGGGAAAAAAAATATTAACTCATACTAAAAGTATGAGTTTTTTTTGTGATGCACATGTGCACCACACAAAAAAATATTTAAAAAAATAAAAAAAGCGTTCAGTTTTTTAAAACTTTTATAGGATTAAAGATAATATAATTTTAAGACTTTTGGTGCAAATTTTTTTAAAAAAATATTAACTGATGTGATCGGGAACGTACCTAAAAATGTAATAAAAACCTAGACCTAAACCTAGACCTAGACACACCTAATTTTACCGAAAAACCTAAAACTGAACCGAACCCTAAGGCAAGTGTACCTGTCGGATCGTAGTAAAGCTAAGGAAGACCGGGAATATCGAACCCTAAGGACACTCTAAAGACAAAGACTTAACCTAGACCTAGAAAATGGAAATACTGAGTAATTTGGGTTTTGATTTGAGAATTTAGAATTTATTAACTGAAATTAACTAATGCAACTAACAAACGGACAGCAGGAAAATTCAGGAAACAATCAGATATGAGAAAGACACCACCTAGACCTAGAATCCCAACCAACACCTACAACCTCATCTGGCAATGACAACTCTGATGGCAGCTAATTCACCTTTTAAGTCCTTCTTAGCAAATGTTCCTAACGTTCGGACAGGAGTTCACCTTGTGGGTACATCCAACCTCAACTAGACCTAACCACCCTCGAAACAATCTAAGGCACCTTAAGCTAGCAGGAACTACCACTAATCAACACAACTGACACGGAATAGCAAGCTAACTAATTTCCTAGGGCATCCCTCTCCCGATGGCAATGTGATCCTAATCCACTAGTCAACCCGACTACCCGACCTAGCTATCACCTTCCGGCTTGTCTAACTAGAGCAGCACACAAGAATCAGGGAATTCATCAAAATACTAAACTATGATAATCAAGACAGACAATCAAACCAATCGCAAACACACAGTCACGCAACCGATTACCCAACCCAGACCGAAAGACATTCGCAGGCTAAGCAGTTTAGTAAATCAATTCAAACCCTAACTCTAGTGGTCATATGCATACAATCATGTCAACAATGGAATTGAATAGAAACACACATCAATCAAGTTGTCAAAAACCAAACGAAATCGTAAATATTAATTGTTCATCCCAACGGTCTAGGCGATGATAAACGCCTAGCCTACAATCATGTTCATAGCATAAAAATAAATAAAGTTTGAATCTTTAACAGTGAACATAACTGAAACTAAGAATTCAAAACAAGAAACGAGAAGAACCGAATGGATTGATGATGATTTGATGATCGATTGTTGATTCCTTGATGGTTCTCCTTGTTCCCAGCTCTCTCCTGTCTCCAAAAATCGTCTCTGAATCGCCCTCTGCCGTCTGGAAGTCGAGTTATATCGAATGTAACCCTAAAATCGACTTTTAAATCGCGAAGCCTCCTTTTGCGGGTTTTGAGGCTGCAAGCGTATCGCTTGCTAATGTATTCCCACCAGGCGATACGCCTGGAGCTCATTACACGACAATTTAGTCGGGCGGAACCGACTTTGACTTTTGTTGACCAGCCACTCCGCGCGTATCGCGTAGAAGCAATCCAGTCCCAGGCGATACGCCTGGGACATCTTTTTCAGCACTTGTCCTCTTCTTTTCTTCACTTCTTTCCAACTTTCTCTCGTGGCCTCGGGACTTTATTAAAAACCTACAAAACTCATAAAAACATAAACAAGACCCCAAAGACACTAACTTAGCTAAAAACAACTAAAACAAATAGAAACCGACTCAAATTGACTCAACTATATAAAGAAAAGACCCCAGAAATGAGATGTGTTTGCAACACATCAAACATCCCCACACTGACTCTTTTTTCGTCCTCGAAAAATACTGCAATGGAATCATAACCAGGAACTTGACTCCTAAACATTTAACATTTAAAATTAACAGTCCACCAAAACAATTCCACATACCATAGTGTACTAGCACACTAACTACGATTGCCGATATTTCTATCCGACTAAACCCAACCACCAACCTTTTCTTTCGCCCCCATGTGTTTATAAAATTACCAGATATAAGTTCAGTCGCAATGGATCCCACTAAAGAAAGCTCTAGTTCAACCTATTACCGAATCATATTCAGTCAAAGCAAAGGGTAATAATGATTTACATTTATCTATATTTTCTCCAACCCCCCTTAAACCAGATACTAGGATGTCCAAAGAATAACTATTTATTGGAATGTAACTTCTTGAGCATTTATTCACTACTTGACACATTTTTTTCCACCTTTTTTTTCATTTTTTTTCATTTTTTTTAGTCATAAATATAATTGGTCAATTTTACCTAACTTACCAACGGACATCATCAGAGGTATTTTTTCACAAGGTCTTACCCCCGAAATCATACGTGAGTATTTTGCCCGCGAGATCCAGAACATCATCAGAGGTACTTACCACGGGATACTATCCTTAGTTCGTACATGAGTATTCTGTCCCTTCACTCTAGTTCATTAACCAGATTATTAACTACATGCTCATTTGAAATTCTAAGGACATAGGAGTATCTAGCCTAAAGGGGTCTCTTTCCTCCTAATCATCAGATTCAGAATCCCTATCACTCCTAAAATGGGAACCCACTAGCAGACTGATTAGCATATTTATACAACAATAAACACACAGGCTATTTAAGCTACTCCTAGGTCAGCTGGGCCTACTAACACATCATAGATTAGAAATGCTTTCCATTCAACCAAACTATTCACTTTTCCCAAATAATTCATTAATTAACATTTAAGCACAAGATAGACAGTCAAATCCCAGTTCCTATCATTTTCCATTTAAAATGCAGCCAGAATCTCGGACATTTTTGAACAATTTTTCAATTTTTTCAAAATGGTTTTTTTTTCAAAATTTTATGACTCAATAACACACCAAAAATAAAAGACTCAAGACTACATACGAACGTATCCCATCCCCACACTTGAATTACACATTGCCCTCAATGTGGAATGGAACAAAAATAACGCAGAAATAAAAGCACGAAAAACAAAAATAAATACAAACTAAAAAATAAAACAAGATAAGTTGAAACGTGTTCACCTGAAACTCCAGAGACTCAGCACAGCAACCAACAACGATCCATCGCACTCCGGTAAACAGAAATAAAATAAAGATTAAAATTTGAAAATTTTTCTGACTTACCTCCTCCAGGCGTATCGCCTACAACCATGCATCTCCCAGGCGATACGCCTGGAATTGCACATAACCGGCCCTCATGAGACTTCCACGCGTATCGCCTATAACCTACCAACCTCCAGGCGATACGCCTGGAACGTGATTTCCAGGGAATTTTTGGAATTTGACCCCAAAAATTTTCTATCTCCTTTTGCTCCAACAGCTCCTATAGTCGAAATCTCAGGCCATATCTGCAAATTTTGACCTGCACATCTCATATTCCTCAAAGCTCGAATCTCCAAAGTAACCTGCAAACACAAAAACACAAAACAAAAGACGCAACATGCACGAAAAACGAAAAAAATTGCAGAAATTGAAAGACACAAATACAAAACTATACAACCCCCCGGGCACTTATCAATTAGCTCAAATCAAAGACACAACCTCCCAAAACATCCGGAGGCTTAGACTTCACATCTTTGACTACAAAACTACCGGTTTCCACCCGGTGTCTATCCGAACAACCTCGAGCTAACTTCCTACCCCATAAAGCACTGAACTTTACCACTCTCAACAACATCTTAACCTTCCAATGTTTGTACCTACCCGGGAAAAATCGACATTCACTAAGAAAACTCAATTCCGGGTCATGGGTAGCAACAATCACATCTAACCTCCCCACACTTGAACTAAGCTCAACCTCATCATTCAAAATACCTAAATCCCCAAGTGTGGCCTTTCTATCTACCTCGTCAACTATCAACTCACTCTCCACAGTCACCAACTCCACGGGCTCTCCTAATGGGTCACTCAATACCTCATTAGCTAACTCATCGATCAATTCAACACTCCCATTCGTACCGGGTTTCACTAACGGGTCAAAAATATCAGTTAAATCAACTACTTCAACTAACCCCCCGGTATCTTCCCCACACTCATCCTCTTCAAACTCATCATCATCCAACCGATTTCCTACAACCACAAGATCTATGAAGGACATAAAAGTACCTATCAAACACACCGATTCGGTGCCCCTATCCTCACGTCTACAATGTATTCCCACCAGGCGATACGCCTGGAGCTCATTACACGACAATTTAGTCGGGCGGAACCGACTTTGACTTTTGTTGACCAGCCACTCCGCGCGTATCGCGTAGAAGCAATCCAGTCCCAGGCGATACGCCTGGGACATCTTTTTCAGCACTTGTCCTCTTCTTTTCTTCACTTCTTTCCAACTTTCTCTCGTGGCCTCGGGACTTTATTAAAAACCTACAAAACTCATAAAAACATAAACAAGACCCCAAAGACACTAACTTAGCTAAAAACAACTAAAACAAATAGAAACCGACTCAAATTGACTCAACTATATAAAGAAAAGACCCCAGAAATGAGATGTGTTTGCAACACATCATTAACGTATGAAAAAGTTATGTAGGTTTTAAGATTTGTGTACGCAGTTCTCACAAAAAAAGGTGTTTTCGCAGGATCCTTCCCCTATATATATATATATATATATCTATATATATATATATATATATTCCTCTTAACAGTTTATCTATTCAAGATATTTCACGTATATGCATTTCCATAACAGTCCACGTGTATATATCAATTCAATAACAATTTAACAGTTCAATATATCCATTAACAATTAGCACCTTAGCAATCTGATATATATCTACTCAAAGGTAATTCAATAGTTTAATACTTCAATAATTCAGATAGGTAACATTTCAGTTATAAATCATTTAGATGCATTTTATAACATTTGTATGTATATCAGCCCGAAAATATTTAAAACATTTAAAACATTTAAGAGTGGGCTCATAAAACTCACCTTATCACTTTAACTCGTTTACTTGAGCCGAACTTTCGCGACGATTCCCGATTTAACCTAATTTGCGTATCGAATGGTGTTAACGCAAGGCTTTATACAATAAATACTTTCTATGTTTATTTTAACATCTTATTATCTTAATATTATTCAATTATTAACTTTATCCCTTTTTAAAGGTCAAAATGACCAAAATGCCCTTTAGGCAGTTATCCTTTTCTTTTAAAGATAATATGAAGACGCGCATTCCTATAAGTAAACGCTCACCCCGGGATCGCTCAGTGAGGTATGCCAGGTCCCAGTTGGAATTTATGCGACACCCCCGCTTTTGCCAGAAACCCCAGAGTACAGGCGCTTACCCTTCCGGTCCGCACGAACTTCTAAATATCCGATTAACTCGGTATCTTTAATACTTTACCATACCAAAAATCAAGTCCCCATACCCTCCGGGTTATTTTATATTGAATAATCATATTTACAAACCCTAATTTCCCGTTTTTCTCGTTTCTTTATCAAAACTCATTTTATTTTCAAACCAACTTAGGATATTATCCATTATAACATTTTATAATATCCTTTAAAAGTTCAAAGCTTAATTCAACATCGTTTAGTTAATTTGGGCAGAGTAACGTTATGAAAACCCTAATTTTGACCTGTTAACAAAACCCTTACCAAACCTTTTCCAATTCTGAAAAAAGTTTAGGGCTTTCTTAAAACACATTATTTTAGGATTACCTACAAAAATTCAGACCCTAATTCCCACCCGATCACCCAATTTCATCAAAACAAGCTCAAGAACCCTAATTTTTATACATTTTTAGAAATCATACTTAGAGGCAATATTATCAAAAAATGAAATAGGTTATTGTAGATCATACCAAAAGAAGCTTGACTGCAGAAGATAGCCTCCAAATACTTCACCATTTGCTCAAATTTCGCAGAGGAAGGAGCTGGGTCGTTCTAGGGTTTTTAGAAGGAGATTTGGTGAATTTGTGAGTGATTTGAACGGAATTGATCCTCTATTTATAACCATTAGCAACGTCCTAAGGTCCAGACACGAGGCATGGTGACTAACCAGTCGAAATCGACGCGTGTGGGTTGAATTCGTGCGAAGAAAGCAAGGGAACGTGGCCATTTTCAGACCTGCCATGTTTCTGCTGCGCTGTTGGGTATCGCGTATCGCGAGGGAGAGGGTTTGGGACGTCGCGTACCGCGAGGTACTTTGCCCTATTGGCAGAATTGGTCCCTCTAGTTATTATTTACAATTTAACCCCTAAACTTTATCCATTCTGTCATTTTATGCACCAAATCATTATAGGACATATTTATAAAAGTTTCTTAGGCTCGGGAAACGCTCGATGATATACGTATATATATACGTATATATATAAATATATATTTATATATATTTTTCATTATTTACACCTTTGGCCCCTCTAACTTTACAACACTTATTATTTTATGTTCCGAACCACTTTAGGATATTTTTATAATACTTTATAAGCCTCGGGATACTTATAAAAGTTATAGATACGTATAATATCCGTAAGTATTCATAACTTTACATAAATTACACTTTTAGCCCTTATACTTTTCCTTTAACTATTTAACTTGTATTTTCACACGTTTAACTATTCTAACACGTATTTCCACATATATACTCATCAAATGAATATTTCACATGCATCCATACTATTCAAACATATTTTTACACATGTATTTAATATAAGATAATTACGTAAAGGTATTTTCTCCCGGTTATCAATCATTCCTATCATATAAACGTTTAACTATATTTTTCATGCCAATATCATATATATCAATTATCTTTGAAATAAAACACATATTATTTTTATTTCCTTATCTTATTTTATCAATTAACACGTGTATCATTCATGCAATGTTATCGTTGATCGATTTATCACCTGGTAATGGGTAAACATGCATTTTCTACCTGTTTCATCATGTTTAGCTACCTAACACATATATCACCTGTATTATTCATAGTTGCTACGCATTCTATCAAATTTTGGGATGTTACACTACTAGTACCTCATTTAGCTTCCTTTCTTCACACACCTCCGAGAGGCTCGCTAGGAAGGCTTGGCATCCCTTTCTTCAGGCACTTTTCGCCTACAACAATGCACAACTTTCCATCTGACAACTCCACCTTTACGATTTTCCTGTTGCAAAGAATCCTTGCTCGATGCTGGGCAATCCATCCCTAGGACTAAGTCGAATCCACTAAGTGTCATGGAAAGTAGTTCAAGATTAAACAGGGCATCGTCAAAGTTTATCTGGCAATCCCTAACTATCTCGGGAATACTAACTTCCTGGCATTAGCGGTTTCTACTATATACGGCCTAACTTATGCATGGTACATTTTTAAGTTAGGCACGCAAGTAGCATATACGAAGCTTTTATTAGTTCCGGAATCAAATAATACACTAAAATAGGAACCCTTAACAGGGAACATACCGGAGAGAACGTCATCATTTTTACGGGCCTCTTCCACATTTATGATAAAAACACGAGGATTGCCTTTGTAGTTTTGACCTCCTTCCCCTTGTCTCCAGCCGCTCCCTTTTTCTTTGGACAATCAGTCCTTTTATGCCCTTCCTCATTGCATTCATAATAGACTATAGGTTAAACAAATATCCCTCGCGTATTGGGTAAAATATGACTAACTATTGCAAAAAAAAAAAAACAGTGTTTTTATATTCTTTGTAGTTTTTCAGGTTTTACTAAGCCAAAATCACAAAAGGAACGAAAAATGCAAGATAAACTGATCAAGCAGAAGAAAGCTGGCGATTTTAAGTTTAGCACGACCCGTGCCCACTTCAGCACGCCTCGTGCCCGATGCCAGCCCAACCCGAGAACACCATGGAAGACACACCCCGTGCCTCTGAATCAAGCCTGTACCACATGGTACGTGCCAAACTAAGCACGGTCTGTGCCGATAGAGATATGCCCCGTGCTCTTGATGCTCGAAGATTTGAAGATCACCGGCCTGACTCAGCACGCTCCGTGCCGCTGAAGACACGCCTCGTGCCCACTGTTTCACACGGCCCGTGTCTAGTTTAGCATGGGCTGTGCCGTTCAAATTTGCCTATAAAAGGGGCAACCGACTTCACTTCCAAATTGCTCAATTCTTCTCCCTCTCTTCCATTAGTTATACCATCTTTTCGGTTTTGAGCCATTTGTTTTAGTGTTCTTGAGTATACTCGTCAAAGATTGTAAGAACTTCAACTTATGGTGATAATGAACTGTTATTTGTCTATTAATCTTTCATTATCCAGTAAGCAAATCTTAAGACTAACACTTGTTAGCCTCAATCTTTCAAGTGTTAGTCAAATTTTTACACTCATTTGGGAATAGACGAATCTTTGGTGGGTTGGTAAACTGTTTTTGTAAACTTACTTTAAGGTGAACTAATGACTTTTATAAAAACTCTTTTTATTGAAAGTTTATTACTGATTTTCTAAACCAAACATGATCTACGTATCACAGACCATTTGGGGAGTCGAAATCCCAAAGGCCGGACCCGTGACACCCGGTCGGGGGACGATGCATGATCCGAAAGGTGACTCGCGCCACATGCTACATGATACGTTCGAGGTCCTTATGTCTATGTAAGCAAACTCGGCTGACCACGCAAGTGCGGGCTGAAAGTATTTGGTTGGGAATGCGGGTTGGTAATATTTTATCACTTCATGGAAGCCGAGATGGTACGTGTTTGTGAACTTGGCTCTGGTTACGCCGGGCGTGCATGCGCGAGAGCAGTGCATGGAAGAAACGGACCTTAGTGCCTTAAAAATATAATTTTTATAATAAAATAATTGTAAAACCAATTTGTCCCGATCTAGTGATTTGTACATCGAATTTGGACCGAAAGAACACCGAAAATGAAGAACATGAAATCGTAAATAAATCTTTGTTTATAGCTCAATTGGATCAGTGATTACAACATATGAACTCGTTGAACGATCCTAATCAATGATCTAATACACAAAACTCTCACAGATTCACAATAAAAAATTCCTCTCACTAGATGATGAACTCGGGAAAACGGTTATGAGAAAGTTCTAGTGAGCTACGAACCAACTGGTATATATATACCTGCTTTGGTACGCTGGCCTTCCTCCTCTGGTACGCTGATGCCAAAAATCTGGTTTCTTGACTTCTCGTTCGTTGATCAACAACTTAATAATGAATGAAATACATTCATTCATTTATGTAACTCATATCCCTTAACTATGATATAATGGCACTATCCACCCTATACAAGATTTAACTGTTCTAACTGAACCAACTAACGGGACTAAATGTGATACACACACGTCACACAGAAAGTGCTCTAACAGACTCCCCTTTGATGTGTGCTGTATCAGATCTTCAAACTCGTTGAATCTGTTGTTAGTTGATGTAAGGTAGGCATGGCAGGAACAGGACTGAGTCAACTGAACCATTTGTAAAAGTAATAAACTCTTTGACAGTTTTGCAACCATGCTTGAGATCCATTATGAGATCTGTATCCGAAAGAATTTGATCTTTTCAACCTGCAACCTTCAGAAGACAGAAGTGCCGTTTTTCTTTTCCAAACTTAACTTTAGTCTTGGAAACATTCTCCTTAGGGGAACCAAGATGATTTGAAAATGTGATGCATCGCGTGTCGATCATATCAAAAGTAAAGAAGAAATAAATTTTGTTTTTGGATTTTACAAAGTTTATATCAAAACACACCTAAAATCTTTTTGGATTTTGTGAAACTGAAACATAAATGCAATACAGACCTAAACTATATTTTTGGTTTTGTGAGAAAGATCATGATGTGAGATCATATCAGTCATAACGCATCTAGCACATTTCAGTTTCGACTTAGTCAGCATGCAGGCAAAGATGATAGCAGATACAATAATTTCTTATTTATTTCAGCATGTACAAATCAATTTTTATAGCCATCTGATATATTAGAGGGTATATTTTTCATGAACTGATAACATCGTCCTCACACTTTTTAAAGATATTGGCAACTCATCAATTTTTAAGCTAAGCTATTTCATGTAGATATTTTCAATCATACACATCTTTGTGCTTGCTTTATAGAATTTATCTTTTAGAGATATAAACATCCATTGCGTGTCATGTAAAAAGAAAGCAGAATGATAAATCGTCTACCTTAAGGTCGATCTTTCGATACGCAGATAAGGCCTCGGATTTAACAAAATAAGTAAAATAAAATAAGTTGAAGTTGTATAATTCAACAACAATCAGGTCGGTCTTGTGGACACGCAGAGAAAGTCCGATGAATTATACGAAACACCAAGAAAAATAAAGCAGAACCTCAAACGAACAACAATCAGGTCGATCTTTCGATACGCAAAGAAAGTCCGATCGTTTGAGAAATAAAGAAAATCAAACAAGTTTAAATCTTTCAAAAGAACGCATGCATACACAAGGATATGTCTTATTCTATTTTTGTAGATTTATCACACAATACTCATCAAGATGATAAACCACAGTTATCAGGCAAGCATTATCTTGATATCATACTTGCATATATCAGATTTGTCATGCACATCACACATATCAAGCAATAACTTACAACCTTTACATCTACTTTATCCATGGCAGATAACGTATATGCTGATGTACCATCATTTCTCAAATATTCGGATCAATTTCTCATTTTTTTTAAAGTTTTTTATATTTTTCATTTTCTCCCCCTTACATGAAAAACACGCTATTTTTGGCTTTTTCAAATATTCTCCCCCTAAAATTCAACAAACTTTATTTTTGAAATTTTCAAAATGACTCCCGCTAAAAATATGAAAGAAAGTAAAAAGAAAGAAAATAAAATTGATCAACCAACACGGACACCTCGCATTTTTAGATTTTGAAAAATCAATTTTCTCAAAACTTTTGTGAAATATCAACTCGGTGAAGCGCTAATTTATGCAAAATACTCCACTATCAGCAACTCCATAATTGCTAATAGGTCTTCTTAAAGCATCCTGCACACAACCTCAAACAATTTTTAGATAAATACGGGAACCCAAACCGGCTTGGGTCGTCCCGTATCCTCAACATAATCGTTTCCCGCCGAGGTTGTCATTTTATGTTTCCAAGAACGAAATGGTTTAAACGATTTCGCCCGATGCGAATCAGAACCATTGAAAAACTTTGACATGTTGGAAACAATATTCAACAACTCACCGACCAACATGGTCTCAGATTTTGTGTGACGTTGTCGATGCCCATAATATGAAAACTCATTTGAGTAAGGCATTTCAAAATCATTATTGAAAAATTGTTTTCTTTTTTATAATTGTTTTGGTTTTGAAAACTGTGGGAAGTCATCATCAAAATGTAAAGTTTTACCAACCAACAACTTCTTGGTAGTTGACTTCCGTTGATGATTCTGATGTCGCTTGACTGGGACCTCATTGAAAATCAACAAATCAGATGACGATGATTTATTTGAACCACGTGAAAATTTTCGTCGAATACCACAATCACGAATCACATGACCCGTCTTGTTGCAATAAAAGCAAGCTCTTTCATCAACCTTTTTAGGAGATGACATGGATTCCGTAGACATTGTAGACTTTGAAGAAAGATCACTCTCTTGACGCTCTAACTTAAAATTCTTCTTTGGCATAAACTCAACATTTCTAGCACTAACTTTCTCATCTTGAACATCATTTAAAATTTCATCCATTTTGTTGACAAACTCCTTTTGCTTCAATGTAATTCTTTCAGAAAGTTTAAGCGATGTATCAGAAGATGAATTTTTAGTCTCATCAACCATTGATTCATCATGCATTGTGTCATTTTTGTTCTCAAAACCTAAACCTTTCTTTTTATAACTAGGTAGCTTTGAAAGTTCAGCTTGAGAATTAGATTCTCCTTTTTCCATTTTAGCAACTCTGGTAAACGAAGCCTTAATTCCCGTTAGATTGTTCGTTTTGAGCAAAGTTTCATCAATTTTCTCTTGAGACAAAATTTTATCGACCTTCTCACCAACTTCCTCATCATACACCTTTTCTTTTTCAAAAGAAGTTGAAGCTGAACAAAATGTTGACGTTGTTCCTCCTTCAAGCTTTTGCTTCTCAAACTTTGACTTCTTCTTCTTTTCAGAAACATGATTTGCAAACTTTGAATAATCATGCAATTCATCAAGTTTTCTTTTAAGATTTGAAATCTCTATTTGTGCCTCAGCAAATATTTTGTTAACCATGTATAACTCAACTCTAAGATTCTTTACTTCTTCTTCTTTATGCATGAATTTGATATTCAATTCAGACATATCATCTTCAAATGATCTGATTGATGGAGTAGAAGTAAAATTTTATGGAGAAGGAACATCAGAATAATCAACTTCTTTCTTAGCATTGAACATAAAACTAATTATAGAAGGTGAATTCCGATAACCATCTAACTTCCGTTGAAGTTCCAAAATCTCAATTTAAGCATCATCAATCTGCTTTTGACACATAGCTTGTGAATCTGCCAATTGTCTTTTACATTCAATAAGTTCCTCGTACTTACAATCAAGCTCAATCTTTTGATTTCTCATGAACGCATGTTCCTTAGTTAGCTCCAATTTTGTATCTGTCCACCTCTTTTTATAAATCTCAACATTTTCCTTCAACAACGTATTCTCATCTATCAACCGAGTCTTTGCATCAAGCAATTTTGTGTTGTCTTCTTGATGACGAAGTTCTTTATCAGCAAGTTCAACATAAGTCTTTTGAAGTGCATCATATTTTTCTTTCAAAATCACACTTTTAGAATAAAGTGCATCGAAGTCTTCAGTAACTTCTTTCATCGCATGTTTATAATTCTCCAAATTCTCTTTTGTAATTTTGCACTCTTCAATTAACAAACTCTTTTCCGTTCTTAAATTTTCAATTTGTTTCTGACAGATTTGCTCATTGTCAATCTCTTTTCTAGATTCATTTGTTTCTGCATCATTCACATTTGCCTTTGTTATATTCTCAACATCAGCACATTCCTGAGCAAGAGCATCCCATACCTCTTTTGAAGTTTTATATCGTTTAAATTGCCAAAAGATCTCTTTAGATAATGCCTACATCAAAGCATAATAAGCTATCTTTTCACTATCATGATATTTAACCTCGTATTCGGTCATCCTTGAAAAAAACTTTGGTGGTGGTACTTTTTGACCCGAATTATTTAAAATAGGAAACTTATATCCATCTTGAATTGATTTCCATACATATTCATCTAATGTACCCACCATGAACTCTGCAAATTTACCTTTTCAATTGCAGTAATCATCAAAAATGAAGAAGCATTGGAACTTCACTTTCAATCAGTTCAAAATTTTTCAAAGAATAATATGAATAAATGGAAGTACCATTGTTGAAACCCATTTTCGCTTGTCTCAAATTCTTTGAATAACCACTTCAATTTTGATGAATGATCCCAAGTCTTCGAAAATATCACTTGAAATTGCACTTGAAATCTCTTAAAAATTTGTTTTGATTTCTATTTTATATATTTTTTTTAAAATTTTAGTATTTTGTTTTAAGAAAAAGAAACTTTAAAAGACAAAATTCTTATAGTTTTTTTTAATGAAAAGAAACAAAAAAAAAAACGAAAAAATAACACGATAAAAAGAAAAACAAATGGATTTATGTTTGTTAACAGGTTCGACATACACAAAATAATTTTGCGTTCACGAATCAAACTAACGAACACAAAAACTTTGTGTAAAATATATATTTTTTAAAACAAATTTGAGTTATTTAAAACTTGAGAATGTTTTTTTTAAAGGAAAATTGGAATTAAATAATCCAAGTTATTGGGTATTGGCGGATAATAATCTGAGTTCTAATATTGGCCTACAATAATCCCAATTATTTGGGTCTTGGAATTCATTGGGCCGCCGTTAATTTTTCACTAACTCCGCTAGTACGTGTGCTGACGTGGCAGGTGCCATGTCGGCAAGTCATTTTTGCTGACGTGGCAGGTGCCATGTGGCATCATACTTGTTGCCACGTGGCATGTGCCACGTCAGCACACATACTAGCGGAGTTAGTGAAAAATTAACGGCGGCCCAATGAATTCCAAGACCCAAATAATTGGGATTATTGTAGGCCAATATTGGAATTCGGATTATTATCCGTCAATACCCAATAACTTGGATTATTTAATTCCAATTTTCTTTTAAAACAAATTTGAGTTATTTAAAACTTGTGAATGTTTTTTTTAAATGATTTTGTTTTGTTTTATTTAAAATCTTTATGTTTTTGTTTTTTTTAAGAAAAGAATGAAACTTATTAAAAACTCTTTGAAACTAGAGGGGTTTTAATGAAAAATTGAGAGAAAAGACAAAATAGTCGTGGCTTCTATACTCCTTTTCTTTTTCCGGTGATTGAAAACCCAAACCACCACAAACTTTGAACCTTCGTATCTCCTTCAATTCTTGACGAAAAATTGATTCGTAAGTTGCGTTAGATCCGTATGAACGAGACGAACAAATCTAGCACCATTGTTGATAGTTTTTGATCGACGAATCAACCGAACAAATGAAAATAAGTAGCGATTTTTTCTTCTTAAAAACTTGATAAACTTGAATCTCTTACTAAATCAAAAGTGGATAATACCTCCAATTGATTATATCAATGGATTTATGATCTCAAAAGGAATCAATAGACATCAAATTTGTTTAATAACATGAAGAAATGAAGAAATCACCATTGATGAACACATAATGAACAACATGAACTTCTAATTTTCGAATTTGATCAAATCTTAACGAAAATCGATTTTGAAACTTGCCTTTGATTCGTGTGAGTATAAGAAAACTACTGGAATCAAGAAATAGCTCAAACAAACTCGAATTGATGTTCAATTTTAGAATCAAACTCAACAGTTTGACTTCAAAAAAGTCAAACTCAAACCAAATTTATCAAATCAAACCATTCGATCAAAAAATTATGTAGAATCACGGCCTGGATGCTCTGATACCAATTGTAAAACCAATTTGTCCCGATCTAGTGATTTGTACACCAAATTTGGACCGAAAGATCACCGAAAATGAAGAACATGAAATCATAAATAAATCTTTGTTTATAGCTCAATTGAATCAGTGATTACAACATATGAACGCGTTGAACGATCCTAATCAATGATCTAATACACAAAACTCTCACAGATTCACAATAAAAAATTCCTCTCTAGATAATGAACTCGGGAAAACGGTTATGAGAAAGTTCTAGTGAGCTACGAACCAACTGGTATATATATACCTGCTTTGGTACGCTGGCCTTCCTCCTCTAGTACGCTGATGCCAAAAATTTGGTTCCTTGACTTCTCGTTCGTTGAGCAGCAACTTAATAATGAATGAAATGCATTCATTCATTTATGTAACTCATATCCCTTAACTATGATATAATGGCACTATCCACCCTACACAAGATTTAACTGTTCTAATTGAACCAACTAACGGGACTAACTGTGATACACACACGTCACACAAAAAATGCTCTAACAATAATCCGGCACGCAGGGTTGTTCCCCTGTTGGTTCATGACGGTGTGTCGAGTACGGTAAGTCAGCCGATTTGAGGGACCACGTAACTAAGTGGCATTAGTTTCACTATATTTGTTTGCCAACAGCACCGTTCCCCCGGGTTCGTCCTCCTCATAGACGATCACCCGTGAGAGTACTAATGCTTGATTTAAGGCTGAGAGGCGGTCTTGCTGCCTGTTGGTGAATAATCTTACGGGAAGGGTATAATTTACCGGTTACCAACATCACCATTGATAAGTCTCCCAAATGATATTATCTACGATCGAGTTGACCAAGACACGACTTTTTAGTTTAGTTTACTTTTAATAAAATTATTTTACATATTTTTACTAACATCTTCACTTGAAGATTGACAAGGTTAGACGTCAGCAACGGTGAAGTATCAAGAGCCCTCCTTTTCCTTTGTGTTTTTGAACGATCCCAATTCAACTTACCACTACTATACTGCCCACGATGGGTGCACGTGCCCGTGAATGTGGTGAAATAGTAGCAGTTTAAGTAAATCGAGTTTATAAATTTAAAAGCTTAACTGCTAAAAAGGTGTCATAAATAACGAAACATTTTATGACTCACCTCAGACACGTCAAGCTTTTTGGCACCGTTGTCGGGGACACAAAACGAGGATTTTGAGAAAAATATGAGTTGACGGCCTAATCTCTATATATATGTACCATAGTTTTTTTTCAAATTTATTTTCTTAAAAATTTTGACTTTTTAACTTGGTGATTTTCTAAACTTTTAAAACTTTCATTTTCTTTTTATAGAATGTACATCAGCACTAGGTAGTGTCTTGATCACACACCACTTAGACTGATTTTCCTTTTTCCTGTACTATCTGTCTATCTTACTTTGGTTACTATTGATTCTTGTTTATCCTTCTACTTTCATGTAGTGTATAAAAATACAACCACATGACGTTTCCCTGAACCAGAAAGATTTCTACACAGCAGACTCCGATCACGTTCCAAAACTGTTGCTGAAGTCATCAAGAAGCCTATCCAAATGGCTCAAGAGCGGATCGTCAGTGACTACTTAAGACCAAATGCGGTCAATTTTGGTGCAGCTATCGCCCCTCCTGGTGTCGAAGCTAACAACTTCAAGATTCGACCCTAGTTGGTGCAGATGCTCCAAAATTCTGCTACCTTTCACGGTTTGCTCGATGAAGACCCTCATTCTCACACCACAAAATTCCTAGAAGTTTGTGAGACATTCAGGTAGTGTATGAAAATACAACCACATGGCGTAGTTGAACCACTCCCTGAACCAGAAAGATCTCTACACAGCAGACTCCGATCTCGCTCCAAAACTGTTGCTGAAGTCATCAAGAAGCCTATCCCAATGGCTCAAGAGCTGACCGCCATTGACTACTTAAGACCAAATGCAGTCAATTTTGGTGCAGCTATCGCCCCTCCTGGTGTCGAAGCTAACAACTTCAAGATTCGACCCCAGTTGGTGTAGATGCTCCAAAATTCTGCTTCCTTTCACGGTTTGCCCGATGAAGACCTTCATTCTCACATCACAAACTTCCTAGAAGTTTGTGAGACATTCAAGTCCAACGGAGCCTTTGATGAGCCCGTTAGACTTCGCATGTTTCCTTTCTCACTCAAGGACCGTGTGAAAACATGGCTGAACACTCTGCCCAATGGTTCTATCACCACTTGGGAAGAGCTCGTTCAGAATTTTCTTTACAAGTACTTCCCTCCTGCAAAGACAGCCAAGCTCCTGACAGAAATCAACTCATACACTTAAGAAGACGGAGAATCGTTGTATGACACGTGGGAACACTTTAAAGAACTCTTGAGAAAGTTCCCTCATCATGGTCTTGTAATCTGGCAGCAGATCTCAATCCTTTACAATGGTTTGCACCCGCAAACCCGCCAGATTCTCGACTCCAACTCCGGTGGCATTTTAGGGAATGGAAGTCCTGAGGAAGTATTCTAAAAAAATAAAGACATTGCTCAAACCAGATTTCAGTGGCACACTTCTTGCAGTGCCAAAGCAAAGGCTCCAGGTATGCACTCTCTAGATGAAGCCACGACCCTCAAAGCTCAAATTGAGGCCTTAACTTCCAATATCAAGAAGCTAGAGACCTACAAATCTGTAGAAATTGCTCCGCGGTGCGAAGGGTGTGGAGACCCACATGAAAACTGGAGTTGTATGGTGGATGGTAAGCCTGAAGATGTCAATTTCATGCAAAACCAACCCCGCCAGCAATACAACAACAATTCTGAGTGGAGGAATAGTCAGAACTCTGGGTGGAGAAACAAAGGGAACAGTCAGCAACCACGGAAAAACAACAACTACCAAGGAACCCGTTCATCCGATGGGCTCGCGCGCCTTGAAGAATCAATATCCCGGATGTTCGCAGAAGCCGAGTGGAAGATGGAGGAGAAGTTCAGAAGCAATGATGCTGAACTTCGAAACCAACAAGACTCTATCAAGATGCTCAAGAAGCAACTCGGTCAAATAGCAAAAACAGTAGGTGAAAGAGCCCCAGGTTTTCTCCCTAGCAACACATAAATTAACCCCAAAGCGATGGTAAATGCTATCACACTCCGTAGCCTAAGGGTTGGACCCAAGGAAGCTGCTCCGAGCCTAACACCAACCCCACCTCCTCAAAAACAAACTGATGCACCTATCCCTGTAGCATTGGAAGAAGTCATGAAGGATCCAAAGGTTCCTTATCCCAACAGGCTAAGCAAAGCCAAGAAAGAGGAGTAATTTGGTAAGTTCATGAGCCTTCTGAAACAGTTACATATTAACTTACCTTTGGTTGAAGTCCTTTCTCAGATGCCGAAACACACAAAATACATGAAAGACTTCTTGACCAACAAGTGCATGGAACTCAACTCTGTCAGCCTAGGGGAAGAATGCTCTGCCATCCTTTCAAGCACTATTCCCCAAAAGTAGCAAGATCCTGGCAGCTTCACACTACCTTGTGTAGTGGGAGACATTAGAGGTTTTAAATGCACTTGCTGACTTGGGGGCTAGCATAAACCATATGCCATCCTCCATGTTCAACAAGATGAACCTCGAAAAACCCACTCCTACCAGGATGAGCATCCAGCTAGCAGACCGGTCAGTCAAGTACCCTTCAGGTATTGCTGAGAACTTCCTAGTTCAAATAGGAGAGTTCGTTTACCCTACCGACTTTGTTGTGCTGGATATGGAAGAAGACAAGGAGGTACCCCTTATCCTCGGAAGGCTATTCCTCCCAACAAGACAAGCAGTGGTAGACATGAGCAGCGACACTCTAATGATCAAGTTCGCAGACCAGGAAGTGTAACATTTCGGGTTTTCCGATTATCTGATTTTATCCGTATTGTAACCCGATCAGTTGATTGATAATCGAATTTATGGGTATTGATCGATTTTGATGTTTATTAACCTAATTTCATGTTATTGGATCCATTATCATGTTTGTTGATCGATTTGATGTTCGATTTGCCTCTAATTCGGATTTTACGTGAACACGTCACTGGATTACGTTCAATCGGGAATTTGATCAGTCTAAACATGTATGACCCTTGTGTGTAATACTAGTTACACACACAAGTAAATACAAGTGAAGGTTGGTGTGAATTCAAGGTCTAGAACGGAAACGGTGAAAGTTTGGTAAACCCCGCGCGATTTTGATATTAACCGGGAGATCACATTTTGAGTTTCGTGTATCAATTTTATCATGTTTATGAGTCATATGATCATTTACCATGTCATGAGTCATCACACACTTGATCGGATCGCAAAACGTTAGTGAATTGCTTAAAAACGAGAAAAACGACAAAACCGACCAAAAATACACTTTTTATGATATCTTATCAACCGTTAATCATTATGGGACATATTTTATATTCATTTTGAGTGGATTTAATGTTTTAAGCATGTTGGGAAGGTTAAATGGGAAATTTGAAAAAAAACGAGGCCCGAAAACGCTTAAAAACGAAGAAATTATCGCGAAAACGGCGGACCGTCAAGAGGGAGCACGGTCAGGAGGGTACGAGGACCGTGCGCCTGACCATGCTCACCTCTCGCGGTCCTTATGTGGTCCAGACGGGCCAAAACCCTAAAATTCGATTATTTAAGCTATTTTTCTCCATTTAGCCACCATGCTCTCATCCCTAATCACTCTAAAAACCCTAGAACGGCTGTAGCTATCTTAGATCAAGTTCCTTGAAGATTTTTTAGCAAAGTTTGGTGATTTCGAGCTTCGGTTAGTGTCGGTTTTCCTTCAAAAAGGTTAGATTCATCAAACCCGATCTTCATCTTCTTGAATCCTTCATCCCCCATCATCAAGATCTAACCTTTATGCTTATCTAAACCTAGATCTTGCATCCCAAAGCTAGATCTAGTGATTTTGAACAAAAATAATGCATTTTTATCAACTTTTATGGATTTTTATAACACTTTTTGTTGAGATCTTGTTAGATCTTTAAAGAAATTGTAAGGTCTATGTCATGGCTGGAAAAAGAACCAATTTTTATGCATGTTTGCTATGGATGAACACCATAATTGATAGATCTAGTGTTTTGGTTATAAAAACTTGATTTTTATACAAAAAGTTCATCTTTTACTTAATTTTCTTCCAAGGATCTTCATAGATCTAAGTTCTATCAAATTAACCTTGTTGGATGTTGATGTAGACACCATTTTAAATGCTAGATCTAGGGTTTGGGTTAGGAGGATCATCATCATAAACATAGATCTAGGGTTTTTATGGGAGAAATGGTGATTTTTATGTATTTTCTCTATTTTCTCATAATTAGATCTTAGTAGATCTTGATTAGAACTTGACTAAATCATGAGATTGTTAATCTAGTGTGTTGATTCTTGTATGAAACATGATGTTGGACCTAGATCTAGGGTTTTGCCATGTCTTGAATAAAATCTTGGTTGTCAAAATATTTAATTAAAATAACTAGTATTTTTTGGATTTAAAAATAAATCATTTTGAGTAAATCATTGGGTTAACTTTGGAGTTATGCCTTGAAATTTTATTTGGTAGTTATATATGTATAGATCAGCCCCAAATTAATTTTTGATGATTAAATATGGTTCGGTTGATTTTAAAGAAAATAATCAAGTTGAGACGTCGTAATGCTTTATAGTTAAATAAATAATTTACTTGTTAAATGCTTAACCTAGATTTAGGTTTGACCACTTGATTATCTATATTCTCATATCATTACTTAAGTACTCCACCAACGAGTCGCGTATCCGATCGAGTCCGTCGTGTCATGACGAGTCGTACGATTATTCACTTAGATACTTATTTATTTATTTATCTATTTGTCGGTATGCTTTCCATCACGTTCGATCGTAAAGGTGATCTCCGGGTTTGATTCGCGCCGCTATTCTTCGGTTTTACTCTCGACGCTTTAGTTATCATGTGAGTTTTCATAGCCCCTTTTTACTTAAATGTTTTTGGGGTGCAACATGTATCATTTTATCAAATTCTATTTTCACATGCGTATTCTATGTTCGATGATTACTTGAAACTTGTATGATTGTTTTGATTGTTTGGATGAACGATGAACGATGAACGATTGGAGATGGAACGATGAAATTGAACGATGAACGTAATTATTAACATTAAACATGCCGGGGTTACGATAATAGATCTATTGGCCTGACAAGCCCACTTGGCCTGCCTCGCGTGTGGCGCCTTGTGATTGAAAGCCTAATTGTCAAGGGTTGAATTACGTTAACTTATCATTTTTATCATTTATCATTTTTATCATTAATCATTTCTTTAAACTTGTACGCATGCTTTTGAACGTTATCACTAAACCTATGAATTCTCACCAACTATTTTAGTTGACTCTTTTTATAACATGTTGCAGGTAATGCGGTTTGATTTGGATATCATCACTTTAGGGTTGCATCGGCTTTAGAGAGACCTTATTAAATAATGAATCGTTATGTTTAAACTATGTTTTATGTTGTTCATCGTATGTTATGACTTGGATGCTATGTTTTGTTTATTTGCTATGAAATGGGTAACTATTATGATTATCGCAACCTAATTTAGTGTTGTGAGCTTCTGGACAATCTTTGCGCCCCGACATATTCCGCCATCGGTTGGGGTGTGACAGATTGGTATCAGAGCTACGGCTTTAGGGATCTAGGTTATTATAATTGGTTTGACCTAGACTATTGCCTTAGGTGTCCTGCATGAGTGCCTCATGCGCAATGTGCCTAATTGCTTATTTTGTCCAGTAAATTGCTTCTTAATTGTTGCCTATTTTAAATGCTTTGTTCCCGTAAATCAGCACGCATTGGAGCACGAATCACTAAGGCTTCCTAGCCTCTTCCTTTAGAAAATGGTGCCTTACGTACCATTTAGGAAAAAATGTGATTTTCATGATTTTCAAACCTCGTCGGAATTAGGGTTTTAGTGGTAGACATGTTGTAACTGGTAGGGTGAAAACACCAGTAGTCGGGGTCTCTGTCAAGAAAAGCGTTGCATATAAGCCCTATCAACCATTGGGCCCGGACGCTGACCTGGGACGCCCCAATGAGAGTGATGAAACCTATTAGGCCAAAGCATATCTCTACCACTAGGATCTAAATCTGATTCGTCTTAGTTGTAGCTTTCCAATCGGGGGGTGAGAACCACTCCGTTATGTTTTATCTCAAATACTCGATTTCACGTTTTGACGCACGATTATGATTAAACAAATGATTTTTGATAAACTATGATCATGGGTTACACGGTATCACGGTTCGATAACACACACCAGTTTTACACTTAACAATTTTACCCTCAAAAATTTGATTATCAATCACATCACATCATGACTCATCATTGTTGTTCTTGAATCTCAGCATGTCGATCCATTTCAAGGGACGCCCAAAGGGCGATAGCGGCTGTAAAATGTCCTCGGTAATAGCCAAACAGATGGCTGAGGTTCTTCCAGGTATCGTGGCTCAACTCCAGCAGGGTGTGAATGCTAACCCTGCTAATGCTGCTGCTATGGCTACTTGTTCATTCAAGCATTTTAACTCCTGCAACCCACCCAAATTCAAGGGGACCGAGGGTCCTATTGGTTTACTTCAATGGTTTGAGGGGATGGAAAACACCTTCGTTAATAGTGACTGTCCTGATCATCTGAAAGTCCCGCGTGCCACCAGCACTCTCACTGAAAAAGCTCTTACATGGTGGAACGGTGAGAAACGGATTCGTGGGTCCAATGAGGCTTTAGCTCTATCTTGGGATGAACTGAAGGAGGTTATGAGACAAAAATATTGTCCCCGTTCTGAATTAAAGAAACTTAAGGATGAATTTCGGGCGCTGAAACAATACAGTGGGGAAAATCAGGAGTATACCGATTGTTTCTATGAATTTTAAATCCTTGTGCCTGAAATTGTCACTCCTGAATTTCGAGCTATTGAATGCTATACTGGTGGGTTACCCGATGACAGACAGGATTCTATCTGGGCCAGTAATCCTGTGACACTTGACAGTGTTGTTCGTCTTGCTGCTCGTCTGACCAATAACCATGTGAAAGCAGGCAAACTGAAAAGGAGGGGTTCTAAAAGGGAATCGGGTACGGAAAAGGCCGAACCCGCGGCCGAAAAGGAGTACAAAACTGAGTCATCTGCGGCTAAAAGTAACAAAAAGAAATGTAAGGGGCGAAACTTTGCTGTTACTGCTACTCCTGCACCTGCTATTCCTGCCACCCCTGTTGCACAATGGGCTCCTGGTGCACCTCCAGCCAAGAAACCTTACACGGGTACCCATCCTCTTTGTGCCCGGTGTAACCATCATCATCCTATGCAGGCCCAGTGTTGGCAATGCACCAATTGTGGGTGCTTTGGTCATCCCACTCATGCTTGTCGCACGCCTGTTCGAGCCCAGCCTTTGGCCCAGTATCCGGCCCAAGCTCTGATAGCCCAAGCTCCTAATGGTCAGGTTCAGGTTCGGGCTTGCTACAATTATGGATCCACCACCCATCTGAGGAATGCTTGCCCTGCTCTTGCAGTTGCTAACCCGCCTGCTGCTAATGCTAATCATGGTGCTCCAGCTCGTGCCTTTATCATCAATGCTAATCAGGTTTGCGATCATGTCTCTTTATTCTTGCAATCAGTTTCTGTTATCAATTTTATTCTCATATATCTTTTCGGTGTGTATTAATCAGGCTCAGGCGAACCAGGAGGTCGTCAATGGTACGTTTCTTATGAACAACTGTTATGCCTCTATATTATTTGATTCTAGTTCCGATCGTAGTTTTGTATCATTAGAGTTTGAGCCTTTACTTGACACACCACGTACTGCACTTGATTATCCATTCACGGTTGAGATCGCGGATGGAAAACCTATTGCTCTAGACTCTATTGTTCGCGGTTGCAAGTTGGATTTCAAGGACCATATCTTCCCTATCGATCTTATTCCAATGCATCTCGGGAGTTTTGATATCATTGTTGGTATGGATTGGTTATCTCATCATCGTGCTGAGCTCGTTTGTTTCGATAAAATCATTCGCATTCCTCGTCCGGATGGCCAGTTTCTGATTATTCATGGCGATAAACCATCATGTGGGCTCAAGCTTATGTCTTGTACAAAGGCCCATAAGTACTTACGCAAGGAGTATCCAGCTTTTCTGGCGCATGTTATGGATGTCCGAGAAAAAGAAAGGGGAATCGAAGACATCCCGATCGTGAGAGACTTTCCGGAAGTTTTTCCCAATGACATTACAGGTCTTCCTCCCGTTCGCCAAGTTGACTTCCGTATCGACCTTGTTCCAGGAGCTACTCCGG